>WOXC01007526.1:0-598834 GCA_011680675.1 Gymnobelideus leadbeateri
AAAATAATTTTATTTTGTTATTCTGAATTTTCAAGCACTTATATCTCCATAGGAAAAGAATAGAAAAAAAGAAGATTATTTGTGAAACTCTACACTTCTATTACCAACAGACTGACTTTTTGAAAAATGGAATAAATTCAACATATTAGTTTAAAAGCTGTCCTGTTTATCGGGGACTCTCTTGGAACTTTCTCCTGTTCTTTTCTGTGTGCATTTTTTAAATGAAATGTTCTATTTTTTTTCATTACCACTACCACCTTAAATCTATCATCACTCTAAATTCTGCCCCAAAATTAATATTTTAAAACCCTACTTTGAAATACAAAAGCATATTCAAGCAAAATAAATCTATGCTAGTCGTGATGTATTTCGCGACTATATTTCATATATTTCATCTCATTCTGTATCTCACTTTAATTAATTCTCTGTCAGAAGGTGGGTAACATACTTTATCAGTCTTATAAAGTTGTGATTCATTGTTGCATTGATTAGAATTCCGAGAATTTCAAAGCAGTTTTTCTTTACAATGTTGTAGTCATAGCACACATTTTTCTCCTATTTCTGTTAATGTCCTTTGCCTCAGTTCATACAAATCATTCCATGATAGATTTCTTGAATCCATTCCTTTTGTCAGTACATAGGATGTAATAATATTCCATTACATTAATATACCCTAATTTGTTTAGTATTTCCCAGGTGATTGTCAACTCCTTAGTTTTCTAGTGCTTTGCCACAACGAAAATTGCTCCTATGAATATTTTTGTCTGTGGGACCTTTCCTTCTTTCTTTGATCTCTTTGGTGTGAAAAGTCTAGTAGAATGTTGCTGAGTCAAAATACATGCACAGCTTACTGTCTTTTGGTTTGAATTTGAAAATACTTTCCAGAATGACTAAATTTTTTTTTTTGTTAGTTGTACAAACAGTTCTTTAGTGTGCCTGTATTCTCACAATTCCCTTCAACTACTCTCAATTTCGCTTTTTGTCAACTTTGGCAATCTTGAGTGTGAGATTGAATATTAACTTGTTTTAATTTGTATTCCTCTAATTATTAGTGATTTGGAACGTATTGATATATGGTTGTTGATAGCTTGGGTTTCTTTTGAGAACTGCCTCTTCATAGCATTGACAGTTTATCTTCTGACAAATGGCTCTTGTTCTCATATATTTGAATGTGATCCCTATGTATCTTAGATATCAGATTTTTATCAGACAAACTTTGTAGCAAAGATTTTTTTTCCTCAGTCAATTTTTACTTTGTTTTTTAGAATAGTAGCTCCCTAACTTGAAGCAGGTAGGTAGCACAGTAGAGAGAGTGACAGGCCTGGAGTCAGGAAAATTTTTGTTCATGAGTTCACATCTAGCCTCAAACACTTACCAGCTATGTGACCCTGGGCAAGTCACTTAACCCTGTTTGCCTCAGTTCCTCATCTGTACAATGAATTGGGAAAGGAATGGCAAACTACTCAGTATCTTTGCCAAGAAAACACGAAATGGGATCAAGGAGAGTTGGACATAACTGAAAAATGACTGAACAGCAGCTTCCTAACTTGCCTAGATTTTTAATTATCAGGGCTTAATCATAATTCTAGTCCCACTCACATTGGCACTGGAGTTTTGGCCTGCTCCATTTCTGACCTAGTCTGATTTGCTTTTCTTCTCTAAATCTTTTGGCTACCCACTCCCAAGGGCTCACCATACTAATGCTAGACACCTAGACAGACATCTAGGATGATTTAGCCCACTGAAGCTCAGAACTCTCAAACTCAAGAGACTCGATAGTTTCCAAGATAGCTGATATGTGACCAGGTGTGTGACACTATGCCCAGATAGTCAACTTTTTCCCTTTAGCTTTTGTCTTCATTTTGTTTGTGCTTTCATTTTATGTAAGAAGCATTCATCTTATCTTCTGTGACCCTCTCTATCCCTTGCTTAGTTAAGAATTCTTCTATCTCTAGTCACAAAGGTATTTTTTTCTCTGTTCTTCTAAGTTCTTTAGGATGTGACCTTATATCTAAATCATATATCTATTTGGGTCTTACAGTGGTGTATGGTGTGAATGCTTGTTTAAACCTCATTTCTGCCAGACTACATTCCAGTTTTCATAAAAGTTGAATTTGTTGAATAGTAAGTATTTAATAGGTCATTGTGTTTATTTAATACTAAAGTATTATTTAATACTAAAATTCATCTACTTCATCTTATATACATATTCCACTCATCAATTTTTCTATTTTTAAACAATACCAAATAGTTTAGTGTTATGGCTATGTAATATAGTCTGAGATCTGGTGCTACCAAGTCTTATTTCTTCTGACTTTAAAAATATACAGATGTTCTTTGTGGTGCTTAAACCTTTAACGTTCTTTCAGATGAATTTTGGTATTATTTCTTATAATTTATAAATTTGTAATTTTATAACTCCATAAAGTGATTCTTGCATGATTTGATTGGTATGGCAGTAATTCTGCACACTGAGATAGTATTGTCACATTATAAAATTGTATTTTATATATAATATGCATTTGTATATGTAATTTTATTTCATAAATATACATATAATTGTCATGTTATAAAATGAAATTTTATAACATGACAATGAAACCACAAGCATTACTATCTATACAATTATTAAGTTCTTTATTTCTGTAGAGTATAATTGTATTCATGTAGTCATGTTTTGGTAGTTGTAAACATTTTATATAGTCGGTATTTATTTTTGAAAAGAGTTTCTTTTTCTGTCTTTTCTGAATTTTGTTAGTAATTTACAAAAAAGTTAATTATTTATTGATTGTATTTTATATTCTGCTACATTTATGTATTTATTGTTTCAATTAATTTTAGTTGATTTTGTTGTTTTCTACATAGACCATCATAACATCTGTAAAAAAAGAAAAAAGAAAGAAAATAATTTTGTTTCCTTTTGTCTGTACTAATTTTCTCAGTGTCTTTTTCTTGTCTCATTTCTATAACTAGCAATTCTAGAGTTTTATCAAATAACAGTCATGGTAGATTTTCTTGCTTTATCCTAGAGCTTACTGGAAAACCCTTCAGCAATTATTAACATATCGACTGCTGATTTTAAATAGATGTGATTTATCATAATAAGGAAAGTTCCTTCTATTCCTATAATTATTAATATTTTAATAGAAATGGGTATTATATTTTGTCAAAAGCTTTTTTCTGCATCTATTAATAACTTTTCCTTTTCTTGTTTATTAGGTTTTTTTTAAGAGTGCCTAGTTTTATTTAACAGTTTAACATTTTGTTCCTTTTTTTATTAATCTCTTCTTTTATTTTCAGAATTTCTATTTCAGAATTATCTATTTTGGTGTTTAGTTGATTTTTTCATTCTTGGATTTTATAATTTAATTTTTTATTTACATGTCTAATCCATTAGACTATCCTTTCGCTGATGATTTTTTTAAGATGCAAAATTTCCCCTAAAGGCTTCTTTAGCTATATCCTATGCATTTTGGTATTTTATTATATCATGGTCATTTTTTGATGAAATTATGAAGTTTTTATTATTTGCTTTTAACCCAATAATTATTAGGATCAAATTATTTTCTCTCTAAATGCTAATTTAATTTCTTAAATATAACTTTATTGCATTATAGTCAGTAAAAGATGTTTAATATTTATACTTCTCCACATATATATCTATATGTACGTATATGTATATATGTGTATGCATATATCTGTAGATATATAAGTTATATATGTATATGTATGATATAAATTTATTGTACATGCATGTACATATGCCTATATCTACATATAACATACACATACACATATCATATATAACTGACACTGAGGCAGTGCCTATGTCAAGTATAACCATATTTTCCCTGTTTATCTTTTATTTTTTTTTCTGAGATCATGATTGCTACCCCTGTTGTAACCCACCCCCATCATTAAAAAAAGACATTCTAGAATGTGTTCCAGCTCTTTGTGAATCTGCATAGTTAACATATGCTTTTCCAATAAACACCATATTGTTGGACTCTGATTTCTAGTCCATCTTGCTATACTCTTCCATTTTATTGGTGAGTTCTTCTCATTTCTATTTATAGTTCTGATGATTAATTATATACTTTCCTGTATTCTATCCTCTTGTACTTTTTTCTTCTCATTGCCCCAACTATCTCTTTACAAAAAAAAAGTTAGCAAACGGGAATTGAAGCAATTCACTTCTGCTCTTCTGTCCTTTGTCTCTTCCTTAAGTCCAAAACTGCCATTCAAAAGTTCTTATCCTTTCTTTATTTTTAATTCTTTCTTCATGGTTCACCCTCCAAAGTTGGAACTCATTCTACTTATAGCTAATTTCTCTCCAATCCTACCCTCTCTCTTAAACTCTTCTCTCCCCTCTCATTATCCTTGCCTGTTTTTCTATTGAGTTTACATACATTGTGTGATGAACCCTCCTTTTACTGGTTTAGATGAAAGTGAAGTTCATGTAATACATTCTTCACAGACTCCCTTCTTCATGTTTGTATACATTTCTTTTCATGTTCCCTAATTATATGAGATACTGTTCTACCTCCATCTATATTCTTTCTTCTCTAGGGTTTTATACCCCCCCCCCCACATCCTTTTTCCCCTCAAGACCATCAAAATAGAATAAAGTCACACCTAGGTCCTCTGTCTTATTTAACTCTCTCTATGGCCCTTGAAGGCATTAGGGTTCTGAAGAGATACATATTTCTTCCCCTTTATTAGAATGCAAATATATTACCATCCTATAACTCCTAATTACTCTAATTGATTTATCATTCTAGGTTTCTTTTTACTCTTATGTTTACATATCAAGCTTTAACTCAGCTCTAGTCTTTTCATCAAGAATTCTTGGAAGTCTTCTATTTCATGAAGAGTACACTTTCCCCTTTATAGAATCATACCCTGTTTTGTAGGGTAAAGTATGCTTTATTGAAAGTCTTTATAGTTTGCCTTTGGGAATAGTCTTTTCCAAGATCTATTATACTTTATGGTGATAGTTGATAAGTTTTATGTAACTCTGACTGGCAGTTAAACTCTTTTGTTCTTACTACCTGCCATATTTTTTTCTTTGATCTGGAAGCTCTGGATTTTGGATATTATTTGGATATTTTGGATATTCTTTATCTTGGTGATTCCTTTAGAAGGCAGTTAGTGAATTCGTTCTATTTTCACTTTGTCCTCTGATTTTTATAGGTCTGGGCAGGTTTCACTTATGATTTCTTTAAACAGATTATTCATATTCTGGATCTTGTTCATTTTTGGTGAGGGTTGATGGTGATTCTTTAATTATTTTTCTTTGATTTCCTTAATCTGCTATTTTTTATTGTAAATAGCCTACATTTTGTTGTATATATTCCTTCTTTTTATTTGCTCTAGTATTTCCCTTGGAATCATTTACTTCTGTTGGATACATTCTAATTTTCAGAAAATCTGTTAATAAGTCAAGGTTTACTATTTCCTATATTAAAGTTTTTTTCTTCTTTTAATTATTTGATCCAGAACTCTTATATCATTTTTTAAATTTTCATTTCATTTCTTTTATGAATTCTTGTAATTCTTGGGGTCAAACTAATTTTTTTCTTCTGAGGTTCTGTATGCAGTTTTTCTGGGTTATGTCCTTGGAGCCATAAAATTTCTTTATTGTTCTTGTCTTCTTTCATTTACTAATATTTCCATCCCTACTTCCTGAATTGGCAATTTGTGTTACAGCTAGACTCTGAATACACTTGTACTATTACATGAGACTGTAGGTACATGTCAGGTCTTGGTCTATGTCATTGGGCTCTTTCATCTCTCTTTCACATCCTCTGGTGTATCTGGGCTCAGAAGCTATATGTTTCAAACTTCCAAAGCCCCTGTGGTATCCCAGTCTGATCACTGCAATTCAGATCTCAGCTTTATGAATTCCCATTACCACATCTGGGGTCAGAAGGCTGCCCCAGAGCTTCCTTAAGAGTACATTTCAGGGGCAGAGCCAAGATGCTGGGGTAAAAACAGCACTTCCAAGGTGCTCTGCCCCACACAAATTCCAAACAATGTAAAAGGGGACTCTGAACGTCTGGAGCTCCAGCAGCCACAGAACAACACAGAGAAGCTAACCTTCCACTGAGGACAGCCCAGCAGCCCTGCAGGGAGCGGCCAACACAGCACAGCACAAGGCTCTGGGAGCCGACAGCACAGTGGGTGGGGAGGCAAACCCAGGCCTGGGTGAGCCCCGGTTTTAGCCCCAGGGCGTCTGGGACAGCAGCCAGCTGGAGGGACCCCAGAAGACCAGCAGCTGTGGCGATTCCAGAATTATCAATACAGATATGCCTAGGATAAAGTGAGAGGTTAGTGCCCTATGGACTTTGGGACAAGTATTTGGGGAATGCGTCAGCTTCTTCCCCCAGGGGCAAGAAGCGGCTGAGATTTTCTGGCACAGAAGCCATTTTGCAGCTTCAGTGGCAGCTTCAGCTCCTGGTCTCTGAACTGTAGGGAGATCCAGCAATCAGTCTGGGGTTAATTGCTCTTCCTTTAACTTGCTTGGATCTGGATTGTGGTCTGGGGGAGAGGTCTGGGGTGGGTATCCAACTTGCCAGAGTGTGTGGAGGCTTTACAGAAGCCACCCAACTCCAGAAGACCCCATGTTTGGGACGGAAGCTCCCCTGTCTGGTGGCAGAGGCCTACTGTGGCAACAAGCCCCAAAATCAAGTTATTAAGTGGCAACATGCCTAGGCAAAGGAAACAAAATAAACAGAAAAATGCAATATTAGACTCCTATTTTGGGAGCAAAGAGGATCAAAGCATGGAACAAGAGGAAGACTGTGAGGTCAGAACCCCTGCACCAAAAGCCCCAAGTGAAAATATGAGCAGGTTACAAGCTATAGAGGACTTTAAGAAGGATTTTAAAAAACAAATAAGAGAAGTGGTGGAAAAATTGGGAAGAGAAATGAGAAGGATGCAGGAAAAGTATGAAATGAGAGTCAATAGCCTGACTGAGAAAAACAACACCTTAAAAAATAGACGAGGGGTGGAGCAAAGATTGCGGAGTAGAAACAGCTCATCCAAGCCACTCTGTCCCCAGATTCCCCCCAAACTATGTAAAAGGGGACTCTGAACAACTTCTGGGGCCCCAGCACCCACAGAACAACACAGAGAAGCTAACCTCCCACTGAGGATAGCCCAGCAGCCCTGCAGGAAGGACCAGCGCAGTGGTCTGGGAGCTGGAAGCATGCAGTGTGCAGTGCGCAGAGCGCAGGAGCCGAGCCGAGCCCAGGTCCGTGTGAGCCGAGGTTTTATCCCCAGGGCACCAGGGCCAGCAGCCAGCTGGAGGGACCCCAGAATACCAGCAACTGTGGGGACTCCAGAATTATCAACATAGACATGCCTAGGACAAAGTAAGAGGTTAGTATCCTATGGACTTTGGGACCCGTATTTGAGGAATGCGTCAGCATCCTCCCCTGGGGGCTAGAAGCCACTGAGGAGACATGCCATTTTGTAGTTTTCAGAGGCAGCTCCAGCTCCCGGCCTACAAATTGTAGGGAGATCCAGCGATCAGTCTTGGGGGGTAATCGCTCTTGCTTTAACCTCCCTGGATCTGGATTGTAATCTAGGGTGGAAGTCGTGGGTGGGTTTACAGCTTGCCAGAAACAAAAGTTGCCCCCCACACGATCGGGACGAAAATTCCTCTATCTGGCCTTAAAGCCATAGTGTGGTAACAAGCCCAAAAGTCAAGTAATTAAGTGGCAACATGCCAAGGCAAAGGAAACAGAAAAATGCAACCCTAGACTCCTATTTTGGGGGCATAGAGTGGGAAAAGGACTGGGAGGTCAGAAGTCCTGCTCCAAAAGCCCCAGGGGAAAACATGAGCGGGTTGCAGGCCATAGAGGACCTTAAGAAGGACTTAAAAATCAAATAAGGGAAGTGGAGGAAAGATTGGAAAGAGAAATGAGAAGGATGCAGGAAAAGTATGAAATGAGGGTCAACAGCCTGACTGAGGAAAACAACACCTTAAAAAATAGACTAACTCAAATGGCAAAGGAGGCCCAAAAGGGCAATGAGGAGAAGAATGACTTAAAAAGTCGAATTTGCCAGATGGAAAAAGAATCTCAAAAGTTCACTGAGGAGATTCATTCCTTCAGAGTTAGACTGGAGCAAATGGAAGCTAGTGACTTTATGAGAAATCAAGATGCTGTTAAGCAGATCCAAACAAATGAAAGATTAGAAGGCAATGTGAAATATCTCATGGGAAAAACCACTGACCTGGAAAATAGATCCAGGAGAGACAATTTAAAAATTATTGGACTACCTGAAAGCCATGATCAAGGAAAGAACCTAGAAATCACCCTTCAAGAAATTCTCAAGGAAAACGGCCCTGATGTTTTAGATCCAGAGGGCAAAATAGAGGTTGAAAGAATCCACCGATCACCTCCTGAAAAAGATCCCAAAAAGAAAACTCCCAGGAATATTATAGCCAGGTTCCAGAATCCCCAGATCAAGGAGAAAATACTACAAGCAGCCAGGAAGAAACAATTTCAATATTGTGGAAACACAATCAGAATAGCCCAGGACCTGGCAGCTTCTACACTGAGGGAGAGAAGGGAATGGAATATGATATTCCAGAGGGCAAAAGAACTGGGAATGAAGCCAAAGGTCACCTACCCAGCAAAACTGAGTATTTTGTTTCAGGGGAAAATATGGTCATTCAGTGGAATAGAGGACTTTCAAGCATTCTTGAGGAAAAAGCCAGAACTGAATAGAAAATTTGACATCCAGACACAAGAAGGAAGAGATGCCTGAGAAGGCAATCAGGGAAAAGAAATCAAAAGGAACTTATCAAAGTTGAACTATTTACATCCCTATATGGAAAAGCAATAACTGTGACTGATGATATCTTTCTCACTATGAAAATAATGGAAGAAGGGGGTGTGGTCATATGAATACATATGTGAATGTGTGTGTAGATGGGTACAGTTATATATGGATAGAGGGCACAGGTTGAATTTGTTGGGAAGGGAGAATACTCAAGGGATGAAATTATGAGGTGAGAGAGGAAAGTGGCAAGAGGAGATGGGGAGAGACAGGGTAGGGTAAACTATCCCATGTAGAAGAAGCAAGGGGAAGTGGCTGCAAGGGAGGGGGAGAATAGGAAAGCAAAAAAGGCAAAACCACATACTCACTGAATGTGGTTCAGGGAGAGAATGACATACATACTAAATGGGATATCTCAACCTGCAGCAGAATGGGGGAAGGGGGATGAGAGGAGGGATGATGGGTGGGAGGGTATCCTAGGGGGGAGGGGAGGTTGGAAGTACCCACTATAGAAGAGGGACAGGATCATGTAGGGAATGGACCAGGTGGGGGGTGGGATGAGTGGGAGGGAACTATAAGCAGCCTTGTACAATATGTCTACTATGATAATGTTTTGCATAGCTAGACATATACAACATATACTGAATTACTTATCTCCCCAGAGGGAATGGGTGACAAGACAGAAAGGAAATGGATCTTAAATTCGAGGTCTTAACATTAAGTGTTTCAAATATATATAGATACTTTCATTAATACTCTTTTGCTTATAATTGGGAGATAAGATGTGCAGGCATTGGGAAACAAAGATTCATCTTCCTCTAATGGAAAAGTCAAAGGGGGTATGGGAGAAGGTTTGGGAGAGAGCAGATTGGAGGAAGCGATAAAAAAAAAAACAATTAAAAAAATAGACGAGGCTAAAAGGGCAATGAAGAGAAGAATGCCTTAAAAACCCGAATTTGCCAGATGGAAAAAGTATCTCAAAAGCTCACTGAGGAGATTCATTCCTTCAGAGTTAGACTGGAGCAAATGGAATCTAGTAACTTTATGAGAAATCAAGATGCTGTTAAACAGATCCAAACAATTGAAAGAGTAGAAGGAAATGTGAAATATCTCATGGGAAAAACCACTGACCTGGAAAATAGATCCAGGAGAGACAATTTAAAAATTATTGGACTACCTGAAAGCCATGATCAAAGAAAGAACCTAGAAATCACCCTTCAAGAAATTCTCAAGGAAAATTGCCCTGATGTTTTAGACCCATAGGGGGAAATAGAGGTTGAAAGAATCCACCAATCCCCTCCTGAAAAAGATCCCAAAAAGAAAACTCCTAGGAATATTATAGCCATGTTCCAGAATTCCCAGATCAAGGAGAAAATACTACAAGCAGCCAGGAAAAATCAATTTCAATATTGTGGAAACACAATCAGAATAGCCCAGGACCTGGCAGCTTCTACATTGAGGGATCGAAGGGCATGGAATATGATATTCCAGAGGTCAAAAGAGCTGGGATTAAAACCAAGAATCACCTCCCCAGCAAAACTGAGTATTTTGTTTCAGGGGAAAATATGGTCATTCAGTGGAATAGAGGACTTTCAAGCATTCTTGAGGAAAAACACAGAATTTAATAGAACATTTGACATTCAGACCCAAGAAGCAAGAGATGCTTGAGAAGGTAATCAGGGAAAAGAAATCACAAGGAACTTATCAAAGTTGAACTATTTACATTCCTATGTGGCAAAACAATAACTGTGACTGATGAAACCTTCCTCATTATGAAAATAATGGAAGAAGGGTATATGGGTATATGAATACATATGTAAATATGTGTATATATGTTTACAGGTATACATGGATAGAGGGCACAGGTTGAATTTGGTGGAAAGGGATGATACTTAAGGGGTGAAGTTAAGAGGTGAGAGAGGAAAGTGGCAAGAGGAGATGGGGAGAGACAGGGTAGGGAAAACTATCTCATGTAGAAGAGGCAAGGGGAAGTAGTTGCAGGGGAGGGGAAGAACAGGAAGGAAAAAGGCAAAACCATATTCTCATTGAATTTGGCTCAAGGAGAGAATGACGTACATACTAAATGGGGTATCTCACCCTGCAGGAGAGTAAGGGGAAGAGGGATGAGAGGGGGGATGATGGAGGAGAGGGCATTTTGGGGGGAGGGGAGATTGGAAGTACCCACTTTCAAAGAAGGACAGGATCAAAATAGGGAATGGATCAGGTGGGGGTGGGATGGGTGGGAGGGAAATATAAGCAGTCTTTTGCAGTCTTTTACAATAGTATGGTTATGTTTTGCATAGCTATACATGTACAACACATACTGAATTGCTTATCTTCCCAGAGGGAGTGGGTGACAAGGGAGGAAGGGAATGGATCTGAAATCTGAAGTTTTAAAAGTAATACTATTTTGCATGTAATTGGGAGATAATATGTGCAGGCATTGGGGCACAGAGATTCACCTTCCCCTAATGGTAAAGTTGAAGGGGGTATGGGAGAAGATATGGAAGAGAGCAGATTGGATGAGGGGATATCCTGTGAGACTGCTATTCTGGGCTGGTGGGTAAGGGGGAAAATGGGGAAAAATTGTAACCCAAAATCTGGTGGAAATGAATGATGTAAACCAGAAGTTAATAAAGCATTTGTTAAAATTAAATTTTAAAAAAAAGAGTGCATTCCAGTCCTTCTGCCCTTGGGTGGGTACATGGAACTCCGAGTTTCAGGAGTCTTGGGAGCCACCTCTGTTCCACTGGCAGGCTTCCAAGTTTTATACTTAACCAGTCTTTTCTGACGAGATCACTTCCTGGTGCCCACAGGCTTCTGGCTATTTGTGCAGCCCTCAGCTGAAAGCTAGTACTTATTATAGTTTATCTTTGTATTTATTATCATTAATAATTCTAGTGCTCCTTTTCCATCTTTGTGGGTATATTTGTGTAAGAGCTAGGCTGCTTTGTTCCCATTCATTCCACCATCTTAATCAGAATTCCTACATTTCTTTATTCAAGTACATCTTCTTAGTATGTAATATTATTCCTCTTCCCATTATGCCTATTCTGTTTCTTTTGAGTGAGAAATATCTTTTTGACACTCTATTTCACATAAGGTTCTTATCTTACAAAATCTCAGTCATATCTTCTTTTTTTTATATTTGAAACATTTAATGTTACGACCTCGAATTTCAGATCCATTTCCTTCCTCCCTTGTCACCCATTCCCTCTGGGGAGATAAGTAATTCAGTATATGTTGTACATGTCTAGCTATGCAAAACATTATCATAGTAGATATATTGTACAAGGCTGCTTATAATTCCCTCCCACTCATCCCACCCCCCACCTGGTCCATTCCCTACATGATCCTGTCCCTCTTCTATAGTGGGTACTTCCAACCTCCCCTCACCCCAAGGATGCCCTCCCATCCATCATCCCTCCTCTCATCCCCCTTCCCCCTATCCTGCTGTAGGTTGAGATATCCCATTTAGTATGTATGTCATTTTCTCCCTGAACCAAATTCAATGTGAATGTGGTTTTGCCTTTTTAGCCTTCCTTATTCTCCCCCTCCTTTGCAACCACTTCCCTTGCTTCTTCTACATGAGATAGTTTACCCTACCCTGTCTCTCCCCATCTCCTCTTGCCACTTTCCTCTCTCACCTCATAATTTCATCCCTTGAGTATTCTCCCTTCCCAACAAATTCAACCTATGCCCTCTATCCATATATAACTGTAACCATATACACACACATTCACATATGTATTCATATGACCACACCCCCTTCTTCCATTATTTTCATAGTGAGAAAGATATCATCAGTCACAGTTATTGCTTTTCCATATAGGAATGTAAATAGTTCAACTTTGATAAGTTCCTTTTGATTTCTTTTCCCTGATTACCTTCTCAGGCATCTCTTCCTTCTTGTGTCTGGATGTCAAATTTTCTATTCAATTCTGGTTTTTTCCTCAAGAATGCTTGAAAGTCCTCTATTCCACTGAATGACCATATTTTCCCTGAAACAAAATACTCAGTTTTGCTGGGTAGGTGACCCTTGGGTTCATTCCCAGTTCTTTTGCCCTCTGGAATATCATATTCCATGCCCTTCGATCCCTCAGTGTAGAAGCTGCCAGGTCCTGGGCTATTCTGATTGTGTTTCCACAATATTGAAATTGTTTCTTCCTGGCTGATTGTAGTATTTTCTCCTTGATCTGGGGATTCTGGAACCTGGCTATAATATTCCTGTGAGTTTTCTTTGGGGGATCTTTTTCAGGAGGTGATCTGTGGATTCTTTCAACCTCTATTTTGCCCTCTGTATCTAAAACATCAGGGCCATTTTCCTTGAGAATTTCTTGAAGGGTGATTTCTAGGTTCTTTCTTTGATCATGGCTTTCAGGTAGTCCAATAATTTTTAAATTGTCTCTCCTGCATCTATTTTCCAGGTCAGTGGTTTTTCCCATGAGATATTTCACATTGCCTTCTAATCTTTCATTTGTTTGGATCTGCTTAACAGCATCTTGATTTCTCATAAAGTCATTAGCTTCCATTTGCTCCAGTCTAACTCTGAAGGAATGAATCGCCTCAGTGAACTTTTGAGATTCTTTTTCCATCTGGCAAATTCGACTTTTTAAGGCATTCTTCTCCTCATTGCCCTTTAGGGCCTCCTTTGCCATTTGAGTTAGTCTACTTTTTAAGGTGTTGTTTTCCTCAGTCAGGCTGTTGACCCTCATTTCATACTTTTCCTGCATCCTTCTCATTTATCTTTCCAATTTTTCCTCCACTTCTCTTATTTGATTTTTAAAGTCCTTCTTAAGGTCCTCTATGGCCTGCAACCCGCTCATGTTTTCCCCTGGGGCTTTTGGAACAGGACTTCTGACCTCACAGTCCTTTTCCTGCTCTATGCCCCCTAAATAGGAGTCTAGGGTTTCATTTTTCTGTTTCCTTTGCCTTGGCATGTTGCCACTTAATTACTTGACTTTTGGGCTTGTTGCCACACTATGGCTTTAAGGCCAGATAGAGGAATTTTCATCTGGAACGTGTGGTGGGCAACTTCTGTTTCTGGCAAGCTGTAAACCCACCCACGACTTCCACCCTAGATCACAATCCAGATTTAGGGAGGTTAAAGCAAGAGCGATTACCCCCCAAGACTAATCGCTGGATCTCCCTACGATTTGTAGGCCGGGAGCTGGAGGTGCCTCTGAAAACTACAAAATGGCGTGTCTCCTCAGTGGCTTCTAGCCCCCAGGGGAGGGAGCCAATGCATTCCCTAAATACCGGTCCCAAAGTCCATAGGACACTAACCTCTTACTTTGTCCTAGGCATGTCTATGTTGATAATTCTGGAGTCGCCACAGCTCCTGGTGTTCTGGGGTTCCTCCAGCTGGCTGCTGGCCCTGCCGCCCTGGGGCTAAAACCTCGGCTCACACGGACCTGGGCATTGACTCGGCTCCTGCGCTCTGCGCGCTGCATGCTGCCAGTTCCCAGACTGCTGCGCTGGTCCTTCCTGCAGGGCTGCTGGGCTGTCCTCAGCAGGAGGTTAGCTTCTCTGTGTCGTTCTGTGGGTGCTCGGGCTCCAGAAGTTGTTCAGAGTCCCCTTTTTGGGGGGAATCTGGGGGCAGAGTGGCTTGGAGGAGCTGTTTCTACTCTGCCATCTTGACTCCGCCCCCTCAGTCATATCTTCTGAGGCCAAAATTACTTCCTTCCATTAGGGCTTCTACCTTACTTATGACACATATTTGAGACATTTGTGTATTGATATCCTAGGACAAAGAATTTATTGAATTTATTGCTGACTCTTTTCTTGTACTTTTATTACTATGAATTAATAGTCTTCTACTGAACGTCTTCTTCCTATGACATGGCTATTTTTATGGTATATATTTAATGGATACTTCCCCCCTCTCTTTTTAAATTTAAAGTTCTTTTTATTAGATTTGTGAGACTCCAGACCAATGTATTTTGGCCAATCCAAGTTAGGTGCACTCCATCCCTGACCAAGAGTTAGTTTTTCTTCTACATTTTGCCCTTGTCCAAGAATCCTAATTTCACCCTCAGATTCTATCTTTTTAATGACTTGCACTCTTCCTAAACCTGGTTCTCTCTTGAAAAGTTCTTGCCTTATTTTGGCAAATCTCATACCATTAATGTCTTCATCCCTTTTCCCCTGAACCTTGTAATCCCTAATAATGCTTTCTGATCACCTAATTGCCCCCACAATAATCAACAGAAGTGGTTAGTTGTTGTCAGGCTCTCGATCAGGTCCGGGATTCTTGACCCAGGGAGTCAGCAGAGATTTTGATTATTTCAATTTTTTTAGAAGTGGCTCATTCTACTCTAGTAAGAAAAAAGGGATTACTTTTGTAATAATCTCTTATTTCTTCAATCCTTCTTGGGCGTACCTGTGTAACTCTATCATTGTTTCCTAGACAACAACTAGCTACTTCCTTCTAGAAAGGTTTCCTACCCCTGGTTAATCTTCTGCTGTTCTCCCTCTGTATGGAGGGAATACTGAAAAGTTTCCCATTCATTACTTAGTTCTGATGGTTTAGTTGTCTTTCTTCCCTTTCTCCTTTGTGACACAGTCTTCTACTTCCCATCCTCCTGATAAGGGTCAGGATTCCCATCAGGTTCTTTAGACTCTGGTTCTTATTTTTACCTTGAATCCTTTTTTCTATTTTCAAAAGCAATACTTCATTTGCTTTTAAAAATTAGGAAATGGAGTGCCTTTCTTCAACCTCTTTGCCTTCTAGAGAGGCATAACTATTATTCAACTGAGAGACAAAAGATAAATTGCACACACTGAGTATCACTGCAAAATTCTCCTCGCCCCTCATACTTGCTAGAAGATATTCCACCTTTTATCACTCTTGCCTCATTAGAGGCAGCTAGGTAGCTCAATGGATAGAGAGCTGGGTGCAACCCTGAATAAGTCACTTGACTTCTGTTTGTCTAAGGTTCTTTGGCTATAAAATTGAGACATTAATAGCATCCACCTTCCAGGGTTGGTGGGAAGAACAAAATGACATATTTGTAAAGTGCTGGGCACAGTGTCTGGCATGTAGTTAGTGCTTAATAAATGCTTATTTTCTTCCTTTCTTCCTTCATCAATAGCTCGCAACTGATTTTCCATGGCAAACTGCAGATTAACCATTTCTCACTTGAGGATACAGTGTCAGATGGTTTCTTTAGACCTAATATGGTCGTCCAGACACCCGGTGTCAAAGCTCCTGAGTTCACAAAGCATGGATTTAATATCATGGGCTGAACCCTAGGATCAATTTCTCTTTATTGCTCCTTGCTCCAATTTCTCCTCATTACTTATTGCTCCAATTCTATCCTGAAATCAGTGAAATTAATCTTAAGTTTAACTCTTGTCTAGGTTTTACTGAAATGTGAGTAACAGCATCACCAACTCCAACACTGGCACTCAGTATAGGTATTAGGTATGTGACAGACTTCATTTCACCTCACAGAAAATTCACACACAGGAGCACATAACACACTTAATTAGCCCTATCAGTTCTAACCTGGAAAGAAAGTGAAGCTGGGGTTATAATTCAGGCAAGCTTCAGCATTCTGGTAAGTTCCTTTTTCTCATAGTTTCCCTAACACTCAAACTATCACCCGTGGCTTAGGTTTCCCACAGAAGATAAACATGCTCTGGAGACGGCTGAACAAGCAACCCCCCCCCTTTTTTGCTTTTTGGAGAGCAGTTGGGGTTAAGTGACTTGCCCAAGGTCACACAGCTAGTTTTTTAGGTGTTAAGTTTCTGAGACCATATTTGAACTCATCCAAAAGATTCCTGTAGATAAAACCAAAATGGAGATCCTGGAAAAAATAGTTTGAACAGGTCTCTAAAGCACATACAGTAACTTGAAGTTTTGGGTGAATTGGGGTTGATAGGAATGTCCTCTGTTAAAAATCATTACCACCATCACTACCATCACCACCACCACCACCACCACCACCATCATCATCATCATTACCATCATCATCATCATCATCATCATCACCATCATCATCATCAACAAGTTAAGCATACCCTCCAAAAGGCAAGAACTCATTCTAAAGTCATCTGGCAAATATCCCTTCTCATGAACCTGGAGTCCATAAGTAACCTAGACAAGCTATTCAGACTCATGTCATGATAGGACAGGCTGCCCTGTCTGCTTCACTAAACAGTTAGATAGCAGAGTACATGGCATTTTGGACCCGGAGTCACAAAGATCTAAATTCAAACCTGCCTCAGACACTTACTGTGCCATCCTAGGCAGATCACCTAATTCAGTCTCAGCTTCAAGTCCCTTTTCTATAAAATGGGCCAACAATAGTACTTATTTCATTGTTTAAAAAAACAACAAAGATCTAATAATAGAACATTAAAGAGTAAAGTGCTTTTCAAACCGTATAGTGCTAAATAAATCCTACTTATTGTTGATTAGTTTATTGATTACACAGATGAGACCTGAACATGTGGCACTTGGAGTTTGTTGCAAATCAATCCATCAGTTGCTAGAACAAACCCCCCAAGATATAATCTACAATCCAGGTAGGACCCGACTCCAAGACTCTGGGCTCCGATGCACAAGGTCCAATTCTGAAAGACAAAGGTGAGTTCTGAAGTATGAGAGTGAGAAAGGGTCATGTTGGGTCTTGCAGTTCACTTTTAAAGCCCACAGGATTCTAATCTCTGAAACCCAATCAATACAACACCAATGAGTATGATTGCATGCCGTGAGAAGGCTCCTTCAGTTTCTTCAAATAGCTAGCCATACCCTATAGCAGCAGGTTGATTGGGAATTCCTCAAATTAATTGGTGATTCCCTTGCACAGAGCAGGATTCCCTCTTGTCTTAACTAACAAGTGCTTAGCTGGTTCAAATGCCTTTGCTGGGCAATTTTCAATTTCCTGGTAAAGGCCAACTGCCCCACAGATCTACAATCTGTTCTACCTTGAAAGAGCTACCAAGCCCTCCACTTTGCCTGCCTTCAGAAACCCAGGGTCACTTCCATCCCACTACAAAGATTCAGAAGAATGGACCATTAATGTCACACACATAATGAAGGTATCAGAGTGTCTTTAAATGATACTTTTATTAGTTCCAGTGTTACACAACATTTTGAAATTCAGAAATGACAAAAATAGGTTAACTATATTTTTACTTCAGAATTTAGGATCTAAGTTTAATATATGTCATTGGTTTTCTAATTTTAAAAGAAAATGGTAACTCCGATGAAGCAAAAGCACTAATTTCAAAGCAAGTGACCCATACTGACATCAGGGTTCATCTTCAAGGCCAAATAAATCCTCCAGGAGTGGCAAGTATCTGATGCATTTCACTGGAAGAGGAGGAGCCACATAATTCCAGGAATCTTCATTCTGCACAGGAGAAATTACAGAATATACTTAGAATTTGCAGCTTGAGTTATCCAGGGTTTACATGAAAGCTATTCAGGAAACAAAGAGACTTTTAAAACCAGATCCTGCTACATTATATGACAACTAATATCCTTATGAGCCTAATTTCTTCATTTGTTCATCATTTATAAAAGAAAAATCTGAACAGGCAGTCATAAGAGTACAGTGGTTACTGCTCCTCAATTAAGTATATTATAAAAAGGATTGGACCAATCTAGGTTCTAGCCCATTGTTCTGTCATTATCTCTTTTTCTAAATCCTTGGTAGAGTGCTTTCTATATGGTCAAGAAGATCAAATATATTTTTGAGAAAATTTTAAAAATAGGTTATTATATTTCTCTTGTCAATAGTTAAGTAACTATTTGTCCTAGGCTATCTTGATTGAATGCCTATTAGAAAAGGGAAATATTTTAGGTCTCTCTAAGTGCTTCATTTTACCACAAGGACTGACCACCTTGGGTTTAGATCTCCACTCAAGGCATATCTGTGCCTTACTTTAACAAATTATTTACTTTAACGATGGAAGCATGAAAAGAATGATAATTTATGAATTTAGTCATTCTTCCTTTCCAGTCATGAACACTGGAAAAGCCCATGTGCCATAATGGAATCATGTAAGAAAGACAACATCTGCTCTGCTAACATTTTAACTCTGGGAAAATCACTTTACCTTTCTCATTTATCAGATTCTTTGTCTATAAAATTAGGTGGTTATAATAGATGATCTCTATGTTCTCTTCCAGTTCTAGATATATGATCTTATGTTCACCAGTGGCAAACATAGTCCTGCCTATCTATCTTTAATCAAGTCAGTAATCCAATTCTAGCAAGATTTAAAAGAAGCTGTTGACCAACTTCATATAGGCATGATGCTAGCACCACTAACAGGCTATTTTTCTAAATTAATTTTATTTTTTCAATTAATGAGCATTTATTATCTCTTCCTTCCACATCTTCCACATTGGGGGAAAACATAACCTTTGTAACAACTGTGTATAGTCAAGCAAACAAACTTTCACATTGACCATGTCCAAAAATGTATAATTCATTTTGCATCTTGAGTTCATCTTATCTGTCAGGAGGTGAGTAGCACGGGTCATTGCACTGATTAGGATCCTTAAGTCTTTCAAAGTTGTCTTCACAATGGTGTCACTGTATAAATTGTTTTCCTAGTTCTGTTTACTTTGCTTTACATCAGTTCATACAAGTCTCCCCATATTTCTCTGAAAACATCCCCTTCATAATTTCCTACAGCAAAATAAGTATTCCATTCTATTTATATACTATAACTTTATCACTTCCCAATTGATGGTCACCCTCATGGTTTTTACAGAATACTGCTTTAAATATTTTTGTATACAGAGGAGTTTTTCCTTTTTCTTCGAGCTCCTTTGAGCTCCTACTACCAAGTAGTAGTATTGCTGGGAAATAATTAAGTAATTTAGAAGGGATAACTCCAAACTGCTTTCCAGAATGACTAAACCAATTGACATCTCCATCTCCAAGTGTATTAATGCACTTTTGACCCCATAGCCCAAATAATAGCTTATTTTAAAATAGAAAACTTGTGTAGATGAGTGATCTATAAATTGTCAATCTTGTAGGTCTATTACATAATTGAATGCTATACACATGTAGTAGGGATGACACTGCCTCTCTCAGGCTTTAAATAACAAGATTCCCAGTTAGTACTTCAGCATTCAAACTGGATATCCCATAGGCATCTCAATTTAATGTGTTGAAAAGAGAACTCATCTTTTTCCCTAAAACCAATCCTCTTTCCAACTCCCCTATTACTGTCAAGGGACAAGGGACAACCTCCCAGTCATCCAAGGCTAGCAATGGTGGCATTTTCCCTGACTCCTCACTTATACTCAATATACATATCTGATCCTTTACCAAATCCTATTTTTTTGCCTTTGCAGCATTTCTCATATATGTCTTCTCTCTGTTCACAGAGCTACCACCATACTTCAGTTCCACATTACCTTTTGTCTGCACTATTTCAAAAGTTTTGATATCCCTTCCTCAAGCATCTTCCTACTCCAATCCATCCTCCACTAAGCTGCCAAAGGGATCTGCCAAAGGGATTTTTCTAAAGTACAGTTCTGACCATGTCGCCCTGAATACTCAAAAAAAACCCAACCCCAAAACACTAGTGGCTCCATATTACCTCCAAAATTAAATATAAAATCCTTTATTTCACATTCAAAGCTCTTTATAACCTGGTCTTTTTCTACATTATTTTGCTTGGTACCTCCTCTCCAAACCCTCCCATACACACCACCTATCCACAAACACTCCCACACACACACACACACACACACACACACACACACACACACCCCATAATCTATCAACACCGGTCTACTTGCTGTTCCTCACATATGATATTCCTCCTGACTCCTTGCATTTACAACAGCTATACTCCACTTCTGCCCTTCTTTGTCCTTGTGTATTGGAGGACAATTTGGAGGACAACTGCCCTCCAAAAAGCAACTAAAAAAAGATATTGTTTTATCAGGAAGATTATGCTAGCAATCAGCTAAAAGGAATGGAACATGGCTTCTGAGGGCAAAAAGGGAGGCCAGAAGAGAGGATGACATGGAAGGGCAAAAAGATAAATGCTCCACAGTTTATTCTACAGCTAACTTTTTCCAAGCAAAGATTACAATTTGAAAGTAAACTTGAAAATACAATTTGAAAGTGAAAATGTATGGGTTATTTTTTTTTTTTTTGGTGAATCCAAAATTTTCCTATACTGCACTGGGTTTCACTTGAAACTATAGGGTGTCTCTATAGCCTTGTACAATCAAAGCATTTTCTGCATTTAATATCCCCTGGACTTCATTATTTCCTTTGAAAGCAAAAAAAAAAAATCCTGCAATTCGCTAAACAATGCACATTCATATAGGTAGAAAATGCACACTGGAAAACACAGTAAGGGTTTATAAAGAGAAAACTCATTAATTTCTATACAATTAAGGAAGTCTTGCTTGTAGTTTGGGGGGGGGGGGCGGAATCTCACTCTGACAAGCAATGTGCATCTTTAAAATCTTTTAAAAAGTCTGTGATTTTGTCTTTATGGGTTAACTAAGAACAAAAAAAAAAATAAAGGAATTCTTTATAACCACCTATAGGTTTAGGAGAGGTGATCCTGAATATAGTACCATAGGAGGAAAAAAATGCCACTCCCCAGTACTTTACATGACAAGGTTCCTAAGATCACAGATCTAAAGTTGGAAGTGATTAAAGAAGTCATTTTTGCCCATCCCCTCATTTTACAAATGAGGATTCTGAAGGAGAGAGACGGTAAGAAATGGTAACAAGGCCACAAAGGTAGCAAATAGTCGAGCTGGAACCTGAACACCGGTTCTGAGTGGAAGAACATCCAATCCTATGTTCTTTCTCCTATTCCGTGGAGCCTCTGTGGGCTTCCCAGTCTCAGTTTTGTGACACTTCCAGGGCTTCCAACTATTTCAGAGTTGTTACTAAATTTTCAAAACAAAATTAAATTCCCTTTGCTTTAATTTAATAGGTATTATATGGCACAAAACCCTTTCTGTAGGGAAGAGGAGCCAGGAGATGTTTGATAAGATCACAACAGAAGAGTGTGTGTCATCTATGTAAAAATGGGGAAATGAGCACCAGGGAGAGTTACCAGCAAAGTACTCAAGCTAGTTATGAGGGAAGCCCCTCAAGGAGTCAAATAAGTTGATTATTAAAGTCACTGTAGATAAGTGGTGAAAAAAAGCAGATGCTGATCTGAAAAACTGTGGACCCGTAACTCTTGAAACAGGAAGCAGACAATGAGGCTGGATGTAAACACATTCAGTAGGAGCAGCTGAGGGAGAACAGCAAAGCTATGTGTGAGTTAAGAGGCTCTGGATTTATCTGCTCTGACATTTTTAAAAGACAACTTAATTGGATTATATCTAATTCTATTTTAAAAATTTTTCCACTGTCGTACAAGCAGCCAGATATGAGAGAGGAAAACAACAAAATAACAGAGGCCAATTAAGTGCCTAATTAAAAAAAAAAAAGAGTTGATCTTTATTTGTCTCCAAGGGTGATAGACATGTTACTTGATTCCTCCCTATTACTACCCGCACAACAACTTAATTAAACAAGCATTTTTTTTCAACAGTGAGGCACTGTGCTAGGCACTGGGGATGCCAAGGTGCCTAGCTGTCTATAAGATGACAGTCCAATGGAACTGAGGATGGGACACAAACACAAATGGCCTGGACAGAGGGGAGAATGTGATGAATGTAAAGGAGAGGCTTAGGGAAAAAGGGGGATTGGGGAGATGAGACATCTGAAGAGGGGAAGCTCATATAACTGGAAGGATTTAAGGAAGGCCTCAAGGAAAGGATGACCTTAGTGCCATTTTAAGGCATAGTTACCATGTGATAGTAAGCATTCCCTACATGATGACCATGGTTTTGTTTTCATGACAAATATGACAATTCAACTCACTTCAGTTGAGTAGACATTACTGACGTCCTATTATTACAGACAAGGCCAGAAACAAAGGCAAATGAAACACCCCACTTGACCTAGGGGAACCTTACAATTTAACGGGAGATTAACTCATAAAAAAGAGAGTAGAAAACCGAGGAAACAACCCCAAGGCACATCATGACGAATATGTTGTTTAAAGAAAATTAGTTTTGTTTTGAAAATCATATTGCCCTCTGCACTCTCTAACTTCTGGCCAAAGTGAACTACACTCCATCCCCCATTTCTCTCCTGCTCTGTTATTTCCATGGCTTTGTTCACTCTGCCACTTCCTGCTTTGAATGAATGTGTCTCTACTGAAGACACTTTTTTTGAAGTTGTGCTTTCTTCCGTTGAGGTGCTATTTCCTTTATGAAGATTTTTCTAACTCTTTCCACCAAGCCATGAAAAAACAAATTAATATTTCTGAGTTGTAAGTTAACTGATGTCAGAGTCTATGTTGAATCTCTATTTGTATACATAGTGCCTGGCATTGTAAGTACTTTATGATAATAATAATCACTGACTTTATGTAGGTTATGTAGTTTTCCCAAGGTCACACTGATATTAAAATGGAAGAGTTAAGATCTGAACTCAGTTTGTTTGACTTCAAACAGGGCACTTTCCACTAAATCAGACTGCCTCTCAGTATCCCAGCAGAGGTGTTTAAAGGGAAAAAACAACTGACATCTCCACCTCCTCTCTTAAGAATCCCAGTGAGGGGGAGGTTTGGGTTGATGCACCAGGAACTTTGAATAGGTTCTGATACAGGGAGAATCTCAGTATTAACTCAGTCTAACCTCTTCACTACTTTACTACAGATGACCTTGACCCATGATGGGGAGCTATGACTGTGCTGAAAGCCATATTTATTCCTGGTATGCAATGGTCCTGATATTCCTGGTGCTACTCCTCATTACCACTGCTTTATATTAGGAAATCCACAATGAAATGTAAAGATATAATACACATCATCCTTTTCTGGGATTCGGTTCTTTCAAAGGGAGAAGGCAAAGTATAGGATTTGGGGGTTTTGACTCCTTCCATATTTGATCAACTTGGTACTATTACAGTACTTTGAGAGGCTGTTACAATATTTGCTGTCTTTCTGTTTGTTTGTTTTTGACCTGTCCTAAGCTCCTCCTCCAGTGATGCCAATACATATCTCTGGGGTTAGAGGTGTCTAGTAATAGCTTTAAGGCCATTTAAGAGATGAGGAGGATGTACATCCAAGGCATTCGAGATAACCTACATAAGTGCATAGATGCTGGATACACTATGTCTGGGAATAAATAGTTAGCAGTCTTGTTTAGGTGAAATATGAAAAGGAGGAAAGTAAAACAGAGTTAGGCTGGAGTTGGGAAACGTAGGGACTTAAGTGCCAAACAAAGGAGTTTGCAACTGATCTTATTATGAGAGAGAATCATTGAAGTTTTTTGATGAGGGGAATGATGTTGTCATAAATGTAATAGGAGTTTTTATCTCAGTTCTCAAATTCCACCATACATAGCTAGGTCCTACTTAGTGTGAACAATACATCTCTGAGGTGGTTGCAGATATTCAAATTCACACTATTCAAAGTTATAATTATATAAAATATTGTAATTGGTTCTAATGCAATGGAAACATATGCTGCAAATTTGAATAATGTGACTGCTTCCGGGGATTCAGTATATAAAAATAACATCAGAAATGTGTCAATTAATTTAAAAGAAACATGGCATAGGGAAACAAGCATAAGATTTGGGGTCAAAGAATTGCTATTTGAATATAGGCTCTCCTAAGTGCTATGTGACCTGGGGCACTTTTTCCCCTAGGTTTTATTTTCTTTATCTTTAAAACTAGGAAACTGGACTTTATTGGGTCCCTTCTTGCTCTACATCAGGAGTGGGGAACAAACAAACAGAAAGACAGACAGGTATGGGGCCTTCTAGGTCCCTAGATACAGCCTTTTGACTGAGTACAAGTTGGCCTTGAGGCTGTAGGTTCCCCACTCTGTTCTAGATTCAATTTCACATATACCTACTAAGATATATATATATATATATATATATATATACACACACACACACACACACACACATATATATATGTACATATATACACTGTTAGATGCTAGGAGACTCAAAGACAAAAGCTAAATAGTAACTGTCCTCAAGGAGCATGAAAGGAGTGAGCTGAGGAATACAATATCTACATAAAGAAACATAATGCAATTCAATTTAACAAATATTGTAAAGTG
This sequence comes from Gymnobelideus leadbeateri, assembly GCA_011680675.1. Lineage (NCBI taxonomy): Eukaryota > Metazoa > Chordata > Mammalia > Diprotodontia > Petauridae > Gymnobelideus > Gymnobelideus leadbeateri. The sequence goes on from WOXC01007526.1 coordinate 24,934, forward strand.
CCTACTATGTGGTAGGCACTGGCAATGCAAGAAAAAAAAAAAACTTAAATAGCCTCTACCCTAAAGGAAATTGCATTCTGCTAGAAGAATGCAACACATAACCAAGTGAGTAAACACAAAATTATTTTAAAAAAAAAGAATGTTAAGAGGTAAATAAGTTGCTAATAAGTGGAAGGATTGGGCAAGGATCAGAAAAGGCCTTGTGTAGGTGGCACCTGATCTGAGATTTCTTGGAAGCTGGAGATTCTCTGAGGAAGAAGCAAAGTGCTTTCCATACAGAAGCACTGGTGGTATGCTGGGAGAAATGTAAGAAGAAACCTAATCGGCCAAACTGACTGGAACAGAAATCAAGTGAAGCAGAGTCATTTGAAGTAAGACTGCAAAGGGAAGTAGAAGCTGGATTGTGGAGGGCTTTAAGTGCTTAAACAGAGGAGGTTATATTTAACCCTAGAGGCAATAGGAAGCCACTGAAAGTTTAGGATCAGGGAATAACATGGTGAGATCTGTGTTTTAGGAATATCAATTTAGCAGCTGTGTGGATGGTGATGAATGGAAAAACTGGAGGCAGAGAGACCAATTACAAGTCTATTTTGATAATCAAGGATAAACTAGGTAGAGGTCATGTGAGTGAAGGGCACAGATGAAAGACAAATAAAGGTAGGATGGCCAAGATGTGGTAATGGATTGGACTGAATGGATGCAGGGGAAGATGAGGTAGGACAGTCAAGAATAACTCCAAGAAATAAGATATACAGGCAATGGGGTATAGAAATCAACCTTGCCCTACAGGAAAATAGAAGGGAAGGAGTTAAGAGAAAGGGGAGTGATAGAAGGGAGGGTAGATTGGGGGAAAGGCTAAGCAGAATGCACATTGGGTGGGGAAAGGAGAGATGTAGGAAGAAAATTTGAAACTGAAAATCCTATGGAAGTGAATGTTGAAAACTAAAAATAAATATGAATAATAATAATAATAATAATAGACAACTGAAAAAATACTAAATCCAAGGTATGATGGGTGCTATCAATAGAAATCGAGGAGCCATTCTGGAAGAGGTAGAAGTCTGGGGAGGTGGGAAGCAGAGGTCTGTTTTGGAAATGTCAAGCTTGAGATTCTTATAGGACATGCAAATGGAGATATGCAGCAAGCATTTATAAATACAGGAGGGTAGTTCAGGAGAGAGACTAGGGCTGAACGCATAGATTTTTAGAGTTCCTCTGAATAATAATGTTAAATGAACCATGGGAGCTGATGAGACTACTAAGGAATAAAATGACATGAAAGTAGAGAAGAGGGTCTATAACAAAGTACTACGGGGCATCTATGTTTCCTGGGCAGAAAGAGGATGATAATCCCGTTTATTAATTTGTGAAGTTACAAAATGGAGCAGGCAGGCATGCCCAGTTCTTTGAGTACTCAGTAGGAAAGATCATGATGGCATCAGGAAGTAAGGCTACTATCACACTTTAATAAAAACACAGAAGGTGCAGGGGCAAACAGCATGGGAAGTATAGAGACAAGAGGCAAATAAAGGAAAGAGGGATATAGGAGCAGATGGCATGGGGACAGGGAAAAGGTGCTAAAAGACGGCAGGCAGTCATGGGGAAGAAAACGGGATGGGGAGAGGCATGGAAAATAAGCCATGAAACCATGGAGTATGGAGCCCTAGACTGCATGGAGACAGATGAAGGTGGAAGAGTGCTCAGGGTATGAGTTTGAGGTCTCATTTTTATAGAGTTTTGATGTGGGGTAGACAAACTTAGCTATACCAGCTTGCTATTTGTTCATGAACATATCCAGATCATCTCAAAGCTGTCAGTAAAACTTTAACACATTCACATCATCTCAGATCTCTCTGAGGTGCTGCTGGTCTTACCACCATTGTCTGGAAATATCTGAGATTTACATATATATCATAGGACCAAAAGGCCCTGACAGCCAAATGTAGATGGCTTCTCCTGACTTAACTCATATTACCAAGATGGGATTTCTAGTTAATATATGATATAGTTTGCAAATTACACTCCTTTGATCTTTGAAACAGTCTGTATGTGACTTCTAGGTTCTCTTTTGCAATCATGTTTCCTGCTATTATTACTTTATAGTGGCTACTTAAAAATGTTGTCAAGGGGACTAGAATAAGATACAGTTTTAACACATCAGCAAAGGAGATTGAGAAAAACCAAACAGATGGGAGGAGAAGCAAAGGGCATCAGTATCATGGAAGCCAATGGAGAAGACAGTGATTAACAAGAGAAGGTGGTCAACAAGTTTTAAAGCTATATGTCAAGAAGCTATATGTATCTGGTAAAAAAAAAAAAAGCCATTGGAGGGATCAGTTAAGAGACTGCCAGTGATCTTCAAGAAAGAGCTTTCAATTGAGTGGTGGGGTCAAAAGGTTGATAAGGGATTGATTGACCTGTAAGTAAGGAAACGGAAGCAATTAATAAAGACAATCCCATCTAAGAACTTAACTGTGACAGAGAGAAGATGTATACGACTATAATTTGAAGAGATGAGAAAGGTAAACATTTTCTTTTGTTTTTTGGGTTTTTTTAAGGATTGAAGAGACCTGGGCATATTTGTAGACTAACAAGGCAAGGAGCCAGTGGATAAGGAGAGATTGAAGTTGGAAGACATGGGAGAGTGACAAATGGCAGGCTCAAGCTATATAAGATATTGGAGAAAGAAAAAAAAGACGTTTGAAATCTCTAAGAGATGGCAGTGATGTCTAATCATGGGAGTAAAATATGCGATTCCCATTTTCCCTTAATACCATGCTACAAAATCTATCTACCATTTTCCAAAATGTATGGTTTGAAAGAATCGATATTATTATCTAAAAGTGACATTAACTCATCCTATGTGTCTGCTGCATGATGAAGCAACTTGGATTTCAGTTCTCAGTAATCTAAGCTAGAAATGAAGCGATTTTCTTTTTCTAACAGCCCAAGAGGCAATGAACTAATCACATATAGTCTCCAAAATCAGGAATATACAAGCAGAAAGGAGGCAAAAGTAAAACATATTCTTGAAAGGCATGCCCCAAGGGCCTCACAATGTCCTTCTGCTTTCCCTGCCTAAGGCTTCCATGTTACAAAACAATGACAGAAATGAGATCACATATTGACATGTGATGTTGTTTTTTGTTGCAGTAGTTAAAAGGCAGCTTCCTCCAGTTGTGCTTGGAACTGGCCTCTGAAATGTCAAAAGATAACATGCCAGTCTTAGAAAGCTAAAGTTAAAAAGTTTCCATGAGTATCTATTTGGAGTGAGTGTGTGTGTGTGTTTAATTTTAATTCGGATATTAATCAGACAGGCTCATAACCAAAGGGACCTATTTCTGCCAGTTTTATAGCTACCATCTGTGGATAATCACTACAAAATGGAAATGATGTCTCCAAAACATAAGACAGTAAAGCCTGCAATATAGTTGGAACCAGGGATGTTCACACAGAAGAGGGAAAGATAAATCACCCTTCTGATCACTAACTGAGCTACTACTAGACTATGCCTGATGAGAGTTAAGAAATCAGTCCAAAATGAGAGAGCTGATAAGGTGAAAAGTGAAGCGGTCAAAGGTCCTGAGTGATATTTGACTTACTTAAATCACCACAACAAAATGTTGTTTTTTACTAGATAAATCAATTGACAAGCACTCATTAAGCATCTACTATATACTAGGTGCTAGAAATGCAAAGATGATCCGATAGATAGATAGATAGATAGATAGATAGATAGATAGATAGACAGACAGATAGAGATGATGGCTATATGGATGATAGCTACATAGATGATTGAGAGAAAGTTGATAGATACATAGACGATAGGTAGATAGATGATAGATGGATAGATGATAGATAAAATAGTTCTTGCCCTTAAGGAGCCAGAGCATCATATGAAATAAAATGAAACATAATCTACATTATTAAGCTTTTAACTATTGAAACAAGGCCAAGGAAAGTAGGAGAAACTTTGTTGTTTAGTCATTTTAAAGTAGTATCCAACTCTTTGTAACCCCATTTTTTGTTGTTTGGTTTTTTTTGGCAAAGATACTGGAGTGGTTTGCCATTTCCTTCTCCAGCTCATTTTAAATATGAACAAAAAGGGTTAAATGATTTGCCCAGGGTTACACAACTAGTAAATGGGTGAAGAGGGATTTGAACTCAGAAAGATGAGTCTTCCTTTCTCTAGGTCCATCAGTCCATCCCATGCCACCTGGCTGCCTCAAGGAGAAACTAGTCTCTTAGTTATTTATTGTGTACTGATGCCAGTGCTCTGAGTATATCATGTAAAATCTAGAGAATGTATGTCATTGAATATGTGGAGAGGGTCATGAAACTAAGGGGCACCTAAGGGTACTTCCAACTGTGATTTTCTAATACTCCGTGTGAACAAGCATTCCCAGGCTTCCCCCAGGAAAGCTGTATTTTTTTCCCCATTTTCCAGTTTTCAGATAACTGTGGAAGAGATTAACCCAAATTGTTTGGAAAAGAGGGATGAATCAGAAGCTCTCTTCCCTAGGCAGACCTATTGGTGGATGCTCACCTTGTGGTAAACCAGGTCAAACTCTGAGATCAAGTGATCAACTGCAGAGTTGGTTAGGGAAGCCCTGAGTAGAAGTATCACTGGATCCATACTCACAAAACCATGAACTACTTATTGCCTGGCCTCTGTAATTTTACTACTTCATCTGTCTGTATGAGCTCTACAAAATTGTACTTAAATAGTACTCAGTAAAAAGTCATTTTCCCTTCTGGGAATTATTATTCTAATCCCAAACAGAAAGTATTTTTCCTTTCCGGGACCTATGGGAATGTCTTTCTTTTCTGGTTAAACTTTCATTATCACCTAAACTCAATCCTTTCATTTCACATTTGGCTTCCTTGTACAAGTGGCTTAAAAATGAATCCATCAAAACAGGTATGTTCTCTTATAAGTAACCATCTCAAAGTTAAGACATCAAGCTTATTGGGACACTTTCTGGGCAAAGCTCTTCTAGTCCTAACGAATAAAATTATAATTTCTCTAAGATCCCTTCCTGAGGGAAATATTTCATTCGTATCTAGAATGTAGTCACTCCAATGGTATTCCATTCCTGGTCTGCTATTTTGAGTATAATCCACTGCACCCAGGTGTTGGTCTGCTAAGACTCTCACTTTTCAGAAGAAAAAAAAAAATAAAACACCACCAGAAAACCTTAGAACTAAATAGGAAGCTTCAAAAGGCAGTATTATTGGGTGTGTTTAACTGCCCTGTCTTTAGACCATTGAGGTCTGATTATTACATAATGCATAACATATTCTTTATGTTACAGATGTGCAGCTAGAGGCCAGAGAAGTTATGTGACTTGCATGGGGTGATGCTACTAATAAAGTATGGAGGGAAGACTAGAACTCAGTATGTCACGCTCCCAGTACAGCGTCCTTCCCTTTCTAACATTCTGAAACAACTTAAGTGAATTAAACATAATGAGCTTCTGAAACATAAGGATGACTGAATGGTTAAGGGAACAAATTCTTGTTATTGTTCTTTTTAGTAAAGCAAGATACTTTTAATGCTTCTAAAAAGGATAATGAAATATTGTGTGAATATGAAATTCTAGGTATGGAAGAGACTGCTACTGGTCAAATAAATCCCACCTATACTCAAAATACTGCCTCACTAACCCATCCTAAATGAATCATTTTATTTTTAAGGAACAACACTTGGCTAGCATCAATAAAGACCTTAGTCCTTAACATCTCCAGGAACAGTCAGCTGGCCCAGATCAAAGTTTCAGCCCCATCAGCCACTTGTTTATTCTCATAGCAAGAGGATTCAATTATATGGTATTATGGCCAGACTAGGATGGTACACATTGGTCTGAAGGATTGTGTTTCTTTTTTGTAGAGGATAAGAAGGAACAGTAAAAGTCTGCAGCCTTTGGAAGCTCTGCCTAGTATCCTGTAACTGGCTAAATTTACTTAGTCTGCTTTGAATAAAATTCCTTCTCAAAAATACACATATTAAGTGCCTATAGTAGCAAACCACATACTGTCCAACCCAGGACTAGCTATATTTACTACACAGATTGTATTATGATGCCAAAACATCTGAATGAAAAGTGAAAATTTTAATCATGCAGATACCTATAAATTACCAGATAATAACCAAAACATATAATAATAATAATACTTAATAACTAGCATTTATTACTGCATTAAGATATACAAAGTGCTTTGCATATGGTATCTCATTTGACTCTCTGGTATTGTTTTTAAAATATTGGTAAAATTTGCCAAAAATAGGTAAAAAAAAAAAAGTAAAATTTCTTTTACCTTTCCTATGTTTTTTTTCAGGGAATTAGAGAAATAATTAAGTGGAGTTATTGATGTGATAAAAACCAATCATAATCCTTGCTTACCATCTCAAATACTTGATACTCAGATGGATCTATGATCTCACTGATTCAAGTTCCCTACAATGAAGATCACAACTGTGCACATTAGTCTACTTTTTCCTTAAAAGTGTTAAAACCATTCTCAAGAGTTGATTGCCAAAGGGGACTCATGGGCTTCTGCTACAGACATCATTTCCATGGTCACCTGTATCCAAAGCAGAGTTCTATCAAGGCAAAGAGCTCAAAAGTCAAGTAATTATTGGCTGGCAATATGAGCAATCAGAGGAAGCACAAACAGACCATAGAATCCTTTTGGGGGGACAAAAAGGATCAAAGCATGGAGTGGGAGGAAGACAGAGAAGTCAGAACTCCTGCATCAAAAGCCTCCAAGAAAAATATGAATTGGTTATAGGCCATGGAGGAGCTCAAGAAGGGAAAATAGAGTAAGAGAAGTAGAGGAAAAAATTGGGAAGAAAAATGAGAATGATGCAAGAAAATCATGAAAAGCAAGTCAATAGCCTGCTAAAGGAGACCCAAAAATACACTGAAGAAAATAACACCTTAAAAAATAGACTAATTCAAATTGCAAAGGAGGCCCAAAAAGCTAGTGAGAAGAAGAATGCCTTAAAAATCTGAATTTGCCAGATAGAAAAGGAATTTCAAAAACTCACTGAAGAGAATAACTCCTTCAAAATTAGATTGGAACAACTGGAAGCTAATGACTTTATGAGGAATCAAGATTCTATAAAACAGAACCAAACAAAGAAAAAAATAGAAGGCAATGTGAAATATCTCATTGAAAAACCACTGACCTGGAAAATAGATTCAAGAGAGATGATTTAGAAATTATTGGACTACCTGAAAGCCATGATCAAAAAAAAGAGCCTAGACACCATCTTTCAAAAAATTGGCAAGCAAAATTGCCCTGATATTCTGGAACCAGAGGGCAAAATATAAATTGAAAGAATTCATTGGTCACCTCTTGGAAAATATACCAAAAAGAAAACTTCTAGGAATATTGTAGCCAAATTCCAGGTTAAGGAGAAACTACTGCAAGCAGTCAGGAAGAAACAATTTGAGTAATGTGGAAACACAATCAGGATAACACAAGACCTAGCAGCTTCTATATTAAGGGATCAAAGGGCTTGGAATATGATATTCTGGAGGTCAAAGGAGCTAGAACTAAAACCAAGAATCACCTACGCAGCAAAACTGAGTATAATGCTACAGGGGAAAATATGGTCATTCAACGAAATAGAGAATTTTCGAGAATTCTTGATGAAAAAATCAGAGCTGAACAGAAAATTTGACTTTCAAATACAAGAGAAACATGAGAAGGTAAACAGGAAAAAGAAATCATAAGGAACTTATTAAGGTTGAACTATTTACATTCCTACATGGAAAAATGATCATTGCAACTCATAAGACTTTTCTCAGTATGAGGATAGTTGAAGGGAATATATATACATACATACACATACACACACATACATGTGGGTGTGGGTGTGTGTGTATATATACATATATGTGTGTGTGTATATATACACATATATGTATGTATAGGAGGGTGTATGTGTATATAAATATGTGAGTATTTGGCATATGTATGTTCATGTATACATAGACAGAGGGCACAGGATGAGTTGAATATGAAGGGATGATACCTAAAAATAAAACTAAGAGGTGAGAGAGGAATTAATTGGGAGGAGCCAAAAGGGAGAGATAAAGGTAAATTATCTCATATAAAAAAGGCAAGACAAAATTGTTACAATGGTGGGGAAGAGCAGGAAGGTGAAAGGGAATGGGACAACTTTATTCTCATTGAATTTGGCTTAAGGAGGGAATAACATACACGTTCAATTGGGTATCTTACCCTACAGGAAAATAGGTGGGGAAGGGATAAGAGGGGGGATGATAGAAGAGAGGGCAGATTGGGGGAGAGGGTAGTTAGAAGCAAATACTTTTGAAAAGGGATAGGGTCAAAGGAGAAAATAGAATAAGTGGGGGGCAAGATAGGACAGAGGGAATTATCGCTAGTCTTTTACAATATAACTATTATAGAAATTATTTGGACAATTACACATGTACAACCTGCACTGAATTGCTTATCTTCTCAGTGGGGTCGGGTGCAGAGGGAAGAAGGGAAAAAATCTGGAACTCAAAGTTTTAAAAACAAGTGCTTAAAAATTGTTTTTTTTTTACATGCAACTGGGAAATAAGATATACAGGAGCACTGGGGTATAGAAATACATCTTGCCCTACTAGAAAGTTAGGGGAGTGATGCGGGAGGATGTAAGAGAGAACAGATTGGGGGAAAGGGTATTCAATAGGCTTGCTATTTTGGGGTGGGGGTAGGGGAAAGACAGGGAGGAAAATTGTAACTCAAAATCTTGTGGAAATGAATATTGAAAACTAAAAATAAATATAAATAAATAAATAAAATATTTTTTAAAAAATGATAAGTAGTATCTACCTAAAATCATCATAACCTTTATCTGTAATGGGCATAAGCTAGAAACCTTCCCAATAACATCAGAGACGAAGCAAGGATATCCATTAATAGTACTGTTATTCAATATTGTACTAAACATTCTAGCTATACCAATAAAGAAAAATAATTGAAGGTATTAGAAAAAGCAACAAGAAAACAAAACTATCACTTTTTGCATATGACATAATGGTATATTTAATCCTGGAGAATCAACTAAAAAACTACTTGATATAATTAACATTATCAAAGTTTCAGGACACAAAATAAACCCACATAAATCACCAGAATTTCTATATATTACCAACAAAGTGCAGTAACAAGAGATAGAAATAATCATAGATGATATAAAATACTTGGGAGCCTACCTGGCAAGACAAACCCCAAAACTATATGAACACAATTACAAAATATTTTGCACACAAAGTCAGATCTAAGCAACTGGAAAAATATTAATTGCTCATGAGTAGACCAAGTCAATATTAAAAAATGAGAACTATCCCTAAATTAATTTAGTTATTCAGTGCCATACCAAACAAAATACCAAAAATTATATTACAGAGCTAGAGAAATAACAAGATTCATTTGGAAGAACAAAAAACAAGAAAATTAAGGGAACCAATGGGGAAAAATGTGAAGGAAAGTAACCTAGCTGTACCAGATTTCAAACAGTATTATAGACCAGTAATCATCAAAGCAATCTGGCACTGGCTAAGAAATAGAGTGACGGATCAGTGGAATAGATTAGATATATAATACACAATTGTAAATGACCATAGTAATCTAGTGTTTGATAAACCCAAGACCCAAGCTTTTGGGACAAAAACTCACTATCTGATAAAAAATGCTGGGAAAACTGGAAAGCAGTTTGGCAGAAACTAGGTACAAACCAACATCTTACACCATATACCAAGATAAGGTCAAAATGGGCACATGATTTAGACATAATAGGTGATACCATAAGCAAATTAGGAGAAAAAGGAATAGTTTGCCTGTTTGATATATGGAGAATGAAAGAATTTATCACCAAGGAAAAGATAGAGAGCGTTACAAGAGGTAGAATGGATAATTTTGATTGTATTAAATTTTAAAAGGTTCACTAAAAAAAAAAAAAGAAAAGAAATCCAGATGAATCCAAGATTAGAAGGAAAGCAAAAAGCTGGAGGGAAATTCTATAGCAAGTGCATTTGATAAAGGCCTCATTTCTCAAATATATAGAGAACCAAATCAAATTTATAAGAATACAAATCATTCCTCAACTGATGAGTGATCAAAGGTTATAAAGAAGCAGTTTTCAGATAAAGAAATAAAAGCTATCTATAATAATGAAAAAATGGCTCTAAATCACTACTGATTAGAAAATACAAATTAAAACAATTCTGAGGCACCACCTCACACTTATCACGTTGGCTACTATGACAGAAAATGAAAATGATAAGTGTTGGAAGAGATGTGCCAAAATTGGGACACTTATGCACTGTTGGTAGAGTTGTGAACTGATCCAACCATTCTAGGGAATGATTTGGAACTATGCCCAAAGGGCTATAAATTTGTGCACATTTTTGACCCAATAACACCACTAAGTTTTTACCCCAAAGAGATTTTTTTAAAAAGAAAAGGACCTACATATACAAAATATTTATAACAGTTCTTTCTGTGGTAGCAAAGAATTGGAAACTGAGGAGATACTTATTATTTGAGGAATGGTCAAACTATTGTGGTTTATAATTGCAGTTGAATATTATTTTGCTATAAGAAATGATGAGTAGGGCACTTTCAGAAAAACCTAGAAAACTTATAAGAACTGATTGATGCCAGAGTGAAGTGAGCAAAACCAAGAAAACATCGTACACAGGAACAGTAATGTTGTATGATGATCACTTATGAGCAACTTAACTATTCTTAGCAATTCAATGTTTCAAGATCACTCCAAAGGTCTCATGACAAAAATGGTATACACCTCCAAAGAAAGAATTACTGGAATCTGAATGCAGATTGAAGCATATTATTTTTTGCTTTCTTTACATTTTGTTGGTCTCTTTTTTTTCCACACAACATGACTAACATAGAAATATATTTTGCATTATTTCATATTATAAGCTATATCAAATTACTTTCTGCCTCAAGGAAGAATGGGGAGGAGGAAGGGGGAAAATTTGGAGCTATTTTTAATATTAAAATTGTTTTTACATATAATTGACAAAAGTAAAATATTATTCAGAAAATGACAGAGAAAAAGAAAATGCATGGAGTTGGGAGGAGGAGTCCTTTATGTCAGGAACAGCAAAGAGGTCAATGTCATTGGATCACAGAGTAGGAGACTAGGGGTAGTGTAAGGTATAAGGTATAAGGCAGGAAAATGAAGGGTTCTGAACACCAAACAGGGACTTAAATTTGATCTGGGAGATAAATGGAAGTCCCTGGAGTTTAACTGAATAGGGCAGGAGAAGGAGGGTGACATGATCAGACCTGTACTTTAGGGAAATACGTGATGTGTGAAGGGGAGTAGATTGAAGAAAAGGAGAGGCTTGAGGCAGGGAGCCAAATAACTATTACAACATTACAAAATTATAATACAATTATTACATTACAATAGATGCTGTCTGCCCTTCTAGGTTGATGTCAGTGTCAGATGGGAGAAGGGGATATACAGAAGAGATATCATAAAGGTAAAACTGAAAAGCCTGACAAGAATTTGGATAGGTGGCAGGGGAGGGGGAGAGGGAAGAATTGAGGATGACAGCTAGGTGCAAACCTGAGTGACCAGAAGGACAGTGAGTGCACTTGATAGTAAGAGGAAATTTCGGAAGGGACGAAGGTTTTGGGAGAAAGGTGATTAGCTCATTTTTGGATATGCTGAGCTGATATACACAGCACATCCAGTTTCAAATGTCATGGGAGATAATGAGATCATGAAGTAAAATAGTGTATCGAAGGGGAAGAGAAGATGGCCCAGGAAAGGGCTCTGTCGGACACCCCTGGAGAGCCGCGTGGCCTGGATAATGATCTAGCAAAAGAAAGGGAGAAAGAACAGTCAGATAAGCAAGAAGAGAACCAAGAGAGAGGAATATCTTTTTTTTTCTCTTTAGTGACATTCTCCCTCCTCTAGAAGCATCTCAGGGACTGTGATTAGAGTCTGTATGTGATGGTTCCACTATCTTTAATGGAGAAAATCGTTTGTTGAAATTTTTTTTGGCAAACATTTTCCATTTTTCTTGTGGTTGTAGTCTGCCTTCCATTTACATCCTCGAATGCCCTCCATATGGATTTTCTTAGTTGGACTTCCTTACCGAGCTTTCTTTAGACAGTTTTATGCCCTTTCTTGTTTATAAGATGATAGATACTACCCCATTATCCTTTTTTATATGATTTTGCAAATGTTCACATTCTTGTCTTGTGCTCTTTCCAGCTGTAATATTTTGTATATGTGCGTGCAAATGGAATAAAATGCCTATTTTCTATTGCATACAGCACTTGTTCCACTTTAATACTTGCCTATTGTGGAAATTATTCTTATTTTTCTAAAATAAATTTTTAAAAATGAAAATGCAATATTCTAAAATACATGGTTACTGAAATCTTAGTGGCTCAGGGAAATTCTCAAGTGAGAATTCAGATAATACCCAAATTTCCAAAGAATTGTCTGATCCCATGTCCTTTGCTTTTTTCTAACTAAAGAACTTTCTATTATAATGTTTAAAAAATCATCTCTCATATTTAAAATAAGTATTCATGCAGCACTGTATTATTGGAAACTATGAAAACTATTTCAGATCCATTTGGGGATGGAGCCAGCATTATGTATCGTTTGAACTTTGCTCCTGTGGTTTCTTATATTATCAGAATCCTTCACGAGGAATGCTTACAACTATCTGTTTTATGACAACATTTATAAGATGAAGGCATACCAAAGGTAAATAATTTTTTAAAGCTTAGAAGATTTAGGATAGATAGCTTAAGAAATATTCATTAATTTTTACATCTGGACAGGTGAGCGCCTGCAAAGGAGGAACCACATTGACTCTCCAGTTTATGGCACAGAAAAACTTCTGATATTCAATTTGTTCCTGGCTGTCTTCAAACCTGAAAACATAAATTTCATACATAGATTAATTCCATATTCAGAACTGAACTAAATGTCATTATTAATTTTATCTTTAAAAATATATTGCCATATATTGTTTAAATAAAGTTACAGACTAGCTGAAGAAAATTTAATTTTGTCTAAAGTATTTAATTTTATGGAAACATATACATAAAAGAGACATTCTTAAAAAGCTATTAAACTTTTAATTCAATATTTTTCCCCTAAATAATTCCGCAAAACATTTCCTATTCCATGTTTAAACAACAAAGGACTGTTTTTTTCAACCTCATTTTCCCACTGTTTAGGAAACAAATTAAAGAACTCTAGAAATGACATTAATATTTCAAAAACATATTGAAAGTGATCAAATGGAATCCACTAAGCATATAAATAGAAGATGAATTATTCTATTAGATTTCCCATTTATCCTTTATAGATCTTATCTATACATGGTTATTTACAATCTGTCTCTTTCATTAGATTATGAAGCCCCTGAGAGCAGGCACTGTTTTGTTTTTGTTTTGTTTTTTTTTTTGTCTTTCATTGTATCCCCAGCTTAGAAGGCACTTAAAATCTTTATGGACTGACTGATTTTAATTTTTTTGCATTCAGTCTCCATGTCACTGTTATACTTTATCTGAAATGATAGTGATTTATGGCTTAATTCAATTCACCAGAAATTTATTAAAGGCCTACAATGTACTGGGCACTGTTCTATGTGTTGGAAATTATGGGACAAGAATAAAACCGTCTCTGTCTTCAATTATATACATATATATATATACAGATACGTTAAAGTAATACACGATAATTTCTCGGGAGAGGGCGCTAAGAGGTAAGAGAACCAGGAAGGCCTCTTGTGGGTGGCAGCACTGAAGCTAAGCCATGAAAGACCCAAGGGGTTCTAAAGGCAGAGCAGAGGAGAGAAAGCATCCCAGGGTGGGAGATAATCAGTGCAAAGAGGGAGACCAAATAAACACTGTATAAGAAGAGGCAATGCCTGATGAGCCTGGAAATATAGTGTTTGTTCAGTTGTTTTAGTCCTGTCCAACTCTTTGCAATCCCACTTGGAATTTTCTTGGCAGAAATACTGGAGGAGTTTGCCATTTCCTTTCCTAGTTCATTTTATAGGTGAGGAAATTGAGGCAAAAAGGATTAAGGGACTTGTCCAAGGTTACACTGCTAGTAAATGTCTGAAATCAGATTTGGGCTCAGGAAGATGAATCTTCTTAACTCTAAGCCCTGAATTCTATTCATTATACCATATAGCTGCCTTTGAAAACATTGGCTGGAGCTCAGGACAGCTAGGTGGTCCAGGAAATAGAGCACTGGCCCTGAAGGCCTCAGACACTTAACACTTACTAGCCATGTGACCTTGGGCAAGTCACTTAACCCCAATTGCCCTGCCCTCCCCCTCCAAAAAAAAAAAAGCAAAATAATTAATTTTTAAAAAATATCCGCTGGAGCTCAATTATGAGAGACTTTAAATATTAAATAGAAATTTGCATTTTCTCATAAAGACAATGGGCTGCACTGAAGCTTCCTGAGTGGTGGAGTGACGTGGTATATATAACTTGTGCTTTTGGAATATCTGGTACTGTGGGGGAAAAGTACTGGTTCTGGAGTCAGAAGACCTGGGTTTAAATCTTATCTTTGACACCTGCTGTGTGCCTTCAGTCATATCGATAACCTTATTTTCCTGTGCCTTCTGCTCCTCCTCTATACAATAAGGGGATTGGATAAAAGGTCTCTGAGGTCCATGCTGACTCCAGATATGTGATCCCATGGACTTAGCAACTATGTAGTTGGACAGGGGAGGGACTAGGAAGGAGACTTTTTAGGTTCTGAACTAGGGTGATGCCCATATGAGTAGCATGAAGGGGATGGATGAAGGAGATGTTATGTAGGTACAAGCAATAAGGCTTGGTGGGTATTTGGATATGGAAACTGAGTGAAAATGAAGAACGCAGAGTGACTCCTAAGTTGAAAACTTGAGTGACTAGAAGACTTATGATGCCCTGATGGAAACTGGGAAGTATAGAGAAGGGGTGGGATTTAGGGAAAAGATGAGCTATGTTTTTGACATGATGACCTTGAGATACCTATGGGACATCTACGTGGTAATGACCATCAAGCAGTTGGAGAAGACGTGTAGCTGGCACTCAGGACAGAGAGGAGCGGGGGAGCTGGATTTCTATATCTTCAAAGAAATTATAATTGAAAACAAAATTATGAAACTGACAAAAGAATGATTGCAAAGAGAGAAGAAAACATGGGCGAGGAAGTGTTCTCCCATATGGGGCCATGACATAAATCATGATGGTGTGAAGAAAACTGGGAAGGATTATTCAGGCAAGTAGGAGGAGAAAAGCAGAGAGCTCTTTCAGGAAAAACAACAAGTAGCCAGGAGAAGGATGCTTCCTGTCTCCCGGCTGCCCGAAGGACTTCTGTTACACATCCTAGCTCTTCATCCTGAATACACACTCCAGCCCTGAAATGCACATGTGGGAAGTATGAGGGACAGAATAAGGGAGAAGAAAATGATTTGATGAAACAATAAGAAAGAACTGAATCCTACCCTAAAAAACGATCTCCAGTTTATTATTTCATTAAACTATTTGGTCAGCATAGCAGACGTTATGGAGACAATGACGGAAAGTGAATTTGAATGAATGTGAATAAGGAGAGAATGATTAGAAAGCAATTTGAACGATAGAATATAAGCTTCTTGACAGCAAAGAATGTCCAGGCTGCAACCTAGATGTCCTCTACCACAACCATACTTCAGCTCTTCATGATTAACCCCACTCCAACTCTGGAACTCATACACTGGAAGTACTCTCTTGGGGCAGCTAGATGGCACAGCGAATAGAGCACCAGCCCTGGAGTCAGGAGGACCTGAGCTCAAATCCAGTCTCAAACACTGAACACAAAACTAGCAGTATAACCTTGGGCAAGTTACTTAACCCCGATTGCCCTGCCTTCCCCGCTCCAAAAAGAAAAAAAAAAAAGAGGAAGTACTCTCTACCCCAATCAGAGGCCTCTCCCTCTGACTGGAAGTCTCCTGACTCCCTGAATGCACCCAGGCCAGTTCCTCCTCTATGTTCCCTCACCCACCTGGTACCTTTGCATCATCACCTCATCCCTTTTTTGACCCCTCAAATGTACTGTCTTCTTCAATGAGAATATAAGCTCCTTGAGGGCAAGGACTGTCTGCTTATTTTTTGTTAGCACTGTCTGGTACATAATAAAGTACTTAAAATGTTTGTTGCTTGTTGACTTGACAGCTTCTTGATTAAAAAAAAAATCTTTATGTGCTGGCAAAAAATATTGTAAATTGAGAGAATACTAATCAATTGGGGAACAGCGAAACAAGTTGTGGTATATGATTGCTATAAAATATTATTGCACTTAGCAGAAATGATGAGCAGGGTGCTTTCAGAAAAACCTGTAAAGACTTACATGAACTGATGCAGAGTGAAGTGAGCAAAGCTATGAGAACATTGTACACAGTAACAATATTGTATGATGATCAACTCTGAATGCAGCTATTCTCAGCAATTCAATGATTTAAGACAGTTCCAAAGAGATGATAAAAAGTGCCATCTACCTCCAGAGAAAGAACCAATAAGAATTTGAATAAAAATTAAAGCATACTTTTTAAACTTTATTTTTCTTGGGTTTGTTTTGGTTTTTTTGGTGTATTTTTTTTACAACATGAACATACATAATTTGTATCAAATTGCTTGTTCTTTCAGAGAGTGGGGAGGGAAGAGATAAAGGAAGAAAATTTGGAACTCAAAATTTTTAAAATGAATGCTAAAAATTCTTTTGACATGTAATTATAAAAAATAAAATATTCAATTATTGATATTATT
This sequence comes from Gymnobelideus leadbeateri, assembly GCA_011680675.1. NCBI lineage: Eukaryota > Metazoa > Chordata > Mammalia > Diprotodontia > Petauridae > Gymnobelideus > Gymnobelideus leadbeateri. The sequence goes on from WOXC01007526.1 coordinate 41,767, forward strand.
TCATTACCAATGATGCCTTTAAGCATAATGTAGTTTTGTTGGGTATCTCTTAATCCATAATATTTCTTTTTTTGTGTTCATTGCTTTCTTCCGTTTACTCACTTTTAGCTTGAATTCTTGTATTCTACTTGTGTTTTGGGGGCTAGTTCTTTTTGGTACTCTTGGGTGAGTTGTATAAGCTTTGTTTAGTTCTGTTCCTCCTGTAGTCAAGATTCTACTGTCACTGAAAACTGGGCAAGTTGGATGGTATTAAGACCCCATTTTCTGCCTCAATTCCCGATTTCTGTGTCAGGTTCCCAGTGGTCTTCTGCTGAGCCTGGCTTTGGTCGGTCTATCTTTTACTTCTTGTGCGATTCCCAATTGAGACTTGTTTGTGTCTACTACTGTGGGTCTTGGAAGATTCCCATGGGGTGTTGAAAATCATTTTGGTTTCAGGCCTTATGCAAAGTCCCTCTGTCTTTCCTTTCCCCCAGGCTGATCTCCAGGTGTTGAATTGGACCTATCTCCTTCTGTAGTTCTCATAGGTCTGAGGAGTACATAGTCAGGTCCTATCTCATTCCATAGTAATATAGTAGGGCTGGTGTTCTTTCCCATTTCTAGTCTACCAGGCCCAGGATTTGGCTTCAAGACCCCAAATTCATGCTGGCTTGTAACATCCCTCCTCCTTTTCCAGCTTGATTCATGCTGACTGGCTTCATGACCATTTATAAGATAATTCACTGGTTTCCTTGACTCAGTTTCTCTCCTCACCTGGTACATAGTAGGCATTTCACAAACATTTATTATTTATTCTTGCATTTCTCGATTTTGATTAAGTTCTGCAGATTCCTCAGCCCCAAAAGGAGCTGATACTCTTTTAGTTAGATTTCAAGCAAGATAGCTGCAGCCTATGGAACCCTCTCAGAGCTTCCCAGAAACTCCCCCCAGAGTGTCATGATCCACACCTTCAGCAAGAGAGTTGTTGAATTTTCTATTAAAAAGAATTCACTAGGGAGAGCCTTTTAAAATAAACCTTATAAAAAGCAAACCATGAAAAAACAAGTTAACTCACAACCTAAGGCCTTTTCTTTATTTTGTTAGAAAACAGAGCAGAGAAAGGATCAAGGAGGAAATAATAAAAATTATCAATATTAAAGAGAAATGTAACAAAATGAAGTCATATTGAAAAAGCAATTAAAAGAAGTGGAGGTAGATTAAAACTGTAGGAGGGAAACAGAACACCTTAAAATTCTTTTATTCATGATCCGGTTAATTGAGGATTTGGGGATTTTGCCTTCACTTGCTTCTCCCAACCACTGTTTATTCATTGGATTTTGGCACAGACATCATGCTAACACATACAAAGTCATTTAATAGATGTGTTCTGTTTATGGAAACATTTGTAGCCAAAATGCAGGCACATTTCTTTTTCCTTTCATTTTTTTTCCTTCTTTCTTTTCCTTTCTTTCCTTCTTTCTTTTCTATCTCTTACTGTTTTTCTCTCGACCTTCTTTTCTCTTCCTTCCATTCTCTTCCTCCTTCTCTCCTCCCTTCCCTTTCTTCCTTCTTTTCTTCCTGTGAGAACTGAAGCACACCATGAACGAAAGATATTTTGTAAGAAACTTCATTTTTTGCATGAAGCCTTGGAAAGAAATTCCCTAGGTATGAATATCTACTATGCTTGTATATTTATTGTTTCTTTATCAATTTCTATCAATTGTCAGCAAATTATTGTCAGATTATATAACCTGAGATGCCTCCCATGGTCCCAGTAAGACTCTGGATGCTCCTGGGTATTATTTAAGTCCTATAAGTTGGTTTTTTTTTCAATGTGGCACTTCATCAGAATCCCCAGAAGAAATGGTAATGAGAGTAGTTCTCTAAATAAAGATTTCAGATGCTGTGCCCCCTTTAACAAAATTGCTCACAGGAAACTATAGACAAGTACATTTGCTGCATTCCCAGTTTGATCATTCTATGAAATAGATGATCTGTGGCCTGAGTCCTGGGAATTATAGAAAAATAACAACAACAAAGTGGAAGGTAGATGCCACCTAAAAAGACTGGACAGAATTTTAAAATTTCAGTCATTCAGGGAATATCTTTACTCCTTTAGTGTCCTACCAAATTGAACTAAAAAGGCCCTGGAAGTATGTAAGATACAACTGACAATGGCTAATAACCCTGAGAAAGGCCATGTTAAAAAAAGTATACACACACACATACATATATATATATATATATATATACATATACATACATATGTATACATATACAAATATGTATGTGTGTGTTGATATGACAGTGTTCTTTCAAAAGAAAGAATTAGAGGGATTTCGTATTGCACCTATTGTCAGAGGTGAAATCCCACATTATACGATGACATTATACCCTTTGTATGTGGGAGGGAAGGGGATGAGGGAGGGAAGTTGAAGAGGATTCCATTACTTGACTTCCCTCTGTTATTTATTTTGCTATTCTATCCCAAATAAATGCTTTGGTATTCTATTTATGGTTCTCTATCTGATCTGTTGGCAGAGATTGCATTTGATGGAGAAGGAAGCTGAATATCATCTCTACTGTGAATGCAGGTATAAAGAGTATTCTGCTGTGGCATCACTAGTTGAGTACTGTGGGTCATAATCAACTAAGTTGATCCTAAATATGTTCTACCATCCTCTACTAACAGACCATTCAGAAACAATTAAGCAAAAAAGAAAATATATTGAGCCAGTAATTGGGGGTGGGGGTGGGGAAGGATGACCAGTGCAATCATTCAATCAAATCAGTCTCCCATATACAAATGAGTACAATAACCCATAGACTCAGGCACTCATAAGAAAGGAAACTCATCTTTGGAAAACTCAGGTTCTAACAAGAGGAAAAATTTTCATCTGAATTCTGTCTGCCTTGTATCTTGGCTAGGGGCAGATTAGTGATAAAGTTGATAATGCACTGAACTTGGAATCAGGAAGACTTAGCCTGAGTACAAAACTGGCCTCAGATACTTACTAGCTGTGTGACCCTGAGCAAGTCATTTAACCCTGTTTGCCTCAGTTTCCTCATCTGTAAAATGAGCTGGAGAAGGAAATGGCAAACCACTCCAGTATCTTTGCTGAAAAAACCCCAAATGGGGTCATGAAGAGTTGGATGTGACTGAAACAGAGCATCTTAGCTAAAAAATTTCTCATTCAACCAAAACAGCTCTCTCCAAAGTTATCAACGTTTTCTTAATGACATAACCTAATGGTCTCTTTCCACTCTTCATTGTTCTAGAACTCTCTGTAGTGACTGACACTGTGAGACAGCCTCTCCTCTTCACTCTAGGTTTCCATGAAACTACACCCTGGCTCTCAGGCACTCAAAACCTATCTGACGGCTCCTTCTCAAGCCCCTTTATTGGATCTTCATCCATGTCACGCTCTCTTCCCCAGAGCTCTGTTCTGTGCCCTCTTTTTTTCTGCGTATTTCATCAGCTCCCATAGACTCAGTTATCACTATCTAATAATTCTCAAATCTACTTATTTAGCCCTAACCTCTTTGCCTCCAGTCCCACATTTGCAACTGCTATTGGACATCTCAGACTAGATGACTCATAGAAAATCTGAACCTCAACTTGTCCAAAACCAGACTATTATTCCCCTTCCCCATATTCTCCCCTCATACTAACTCCCCCATTACTATTGAAGGTATCACCACTCTCTTAGAAAACCAGGCTCACAATATAGGTGTCATATTTGACTCCTGACCCTCATATTGGATACGTTGCCAAGCCTTATTGATTATACTTTTGTGACATCTCTCTCATAGGTGTCCTTTTCTTTCTCCTCTGACTCTATCACTACCCTGGTACAGTCCCTCATCATTTCATGCCTGGACTGCTGAAATAACCCGATAGTTGACTTCCCAGCCTCAATTCCCTCCATACTTCAGCCAGTCACCCACTCATCTGTAAAATTAGCATTCCCAAAGTACACATCTGACCATATACTACACATGCTGCCCCTCCCCATTCAATAAATTCTGGTGGCTTCCCTATCACCTTTAAGATCACATAGAAAAACACTCTCTTTAGTATTCAAAGCCCTCCATAGCTTGCCTCTTTCTAGTCTTCTTATACCTTATTCCCCTACCCACTCCCACTCCCACCCCCACTGTAATCCAGTGACACTGGCCTCTTTGCTGTTCTTCACACCAGGCATTCCATGTCTAGACCCTGCCTATTTTTGTTGGCCGTCCCCCAAGCCTGGAATTCTCTCTTTCCCCTTCTCTGCCTCCTGGCTCCTTCAGCATCCATCAAATCTCAGCTAAAATCCCACCTTCTACAGGAAGCTTTTCCTGATCCCTCTTAATACCAGTGCCTTCTCTCTACTCATTATTTGCAATTTATTTTTTACATATTTTGTTTGCACATAGTTGTTTGCATGTTGCCTCCCTCATTAGACTGTAAGATATGTAAGAGCAAAGATGGTTTTGCCTTTCCTTGCATCCTCAGCAGCTAGCACAGTGCCTAACATGTGTTGAATGATTAATAAATGTTAACTGACTGCCTGAGAGAACTCTAGTGGTTCTGCCTCTTGTTACTCCTTGGCACAGTCCTGGCCTCCAATGCTCTGGGCTCCAGCCCATATTCACTACCAGTAAAACTGGGAAAATCACCATTCTGCTCCCACACTAATCTTGAAGTCATTATGATCCGCTAAATTTCCACTTTTTGGCTGCTGCTCTGCCCTTGTCCTTTAGGCTTTTTAGCGTCCATCTAATGGGATTCTGCCTTGTTCCCTACTTCCCATCACTGCTTCTGCGTCAGAGAAGTGATATTGCTTAGAACTAAGTTACCTGTCTCACACTAGTTAGTACCTCTTCAGATCTATCATGAAAGTAGTCCTCCATTCTCTATCAGACTGGGGCGCAAAAGGCATTAGTGAGCCTTCTCTCATCTGCTTCTCACAATGGAAGGTCCACAGCCCTTGTTCCTAGCTCAATTATCATGAATGAATTCTTTTTACCTCCTCACCACCTCAGGAATGGGAACTACACATGACCACTTACTGGCTATCTATCAGTATGTCTGGTCTTGTGCCATTATCAATACTTCTCATGAAGTGTTTCAAAGGCTGAGGATAAACATATGCATTCTTATGCTCTCTTTCAATTCATATTATGGTCCCACTAACAAGAGATCAGCCAGGTAAATTGTTTTGAAGCACTGATAAAACTTAATAAGGACAGGAAAGGCGGCTCCCCCAGGAATACACTTGCTCCCCCAGGAATACCATGGCAAATGCTTCCTTTCCCCTAAAAGATCAAAAGAGACTTTGTACTACATGGCAAAGAGGTGGTTTCTACGATTCTACCCATAAATTCAACCCTCTGGCATAGGTTACTCTGACAAACATTTTTAGTAAGCTCTGGTGACTTATTTTTCATTACACTAAGTCTAACAAGTTCTTCTTGTGGAATGTGGGTTTACACATGATGAGATCTATAAGTTAGAGGCGCCCATGTGGAACTCTCAAGGAGTTCTGCTTCTGGGAGAAAACATTGTATGTTCCCCAACCACTTGGGTGGGAACAGCCCCCTTCCACTGGTTGCATAGTTGGAACAGACTGCATCTTTAATAGCACCACATGGGGACAGGCTTTCTCTTTTTTCTGGTAGTGTTTAGAGAAGGTGAAGGTGTAGTTCACTCACAGAATGGATGCTATGATCTGAGCTGGGTGCGTGTGTCCTCCACCCCTTTTAGGTCCTGTGGTCTTAAGGATCCAGTGAGGGTTTGGGGTCTGTTTTGTTTGTTTTTGATGTAGGCAGAAAAGTCTCTGAATCTGGGAACTTGACCCATGGTGTTCTTAGAGGCAAGAGTCCAGGCTGGATGTTGCTGCCAGAGTGTCTAATACTCAGACCCAAGGTGGGTTTAGTTGCTTTGGACTTAGAACTTGGTGAAATCAAGCTATATTGTATAGAAACTGAGTTCAGTTAAAAATCTAATCTTCCTCCCCTCTGCAGAGACTGAGATGATATAGGGGAGGATTATACCTTGTGTGTTGGGTAGAAATGTTTATATATTTATTCTTATTATTCCTTTAGAGTAAATATTTCTGTGTAGAAGCAAATCTATTGAATGGATGAGGAACTGGGGTACAGGAGACCCTATAATTGGGGGGACACAAATGGTTGAGGCTGGAGCCAATGGGAGATACAAGATACCTCCACATGCCCTTTGAGTATGAGGGGATAGAATGAAAACACTCAGGGAGGAGTGAAATTTAAGGGCTAGGGTAATCATGGTTACACCAGGAGGACCTCTGTCATACTGTTTTGTATGGTACTATAATGTGACTCAGTTCTTAAATCACCGATGGTTGAAGGGTTAGACAGAAGGAAAAAAAGAGGCAGTCCTGGAAGAAAGGTGAAACAGAAAATGTTAGGAAGGTGACAGTGGCTAAGACAGAGAATTCCCTGGGTGTGACCAGCAAGAAAACTGTGGAATATGTGACCACAAGAGGAAATGGTGAGATTTCCTAATGAGGATAGAGAAGTTGGTTGATGCTCAAAGCCTTGTTTAATTAGATCCTAGGGAAAGGGCTATTCATATCTAAGAGAACCAAAAATGTGGAAATACAGAACGTACAGGTGATGTGTGTATTCAGGGAGCAGATCATACATAGCATGCTTAGGTGGTTAAAAGGAGATCCAAAGATAAGCCCTGGCAAAGACCAGGCAAACTGATAAATAATCAACAAGTGGCCATGTGTAGTTCCAGTCTCTATAACTGGAAAGTTGGGGGATATAATACTAAGGAAAGCATTAACTAGCTTTGTTAATAACAGTATTTCTTTGTAGTAGGAAGCTTGAGAGTAAATGTCTGTTTACATTGAATTAAATCTCATTTAAAAATCTGTACCACGCATTAATTTAGAAAAATAACCTGACTCTTAACAAATGGAACTAGTACACATGCTTCCCTTTCCACTGAAGTTGCCAACTAATTTTTTTAATGGAAAATTCAACTTGCCACAGTTTGTTGCATGGTAAAGTCAAATTAATTTCACTATAGGGACTCAGGCCCAGTAAGCAAAGCACCAGCCTGGAAATTCTGAGGTTAGGATTCTAATAGGGAAGGAGCTAAAGAGCCACACAGAAGGTCACAACTGAAAGTTAATGACAGAATGAGGATTTTCTGCCCATTTTTACCAGGTATTCACCTTATAAAATCTACCATCTGGTGAGGACCAAACTCAGGCAAAAAGAAAAACATTTCATTTTCTTACTCTCAGAACAAAGATGTTTCAACCATTAGAAATACAGCAGTTCAGGCCAATGTTATGTAACCTTCTATCTGGAAATAAAAAACTGGCTTTATACAAACTGGGATTAATCTTGAAGGTTTCTCAATAATTTTCTCTTTGCCTTATGCATGAACCCAGGAAGTTCTTTTAAGAGCATCAGAATTTCACTCATTTTGCCCTTATGAGGATTTCTCTTGATAGCAGTTTGGTTCATGTCTGACTCTCCACACATGCAATAAAAGGAAAGGGGCCTTAGCTCCCATACAAGTATTTAGAATAACAAAACATCGATGCAGAGAAGGTTTTAACCTAACAAAAAAAATACAAATGGCTACTAGCAAGAAGTCCAATTCTTCTTCCTGCTCTTAAGTATCTGCATCAGGGTAGATAACAATCCTCTAAGAGCTCCAGTACTAGTCTGGATGGCCTTCCCTCAAAGAAGGGAGGCTAGCAGCTCTCCACTCTGATGACTACCATTTCACTGGGGACGTAGTAGATCTTTCATATTGATACCATACTCAAAGTGGAGCCCTCCAAAAGAAAACATTTAGGATCACTAGGAGTGGAGACAGAGTTTGCCTTCTCTCCCGGACCAGCACAGTCCACCTAACTCACAATACCAATGAAAGATAAAGTTCATCTTTGTGCTTCTACATTGTGGTTCTGTCCTTCATATCAGCCTCTTGTAGAGGTCATGCAGACATGAAAACTTCCCTTTAGGGAGCTGAGTAGAGCTTCTTTCCTCTTTCTCTCCTGCCCCCCCACCCCGGTCTTCCTGCCTCTGAAATTCAAATTCAACCCCCCTTTTCAAGGGTATATCCAAGGGGTGAGAATAAGACAGCAATCAGTAATCATCAAGCAATCACCATCAATGAAGCCAATGAAGGCAAATTCATATCTTGTCGAGCAGACAGAATCAGTGCCAGAGTATAATCCTTATCAAAGTGACAACAAGGATTCAGGTGAGAAGCTGACCCAGTCCACGGAATTCCAGTCCTTTTTCTGGAGGCAGCAGAATGAGGAGGCATCACCCAATCACATTTACATGAGGTTTATGACTTAGCTAGTGGGTCAGGAGCTCCTGACAAGGCAGCCCTACTCTACCTTTGCTTCTCCACAATGTTCATTTGTTCATTTAATATACTTCAATGGATCTGTGATTTCATCTCTGAGGCAGAGAGGTGGAGCAGCAGACAGACCCCTAGACCCGGAACAGGAAGACCTGAGTTCAAATACTGTCTCAGACACTTACTAGCTACGTGACCTTGGGTGTCCTCACCAACAGCACCTATCTCCCAGGCTATCATGAAGATAAAATGAGTTAATGTTTTTAAAAGACATCACAAACTTTAAATTGCTACATGAATACTATTCATGTGTGTAATATACATGTACATATATGTATAGTTGTGTTTGTGTTACATGTGCATATGTGTATATACATATACTATAAGGATCATAAAGATCACCCCATCCATCCCTGTTCATTCTATGCAGCCAATCCCTGGCCATGTCCTCCTATAAATCCTGCCCAGGGGATCCACCCAGCATTCCAGAGGCCACTCTCTAGCTCTCCTGACCTTCTGTTGACACCAGTAAAACATATGTCAATCATTCACTGAATCACAGGGAAACTGGATGGCTCAATCTGCTTTCAGGAACTTATGATATGGCTACGGCTAGTGCAGCCATTTTAATTGTTTTATGGGGAAAACTAGTCTTGTTATGTACATAAACAAAACCCACAAATCATATTAAATTGATTCTGTGTTCCTCCTTCACTGAGTTCAGCTAAGTGACTATTTCCAAAATTCTTTTGGACTTTTGACTATTTCCAAAATCTTTTGACTATTTCCAAAATTCAAATCCATCTTCAAGGACTATAGATTTGTTGCTAGTGAATATATTCCAAAGAACAAAATACAGATTCTGGAGACAATTCAAAACAGTTCCAAAACTGCTCTGAACATCATTAAAATGAGTGTAGTTCCCATGACTACACTTAGGCAGAATGTGGTACAGTGGAAAGAATGTTAGGCTTGGCATCAAGAAAAACTTGTTTTTCAACACCCCCGACCATCTCTTCATGTGACCCTAGGGAAGTTATGTAACCTCTCTGAGCCTCAGCATTCTAATCCGTCAAATGGGTATGATAATATATATAGTGCCCAACTCATTGGGTTGTTATGAAGATCAAATAAGATTATCTGTATGAAGTATTTTGTAAACTGAAAAGTGCTATAAAAATAAATGTCAGCTATCATTATTATTTATGAAATTTTCATATGTAAATTATGTAAGCCTCATAAATCGTGGTAAATTTGTTTTTTTTAAATCGATTATCAGTCCCTTATTATGCCATACTTTATATAGACCAAAGGATCTTAATAAAATCTAAATTCCTTTACCTTAGCTCCTATTATTAATTTTGGCACATCATAGGAAGGGAGAGGAAAGCAATTTCTCTTGCTCTTCTCCAGATAATAATTTTCCCAAAATGTTTTTTATTTTACTGCTGAGCTTGGTAGGAGTTTTCAAAAGAAGTCACTTTAATGTGACATTGAAGTAATTCATGGTCCACCTACCAAAAATGATAAATGGCTTACTAACTATAAAAACTATCAATATTCTTGTCATAGGGTATCATTTCAAATTCTTTTATAGGAACACTGAGGTTTTTGTAGACCAAAATATAACATTAAAGCAATCAGGCTTTGCTTCTAATAGATACGTATAATAAAGAGAAGAATTTGGGCCCTGGGAGCTGGAGAACATTGACTTTGGCTCCTTAATCTACCTTTTGTTCCAGCTCATGCTTTTTGCACCTAAACCTGAAAGCATCTTGGTAAAAAGTAATGGAACCCTAAGTTAAATAGCTATCTGTAACATAACCTTTCATCTCCACTGGGACCAAGGGGTCAAAAAGTAAATTCCTAACTCTGGCCCGGGGGGAGGCACTCTGTTCACTTTTTTTAGGTGGAGGGGAGGCTTGGTGTCTATGATTAAAGAACTATTAAGCCTTATCAGTGAGAGTGCTGCTAGACCGCAGCAGAAAGAAGCTGAGATGGCTTGTCTGGCCCTACAGAAATAAGCCCTGAAGACAGTAGTAGGGAATAATGCTCAGAAAAGATGCCAAGACCAACAAAACAATGCACCAGCAGAGACCAACCGAGCCTGCAGTCAATAGAGATGTGGAGCCCAGGAAGAAGCCAGCTGGCAGAATTGCTGTGCCTGATGGATGACCCCTATTCATGCTCACCCTCCTTCTGATGGGACGTATACTGGTGAGAAATTGTACACTAGGGGTATAGGGAGAATGTTCTATTGTAAATCTCTCTATGCTATTTCATTCAATTGTTGTTCAGTTGTTTGAGACATATCCAACTCTTCTTTCTTGGAAAAGAATGGCTTGCCATTTCCTCCTCCAGCTCATTTTACAGAGGAGGAAACTGAGGCAAACAGGACTAAGTGACTTGCCTCGGGTCAAACAACTAGTATGTATCTGAGGCTGGATTTGAACTCAGGTCTTCCTGAATCCAAGCCCTACAACCTATCCATTGCTCCACTTAGCTTCTCATTTCATTAAATGCTTTGAACTACTTATATCCTCTGGCTAAATAGAGAAAAAATCAACATAACAATAAGGGCTTGTGAACTACCATTATAAGTAGATAAGGACCCATAGAGTGCCTAGAATCTAAGGTAGCTATCCTGGGGACCCAGTTTGTGAAGGAAGGGTACCATAATATTTCAAGAAGTTATTGAATTCCTACAAGGTCCTGCAGATGCAAAGATGAAAACGAGATGGTCCTTACTCTAAAGGGGGTTATATCCTAGAAGAAACAAAAAACACTTGTTTCCTTTTGGAGGATGGAGGATTGGGTTTGGGGTTGCTGGGCAGAGTTGTGTTCTGGCTGGCATGTAACAGAGGGATTGATAACTTGACTCCAAAAAAAAAAAATAAAAAACAAACAAAAAAAAAAACCTGCAACCAATCTGGTTTCTTTAATTAAGGAAATGGCTCAGGATACATGATCCAAAGGATGATGATAGCATACACATAAACTTAGATTTATTTTGCTAAATGTGTTTTTGGCCTCTTTTGGCATATTTACTAATAAACTGGGGTACACTGAACTATCCAGTAAAATGCATGAAGATTAACTACAAAAGAAGAATGGAGACTGTGAACCATGGCCATTGAATCATAGAATGACAGAATTGGAAAGTCATCCATTCAACCCCTCTCCCCATAAAGCATGAATAGCTAAGCACAGAAACTAAGGATTGCCAAGATGCATTATCAAAATTGCCAAGTTAAATTTGGTTACATAAAAGGCTCTGTTCTCAAAATACCCCAAAGCAAGGAGCTACAGAGCATTCCAGTTCCGAATCTTAATAACTTTCCACACAAATTCCAATGGCAAAGTAGACCACAATTGCCAAATAAGGAACACAGAGACAATAAAATACTGCATTGGTCCAAATATAAGGCGAGGTTTTGTTTTTATGGAAAGAAAATAATAAAATATTGGTCACCTTACATTTGTGATAATGGTATTCAGGGGAGATCAAAGAGTTTGGGGAAACGAAGGCACTGGAGGGGAATCATAGCTCCCTCTGTGGTGATGACTGCTTATTTCCATAGCAACAGCTCCCAATACACCTTGTGTAGTGCTGCTGTGAGATATTTCCCAAGAGGGAAGAGAAGCAAGAAAGAGCTTTGAGAGGGGGCAGGTGGCAAGGCTTGAGAGAGCTAGATGTAACCGTTTTAAATCTCCTGTTTAAAACCATATTAAGGTTTCCATTATGGAATGCTTTGTTCTAGAGGAGTCACCTGCTTTTACAGGGCAAGCTCGGCTGATAGACCCCACGTGGTTAGAAAAACACAGGCTGTGAGGAGGTCGCTAGGGGAACGGTGGTATCTAAAGGACGAGAAACCAAATGCTAAAGAAAATATCTTTTCAGTGGATCATCTGTTTCCCAAAGCTTAGTATGGTGCTTGGCACATAGTAGGGACTTAATAAGTATTTACTGTTGAATTGAAGACAAGGAATTCAAGGACAGTTTGTGGTTGCTGCTTTTTAAAAAAAAAAATTAAATATTTATTTTTTTAGTGGTGGTGTGTGCTTCACCCTCATCAGTAACATTTGGTTTCTCATAATATAGGGTATATACTTTTCTATTTTCGAAAACTTCTCTTTGAAAACTAAGGTAACTTCTATTTGGGCCCATATTTTCAACAATCAAGTGCTTTGACTAGCTTTATAACTGACAATATACGTTAAATTAAATGTCCTTTACTGCTCACTGCAGGAAAGAGCAAATGAACCAATTGTTTATCCTCAAGACTTCCTATCATTGGGGCTGGTAGGTGGTGCAGTGAATAGAGTACCGGCCCTGGAGAAAGGAGGACCTGAGTTCAAATCTGGCCTCAGATATTTAACACATACTAGCTGTGTGACCTTGGGCAAGTCACTTAACCCCAAATGCCCTGCCTCCCCCCCTCAAAAAAGCAAAAACAAAAAAACCTTATTATCATGGAATCCTGAGTTATCTACTCCTAGAAATCCACTGTGGTATTCATGAATAGCAAAAAAAAAAAAAAAAAAAAAAACCTTTCTAAACCATTGGAGGGGGAGAGGGAGAGGAGGTCTTGGTTTGTTTTTTTTTTTAATGAGTATATAAAGGATAATAAACATAGGTTGTAGGACCTAAAATTCCTCCTGGAATTTTGTCATGAATAAAAAAATGTCAGGAATGTCAAGAAAGAGGGGGTGGGAAGAGGAAGTGGTACCTTCTAAAAGCATCAGTCGAAAAAGTTGAGTTTTGGCAATCAAGATTTGAAAAACAAAAAAAAAGAAAGGAAACACATTATCATCTAGTTTGATGATTGTTCAGACATTTATGAATTATTCTGGAGTGTTGGCACCATGTCAATACAAGTGGCATTCTTGTAAGTGATCCAGAGCTACTATCACCACAGAGATCATTTAAGTATGTTTGAAACTTGAATGCATTAGAGAAATGAATTCGTCTAGCAAGGGAAGTGATCTTATACCATTGAAAACAATGTAGGCAGGGGGGAGGTAACCAGGTGTGGATAACCTAGATGGCCTTATACCATCTTGGGTTGTATTAACGGTCTAGGAGATGGGTCTGACTCGACCGAGAGAGAACTTAGAACCCAAATTGTAGGAGAATTTAAATGTCTAAGGACAAGGTCAAGAAAAATATGCTGGAACGTTTTTATTCATGTTATGTTTTACTTGCTGCTCTCAGCTCCTGCAGCATTGCGGGTACAGCTGCTAAGCAGCTGCCCTGCTTTATCTTGGGAGGTGTCTGCCCTTCTGCAGCAGGGTGACATTCCCCAAGGGTATAGTTTGTACTGAATTAACTCTCATCTAACTCCACACTTGGGACTTTTACCAGAAACCACATAGTTCAAAAGGGATTCAAGGTGTGGAAGGGCTCCATAGGAGTGTCCTAGAAAGCCAACTTTGGCCAAAAAATTTGTAAGGTGCTATGAAGCCTTTGGGGACAGTAAGAATTAACTGTATAAATTCAAGTCATGGGCTGATTGTTCCATTAGGAGTTGAGACAGTCTTTCAAAGGAATCTGTTCAGATGATGGAAACCATCAAGCATGTGACCCAGGTCATAGCAAGGCAACGGGAAAGAAACTTTCTTCCTTTCTTTCTTTCTTTCTTTCTTTTTTTCTTTCTTTCTTTCTTTCTTTCTTTCTTTCTTTCTTTCTTTCTTTCTTTCTTTCTTTCTTTCTTTCTTTCTTTCTTTCTCTTTCTCTCTCTCTCTCTCTCTCTCTCTCTCTCTCTCTCTCTCTTTCTTTCTTTCCTTCTTCCTTAGTTTTTAACATTTGTCTATACTGCTCTGCTTGCTATACATCTCTATACCCTGTGTTTTGTTCAATTTGTCTTTCGATTGATTTAAGCAATTCCTTGCAGTCTTGAGCTTAAGAGTTCCTAATTCCCTCTTTATCCCTCTGTTTACTCTGCCTTGGTATCCTATGGATTAGCTTCCCACAAAACCCTAAAACAGGTCCAACCTCCCCTTCGGTCCCATGTTAGTGGGTCCAACTTTTCTACTGAAAACTTAGATGGATGTGTGCCATCCTGGTGAAGTCAAAACATTATCAAAGTATAATAGCACAAAGTCACAGCTATCAAATGTTATAAAAAAGAACTTATATAACTAAAAATGTGCTTTGAAATGTACATAAACATATGCATGATTTGGTATATCACTTACTTGGATAGCAATGCTCTTAGAAGATCATCTGGCACAGGCATCCTAAAAGACTTGCAGAGAATCCTGATAGCTGAACTGGGCAATAATCCTGTTCTGCAGCAAATACAAATAAAATGGGAAATATATCTTTGTTTTCTTTTTGTAATAACTAAATAATAAAAATAATAAAATATTCATATGTCCTAAAATAAGCTTTTTGAAGAAGTCTTGTAAAAATTGGAATTAGGACTTAATAAAATAAAAAACAATGATATTGTATTTCATCAAATTTTTCCACTAAAAAATAGCTGAATTCTAAACTTGTGGTGGTTTTGTTCTTCCATGTTTGGAATTCTTTTTTATTGGCAGGATGGACCACTAAAGTTGAAGACACAAGGACTGCTCTTTGTAATCTGCCCTCTTACCTACTATCAGGTAAATGTGTGAAACTGTCTAAAAATCTGACAAGGACCTAAGAATCTAATATGACATGACCCAAAGGTTTTTTCCTAGTATTTTCTTTGGACCTGATCCCATTAAACCTGGAAGCTACAATTGGGCCTTTAATGCTTACCAGATTTCTTCAGAAAGCTTAGCCAATGAAACTGATCAATTTCTATTAAAATGACCAGTAGTAGAGAGAGCCATAGAACACTCTATGCTTTTTTTGCTGGCAAATGGCAAAAGCTTAGCCAATGAGGAATAGAGAATTTTCTTTTTAACTAATATGCTGAGACACAAGATAATAAAAAAAAATTCTCTTTCTTGATCTAGATAGGGAGATAAAAAAATTTGCAAGGAAAAAGTTGGATTTATATTGTTTACTTCAAAGGTTTTAAACATTTCCTGGATACCTTGAATATAACATTTCTTAATAGTTGAATTATACTGAAATTTTATTCATTTCAAATTCGGAAACATAAACTCTTAATTTGCTCTCTCTAATTTCAAAGAAAAATTATACAGAATTTAACAGCAAAGTGTTCTTTCTACAATGGAGGTCAAAATAGTTGGCCATGAATTAGCATAAAATAATATTAAAAAGTAGCAAATGCCATGCTGCTTAATCTTGAAATTTTAGTTCATCAAGTAATTCAATCAAGAGTGTTGGCAATAGGTAATGAGAAAATTCGGGGAGAAGAGCAAGTTTCCCTTGAAGTCAAAGCACTTCATCAGCAAACACAAAATCATGAATCTGATGAAAGAATAAACCCTCTTTTTAATAAACTCTCCTTGTGATTGGTTTAAGCTACCCTTTACAGTCTTTGGCTAAGGATTCCCTGTGAAACATGTAAAAAAATCTTATAAATCCCTTTCTCATTCAGGTTTAGAGAAGCTTAAAATATGGATAAATTATTAATGTGGAAAAATTAATTAATTAAATTTAATTAATTAATTAATGTGGATGTATTATCCAAAGACTTACTTAGCCTGATCCTTGTATATGCACATGGCAATCATCTTGTCAAAAATCTCAAAGGTGTATTTCTTCAACTGTTCTTGAGTGAGGGCAAGAAGGAAAGTCAGATCAGCATCTGAATCTTCTCTCACACTATAATAACGGCCAACTGTCATGATCTCATGCTCTGAGAGTTTTTCACCTGTTACATTCATCATTACATCTCTGTAGAGAAAATTGCACAAATATTCAGGAAAAAAATACTTTAAGAAAATCACTTTTACCTACTATTTGCTTTTCATCCAATGTTTGACTTCATTTCTTAGAGAAAACAAAGCACCAGATTCGAAGTATTGTACTTTGAAAATGTTTTTGCTGTCAGTTTGGTGGCCCAGCGGATACTTGAAATCAGGAAGACTCGTCTTTCTGATTTCAAATTTGGCCTCAGACACTCACTAGCTGTGTGACCCTGGGCAAGTCACTTAACCCTGTTTGTCTCAGTTACTCATTTGTAAAATGAGCTGGAGAAGGACACAGCAAATCACTCCATTTTGGGGATTTTTTTTTTACCAAGAAAACCCCAAAAGGGATCATGAAGAGTTGGACATGACTGAAACTGAATAGCATTTGGAAAATGTTTTTGCTGCCACTATGATGGCATTCATACATCAGAGAAGTAATAGATTTTGTGACTTGCACAATTAAATGGAAAAGAGGTGATTATTTTCTTTCAATCTCTCCATACATTTGGGGGAATAAGAAATCACTTCTAAAATACAAAATCTATGAATGTTGATTCCTTTAAGTTATGTAGAGTAATGCCCCAGTTATCTAAAAGGCAGACTTCCAAGACCTCAGCATTCAGCGCAACTGAATACCTAACTAAGAGTATCCTCTACAAGTAATGTAAGTCATCACACTGTATCTGCCCCAAGACATTTTTAAATAACTCTGATTCATATGGAAGAGTCTTTTAAATGAACTTCTTATCAGGATTTTTTTAGGTCAACTTTTTTATGTGTCTTTTAGTTTTTGTAGCTCACAGATATAGTACCTATAGTGCCTATTATATAACATGGCCCCAACTTCCCCATTATCTATGATTTTCGTAAAATGTAACACCTAAAACTAAATACCAGATTTGGTCCAATTAGAGCATAAAACAGAGGGACTACTAATGCAATTGTTTTAGAAATCATTCCTCATTTAATGTAGCATGAATATATACTGAAATGAACTGAATTTGAACTTGAGTATAGAATGTTACATTTATCTTCACTTGATTTGATCTGTTGAGTTTTCTGGATCATGACTATCACATTAGTTATCTTTCCTGGCTTCGTATCATCTGGAAAGATGATGTTGATATTTACTTGTTTTTTAATCATGTCCAACTTCTTTGTTACCTTATTTGTGGTTTTCTTGCCAAAGATATTGGAGTGATCTCCCATTTTCTTCTCCAGTTCATTTTTACAGATGAGGAAACTGAGTCAAACACTGACTTGACTAGAATCATACAACTAGTGTCTGAGTCCAGATTTGAACTCAAGAAGCTCAGCCTTCCTGACTCTAGGTGCAGTGTTCTATCCATTGCACCAGCAAAGCTTTGTCAAAATTTAACTTTATTTTGTCACAGACAAATTGTTTGATGAGCACTAGGCCAAGGAGAGAAAAACGGGGATACTCCACTAGAGACTTCACTTTATATCAATCCATTAATGACTACTCTTTGGATTCAGTTATTTAACCATTTAAGAATCCATCAGGTGTTTAATCCTTTATTTCCATCTTGTCCACAAGCTTAAAAAGATCCTGTCAAATACTTTATTAAAATTTATTATGTGTATAGCATTCCTCTGATCTACCAGTTTACTTACCAAAAAAACAAAAAAAAAAAATAAAACCAAAAGCAGGTAATTGGATTAGTTTGGCATGGTTTGCTCTTAATTAAAAAATAAGAGCAACATGATGACTTTTTGTGATGAATGCTTCCCTTTCTAAAAATGGTCACAAACTACCTCTTTCATATAAAGCTCTAGAATTTTTCCAGGACTAGAAGTCAAGGTCACCAACTTATACTTTAAATAATAATAATATTTGATATTTATATAGCACTTACTATATTCCATGTACTGGACTTTTTTTTTTGCTTTTCAATTATTAACTCTTTTGATCCTCACAATAACCCTAGGACACCCTAGGTACTATTATGATTTGCATTTTATGAATGAGGAAACTGGGGTTAAAAGAGTTTTCTTCACTTTCTGACCATTTCAGAAAATTGGAAAATTTATTCTTTACCAGTCCTGTAACAACTATCTTAGTTTCAAGAATTTTTCAGGGGTGGCTAGGTGGTGCAGTGAATAGAGCACCAGCCCTGGAGTCAGGAGGACCTACGTTCAAATCCGGCCTCAGACACTTAACACAAAAACTAGCCATGTGACCTTGGGCAAGTCACTTAATGCCAATTGCCCTCCAAAAAAATAAAAGTAAATAATTTTTTAAAGAATCTTTAAAAAATCATAGTATTTTGAAATCACACCAATCAATCCCTTCAATAAACTAGAATGCAGTTCATTTGGGCCAGGTGAGTCAAAGTCACTGAGAACAGAAAAGTGCTTTCTTACAATATCCTTACTCATCTTCAATTTCAACTCTGTAAACCATTTCTATCAGTCTCAATCCAAAACTTATCTTATTGAGAAGAGAAAACAAGAAAAATAAGAGTTGAGGAACAGAGATGATTTTTCACCATTTCTTTTCTTAGGGTGGGGGTTGATAAAATCAATCCATCACCCCACTGAACTTAAAGTAATTTCATTAATCAAGGACATGATATTTCAGTGGAATCAAAGGCATTAAACAAATTGCAAAAAGAACTTGATTGATTTGGAAAAAGTAAAAGCCATTCCTTAAAATGAAATGATGCTACACAGGAATTGCATTGACATTGGCTTATGCTACTCAATCATGCCCTGTGAACTTTGTACAAAACAGCAAGCTAGTAAGGAATTCAGCATTTGAGTGGCAGGTCATCTCAGTGTTAGGAGCAGTTATAGCTAAGCCACTGAGAGGAAATCCCTTAGAGGAGAGGAAAATATTCTTTGTCTCCCTCTTCCTATGACCAGCAAAATGCTGGAAGATTCTGGACATTGCATGGTTGTCCTAGCAGGGTCTGCAGAAGATCAGTGGCTGATGGAAGTGTCTGAATCAAGAGGTGAAGACAAACTGGACATTCTAAGGAAGGCAGCTTCAAGAATTTCCAAGAAGCCCAGCAGAAAGGTTTATCACGTCTACAGGGAACATCACAAGGACTCCCCTCAAAGAGAAAACAACTTCCATTTAAAAAGGATATGTGTCACCCCCTTTACTACACATTCCTCTAAGCTTAAACTCACTTTACTTTGGATTCTCTTTTACTTATGGGATAGTATGTCTTCAGTTTTGGAGGATGCTTCTTACTGATTCTTTTTACTATATTACCTTAGTAAATACTTCTAAGAGCCAATGAAGTCTGGGTGGCTAAATTATATTAACCATTAACTGATAATCATTGGGAAAATTATGTTCATTATCTATACTTTTAGAAAACCACCTTTAACCCCTCAGGGTTACCCCTAGACCACTAAGGCAATAAGCTACGAGCTGATTTTTGGGAACCCAACCCGCTAGGGCAAATGGGAGAATTTAGGATAGTAGTTTTGATACTCCTCTTGTTCCCAACATTGATGAAAAAGTCCTTTTTCTCATTCTGGATATTCATCCTCTGACTCTGTTCACTGGGCTTTTAATGGTCCTGATGCTATTATTAGAGAATCATATTAATATTTTGCATGTATCCTCTAAAACTTGCCTTTAGTTTCATTTTCTATACATGTCTTTTTTAAATAAAATTTTGTCCTAGTATAGTCACACTGACATCTTTAAGCAGTTGCCTCTGTTAGTTCTCATTCAAGCTTCCCATGGAGATTTCTGGTCATGGGATCCTATCTACCCTTTCCTATGAATTCTACCTTCTCCTCCAAATCTAGAGAGCACTTCAGTCTATGCCTGCTTTCTGCTCCCTTTTTTTAAAAGAAGAATTCTATGACTAAAGAGTCACTTGACTGGAAGGAGGGAACCATTCATTGTTTCTTCAAATAGTTCTTCCTACTTGGTCAGAACTAGGTCCAGAATAGTTCCTTTAGTAACTTACTTCACCATTTGAAGACGGAAGTTAATGTTAAAGAAATTTACAGAATCATCAGCTATTCTACTTTAGCATAAAGATGTTTCCAGCAAATGTCTGGATAGTTGGTTTTCCCAGTCATCAAAATTTCATGCTTTCATGCTAAATTTCTTATCTAATCCCTCTTTCTGTCCAAGTAGCCTACAGTACATCATTAAGCCCACACTGTTTCTATTTCTCCTTCAATTGAATCTCATCCAAATTCTCTCTGTATTTTCCCCCTTGAGTTCTTGGATGTCCTTACAGGATTATACCCTATGAATAATCAATGCTACTCCATAATGATCTTACAATTAAAGTCTCTATTTCACCTCAATTATTTGGAATATTTTTTGCATTCTTATATAGTATATTAGACCATGAGTTTTATTGATGACTCTCTTCTTGAATATTATTTCTTGTGAATTGCTGGGAGACAAGAGCCTTCAATCAGAAGATAAGAGAAAGAGCCACCAGGGTCTCCAAAATATCTGTTCCAAAGCACTGGCTCTCACTATTAAATTTGGTTTTACACAAAATTCTGTCAAAGTATATAATAAGATTGACAAAAGCATGAATCTTTTTTAAACCAATAGTGTCAAAAGCAATAGATTAGGAGAGAACAATGATGTGAGGGTGCTAAACAAAAGAACTCCTCATAACAGCAAAATATGTACAAAAACTAAAAATAAGGACATCGAGACAGGAGACTTAAAAAAACCCCAAGATCTCCCAGATCACAAAAGCCCAGCATCCTGGGTCATTCAATGTAAAGTAGGTTGTACACCTCTCAACAGTATCTAAAGACAGTGCTTGTCCTTGTTCTGTTTAGTCATGTCCAACTCTTTGTGACTCCATGGACTAAAGCATGCCAATACTGGCCACTGGGTTTTTAGACACTGGAGTGGTTAGCCATTTCCTTCTCCAGTAGACTAAGACAAACAGAGGTTAAGTAACTTGCCAAGGGTCATGCAACTAGTAAGTGTCTGAGGCTGGATTTGAACTCATATCTTCTTGACACAAAGCTCCAATTTAACAACTGAGACTAGTCAGAAAGGAAGCAGAACACCTGGTCCAGTACAACTCCATAACAACTGCAAGGAAAGATTTAAAAAACAGATTTTCTAAGAGGTCTACATCATTAACTATGAATAAACAAACAAACAAACAGATAAGTAAATGAATGAATGGATAAGTAAATAGATGAAACAAGAAATTTTAAAAATGAATTGAAAGTTTAGGAGGAAAAAATTCAAAGGAGAATAAATAGCTTTAAACATGAAGCTGTAAATCTTACTCAAATAAAGAATCCCCTATAAATTAGGATAAAGCAAACAGAAACTCCATGAAACAAGAAGAAATTTCAGGAAAAAAAAATTAAAGATTGGAAAAAAATAAAGGTATCTAGTATAAAAAAAAAAAGCCCAACCCAACAACTGACCTGATAAACAGGTCAAAGAGAGATAGTCTAAGAATCATCAGACTCCCTAAAAACCATGATTTTAAAAAAAGAAAAAGAAAAAATCTGGACACTACATTTCACTATATTTGCTAATGAAAAGATAATACTTTTTCATTCACAAAATGTTAATTGACTTTCTACTAATTCTTCCACTTATATCTTTTGCTCCTTAGATTTTTTTAGCCCACTGACGTTCTTTTCCTTCTTTATTCTTCAGACAATGCAAGCTCCTTTTAAAAAGAAAAGCAAAAAATAAAACCCCAAACAAAACAACTCCATCATCCCACATTCATGGCTTTGTGTTGTTCTAGTCACATGAAAACATCTCATTCCTTAGGCTTTCATAACTTTCTGAAAGTGTATAACTTTCTTCTATTTGGTCAGTCCGTGAATTGAATATCTTTTCTCACCTCTGGGTTGTTGTCTTGAAGTCATAATGTAAATTATTTTGGAATGTCCATTTCCTATGCATAGGCTCAGTGTTGCAGTGGTTTTATATGCAAACCAATGTTTGTTTTTTTGAATGTCCTATTGCAATTTTCCTTCAATTTCTTGTAAACAAGGAATAAAGAGTCCTCTATTACTCTGATTGTCCTTGGAATTGGAAAGATTTTTTCCCCTGCTGCCTACAAAAATCTGGTGTTTGATGTAATACTGATTTTTAAAAAAATCAGTATTTAAAAAAAAATTTTTTTTAATTTTTGAGGGGGAATTAAGCTCCAGGTTTCTTTCTACAGGTTTTCTGTGCATTCTCTTGATCTGTAAGTTGCTGACTGATTCCAATATCTCTGGGTGATTTTCTTGTCTAAGTTCCTGGGTTTTGGTATATAGCACTTCACCATTTTTATGAAAGGCTCATCTTCCTTAGATTATTATCTTGCCTCCTGTCTTTGAGTTCCCAGTGTTTCAGAGAAAATCTCATTGGCTCTGGAGTCTAGATGACTTCAGTTCAGGTTCTGTCTCTGATAATTACTGCTTATGTGGCCTTTGATAAAATACTTAATTTCCATAGAATACAGTTTCTTCCTTTGCAAAACAAAGGAGCTAGAATACAGTTTTTGAGGGTGCTTTCACTTCGAGATCTATGATCCTGCAACTTTATAGAACTCTCAGGTATTCTTCTAATTTTATTGTCTTTTGATTTTGTTCAATGAATTATCCTTCTGCCTCTATTTTTGCATTGCAATTCTCATTCTCTTTTTGAAAGAAGCAAATTTTTTGAACATGTCTCTGTGGTTTGTTCTAAATTCTCTTCTCTCTTGTTATTTTCCTTCCTTTATGCTTTAATTTTTTGTCCTTATTCCTTTAATATTTGTGCTTTTTGTTACTTTTATTGTTCTGAATATGTCTAGAGATTCTTGGAGTATGAAACACTGTCATTTCAGGGGATTTGCAGAATTTTTTATGTTTTCACCTCAAGAGATCTGGATTCAATTTCCTTCATCCTTCATTGAGCTAGCTTTTATATTGCTTGTTCATTTCTCCTCCTCAGTCAGTAAGCATTCATCTCTTTTTGTCAGTAAACCTATTGCTTTGTCAATGTTGTCTTTCCTATAATCATACTTCTTACAGTCAAATCCCTTCTATTATGTGGGCCAGATCTTTTGTGCCCTCCCCAAGCATTTGTTATTTGTTCTGTGTTCTCTCATATGACTGGGGTTAGATCAACTATACAGCCTCAGGCTTTTGAGGGTGGCCCTAAGGACACAGCCAACAGTAGTCTCTGAGAGGCCACTGTATTAACAAATGAATGAAAAAGCAGTCATTAGACATTTAAGGTGTACAAATTATCGTGCCAAGTATTTGGAGATATAAGTAGAAAAAAAATGAGACAATTCTTGCTCTCAAGGAGTCCACATTCTAATTGGGAGAGACAACATATAGGATAAAATTTAACTACAGGACAGATGGCAAGGCCTAGGAGCCAGCAGTAGGAAGGATGACCCAGTGGCCCTTTTCAACCACTCCACATTAATTTAAAAAGGCCAGGTGACAGTGCCAGGGACAAAAGTGAGGGATATGGGGAAAAGTAAGGTTATTGACTCTTAATTTATCCAAGCTGTTTGAGTAATCAGTCAGCCCACTGGTATGTTCTGAGAAGGTTGGGACCAGGGGGAAGTGGGAGAAGGGAAGGGTAGGAAGGTCACCTTCTGTGGTGGGAGTTCTTGAGCCTTTTCCTTTTCTTTCCCATTTCTACTCTTCTGTCTTTCACTCATTGTGATTGGCCATTTCAATCTGGAGACTACCCCAGGAGAAAATTCATGAAGGAACTGAGCAAAGTTCCAGAGGGCAACTGGGAGTTGCCTCGGCATTTAGGTCTTTATGCAGCCTTTCTCTCATTCTCTGTGTTAATTTATTTCTTCCTGTAAAGTATTAAATAGTTAGCAATGAGAACTTCTTTTCTGGGCCCCTTCATCCTCCAAAATATTTTCCTTCCTGGGCTCCAGATTCATCCATTGCCACTCCCTTTCTTTCCTCAACCTATTTCCTTTCTGTAGTCTTGGGGCCAGTCTGACTGATGAGCTTCAACATTTCCTGACAGCAGAGTCCTTGAATATTGTTAATAAAGGACTTTGTCTAAAAGTGCAATCACCAGAAGAAATGCAGGGGCCACCTGGGCCAGCACAGTAACAGGCTGGGAGACAGAGGCATGAAGAATGGTAGCACTAGAACAGTGAGTTGGTTTTCTGTTGTTTTTTTTTTTTTATTTAAGAATTACCTTGTGGTCATTTTCCCACCCTTTGTGCAAATAAGGGAGAGGGTTATTTCTCATGTATTTGGAGAGGTCACATCTCACTCAGCTATCTTCCCAGGATTCCTATGAGCATTCCTTTATGTTGATTTGCTTTGAAAGTTGCAGCAAAAAATGAATTTAGGTTTGATGTAAAGAAAAAACTTACAAAGTGGAATAAACTGTCTCAGGAAATAATGAGTTCCTCCTTCCTGAAGGTCTTAAATAAAAGGTTGTATTGCCAATTGCCAGTGATGTTAGAAAAGTGTTCAGATGACCTGTGAGGTTCTTTCCAACTCCTAAGTAATGTGGATTTGTATGAATCTATCCCATTATTCAATCACCCCATGCTGATTTCATTGTTTTTAAGTAATTTTTTACCAGTTCAACTTTGTTAAGTGGTATCTCAAAGTTCCTTTAATTTTCATTACTTGGATGGTGAGTATTTACTGGCATTTTTCAAGTGGTTATTAACAATCTGTAAACTCTCCATTCTTATCTTTTGACCATGTACCCTTCGAGCCTCTATTTTGCTTTTATTTTTTTTTCTTTGAGGGGGAAAGGCAGGGCAGTTAGGGTGAAGTGACTTGCCCAAGGTCACATGGCTAGTTAAGTGTCAAGTGTCTGAGGTCAGATTTGAACTCAGGTCCTCCTGACTCCAGGGCCAAGGCTCTATTCACTGTGCCACCTACTTGCCCCTTTAAATTCTTTTTTAACAGCAAATCATAATTTTTAAATGTTGAGTTTTTAATCTATCATATTTTTTACAAATATTGTACCAATCTTTCTTTTTATATTTTATTTGTATACTATCTTATTTATATGTTTGTGTTTATTTATAAATTATATTGTTTTATTTATATCTTTGTTTTTTTATTATATTTTTATTATACTGTCTTTTGTTGCATAAAATCTCAGTAGCCAAAGGACCCCTAGAAATCTTCTAGTACAATCCTACCTATATAATAAATGTCCTCTATGACAAAGTGGTCTTCTAGCCTTTCCTTGAAGATTTCTACCTTTTATGATAGTGCATTCCATTTCTTTAGAACTCTTCTTATTTATATCAATAAGTCTTCCTCTCTGTGGTTCCAGTTCTCCTCTCTGGCCAACCAAAACAAACCTAATACCTTTAGACAGGTGATGTCACTAGGAGAATTTTATATAGATATAGAGATAGATAGATAGATGTGTATATATATATATATGTATATATATATATACACACATATACATATATGTATACACACACATACACACACACACACACACACACACACACAGCTAGTTCCCGATTAGTTCAAATAAAGAATGCCCTGAAGTGGTCCCATTATTCAAATTCTCACTGTATATTTACATTGGATTTGAACCAATTACCATATTTAATATAACTATAAGTTCAAATAATGTAGTTTTGAATATGCACGATCATTTTGGAGGATTCTTTATTGCACAGAGACCTAGCTGTAAAATTTATTGTTATGATTATGCATCTTTCCCACAGTAGCTGAGAATTGTAACTAAATTAAAATCAATTTGTTATTGGTTAGGTTCTACTACTTTTCATTTAAATGTGAGCTGAAACTGAAGCTTGTCTAAACTCTGGAGACATGCAATCAAAATCCTAATAAAAAGTGCTCTTTGTTCTGCAGACATAATTACACACATATGAAATCTTTGAAATGTTTGCTAGTTTTGTTTGATGAGAAAGATAAATGGAATTTTTTAAAACACCATGTGCTGGAATATACATTTAAAGTTAATGCCAAGACAGCATGAAACTTAACATCTAAATCACTTTATTGAAAATAAAGAACAGATTTATTTTTTTTACCCTTTTTAAAATTACACTAGAAAAATCATTCTTCACGGAGCCTCTGTTCTGATGCCTCATGTGGTGTAGAGATCTTGAAGGTTAGGCCAACAGAATGTAGCTTGGCAGTTTTCATTATTTACTGTTATAACCACATTTTTACAGAGGTTTTTGCTCTTATCTTGTGTTATATTGAAAGTTTTTCTGATGTTAAGCTAGACTAGTGTTGCTAGTATATTGGTTGATTATAATGATAAAAATGAATTTTAATGTATTACTGCATTCTATTAAATAAAAATTTATTTTATATTTCTAAGTCTATTTACATAAAGGAAACTAATCTATAGTTTTTAAGTGTTCTCTCTTTGCCAAGTTTGAAAATCAACCTCATATTTACCTCATAAAGTATAAAAGGGCAGCATTTCATATTTTCATGTTCATGATGACCTATATAATACAGGATTTATTTGTTCTCTTAAGGTTAAAAGAATTACCTCTTGAATCCATTTGGTAATGATATTTTTTTAAAGAGTAATAGCAATGATGACTTATCTTATTTCTTCCTCCAAAACTGGTTTCCATAAATTATTGATTTCCTGTTGTGTCTCATTTGGCAATTTATTTGTAAATAACCATCAATTTTAAGTTCTATAATTTATTGGCATATAACTATAAGCCCCAAAATAGTCTTCAATTATGTTGTATTTATTGAGATTTCTAATTTGAAGTTTTGTTGGTTTGTATTTTTTTTCTTTCTTTTAGTAGTTTATTAAGGCTTCTAAATTTTATTGGTCTTTTTGAAAAAAAAGTACTTGATCTTATCAAGTTAATTGCTGTTTCATTTTCTATTCTGTTTATTTCTATTCATAACTTTATTATCTTTTTATAAACCTTCCTTTAGGACTATTTCTGCTTTTTATTTCTGGTATTTTTAGATGGAGGCTTAATCCATTTATTTTACTTTTTGCTCTTATAAATATGTAGTTAAAATGACAATTTTGCCTCTATGAGCTATTGTTTGGTCATAGATTTTGATATGTAGTAGTAACAGCAGCCTCCATAGCAGCAGCCATGGTAGTTAAGTGAACATTTTTCTTAATTCTTTTTTAAAATTATTATTGTAAAATAGATTGTCTTTAGCTTTCATATAACTTAATATCTTTCCCCTAAATTAATTCTTTCTAATTTTATTGTATTTTTGTTTGAAAATATAAAATGTATGCTTTCTGCTTTTTTACAATTTAAGACATATTTCTCTATAGACTCAAATATGATTTCTTTTGTTGAGGTTTCTTTTGTACTTGAGAAGAAAATATATTTCCTGTTTTTATAGCTTGTTTCTTTCCATATTATGTTATTCCCAGTTATTAAGCAGTTCAGATTTGTGGCTTCTTCATTGTTCTTTTTATTTGATTTGCTCCATTCTAATAATGGAATGTTGAAATACTTTGCTACTATTACATTTCTGTATACTTCCTTTATCGCTATTAATTTTGTTAAGTTTAACTGTTGAATTGGTGAACATAAATTTTAAATGAGTATATATCTGTGATTCATTATTCCATTAATATGATGTCATCATCTATCAATTTTAAGATTCTTTAGTTTGAATTCTACTTTACATGATATCATTACTGCTCTTACTTTTCTTGTGTCATTAATAAATTCAAAAACTTTTTATCAATAAGCATATATGTATATGCTTATTGATAAAAAGTTTTTGAATATATATATATAGTGATCCCCTGACCATTTTGCGAATATGCATTTTAAGACAAGTTCTTAGTTTAATTATTTTTATTACAGTTTCAAAAGTTCATATACCCTATTATTTTTTTAATTGCCTTAATTTTAAGAAGCAAATAAAATATATTATTTTTATTAGGAATTTTTTTTAATTTTAAGGCTTCCTGCTAGTAGTGTTCTTTCTAGTGGCAGATATTTACTGACAAACACTTCAGCACTTAATTGGCCTTGGAAAAAAATTATTTTTTATTCCAGCAATACAATCATGTTCAGAAGCTATTGTGCTGTTATAATAACACCACAATTGTAAAGTATTTGCATATTTTGTCTCACATTCTCTTTTTTCTCATGCTTTTGAGAAGTTTGATACTATATTATTTAGTATACTTTTATGTATTTTCTGACCAGGTCATAATGAATAAGGCTTTAGACTGATCAGTGAAATATATGAAAGCTGACTGATAAGAAATCAACCCTAAGAAAATCCAAGGTTCAGCCTACTGAGTCAAATTTTAGGGAATGGAGAAAACCCAAATATTTACAGAAATATTCTGGAATAACCTACAAACACTCACTTCCACAAACTGTGAAAATTAAATCCAGAGACTTATTAAATGCTGAGAGTTTGGGAGAGCACATGTTCCCTTCCTGAGCATCCCAATGTCTCTTATTTACCAAGTCACCTGCATGCCCACCTCCTTCAAGCAGGGTCCAAAATGAGTTAGGCCCGGAAGGACCTGGAGCAAGCCGCAGCCCTCCCCCAGGGCCATTATGACCCTGAGAAGAATGTATTTCTGGAGGTCTCTGTTTTATAAGGAGCAAGCTGAGAGGAAACCTTGGCAGCCACTTAAAGGGAGCTGCACCAAATGATCGTTAGGTTTCAAACAGTCCCCAAACTGGCCCCTTGCTATGCCACTTTGAAAATC
The DNA here is from genome assembly GCA_011680675.1 of Gymnobelideus leadbeateri. Taxonomy (NCBI): domain Eukaryota; kingdom Metazoa; phylum Chordata; class Mammalia; order Diprotodontia; family Petauridae; genus Gymnobelideus; species Gymnobelideus leadbeateri. The sequence goes on from WOXC01007526.1 coordinate 70,563, forward strand.
ACGTAGTATAATGGTGTCCTAATTGTTACGGAAGGTATGACACAGGGATCCTTCGTCCAGAGTTGCCTATTTTGTTGTTCATCCCTCGTTCCTGAAGAGGGCCAGTGACATCCAGAAGGTGATGTCTTGACTTGCAAATGAACTGGATTTAAGTGAGGCAGAGCTGTGCAAAGCCATCAGCCTCACTTTCTCCTCCAGTCATCAGACTGGTCAGGATGACTTGGTGATGGCCCCAATGCCTATGATGAGCTATCATGAGTAAGATGCCCCTTTTAAAAAGTGGGTAGATCACAGAAGGTCTCTACCATTAAATTAAAATGGTATATTCAAATGTCATGGACTGTATGTAGTATTGTTCCTTTCTCTTTCTTTCTGTTTTTTTTAAATTTTTTTTTAATTTCTCTTTACTAAGCTTCCTCTTCAGAGCTATCTATGCCAAGTTTCTCACCTCCCTGAGGTTAGGGTTGTTTAAGAATAGTCTTAAGTCCCCTTAAATTGCAAAATGCCCTTCAGAAAAGCTTTAAGGATCTTACCACCAGTGGATGAGATATGGTAGGAGCAGCATCTTCTAGGGTTCCTGCTACATAGACTAGGCTAAATTTTCTTCTTCATTTTTTCTTTCCCTAAGGTAGAGAACCTCTCTCTGAAAACTGATTGGTCCAGGTGGCCAAGGCTCAAGCTCTTAAAGCAGCTTATTAGACGCTTAGGACACCAGAAGTCCAGCACATAAGGAGTAAGTGCCCCTCAGACCTGCATGTACAACTGCTGTGGGTCACCACACTCACCTGACTCAATGCACTCTGCTGACCAGATCTTACTCTGCATGAAGATGAAGGCCATAACAACTACCTGAACCAGTATGGTATCATTGTTGAATAGCCTTTCCACACTGATATTCAGGTGTCTCATTTCATTCTAATCCTGAACCATTGAACCAGCCTAAATCAGGCCCGACTTACAACATTTGGTTAACTCAGTGGTTGCTGGAAACCAACGCTATGAAGGTTAGTCTGGGACTTGCTAGATGCAGGAACTCTGGAGATCAGAATAAATCAGTCCAGCATTTGCTGTGAGGTGGGCAAAGGAAGTGATGGCAGCTGACGTACATAGATATAGAAGTAATCAGTGTGACAAGGGCAGTAGGTCAGAGGGATGCCCGTGAACGTAGGAAACTAAAAGTTTGCGATGTGAAGCTGTTTGGGGGCAGTGGGGTGGAGAGTAGAGTGCTGCCTTTGGTGGATAGAGGAAAAGGATGGAGAAGAATACAATTACCATTTAGTGGATCTGAAAAATGGAGGAAATATGGAGAGAGAAGAAGGTGGAGTGTGGGTGTCCCACAATAATTCAGGGATGTGGGGAAGGGATGAAACATCAGCTGGGCCAAGTGAAGGTACAAGAGCGATGAAACTTCAAGCAATGGATAGGAGCCCCAGCCTAAGCAGTCAGAGAGATGGAATGTGGGGGCTATGGCCCTGCTTGGGCTACAAACCAGGGGCTGAACTGAAGATAAAAAAATCAACACAGACACTGGGGGCCAGCAGGATCTGGAGGTGGCAGAATGGGCAGCAGGGGCAAGGACAATGTCTCTCCTTCTACAGGAGATTTTCAAAAAATTTTATAATATTTTCTTTTTTGCAGGGATGGGAGTGTGGGAGGTATAAGACTGTTGGTATTGGAGTTGGGAAAAAGGGGCAAAGTTAGTTCCTTTGATCCCTTCAACTCTGTGAATCTTCCCAGATGTGTCTTGATTCACAAAATGGCTGTGTTCAGGAAAATTGGCATGTAAGTCTAATGTTTATGAATCAAGACTTATTTCCCCGGTTCTTTTCTATTACTATTATTTGTGAAGATATTTTATCTTCTGATTTATCTTCTACTTTTAGTGGTACTGAAGACATTAGTTTTAAATTGTTCTGTTTTCCTACCAACTAGTTAAAGATATAAAAGAAAACAAATACTTCAGGAGGACCCGTAAAAGTTCACATAATTCTGCAAAGAATACTTTAGAAAATAGAAAAATCGTTCTTTGTAATGCAAAAATAATTACCTAATTTATCTGTTTTGTAAGTTCATTTGTTTCTTAGAGTTGGGTACAGTTTATATTCTGAGTTGTAGACCTTGTTTTCTAATCCCACTTGTATGTAAACAGCTTTTAACATTCTATAATAGTAGCTAATTTCATTTCATAGCAAATAATAAAGCCTTTACCCCCTGTACACCTAATGGAATGTCCATGCTAATTTCAACGCAATGCTTTTAAAATTCCATTGTGGGTTTCTGTGCCTTCAGTATTGTTTCATGGTTCCATTAGTCAGTGTATCCAAACGTAATAGGAAACTCTTGTAGTTACAAATCCTTGCAGTGCATTATGAAACAAGCTCTTCACAAAGAGGCCATTTACAAAGCAATTTTCTATGAAATTGTTTAAAATGCCTTACAAGTCTGGCACAGGCTGGTACAATATGCATTTAAACGAGCTAAGGCAATAATCCTTAATGTCAGTGCTAACCTGGAATGACAGTTTGGGGGTTTTACATACTAATTCTAGAAAATTGATGCCTGGATGTTAGCAATGGGCAGTGGGGAGGAGAACATTCTATAGCGAATGGCATGAACAAAGGTACATAGATTGGATTTGTACTTTTTTATGTTTCCTGCAGTGTCTAGATTTAGACATGACAGAGAGACAGACAGACAGATAGACAGACAGATAGATGATGGATAGCTAGACAGACAGATGATAGATAGATAGATGATAGGTGATAGAGCTATCTATGTATATAGATCTATCTTTAAATACACCATTTTCTATATATCTCTGTTATGTCTAGAGCTACACACTGCAGGGAATATAAAAAAGCATTAGTCCAATCTATGTATCTTTGTTTAGGCCTTTCTGTATGGAATGCTCTCCTCCCAGCTACCCATTGCTATCTTCCAGGCCCAACTCACAAGACCCCCCTTTCCTAATTCTGCCAGTGAAAACTTCTCCCTCTTCTACAACTCTCACTCTGCTGTCCTCATAAGCCCTTTATGCACTTAATGGATTTTATATGTCACATATTTATACATATTATCTGAACTAGACTATAAACAACTTGAGAGTAACACTTAAGTTTTATTGATCTCTCTCAAAGCTAAGCAAATGCCTGGCACATAATATTAGCATCTAATAAATATTTGCTCAAGAATGACTGAATGAAAAGTTTCATCAAAAAGGCCTAAAGAGTGGTCATGTCTCATCCCCAGTCCAGTTTTCCTTTATCTCCTCAAAACAGCAAGATTTTCACTAAATAAAAAAACAAAAAATCAAAAAGAAACAAAAGGAAAGAAATATAAGGAAACGAGATCATTGAATTTGGAAGTTGGAAGGGACCTAGGTAACCATCAAGTCCAGTCCATACCAGAAAGGACTCTCTACTATAACAGTCAACAGTCAACAAGCATTTAAGCATTAATATGTGTCAGGCACTATGCTAAGTAATAAAGAAGCAAAGAAAGGCAAAAAACAGCCCCTGCCTTACGGAATACACATTTTAATGGGGGAGGTAACATGTAGATAGCTAGGAATATAAAAGGTATCAGAGAATATATTAGTGAAAAGAGGGGAGTTGGGTATTGTAGGGGGAATGGGGATGAAGGAGAAAAGAGTTTGGAAGGAAGCCAGAAAAACTAGATGGCAGAGATGAGAGGAGCCAGCATACTAGGCATGAAGTCTATAGAATGGGGCATCATTTTCAAGAAGCTATGAATAGGCCGTCTCACACCATATACCACAATAAGCTCCAAATGGATAAAGAATCTAGATATGCTAATTGCTTGCCCTCTCATTGAGGGTTGGTGGGGAGAGGGGAAGGGAGAGAATTTGGAACTCAAAGTTTTAAAAAATAAATGTTAAAATTTGTTTTTACATGCAACTGGGAAATAAGATATATAGGCAATGGGGTATAGAAATCTAGCTTACCCTACAGAAAAATAGAAGGAGGGGATAAGAGAAGGGATGGGGGAATAGGAGGGGGGGCAGATTGGGGGAAGTGTAATAGGAATGTATAGCACCATGGGGTGGGGGGAGGGATAAGATGGAGAGAAAATTTGGAATTCAAAATCTTGTGGAAGTGAATGTTGAAAACTAAAATAAATAAATGGAAAAAAAGAATCTAGATATAAAAGGTCACGCCAAAAGTAAATCAGGGGAGCAGAGAAGGAATGACCTTTTACAACTATAGATAGAGGAAAAGTTATTGATGAAACAAGGGATAGAGAGAATCATAGGAGATAAAAAGGATGAGTTTAATTACATAAAACAAGATTTTTCACAAATGAAATCAAAGCAGTTAAAATGAGAAGGAAAATGGTTAACTGAAGGGAAAGTTGTTGCAATAAATTTCTTTGATAAAGGTCAGATATCTAAGCTAGATTGGAACTGGATTCAAAAATAAAAGAAATAGAGCCATTCCCTGATAAATAAATCCTGACAGGATATGAATAGGAAATTCTCAGGGGAAGAAATTGGAGCTACCAATGACAACATGAGAAATATCCAAAGTACAAATAGTAAAATAAAAATAAATTAAATTATCTCTGAAGTTCCACCTCTCTCCCATCAGATTGTGAAAATGACATATAGGAAAATGTCATTTGTTCAAGGGACTTTTTTATCTGAGACAGGTATGAAGATGGAAATAATGGCAGAAGGCATCATGATCTATAAGAAGCAATGAGAGGAGGAAATCTCTGTGATGGAATTTTTTCCCAGTTATTTCAACACAAAGTGTGGGAGAAAAGGAGTCATGGGGTGTTTGAGAAGGCATAAAAAAAGGCTAGAAGAACTGCTATGGTTAATGGGGTACTAAGTAAATTTGGAAAGTGTCAAAGGAATATTCTGCAGCAATGAGGGCCCCATTTAGATTATGTAGCATAAATTTACATGAGAGGACAGAAACATTAATGCAATCGGGGTGGAGTTGTGAGTTGGTACAATTTTTCTGGAAAGCAATTTGGTAATATGCCCCAAAGAGTCACAAAACTGCATATACTTTGACCTAGCAATACCAGGTCTATACCTCAAAAATGTCAAAGAAAGAAGAAAAGGCACCATCTGTATAAAAATATTTCTGTAAGCAATTTTTATTATAGCAAATAACTGGAATCCTAAGGAGATGCCCAACATTGGGTCATAGCCAAAGAAATTATGGCATATTCTTTCCCAAGGCCATGATCTTTCAATTAGATACGCTCTCCTTCTTTCTCCATCTTGACTCTGGGGAAACAGTTCCACTCTGCACTGTCCTTTTCAGTCCCTCACCCCCTAACCTTGTCTCTGATCTTGCCTTGCAAAGCCTCAGCCTTGGATTGAGGATCATCTGCTGCCTTCATTCCTACCTATTCAAACCCATCTATCTACACAAGGGATCCTGTTCCATGCCCCTTTCTACTGGATCATCCTCTCTATAATCCTCATTCTCACTTATCTTCTCTCCCTATGCACTGAATGCTTCTCTAATGCCTACAAACATGCTCATATCTCCCCATTCTCAAGAAACCTTCGCTTGAGCTGTTCATCCCACTAGCTATTGTCCTATATTCTTCCTTTTTGTGGCTCAGTTCCTCCACTTTTCTTTCCTCTCAGTCTCTTCTAGACACCATAGTCTGGTTACCAACTTCATCACTCAATAAAAACTGACCTCTGCAAAGTGACCAATGATCTCTTGGCCCTTTTTTCAATCGTCTTTCTCCCTGATTTCTCTGAAGCGTCTGTCAGCCTCTTCTCCTTCATACTGTTCTCTTTCTAGGTTTTTGTGACACTACTCCTTCCTGGTGGTCTTACTACCTGTTGATTGCACCTCAGGCTCCTCTGCTGTATCTTCATCCAGGTCAAATTTACTAACTATGGGTGCCCCCAAGACTATTCTAGTCCCTCATCTTTTCTCCTACACTATTTTACTTGGTGATCTTATCAGTTCTCATGGATTCAATTACCATCTATATGCTGATCATCCTTAAATCTAATTATCTAGCCCTAACATCTCTCCTAATCTCCAGACTCATGTCCCAACTGCCTATTAGACATCTCAAACTGGACATCTGGTGGATGTCTGAAACCCAACAAGCACAAAACTTTTTCCCCTCCAACCTTCATGATTACTGGTGAGGGAACGACCATCCTCTTAGTCACCCAGTCTGACAACATAGGTGTCTTCCTCAACCCGTCTCCTCCCCACCACTCTCTCTCATCCTTCATATTCAATGTTGCCACGTCCTGTTGAGTTTACTTTTGTAACATCTCTCTTTTATATACACCTGTCTCTCCTCTGACACCACCACCCTGGCTCAAGCTTTCATTACCCCAGATCTGGACTACTGCAATAGCCTCTCATTCCTCAAGTATTTCTCCACTCTAGCCCATCATCCACTCAGCTATAAAACTGATTTTCCCAAATATAAGGCTGACCACAGTGCCGCCCCCCTTCCCACCATGAGCAACTGTATTGGTTCCCTATTGCCTCCAGGATTAAATATAAAATCCTCTGTTTGACTTTGAAAGCCCTTCACAACCTGGCCTACTTTCCAGTTTTCTTATACCTTACTACCTGATCACATACCCTTTGATTCAGTGACAGTGACCTCCCTGATGTTCCTCAAACAAGATATTCCTTCTCCACACTCCAAGTATCTGCACTGGCTGTCTCCTAAGCCTAGAATTCTTTATGCCCTAATATCCATCTTCTGGTTTCCTTGGCTTTCTTCAAATTTCAGCTTAAATCCCACCTTCTGCAAGAAGCTTTTCCTGATCCTCCTTAATGACAGTGCCTTTACCTCACTGATTATCTCTATTTTATTCTGTATATAACATGTTGGTGTGTAATTGTTTTCATGTTGTCTCACTCATTATAGTATGAGCTTCTTAAAAGTAGGTATGCCATGGGGCAGCTAGGTGGCGCAGTGAGTAAGAGCGCCGGCCTCGGAGTTGGGATGACCCGGGATCGAAACCGGCCTCAGAAAATGAGCACCCACGCATAAACAATGACTAGCCATGTAACCTTGAGCAAGTTACTTAACCCCAATTGCTTTAAAAAAAAGTAGGTATGCCGTTTGCCTTTCTTTGTATTCCCAGCACCAGGCATAATGCCTGACATTTAGTAGGTGATTAATAAATGCTTATTGACTGACTGATGACATATGAATGTAATGAAATATTATTGTGCTGTAAGAAATGACAAATGGAATGAATTCAGAGAAACCTGAAAAAATATGCATGAACCGATGATGAGTGCATTGAGCAGACCAAGGAAAATAATTTATACAATGACTACAACATTGTGAAAAAAAAAACAACTTTGAAAGACTTAAGAATGAGGATTGGTGTAATGACCAACCATAACTCCAAAGGACCATTAACAAAATAAGTTACCTATCTCTTGACAGAGAGGTGATAGAATCAAGATGTAAAATGAGATATATATTTGTAGACGTGACCAATGTGCAGATTTGTTTTATTATACTTATTTGTTACAAAGAAAGACTATTGCTTTTATAAGTTTGTGCAGAAGATTTGAGGATGAGAAGAGGTGAGTGATAATGGTGGTAAAAAAAAAGATAAGAAATCAAATAACACCATGAAAGCATTTTTAATGCACATGGAAGAACAGAAGGAAGTTCAGAGAAAAATCCATACAAAAATGATGGCTTTGAAACTAATATATTCAATTTTATTATATACTTTAAAGAATGTAATGAACACATTTACCATTTTATATATAATTCTGTTTTTATGTTTCTCTGTACATGGAAATGTTTATGTTCACATTTGTTATATTCAGAATCATAACAACAAAAAAGAAAGATTAATTAGAAGAATGAATAAAATACTTCCTAATAAAAACAACTAACTTGAAAAATAAAGACAAATAAAAAAACAATCACTAGATTTCTTGAAAAAAAAACAAACAAAACAAAACCCTGGATACAATATTTTTAAAAATCATTCAAAAAAAGCATCCTACATTACAAGAATCAGAGGGCAAAACAAAAATAGTATCTTTAAGTCATTCCAAGAAATGTCAAACTGAGCAGGCCTAGAAATGTCATACCCCAAATTCAGAGTCCATAGGTCAAAGAAAAATATTGCAAGCATCCATGAAAAATAAAATGAGGTACCACAATTAGGATCATGTAAGACTTATGCATCAATGACAATCAAGGAGAGAAAAATGACATAAAATATAACAAAAGAAAAAAGAAAAAGAAAAACCAAAAGAAAAAAGTGTGCAACTGGAAAATATAATTCTATGGCAAGGGAAACAAAACTTTTAAACCTTGTTGCTAGTGGGAAAGGGGAAGCTAGAAAAGCTATTTGAATTCTAAATAAAAATGACAAGAAAAATCTAGAAAAGTAAGTTATTTTGAGCCATTTCAAAGGGCTAAACAATGATCAAGTGTTTGCATACTAACATAGAGAAAAGAAACTATTATTCCTGCAGAATTTTTATTTAGTTGACAAACAGCAACTAAAAAAATTAGATCAAACCTAGAGGAAAGGTTATGATTTTAAACTCTTTTGTTTGCTTTAAGAGAGAATGTAATAAGAAAAAGGATTTTATGAGGGATGAATGAAAAAGAAGAGAAAGGAACTTAATATCTCTTACAGTTAGGACATATTTTTGACATCTTTTGAGAACATGGAGGTGAGACTAAAGGGATGAAGTATCTCTTGAACTGGGCAAAAGAAGTAGTACACACACACACACACACACACACACACACACACACACACATAAATAGAAGTTAGTGTTAAAATAACTTTACAACCAATAGAGGGAAATAATGGAGGAATAACTTAAATGAAATAGGTCAATTTTTACAAAAATATAAAATACTCAAAGTAACAGGAATGTTACTCAAAGTAACATTTAAAATAAGTAATCTCAGAAAAAGAAATTGAACAAGCCATGATTTAAAAATAAATTCAAACATCCAAAAAAAAAACCGTAACTTCAATACATTTAAAAAACAAACAAACAAACAAAAAAAAAAAACAGAGAAAAAAGGCATCTGGTAAAACTCCGTATATTAAACAAAGATGCTATTCCTATCAAAATCTGGAAGAAATAAATAAGTGAAAGAAAACTATAGGCTTATATTTTTAATTAACATTGAGGCAAAATATTTAATAAAATTTTATCAGACTCTATAACAACATATTCAAAAGATCATTCACTATAACCAAACTGGATTTTTACCAGAAATGAAAAATTGGTTCCACATTTGGACAACTACAAATATGATAGATCATATTACTGACAAAAACAAATTTAAAATCACGAGTATCAAAGGATACCCCCCCTAATTTTTTAACAAAATACAATACTCATTTATGTTTTAAAAAACCATTACAAAGCATAAAAATAAATAGACACTTAATATGGCACAAAATATCTATCAAAAATCAAGATGGCATCATATATAATAGGAATAAACTAGAGACCTAAATAAGATCAAAGGAAAAGCAAGGCTATTTATTTATTGTCACCACTATAATTTATGCTAGCCATAGCAACGACTAGAAAAGAATTCAGGGAATATATACATAGGCAAAGGAGAAAAATAAGTTTCCCAAATTGCAGATGAAATGAGTTTATTTTGAGAACTTGACATATTTTTAAAAAATCAATTGAAATAATTGTCTTCAGTAAGGTAGTAAAATAGAAAATAAAATCACAAAGATTATCAGTATTTCTATATATTGCAAATAAAAGTCAGTAAGTGGCTAAAATATGGTAAATATATAAAATATTTGAGTCCACCCACCAATATAATAATATAAAATAATTATATATATATTTACTAGAATATTTTCTATAGAAATAATATTTTCTATATTCTATATAAATAATATTTTGCTAGAATAATACTAAAATTTCAAAAGAAGCAGCAGCATTTATGTGATACTTTAAAGTTTACAAATATCTCATTTTGTCCTCAGAGCAACTGGGTAGCAGATGCCATTATTATCCCCATTTTACAGATGAGGAAACTGAGGCAGACAGAAGTGGCTTAACCACAGTCACAAAGTTATTAAGGGTTGAGACTGGATTTGAACTCAGATCTTTCTGATTCTAGGTCTAGCACTCTCTTTATTTCATCAGTTAGCTGGCTCAAAAAATATAACATTCTTTATAGAAATATAAAATATTCTTTACAGAAATAAAGGAAGATAAATAATTGGAGAAATATTCACTCTCCATGATCAACCTGTGTAAAAATAATTAAAATGATAAAAATTATTACAATTATTTTACTGATCTAATGGCATACCAGTCAAAGTACCAAGGGGTTTCAAATCAAGTCAACAAGCATTTATTAAATATTTACTATGTGTCAGTTACTGTACTATGTGCTGGGGATACAAAGGAAGACAAAATCCAGTCCATGCTGTCCAAGTAGCTCACATTCTAATGGGGATATCACTATATATAACCAAAGGACTATATACAAGCAAAATATATACAGAACAAATTGGAATTAATCACAAAGGAAAGACATTGGAATTAAGGGGGATTAGGAAGGGATTGTTGCAAAGATGGAATTTTATCTGAGACTTAAAGACAGCCAAGGATGACAGGAGATATAGAGAAAGACAAAGGGCATTCTAGGTATGGGGGAAAGCCAATGAAAATGCAGAGTCAGGTGATGGAGGGTCTTGTGGGAGGAACAGCAAGGAGGTCAGTGTCACTAGAGTAAAGAGTTAGTGGAGGGGGAATAAGGTGTGAGGAGACTGGAAAGGGGTGGGTGGAGTGGAGGGAGGTTGTGAAAGGTTTTCAAAGCAAAACATAGTATTTTACATTTGATCCTGGAGGTAGAAGGGTGATATGGTTAGACCTGTACATTAGGAAGACTGTGTTAGCAAATGAATACAGGATAGACTAGAGTGGGGAGAGACTGGAGGCAGGCAGAACAACCAGAAAGCGATTGAAATAATCTAGGCATGAAATGATAAGGGTCTGAATCAGGGTGGTGGCAATGTCAGAGGAAAGAAATGGGCCTATACAAGAGATGTTGTGAAGCTAGAATTGACTGGACTTGCAACAGATTGGATATGGGAAATGAGAGACAATGAGGAGTCAAGGATAACACTCAGGTCATGAGTATAGGTGACTAGAAGGATGGTGGTTCCCTTGATAGTAACTGAGATATTAGTAAGAAAGGATTGTTTTGCTGGGGGAAAATAATTAGTTCAGTTTTGGATATGTTGAGTTTAAGATTTAATTTAGTTTAAGTTTGTGATTTCAGATTAAGACACCCACAAGGACTACATGAATATTTAGAATAAATGAAGTTAAGTATTAAAAATTAAATAAAAGGTCGGGAATAAAGAATTGAAAGGATAATCAATAACTTAGAAGAAATAGTGGTAAAACTTATGCAAGAGACATGACTCCCTGAAAACTAGGATAGACCAAATATAAATCAATAACCCCATGAGAAAATGAGAAACGTTAGAACTGACACATAAAGTTGAAAAATAGAAAAATGACCTGAAATGTAAGAGAATGCCTTAGATTGCCTCCTAGAAAAAGTGGGGAATAACTGAAGAAATTGTGGTTTATGAATATAATGAAATTGTATACACCTAGGAAATGACAAGACAGAAAATTTCAGGGAATATTGGGTAGTACAAACTGACAGAGTGAAATGAGCAAAACAAGGGAAATAGTCAACACAAGGGTTATAATATTGTAAAGAAAAACACCTCTGAAAGACTGAACAACTCTACCAATGCAATGTGCAATGACCAATAATGTCTTCCAGAGGTCTGATGATGAAATGTGGTACTTGCCTCCTGAAAAAGTAGTGATGGACATATGGTTCACATGACTAGTGATTGAGAGCAGAGCTTGGGCCTCTTTTCACCTTCGCATCTCCCCTTAGCACAATCCTTGTGTAATGACATGGATCTGCTGGAACCCAGGCACATTGGGGTACTTGCCCTCTCTGCCTAATTGCTCTCCCTCAGGGGCACAACAAGGGCTACAAAAAAAAAAAAAAAACTGTCACTGAGCCAACATGGGACCAAAGTGCTCAGGCTTTACCTCTCCCATAAGTGCACCTATAACATGGATTGTGCAGATTTAAGGATCATGTTTAGTCAGAAAAAAGGAGGGGTGAAAATTACTCCAGAGATCCCTGGAATATATTAGGAATCCAGCTAGATATCTGAATTTATCCCTCACTAGGACAAATGATCTAATTAAAAAAAAAACACAAAAGAAAACAAACTCAGAAAAATACCAAAAAAATATAGAAATTTAAGCTTTTGGGCCTGATTACTTGAGCCAGTAGGCAAACCTCATCATTTGGACTTGCGTTCCAGAAGGATCTAACAGGTTGTCTTCACTCATACTGAAAAGGCAAGCAGTCTAAGTCTGCTTAAAAGAAAAAAGCATGAAGGATAATAATAATAATAAGAGTTAAATAGCATTTATATGTGCCAGGAGCTGTGCTAAGTCCTTTACAAGTATCTTATTTGATCCTTACAACAATCCTGGCAGGTAAGTGCTATTATGATCCCCATTTTTACAGATAAGTAAAGTGAGACAAAAAAGTGGTTAGGGATTACAAAGCTAGTAAGGGTCTGAGGACAGATTTGAACTCAGGCCTTCCTGATTCTAGGTCCAATACTCTATTTATTATACAACCTAGCTAACCAATGAACATGGAGGAGCTCCCATATAAAACCCATATTGTTCATAATAGCTTCCATACTCACAATAGGCACATAATACATAGATATCAGTACTTAAACATTTTATATCAGTACTTAAACACTATCTCACAGAAAGTGTTCTATCTTGTAAAACTAATCTGTGGGTCATAACAAGTCAAAGAATCAACTATCTAAATGAAACAAAATAAAAAATTGCTAATTTTTTTTTTTGCCAGTGGATTCCTACTAGGTCACCCAAGAAAATGTCCCAGATGGAGACTCTGTCGAATAGGTCACTGCAAGAGGGGACCCAAACATATCCCAGAAGAGCCCCCAGAGTATAGCTCCCTTCAGAATCCTTCCCCAATTTGTACTCGTACTTGCAGGCTAAGTTCCCAAAGGGATTACTACTACCTTGGGCTCTAGGGGTAACCTTGTGGGTCTATACTCCTAATACCACAGCTCATGAAGCCCTCACTGATGTGCTTTCCATTAACAATTAGCTGCTAAAGGCAATTAGCTCTTAACAAAGGCATAAGAGTAATTACATTCTTCCCCATAATTCTATAAAAATACATCATATTCATAGGAAGAGTGGGCTCAATCCAATGATATTATGATGCCACAGTAATAAAGTACATATGCAACATAAACATGAGGACCATAAATACATGGCAACTAATCCCTGGTTAGGGGCAGCTAAGTGGAGCCATAGTGCATAGAGTGTTGGGCTACAGTCAGCAAGACTCATCTTCCTGAATTCAAATCTGGCCTCAGACACTCACTAGCTGTGTGACCCTGGGCAAGTCACTTAACCCTGTTTGCCTCTGTTTGCTCAGCTGGAAAAGGAAATGGTAAATTCCTCTGCTATCTTCCAAGAAAATCCTAAATGGGGTAACAAAGAGCCAGATCCAACTGAAAAATGCATGAACAACAACAAAATTCCTGGTACTAGAAGTCTTTGCGGTCTTCACAGAGTTCTCATGTACTCCTTGGCACCATATTTCTGCTGGGTAGGTTGCTCAGTTGGTTTACCAGGGATTTGCTCCCTCCTGTATCTTCTATTTTCTCTCTTCCAGGGATAATACTCCTTGAAGGTCCCTCCTTCTCATGATCAGTCTCACTGTATTCTTATATCATTGTAGTATGGGCCTCTTCTCCCTGATGGATGCAATGTCTCCATTCCCTTTGGAGAACAGACCCCTTTACTCTAGAGCAGGTAACTCCAGTCATGAAATCTCTCCCACTTTTGTCATCTGAAATTCATCCTTGGCTTTGCTATTTAAAGCCCTCAAAGGTATGAATAATTTGTTTGCTCAATCAAGTTGCTCTAAATAAAGTATACATGATCTGTTTCTTTCAAGTGTTAACTAGCTGTGTGACTTTGGATACTTTATAACCTCCCCTGAATATCTTTTCCTTGTCTATCAACTATAATTGTTGGAATAAATCCATGTTTGCCAATTAGTCCACACTTTTTTTTTTACTACCAAAGGTCCTTAATTCTTAAAATATTCTTTTTAATAAAAGGATTTCCTCTCCCTGCATCCGGCTTCTCTCATCCCTGATACTCCCTCCTTTTCCCTGGTTTCAATGTGAACTCAGCTGCCTGAGTTGGCAATTGAGGACATAATGGTCTGCAGAGGAGAATTTCAATATGTCCTTGCTAGGCAGCACAATTTAGATGAGAAACATCTCTAAGGAACCCTCTAGATCTAATATTCTAGACTTTTATGAACCTACATTCTGGAGACACATTGATGCTCATATAAAACAGCAAGTAAGTTTTCTAATATTTTAAACTTCTAATGGGTATCTGTGTTACCAGTCATCATTGCCACGGGCAACTTAAGAAACTATAACAGAACATACTCACTTCTTCATTTTTATAAGCTTATTTCTGATTTCTAAGCCCAACGTCTTTACTCCATCAGGCTTGGCTTCCTCCCATATAGTTTTCAAAAGTCAAAACCCTCAGTCTGAATTGAAAGCCTTCTTTGTCTTCTAGTTTTAATTTAATTTACATACTCCTGAACTCATTCATTCACATTGTTCAGAGGATAAGAAATCTTTCTGCTGACCTTAAATTTAAATTTTCCCTTTTCTACTGTAGCCCATTTTATCCCTCCCTCCTCCCCACCCCCACACAAGGGCATATACAGTTGGGGATAAAAGTTCTGCTAGCCAGAATGGAATTTTTTGGCTTATTATGACATACAGACTAAAGAGGGGCTCAGTCTCAAAAGAGAAAGCATTATTTCCCCTCACTTGAATCACAAGGCAAAGTGAAAGGCAATAAGTTTGGAGAAGGTTTTTCTGTGGCACCAGACAGACAGTACGAAGATGCTGAGATGTGAAGTTGGCCTGGCCACTGTTGCTGCTTCTTCCATGGCAGTCACACATATGGACACAGAAGAGCCAAAAGAGGCCAAGTGGAAGATTCAGTTGGTCCACTAAGAAGGACCATCAAGGATATGGACACTGGAGAAATGTAGTGAAATGGAGGGGCCTAGCATGGCTAGGGTAGAGAGTGAATATGGCCACCATAGCTTTCATCCAGTGAAGCCAGAAGGGACAGACTAGGCTTGACTAGGGAGATCCTTCAGGTGGAGAACTGTCCACTGTCCAAGAATCCATTGACCTCCTTTTTCCCTTCTTTCTGAGAGGGAGATGTTTAATCCAAAGTTTATTCTGTCCTTTTTTTCCTAATTTCTGATTTAATTCAACTTTAATACATAAATATTCTTTATAAAATACAATCAATCACAACTGCTTTTGAATTGTGCATTTCATTAGTTTTGAATAAGAAGTTACAAAAGCAAGAAACGTTGACTGTCTTCACTGTCAGTATATCTGGGTACTAAATGGGGGCTTAGAATTGATGTGAGAAAGAGTGACATTGATTTATTAATTTTAATAAACATTCCAAAGTGGATAAAGCTTAGACCACAGCTTTTTCCCTTAGGTGAAAGTGAGTCAATTGCTCTTGCTGTCTGGTAGGAGGACAAGCTGTCAGGTCCTATTGACTTCTCCATTTTTTGCCCCATCTCCCCATATCTGCCTGGAGAATTCT
The DNA here is from genome assembly GCA_011680675.1 of Gymnobelideus leadbeateri. NCBI lineage: Eukaryota > Metazoa > Chordata > Mammalia > Diprotodontia > Petauridae > Gymnobelideus > Gymnobelideus leadbeateri. The sequence goes on from WOXC01007526.1 coordinate 86,339, forward strand.
CTGTGGGGGTGAGGTTTATGTCAGAGACCAGAGTTAGACCTAGTAGGAGGGGTAGGCCAAATAATGCCCACATTTCAAAGTGGAGGACAGAGGAGACAATGAATATGCCTCCTTTTTCTTTTCATTTTCACCTTCCAACAAGCAAATATGCAAACTTTGAGAATACGGGTGCCTTTGCCATGTGATTTTTTTATTATTTTTCTGCTTTGGGAGTTTAAATATGTTTTAATTGCTTCCTCCTCCTTCTTTTCTTCCTTCTTTTTTTTAATGCAGAATTTCCTGTGTTGCTGTATGCCATAAAGATAATGCAAACATTTAAATTTTGCTTGGGTTTCCTGAATTTTCATTTTTAGGGTTTTTTGTTATTTCATTATTTTTCTTATTTTACAGCTGAACATAGTTCAACACCTGGCTACTTTGGGGGAAAAGACTGTTTTTCTCTGCTGGGTTATTCTGATAATATTTACTTTTATTTACTTTAATGTTATTTTATTTTTCTTCCCTCTCTATTAGCTGGATTTTTTTATTTTGAAAAAGTCACGATTTTTCAGTTTTATTCTTCTGAATACTTTTTTTCCCATTCCATATTTCACTTATATTTCTGACATATATCTTGTCTTCCCAAAAAGAAGGTAAGCTTCTTGGGGGAAGGGATTATTTTTTTCTTTTTCTTTTCTTTTTTTTCTTTTTTTTTTTTTTGTATCCTTAGCACTTAATTAAGTGCCTGGTAGAAAGCAAGTGCTTAATAAGTGCTTGTTGTATACAGCTAGAAAAAAATAATGACAAAATTCATCTAAAACAACAAAAGGTCCAGAATATTAAGGGAATTAATGAAAAGAAATATAAGGTAATCATAGCAATCATCAAATAATATAATAGCAATAATCAAATAATAATAGCAATCATCAAAACCACTTGGTGCTAAGAAATAGAGTGCTTAGGTACACAGGACACAGCAGTCCATGACTACAGTAATTTACTCTTTGATAAACCCAGAGACTCTAGCTTCTGGGATAAGAACTCATTATTTGACAAAAACTGCTGGGAAAACTGGAAAACAACATGGCAGAAACTAGGCAGAGACCAACATCTTACACTGCATACTAAAATAAAATCAAAATAGATATATGATTTAGATATAAAGGTGAATATTATAAGCAAACAGGGAGAGCAAGTTTGTCAGATTTATGGAGAATGGAAGAATTTATGACCAAACAAGAGATAGAGAACATTACAAAACACAGAATGGGTAATTTTGATTATATTAAATTGAAAATTTTTTGCACAAATAAAGTCAATGCAGCCAAGATTAGGACGGAAGCAGAAAACTGGAAAAGAATTTTTACAACCAGTGTCTCTGACAAATGCCTCATTTCTAAAATATATAGAGAACTGATTCATATTCATAAGAATACAGAATAAGAATAAGAAGTCATTCCCCAATTGATAAATGGCCAAAGGATATGAACAGAAAGTTTACAGAGGAAGAAATTAAAGCTATATACAGCCATATAAAAAAAAATGCTCTGGGGGCGGCTAGGTGGTACAGTGAATATAGCACTGGCCCTTGAGTCAGGAGTCCAAATACATCCTTGGACACTTAACACTTATTAGCTATGTGACCTTGGGCAAATCACTTAACCCCAATTGCCCTGCCTTCCACTTTCCAAAAAAAAGAAGAAAAAATGCTCTAAATCACTACTGATTAGAGAAATGCAAATCAAAACAACTCTGAGGTACCACATCACACCTATCAAATTGGCTAACATGACAAAACAGGAAAATGATAAATGCTGGAGAAGATACGGGAACATTGGAACTCTAATGCATTGTTAGTGGAATTGTGATTCTGGAGAGCAATTTGGAACTATGCCCAAAGGGCTATAAAAATGTGCATGCCCTTCAACCCAGGAATACCACTTCTAGGTCTCTATCCCAAAGAGAAAATAAAAATGAGAAAAGGACCCACATGTACAAAAATATTTATATTTTTATATTTATATAAATATATTGATATTGAGGGGATACCCATAAGTTGGGGAATGGCTGAACAAGCTGTGGCATATGAATGTAATGGAATGCCATTGTGCTGTAAGAAATGATAAGCAGGTGGACTTCAGAAAAACCTGGAAAGACTTATATGAACTAATGCTAAGTGAAGTGATCAGAACCAGGAGAGCATTGCACACAGTGACAGACACACTGTGCAATAACTAACTTTGATAGATGTATCTCTTCTTAGCAGTACAAAGGTCTAAGACAACTCCAGAAGACTCATAATGGAAAACACTGTCCACATCCAGAAAAAGAACTATGGAGTCTGAACATAGATTCAAGCATATTATTTGATCTCTTCTTCTTTCTTCTTTCTTGTGGTTTCTCCCATTGTTCCTAATTCTTCTTTACATATTACATGCTGTGTTGGAGTGGGAGGAGGGGAGAGATGGGGAGAAAATTTGGAACTCATAATCTTATGGTGAAATGCTAAAAACTAAAAATAAGAATAAAAAAATAAATGCTTGCTGTTTACCTGATTGATTTGACAGTATTAATGTAAACATTAACATTTAATTGTATACCAATGTACTAGGGGATGATATTGATCTTTTTGCTACTGTTGTACACATTTGCAACATCCATTACACATGTAATTGGGTTTTGAGAATTGACAAGCATTCTGGGAATTTGTAAAGACTAGCCTTGAGAAGAGATCTGGGCTATTGTTAATAATCTTTGAGCTAGGTGATGGAAAAGACATAAAGTCAACGAATTGTTGTTTGTCCATTGTTCTTGAAGAGGACCATGATATCCAGGAGATGATGCCATGACATGTAAGTGAATTGGATTTAAGTGAGGGAAAGCTGTGCAAAGCCACAACCTCACTTTCTCCTCTGGAGCCATCTGAGCTAGAGGTGAGATAGAGATCAGGACGACTGGAGATAGCCCAGGATACAGGGGGACACTTTGACCTTCTTAAGCTAAAGTCTTTAACAGGTCTCAGTTCTATACTATTTAAGATTGATCAGTGACTGAAACTTTCCTTTAGTGATTGGTCAAACATGATATAGTGGATCAACATTACAAAAATATGAGTGCAGCATTTGAAAAGTAGTGTCATTTGTTAGATTTTGACGTTGACAAAAGATTTCTGATATTTGGACTAGACTTTTGGTATGTACTTAAGAATAGCATAAGAATATTGAATGACATAGCAAGAGAGAGACTCTTCAATAATAGTTAATAGTCAATAATGGGAATAATCAATAAAGGCTACTGAGGGTATTTTTTGTTTTGTTTCCCTAGTACTTAGCACAGTGCCTGGCATATACAGCAAGTTCTTAAGAAATGCTCATTGACTGAGTATGAATGAGACTCATAACTCAAAGCTCAAGCCTTGAAGCAGGTTATTATTGAGAATTATAAGGCCTATGTCTATGGAATGAAGTTTTAAGGGTAGAATAACAATACACTAATATATTTTGATCACTGTCAAATTAGATGCTGCTTTCCTAAGATGGGTAACTACACTGGACAGCTATAAATTCAGTATTCACTTCCCTTCAAAGAAACAATGAGTGTATAGTGGTCTTTTCTCAAAGGCCATTGAAATGGTGATAATACCTAAGGAAGGAGTAAAGTTATTATGTAACATCCCAGGAGCTGGACTACAAGCAAATGACAGTTTTGTTTGAATGTTTGGGATTTCCACAAGATGGCATGCCAAAAACGCACTTCTGATGTTACTGTTTTTTACTTTTGCTTTCTGTTATGCATAAGTATTTCTTTTCTCCTTCCTTTCCATTCTTCTTTTAAGATCATCAAGACATAACAGAAGCACTCCCAGGCTGCATCTAGCCTCCCTCTATAACTTGATGATAGGATTTAGATGACTGGAACACACTTTTTATGTCTCTATATTAAAATGCCAGTAGTTTATCCTTGTTTAGTCTCTTGTGAATTTTTGTGCTTACCTTTTTATGTTTCTCTTAATCCCTGTGTTTGACTTTCAGAGTTTCTCCATAGCCCATAGGAATACTTGGAAATCCTCCTTTTTCATTAAGAAGTCCATTTTCCCCTTTCCCCCCTCTGGACTGTCCTCAGTTTTGCTAGATGGGTTGTTCTTTGCTTGAAGTCTAAATCCTTGGCTTTCTGGAATGTCATATTCTAAGATCCTTGCTCCTTCACATGGTGGCCATTAAATCATGTGCGATCCTGACCATAGCTCTTCAGTTCCTCTGAATTCTTTCTTTTTGGCTGCTTGCAGTATTTTTTTCTTTGACCTGGAAACTCTGGATTTTGGCTACAATGTACCTGGGAATTTTAATTTTGCAGTTCTTTTCAGGAGATGAGTGATGGGTTCTTTCTATTTCCATTTTGTTTTCTGGTTCTAAGAGATCTGGACAGTGTTACTTTAAGATTTATTGAAATATGATATCTAGATTAGTTTTCTGGCCATGACTTTCAGGTAGTCCAATCATTCTTAATTTTTTTCTTTTAGAATTTTTTAAAAATCTGGTCAATTGTTTTTGCTATGAGATACCTTATAATTTCTTCTACATTTTCAATCTTTTGACTTTATTTTAATATTTCTTATTGTCTCGTGGAATCATTGGCTTCTATTGGATCCATTCAAATTTTCAGGGAGTTTATTTCTTGAGTAAAATTTTGTCTATCTGTTGAAAATTCCTTTTCCAATATTTTCTTCCCTAGTTCATGTTTTTTTCAATATTTCCTCCAACACTCTTATTTCATTTATAAAAAAATATTTAGCAACTCTTGCCTCATCTCTTTCAGGAATTCTGATTGAATATTTGTCACTGTTGTTGTTCAATTGTTTCCAACTCTTCATGACCCTATGGATATACTTTCTATCCTCTACTATCTCCAGAAGTCTGTCCAAGTTCATGCCCATTGCTTTCATGGCACTATCTATCCATCTCATCATTTGCTGGCCCCTTTTTCTTATTTTTTTGCTGCATTCTTTCATTCATACATACAATTTTCCCTTTCTCACTTTGGTGATCCCTAGTATTTTTCTGCTGTTTCAATGTCATGACTTAGAAAAAGCTGTTGCCAGTTAGTTGTTTCTTGTGTCTCTGCCTGAATTTCTTTGCACATTCAATTCAACCAACCTACAGTGTACAGAGCACTTTTATAGGCATGAGGAACACACATATGAAAAAGGGCAGCTCCTGCCCCATAGTCCAGTAGCTAATAACTGTATCTACTATATAAAGTATTATTTATCCTGTATAAAAATAGACCACATATTGTAATAAGAAAAGAAAAAATGTCACCATAAAATATCCAGACTCCTAGAAACAGTCTATTGTTAATACCTACTGAGAAATCTTGAAGGAAAAGCAAAAGATAGCCTCCCACACTCTTACCTGAATGTTTCATAAGCCAGCACCTTTGTGTGCGAAGGATCAGCAGATGCAAAGACCAGCTTGATGTCTCTGGCATTTGGGCTTCCAATAGCTTTCAATTTTTTCAGGATAAGGTCAAGGTTGCTCATAGGAAACTAAAAAGGAAAAGAGATACACATACACTCATATGTATTTAAATGTAAAGCAAGAAACACAGCTGAAGACTTAGTGGGGCCAATCCTTGTGATGTTAAGCAAGTAAAATTCCTATTTTTTTGTGTGTAACTTTAGATCTTCCAGATTATTAAAATAAACAGATAAATCACAGCGGCTTAAATTTTTCTAATGTAATTAACAAACCTGCAAAAAAATCACTTCTCTAGTCAATTCTTTAAGATTATAAATTTTCGGGGCTCACTTTGAGAAGTGTTGTGTGATTTGACCAGATGAGACTCTGGGAAGCCGTTGTTGAGAGCCCCCCGGCTTTGAAAACCCAGATGTTGATGCTTCCCTCTCTGGTAACTGTGATTTGGTATTGATATAATGGTTGGACAGTTTGGAAGCCTGTCTGTTTGATCTGTAAGTTCTGTAACTCTGAAGTTTGGGGTGCTGACCTTTTCCCCTGAACTAGGTAATGTGTGTTTGTTTGATTAAAGTAAGCTTGTTAACCCATTTTGAGTTGCTTTCCTTTTGAAAAGCAGATCTAAGAACCTGTGTTGGCAGTCACCCTGGGGATATTGGGGTGCTTGCTGCTACAAATGGCGACGAGGGATGGGATCTGCTGAGTAAAAGGAAGGTATGGGGGCTGGGATAATTGTTTGTTTCCCAGTTGTGGTAGCTGTGATTCTGTGGAGCCATGGAGCAGGAGAGAAGAACGGCCTGCATGCTGACTTCACTGAGCTGAGAGCAGGAATGGTGAGCTGCCTGCATGGAGACCTATGGAGAAGCCTGGAGCAGCTGCCTTCTGCTGGAGGAGAAGGAACCCAGGAGTTTGGAGTTCAGCCACAGGACGAGATAAGGACTGTGAGGCAAAGCAGGGGCACTGATTGTGTTTCCTTGCTGCATCCCACAGTTTGGGACCCAGGGGGAGGATGGACTTGTGACTGGTGGGTGGGGTGAAGTGCCATGGACCCCAAGGACCCCACTTTGGTTTTGTTGCCCAGCTCCCTCTCTGGATTTGGAAGCAGGGGCTGGAGGAGTGTTGTGGGAAGGACACCCCCCTCCTCCCAAGAGAACTTTATGTGATAATGCTTTGTATTTTGTGAATTGATGTGAAAATGCAATGTACTTTGCTTAAGACCCAGTGGCCACTTTGGTAACTTTAGATGTACCTTGAAAATATGACTTAAGGGATGGTTAGTGATAATTGAAATGTAAATTGTCTATGCTATGGACATACTTAGTAAGACTTTACTGAATAAGTGACTAATTGTACTTTGAGATATTGTTACAGATAAGAAACTAATTGAGCTAATCAAGACTTTGACCCATGAGTGGAAGACTTGTACTTTGAAAACTGATGTAACTGATCGAGTTAACTTAAGAGTGACTACTTTTTGATTTTACTTATAAGTGACTGAGTTAACATTTGCCCCATGAGTGGAAGACTTGAACTATTGTATTTTGAGATTATATTGTGATTTTCTTATGTACCTTGAAAATGTGACCTAAGAGATGTTTTAGTGCTAATTCAAATGTAAATTGTGTATGCTATAGGCATGAAAGATCTTGGGGCCGAATGTAATGGAAATGCAGATTTAAAGATCTTCCCTGCCCCTAGCTTAAGTGCACCTGGAGCCTGTGGTGGGAGGCTTGTTTTTCAGGAAAGCCCACACCTTGATACTTTGTGATTGGGCAGTGGGTCCAGAAGGTTGTTACATTCTCTGAGCCAGGAGAAGGCTATATAAACCCTGAGGAGAGGCTTTGCTTTGGGGCTCACTTTGAGAAGTGTTGTGTGATTTGACCAGATGAGACTCTGGGAAGCCGTTGTTGAGAGCCCCCCGGCTTTGAAAACCCAGATGTTGATGCTTCCCTCTCTGGTAACTGTGATTTGGTATTGATATAATGGTTGGACAGTTTGGAAGCCTGTCTGTTTGATCTGTAAGTTCTGTAACTCTGAAGTTTGGGGTGCTGACCTTTTCCCCCTGAACTAGGTAATGTGTGTTTGTTTGATTAAAGTAAGCTTGTTAACCCAAAAAAAAAAAAAAAAGATTATAAATTTTCTTACTAAATATTGAAGAAAAACTAACAGCAAATGTTTTTTCTTATAAAACAAATTTTCTTTTATTAAACACAAAACTTCAAAAATTAGGGGAAAGTCGAGCATTTTGTCATGGTAACACCAATATGGGGCTGAGGACATTTTAAACTAAAGTGAAGAACTCACTACTTTATTGTACTTTAACTCATATAGCCTTCAAATACACTTCACCAAAGCATCACTTACATACTTGCTCAAAACTGAAATGTAGCTCCCTTTTACTTCCCCTAGACAGTTGGTTGCCTTTCTTTAGTCAATTCTTCTACTGCTAGTTAAGGATTAAGGAACCCCTCAAGTAGCCAATATCTATCCATGAAACTTAGACGTGTCTCTATTCCTTAAAGGGTCCAGTAGCATCTGGGAGACTGAGAACTAAAACCAAGGCAAAGGGTTTTGTTCTAATCAAGGAAATCCTGGGAGCCTGAGGGCAGAGCTGGTTAAATTTTAGTTTTGTATAGCCAACATAACACCTTGCACACAGAAGGTATTCAATAAATGCTTGTTAAATTAAATTGAAGGTTTCATGCTCCTCAATAATAAAATAGCTACCATTTATATAGTGTTTCAAGGTGTTTTCTCTATTTTGCTAATGAATAAACTGAGGCTGAGAGAGGTTAGATGGCATAGGTATTACGTGTCTGAGGCAGAATTCGAACTCAAGACTTCCTGATTGTAAGCTCCACATTGTTTCCACTGTGTCACCTGGCTGGCAAGTAAATGAATGCATCCTCACCTCCCCCCTCTATCTCCATTCTATTAGTTCAGCATAAAGTTCAACAGTGGATATGTCTGACTTCTTCCTTTTCCCCCGCTGACATCAGAGACTCTCTTTTGCCATGTACCTGAAATAAACAATTTGCCTTACAACAGAATTGGGCATGATAAATATATGGCTTGTTACCTAGCTACTCAGCAGAGTAGGACAACTACTACAATTAACTATGTTAGAGAACCTGTGGTTAACTTAGACCCCATGCCTGAAAGAAACCAGATTGTGGTAAGTGAAGGAATTTTAATAAAACTTAAGAGCCAACCTTTCTTCCGCCTTCCTCCATCATTCCCTCTATGCCTGCACAGCATCCCACTGTGTGTCTTGATTTATGCTAGTGTTTCTGTGTGTGATTCTTTGGAAGGGGTCTATACTATAAATGAGATGATACAAATTTTGACAGGTAGATGAATAATCCTATTATGTTATCCATGTTCTTGAGCTATTTGCAAGACTAGATAAGAAATCTAGAATAGTAAGCATAAAAATCTACGCAATATTAAACCAGATTTCTATCTTTTGTATAGTAAAATTTTGAAAAGTATTCATTTTAAAACTGAATAATTTTTAATCATTTAAAAATATTTTATCTTATTTTTTTCTACCAGTAAGTATACTCGTCATTTGGAAAGCTGAGTCCTCAATGACTTGAAAAGAAAAGGACTATCAAGTTCGAACATCAGCTTCCAAAAGCATAGTCCAAACTGCATGTATACATGAAAGCGTACAATCTGATATTTTTCTATAACTTGCAGTCTAATCATCTCTAACAAAAAGATGATTTAATTTGTTGAGATTTATTTTAGCAATTTAACCCACTGGAACATTTTTAAGGTCAGATGAGATAATACTGGCAGCGTCTGCATCAAAAATGCTACGTGAATATTATCACCCTCATGTAAAATTTTCATCAGGCAGCTAGGTAGACTACTGGATAGAGTACTGGCCTGAGTTCAAATCCAGCCTCAGACATTTACTAGCTGTATGACCCTGGGCAGGTCACTTAACCCATGAAAAATGAACTGGAGAAGGAAATGGCAAACCACTGCAGTATCTTTGCCAAGAAAACCCCAAAGGGAGTCACAAACAGTTGGACAAGACTGAAACAAATGAAAAGCAACAATGAAAAACATCATCATTATTCTGTTAAACAGATGATAATATAATTCTATCTTAATACAAATTGGCAAATAGTTCATAAACTGTTTATGGATGCTTGTATGTTGAATTCTTCAATGCAAAGACACTATATCAGGGGAGGGGAACCTGCAGCCTCAAGGCCACATGTGGCTTTCTAGGTCTTCAAGTACACCCTTTGACTGAATCCAAACAAATCCCCTAATATAAGGATTTGTTCTGTAAAACTTGGACTCAGTCGAAAGGCCACACCCACGGAACTAGAAGGCCACATGTGGCCTCCAGGACACAGGTTCCCCACCCCTGCTCTATATAAACCCCCAAGTTTTTTTTTAATATCATTACTTACTTACCTACTCGGAAATTTTATAATACACTAAGAACTGTAGCATTCCTTTGCCTCTTTATTCTGCCTTCCCTGTAGCAAGCTTCCCCTAATGCTTTCTAAACAGATGGAGATTATCTCTTCCCAGATTCTTATTTGTGCCAATACCTCAGGTGACCCCTGCTATAAGAAGCTGCAGCCATAACAACCATCAGATTCCTGTAGGACTTCTGTTTGGTTAATGTCTATTCCTTTATTATCAGTATAAGCAAATTAACTGGAACCGTACAAAACGTGCTGCCAAATTTGAATGCTTTTCTATAGTTGCTGAATCTCTTTCTGAAACAGTGTCAGCATCAGCATAAAAACCAGGAAACTTGATTGAACTGTGTGGGTTTGTGTCATTAATGGGAGGCACCATCTCAGAGGCATAAACAGACCTGACTGGTCTCTGGGGTAGGACCTATGGCTAAGTTGTGCAGCTCCATTATACATGCCAGGTTCCTATGTGAAGGAACAAGATAAAACCTGTGCTCAAATGAAGGGGTGGCAGAGAAATAGGGATGCAGTGCATGGAGGGAGAAAGAACAGAGCTTGCTGAAAAGGCAAGACAGAGGGGCGGCTAGGTGGCGCAGTGAATAGAGCGCCGGCCCTGGAGTCAGAAGGACCTGAGTTCGGATTCAGCCTCAGACACTTAACACACAAAACAAAAACCTAGCCGTGTGACCTTGGGCTAGTTACTTAACCCCAACTGCCCTCCAAAAAGCAAAAAAAAAAAAAAAAGAAAAGGCAAGACAGAAAGTTGAGAGGCGAAGGCCTATTCACCTCGTCTGCATGTTGCTCCATGTAGGTGAAGGCATACTCATCACCGTTCAACAAAATGAAGATGTGACCGTTGAAGCAAACTCTGGCCCCAACAAATAGATCCTGAGCCTTGAAATATTCAGAGGGCTCACTCTTGAAAAGTAACTGTCCAGGTTTCTTAATGCGACCTCTTTCCAGGAATTTCCCACCAAGTACCCCTAGAGAAAGGGAAAGGAAGGCAAATAATTAGTTCTTGCTCTAAAACAAAGAAATGCCTCAAGAAGCTTACAATCTAGTCAAGAAACTAAATATAATATGCAAGGACTTAACAGCAGGCATATGGCAAACGGTAAGAGAATGATGTGAGGCAGATTTATAATTAAGTACTGATTAGATGTGTATATGAAGACTGCAGTTGACTGTTACACTGGTATGAAGTACTTCATGAGGAGAGGTTAATAAGGCAGCTAGGTGAGGCAGTGAACTGGGTGCTGGACTAGAGTGACAAAGGCCTGAGTTCAAGTCTGGCCTCAGACACTTGCTAGCTGTGGGACCCCAGGAATTTGCTCAACCTGTTTGCTTCACTTTCCTCAACTGTAAAATGGGAAAATGTTTTATTTTATATGACATTTTATTACACATATTTATTATTATATATTTTATATATTTATATTATATTATATAATATTTTATACAATAAACAACCCTGTAAAAACACATAACTCTGAAAGCTGTGAAGAACTATGATCAATCAACAATTCATGTACTGACATGCTATGGAGCTCCTTGTTACTGGCTTGTGTGTTCACAGCTTTAACCATCGTGGCAACTCAAAGGTCCAAGAGTGGCCAAGTTATAGAGAATTATTTTTCATTCATAAGGATTATTCTTATGACCACTGGTTGGTAGGAAGGAATAGAATGGTAAGGCAAATAATGGGCCAGACGGAGTCAGGAAAAGCTAGGTTCAAGTTTTATTTCTGACCTAAATAACTGGAAAACTATATTGCTCGTGGTAGGACAAGCCAATATAATAGAAATTACAACACTACTTAAGCTAATTAATTTATTGCCAAGAAGCAATTCATTTAATCTCCCAGTGCCCCAGGTAAATAGTTTAAAAGGAGCAGACAATCAGTAAAAGGAGTTTCCATGCTGGGAGAGTCATCCAAGGGTCTAGATCCCTTTCTGTCTACCCCCTCCCAAATAAAGATTCATTTTTGTGACTGACAGTCTCAAGAGCAGCAATTTTTTTTTTTGCTGTTGTTAATGAGTTACACTAATTGCCTAAAGATTTTGTCTTGGTACATTCTACCTTGAACAACCCATCTAGGTTAAGGGGAAAATGTCAGTTGCTAGCCTGCCCTCAATTAGACTTCATTTACTCCAACTGAGAATGGTACAAACATATGCCTTTCTAAGTCTAGAAAGAAGAAGAACCCCCATTCACCTTCTTTAACTAGCAAGCATTTATTAAGGACTTACTGTGTTTATTAAGGACTTTCCTGTGCCAAGCACAGGAAAAACGAAAAAAAAAGGGATAACTTCTCATCCTCAAGGAGCTTAGAATTTAATGGAGGAAACAACGTGTATGTAAATGGGTATATAAAACACCCACAAAGAAAAGGCTCTAGCAGCCCAGGAGACTTAAAACAACTTCCTGCAAAAGGCACCATCTGAGTTGAGTCTCGAAGAAAGGGTCAGAGGGGAGGAAGTGTGCTCTCCTAGGCATGGGGAAAAGGCAGGAGATGGAACATGGCAGTGTGGCAGATCTTTATAGAGAGCAAGGAAGGGAGTCATTTGTAGAAAACTTGGAGATATAGGAAGGGGCTCCTTGTGAAGAGCTTTAGGTGCCAAAGAGGAAGATTCGTATTTGATGCAAGAGGTAATCTATCCAAGAAGGGACTTAAGTTAGAAGCCAGGGTATTTACCTAAATGTAGAAATTCTCAAAATGTCTCAGAAGGTGAGGAAAAATATTTGCAAAGCATGCTAGAAAGAAAGAAATGCTAAGAAGGAAAAAAAACAGAAAGAAATGTCAAGCTCACATGCTGACATCTACAGGATGCAAACCAGGCATATGGATAATCCTTACTATGTTTTAGAATGATACATTATCAAATGTTAGAAAAAGACTGTGTGGTCAGAGCACTGGAGCTAATGTTAAATCCCTGGGTTTCAAGGTCCACTTCTGCTCTTATCCAGGTGGCACCACTTTGAACCTCTATTTTTTCTTTTTTTGAGGAGGGGGAGAGGCAATTGGGATTAAGTGACTCACCCAGGGTCACACAGCTAGTAAGTGTCTGAGGCCAGATTTGAACTTGGGTCCTCCTGACTCCAGGTCCAAAGCTCTATTCACTGTGCCACCTACATGCCCTTCTGTTTTTTCACGCATAAAATACATGGGCTGGACTATTGTTTCAGGTCCCTTCTAGTTCTAAATCTGTGGCCCTGAATCTCTTACCTGAGTTTCTCATTCGAGGCTCATACACTGAAAGGGTGTCATCACTGAGATAATATGAAATGATAAATCTCCGATCCTTATCAATACAATCTTCTGTGTCAAGTCTTGCAAGAAACCGAAGTACGTGACTGACAAGGCCGAAGCTAAATAGGGAGGGGAAAACAGGACAAAATGAAAGTTTACAACAGTTTTATTGTTTTTCCTTCCCTCAGATACACTTAACCAGGGGTGGGAAATCTGTGACCCAAAGGCCACATGTGGCCCTCTAGGTCCTCAAGTGCAGGTAGCACTGTAATTTTAAACTGCAAAATAAATTTTCCAAAGTAAATGAGAAGATACTAAAATGGGAAGGTCCTAGATTTTCCAGGAGACTTTACCCCCCTAATATATAAAACACCTGTTGCTGCCATGTACCTCAGACTACGGACATAGGTACCAATAAAATGTTGTTGTTGTTCAGTCATTTCGGTTGTGTCTGACTCAGTTAAGTTAAAGAAAATGTGATGTCACCTATATCAGAGATTTTGTATTTGTGATGCATTAATCAGCTCTGTGGAAGGTTATTTCTCCTACTCTACTTCTCATCTCAGATTCACAACCATGTGCATCCATACCCAATTCCCAAATAAGGAGCCCACTCACTCAGCACTCAACACCCATGGCACTTTGTGCCTTTCTTGAGATACCAATTATACTCTGACATTTCATCATTTGCATTTCTTATGCAGCACTTCCCATCCCCACAAAATGATACCTTATATTTTAAGTTCTTTCAGGAAGAAAATCACCTTTTGCTTCTCTCTGTATCACCACAAATGCCTAATAAAATATTTTGCTCAACTGATGTTTGTTATCAAAGTGCACAATCCAAAGAAATAGTTAAAAAATAAGATCTATATAGATTATAATTAAGTCTGTAAGTGAAGTTCAAAATTGGACTGAGAGTTAAAATCAAGCAATGGCTCCAAAAAGTAACTGTCTAGTACCTAAGAAAACTAATGTACGGGTTTATCTGCAGAAGTATGTCTACTGGCATCAATTAACGGGGTGTTTAAGGGAAGGGAACATTCAACTCCATTACCAATGACTCAAGCATGGGAGGTCTTCAATAATGAAAATCTAACTCTAATCACACTAAGATATATCTTTTAAGCAATGTATAGAGCACCTGCCCAGCTCAGAGGAGGTTCAGCAAAATAACTCAGGTCACTGTGATCTCCTTTCTTGGAATATATCTAGACAAATGCAAAAGTATATCTGCAAGACTGCCCTACATTAGCTTTCATTCCTTCCTTCCTCAGAAGGGTAGAAAAACAGGTATCTCCAAGTCACAGAGGAGAAAAGGGACTCCTCTACTTCTGTGGATCATACTAGGGATCTGAGCTAAAGATACAGTGAATTGCTGCCTGCATGCCAGCTGAAGAATGCTCACAAATCAGCATGTGAACGGAAGCACTGGGGCAGGAAAGGTTCGTGGACTTGGAGAAAAGATCTGAGTTGAAATCTCCATTCCACTCTCCCTCCAACTCCCTAACATTTACTAGTTGCATGTCTATAGGCAAAATATTTTCTCTAAGCCTCAGTTTCTTCATCTGTAAAATGGGTATACTAGTAAAAAAGTATGAGTCATAGAAAGTGACTTGCAAACCTTTAAAGCACTGGATAAACCTCAACTATGATTTTTCATTAAATTTTAATTTTTAATAAAATGTTTTCAGTTAACAAAAATTAATCTTTCCTCCCTTCCACCACACCCCCCCCCAACCAGAAAAGAGGGGAGAAAAACTTGCAGACAGGCAAAATAAATTCCATGTCCAAGAAAAAATATCTTGGTCTGTACTCTGAGTTCATCCTCTCTCAGTAGGTGTGTACCACGTTTTATCATAATTCTGGTTGGTCATTCTATAGATTCAAGTTTTTAAGTTTCCTAAAGTTGTTTTTCTTTACAATATTGTTGTTATTTTATAAACTGTTCTCCTGATTCTGTTCACTTCGCTTCTGCATCAGTTCATGCAGATCTTCCTAGATATTTCTAAAAATGCCCTATTCATCATTTCTTAAAGAACAATAGTATTTTATCACATTCATATATTATAACTTGTTCAACCATTTCCCCAAGTGAGAGGGCACCCCTTCAGTTTCCAGTTCTCTGCAAAACTTTAATTATTCTTAAACCCACAATGGTCATTCTTCTCTAGCAGTCCACTCCCTTTTAAGGTAGGGATTGGTCTTATTGTATCTAGAAATAAATCTGATACTAGTTTTGCTCTCCGTGAAACATTAATAACATACATGCATATTTATGCCATATAATTTATAAATTATAGTACTTTAGTTCCACTAAAACTTCTAAGTGACTAGTTTAATTCAAAATCAAATGCATATTTTATTACTATTCTCTGATCTTAGACTTCCATAATATACAAGCTATGAAAGAATATTAAGGATTTCACACTTTTTGATCTAAATCTGGTGATTGTAAATTTCATCAGTTAAGTTAGAAACTAAAAAGACTAAATCTTTAGGAAAATTAATGTAATTCAGTAGCAAATATATATCTAATCTTACTTAACCACTAGTGTCAATCATGTTACTCTCCTGGTCAGTTGGAAGAGACTTTAAAGAATATCTAGTCCTGCACTTTGAGTGAAGTAAGGTCCATTCAGTGAATAGACCTCTTTAAGAGCTGAATCAAGAGATGTTCTTTTAATCCAAAAAAAAAAAAAACCCTCAAACTGGGAGAGGAAGACCGTGAGGGTTGCTGGCTGAAAGAGAGACAGTTACTGTTTACATTCACTTTGAGCCAAGAGGGCATTAAGTGGTGCTTGGGCAGGGCGCTATTGTTGTCCAATCTATAGGCTCCAGAGTGAATAGAGTTTAAGATGTGGTCTTTGAGAAAGAAATCTAGTCATCATTAAATGTCTATCTCCTACCACGTCACTGATCTGCTCTCTATCTAGCTCTAATGGCCCTCCATAACTCCCTATCCAAATTTTCTTTCCATTGCTCTTCAACAGAAACCCCAACCCCACCCCCACATTAGTCAGGCCAAGTTTCTTACTCTCCTTCTCCAGGTTTATTCTATCTACAATTGCCTCATCATTCTCCTTTTTGCCTATCCCAAATCCCACCTGTCTTTCAAGGTTCAGATCAAGTCCTATATATTCTGTCAAGCTTTGTGAGATTTTTCCAGCCTTCATGCATCTTCCAATTTCTGCAGAACTCAGATACTTCCATATAGTTTAGCACTCTTAGCTAGGGCAGCTCTGTGACATAATGGATGGAGTGCTAGGCCTGGAACCAGCAAGACTCATCTTCCTGAGCTCAAATCTGGCCTCAGACACTTACTGTGACCCTGGGCAAGTCACTTAACCCTGTTTGCCTCAGCTTCCTCATCTGTAAAATGAGCTGGAGAAGAAAATGGCAAATTACTCTAGTATCTTTGCCAAGAAGACATAATGAAGTGACAAAGAGTCAGACATGTCTGAAAATGACTGAACAAAACAACAACATATGTTTATAAATACTCTCATATTGTTTTCTATTTTATCACATGCATTTGTTTTATCTCAATCCCTGCTCCTTAGGGCCTAGAACCTAGAACCTTAAAAAAAAAATGCAACAGTACTTAGGGCAAGGTTTGAACTAGCTGCCTTGTGAAGGGGTCTAAGTTGCTAAAGACCTGGGAAATGTATCACTTGCCATCTTGGGAAGCTGTCTTGGAAACAAGACTAAAGGGTGGAGTTTTCATCAAGAGCAAAAGTTTGAAAAAATCCTCCAGAAGGAACATATAGAGCGAAGATGCTGGCGGGCTTTCCCCTAGCCACACAGAGCAGTGGACACAGTGGCACAGATAGGCAGCTCCCCTCCTCACAGCTATGCCTTTGAGGACAATGAAGGAGCAAAAGCTCATGGAGCAAGGTATAAGAGTTTTTAAAAAAAATGATTCCAAACAACTGAAGAGCTGAGCTGGTGTGCTGAGGGGGGAAAAGAAACTTTGTGAGAAATGTGAAGAAGCCAAAGATCTTTCCTTATCTCCTTCCCAGGCTCCCTGGGATAAGCTGACTGGTTCATCTTCACAACCCTCAGTTTCATCATCAGTAAAACTGATTAAGTTGGAACTGGCTGATCTACACGGTCCTTCCAGCTCAAAGACTCTATGCTTACCCTCAGCAGTATTTTTCCCGCCAGTAGTTAAGAAGCCCTGCTTTATGTCCAAATGAAATTCTTCCTCCTTCAATTTCATTTCTCTCCAAAGAACAACTAAAATTGTTTTACTGTAATTTATCCCCCAATTCATGGTTCAGCAACACGTGGTATATGTCACATAATCTTATATCCAAAAGTATATGTTATTTTTTTCAAGGCAGTGATTCATCCATGAACCACCTTATTTTCTTATGTTGGGTCTTCTGTTTCTTAGGTTTTTACTGTTTTAAAAGCTTAGTTTATTCTGGCTTATGCACAGAACTCCTTGCTGAATTGTACTAGTTACTATGGAAACAGGGTCATAGGTTTGGGTGGAGCTTGATGGAAGCATATTCTGGACACAGTGATTAGTAGACAGAAGGAAGCAAAATTAGTGATGTCTGTACCTGTAGCACCAACCCATGTGATAGAACAACATTAATCTGCAAGTCATATGTCACTAGGAATGTGGTTTTCATAACCACTTGTGAATTAGAAACAGAAGCATACTATTTATAATCAGAACTCTTTAAGTAGGTTTTATACAGTACAGGCAAAATGGGAAAAGAATGCCTCAAACCAAAAAAAAATTTTCTATTCCCCTGAGATCCAAAACCAATTTATTCACCAAGGAGAATTATTTTTTCCAACATTCATTTTACAACAGAGACAATTTATTCTCCAACCTATTTCAGGTGACTATCCCTAAAAACAGTAATCAGCTCATATATCAAAAGCACAATTCTCATTACAAAGCAACTGAATTTCTCTGCTGGAGTCATTATATTACCAATAAGTATAGAGTAGAATTTACAAGAAAATATCTTAGTCTTTTGTATGAGAAACTAAAATGCAAAAGGACTTCATTTCAAGACAAGAGTGCTTGGGTAATTGCTTACCTTCACATCTAGAAAAATTTGTGTCAATTTATAGCAATTGTTAACCAAAAAAAACCAAAATCTATCAATCACTATGCATTCACCTTTTTATTGTCTATACCTCAAAATGTTGGAAAGCAGCTTCCATGGATGTCAATTTTACCTAACTGAACCCAAACTTTAAGTGCATACAATGGTATACAGAAGACCTGCTTCACAACTTAACGGTCTTAGAGTTGCTCTATACAAGAGGTTTTGACTTGTCTGAGATTACCCAGCCAAGATCTGTCCAGCGAAGGATTTGAATTTGTTTGATTCCAAACCACGTAGATTTTTCATCCTTCCCATCCCTTCTGACATTTCTTCTTCAATTCTTTTTACAGTTCTCCCATCCCATTATTTCCCATATGTAGGACACTATAATTTTCCACCCAAGTACTATTCCTCACTAGTCTATGATTATATACGTCTTTCTACAATGCCTTTTCTCCCTGTGGAAGAATGAACCAGAGAAGCAATGGAAAACATTCAGTATATATGACTTTGGGGCCTGATTTTTCCATGCATTTTGGAAATAAGTTCTTGCCATATAGACTACCTTTAAAAAGTGGTATTTCGGCAGCATAAACAATTTCTTGATCACTGAACTCAGCCAAAAAAATTTTCTGATGCTGAATAACACTTCTAAATCAATCAAATATCCCTATAACATTTTCTAGGGGGTTGCTATTTTTATGAGTTATGTATGAGAAAATATAATCTAAGTTAGAGAGAACATTAACTTACTTTATGGGGCTTTAGCTGAAACATGTTACAAATCAGGACTCATGCAAGAACAAGTTATATTAGGCCATTATCGCAGCAACATTTCACTGAATTGTAAATTGGGTGAATAAAATATTTGTCTTTAGCACATGGTGTATATCCTAAATCCCAAGGAAAAAATTTAAGACATGATGTGAGGGAGAGAGAAAAGAACTTATGTTCAGATACCTGTCTTTTTCCATAAATTTCTTAAAATCTTTCTGGGGTGGTTTGGGCAGAAGTCCTAAGCAGGAACAAAGAGAATCCTCTTCAGAGCCATATCCATGGTATGGTGGAAATGTCTTTTCTACTTTGGGAGGAGGCGGATTCTTGTATGGAATTGGGTTAAAGTCCACTATAACAAAACACAGGAAAACAAAATATCAGTGTTTTCAATGCTCTAATTATGGTCATTTTGAAAGACCTGCTTTGGTTTTAGGATGAACATGAAGATCTGCGTGGACTATTTTAAACTATAGCAAAGCCCTGGGAGGGTACGTTGCAATCATGTTTGTGAAAACCACAAAATTCACAAAGTGGTCTACATATTCAAGTAGGGGAGAAAAAAGTCTAAACAGCAAAAGTAAAATAAACATCCTTTGTCACCACATGCTGATATTTAGATAAGATTCCTTTTATCTAGTTGTTTTTCCTCTAATTTACTGAGAGATATGAAATTATGTTAAAAAATGTAGAAAACTTATCACCCATATCCACATTTTTAACCTGTAATTTTACCCTTCTTCTGCCTTCAACCAGAACTACTATATAGATTTAAAATCTTTCATTAAAAGAATTCCATTCAAAAAAGGAAAGGACTCAGCTTGCTTTCAATCCTTCCTCTCCCATATCTTTTTTCATTTATTACCCAAACCTTTTGAAAAGCCACATCAATCAACAAGCATTAATGGTTTACCAAGTGCCAGGCACTGTGCCAAGCCCAAAAGATACAAAGGTGGGAGGAGGAGGGTAAACAGCCCCTGCCCTCAAGGAGCTTACAAAGGGAAAGACAAAAAGCACATATATCAGATAAATAGATAAATTTAGAAGGGAAGACAATAATAGCTGGGGGCTGGGAAAGACTTCCTGCAGATAGCAGCATTTGAGCAGAATTTTAAAGGAGGCCAAGGATGCTTAGAGTCAAAGGTGAAAAGGGAGAGTTTTCCAGGCTGGAGGACATCCAGTACAAAAACTGGTACAAAGGAGATGGCATTTGAGAAATAGGGCATAAGCCAGTATGGCTGAATTGTAGGGTGGGTGGAGAGCAGGTAAGATGTAAAAAGCCTGGAAAGGTAGGAAAGGATCAGGTGTAAAAATGTTTAAATGTCAAGAGATATATTTGATTCCTAAAATTTCACTAAATTTTTTGAGGGTGGAGGGCTTTGGACATAGTCAGACCTGCACTTTAGAAAAATCACTTTGGCAACTGTGTAGATGATGGATTACAGTGGAGAGAGATGCAGCAGGGGACCAATTAGGCCACTGCAATAGTCCAGAGTGAGAGGTGATGAAGGTCTGAACTAGGATGGTGACTACATGAATGGAGAGCAGAGACCCTATATAAGAGATGTAATATACATAGAATGTAATAGATATAATATAGATAGAATAATAACATCTGGCAACTGACTGGACATGTCAGGAAAGTGAAGGTGAAGTCTCAAGGTTACTAACACCAAGTAATGTAGTCTGGGCAGTGTGTGTGTATAAATTATATATTTATAATATATTTATATATAAATGTATTATTGGAGAATTATTATTAAATTATTGAATACATTATTAGATAATTCACTAACAGAGGAAGTTTGGAAGAAAACAATATTTCAATTTACCATTTCATTTCACTACCTTAATTAAGAGACCTTTATCTTCATGACAACTGCCACATCAGGTTCCCCCTTTAAAAATTATCGTAAAATTAAAATGACTTTAAAATTGCACTGCAATTGTACTAAGATGTAATGGACTTTTTTTTTAGTTTGAAAACAGCCAGCTGCTTGCTCTCTCAAAAGAAATGAGTTTGTGTTGAGTGGTATATAATGCTGCTTTCATTTATTTGTTCTTAGTCTGTGGGAGAGGGGAGGATTGGGAGGAAAGAAGAAGAGAATTAGTAATAATTTTACTTTATGGTCAGACAACTTTTAGGCAATTATCTACACAGTATGTCTAGGAAGTAAATGCTTACTTAAATAAATAGAAGGTCATAGTACTGTGCATGCTTACATAACACTATATGGTTTATCAATGTTTTTCTCACAATCACCACAGGAGATGGACGGTGCAAATAGGATTGCTCGTTCTATAGATGAGAAGCTATGGCTTACGAATGGCCACAGTTAGAGTGCCATAAGTGGCAAACCGGTGATGGTAGGGTTGTTTATCACATTTTATCCACATTCTTATGCTGACCACAGAATGGTGGCTGGCACGCTATTCTTCCAAAGCACTGCTCATTCTAAGCTTTTCCTAAAAGTTTAATATTTTATACGTCTTTCCAGCAACAATTAATGAGAGAGGATTCATTCATGTAAATTTTTCCTCTTTCTTTGTCAAAATTCTGACAAAGAACAGTAAAATTTGAACACATATTTCTATAAAGTGGATACTTCAGGGTTTGGGGTTTTGGGTTTTTTTTTTTACCCAAGGCAATCTTTTAAATAGACAATTTTTAAAATAGATCTGTGACTACAGATCAAAAGCCTAAAACTTAGGGGCCATTTATAACTTTGGTACAGATTTTTTTGCAACTTCTATTTCTGTTTTGATCATACCAGCTTTGTCCTGTGTTTGAAATCTCCCAAAGCAAAATCCCTAGAAGAGCCTTGTCCCCATTCCTCTACTAACAGAAACTGTTCATAGAAGACATGTTGGCAAGAAGACAAAAAAAGGAAAGAACCAGCTAGTATCTCTCCCTGCCTCACCCCTACAGGGAGCTACCAGCAAGGACAATTAACTAATGCACCTAGCATACTGTAAAAGTAACTGGCAAGTCTCATATACAAGCTATACCTTTCTGTGGGGTAGTTTGGAAAGGCATAAAGAGGAAGGTTTTTGATCTTCCACTAACTGCTTTTTTTTTTTTTTAAAGGGTCAGGTCGCTCCAAGTAAAAACAATGGAGCAGCCATTTATACAGGTACGCAATAAATTAATGTCAGAACTTTGACGAAAGAAAAGAAGTTTGCACAAGTGAATTTTCAGTATTTGAGGTAAAATACTATGAAATATTAAGGTTTAGGGGAAATTGTGGGGGAAAGGAGGAGGGAAGATTCTTTGTTTAGAATTGCATCAAGGTAAACCTTGGAGTTTGCCCTGCTGCTATTTCATGTTGGGCTAACAGGAAAGTTAAAATTTTTCTACTTACATAATTACAGAAAGACACCTTTGACAAAAAACAATTTCCCTATGACAAGAATTACTGCTAATTCTCTCTGTCAGTCTCTCTCTCTCTCTCTCTCTCTCTCTCTCTCTCTCTCTCTCTCTCTCTCTCTCTCTCTCTCTCTCTCTCTCTCTCCTCTCTCTCTCTCTGTCTCTGTATCTCTCTGTCTCTCCTCTCTCTCTGTCTCTCTCCCTGTCTCTGTCTCTCTCTCTGTCTCTCCCTTTTTCTCACACACACAAACACACGCACACGAATATTGTTTTGAACCATTGTTTCTAGGAGACCACCTTTAGAGTGGGGGGTGGAGAGATGGCTAGAAATTCATCATGGTGGTTAGGAAATGAGTTAGAAAAAACAGTCCCCGATAACAGAAGGTATACTCTCCAACACAATTGCAACCTGATCAAACATGCATTTCATAAGTCCAAAAGAATAACGAGTTT
Organism: Gymnobelideus leadbeateri; assembly: GCA_011680675.1. NCBI lineage: Eukaryota > Metazoa > Chordata > Mammalia > Diprotodontia > Petauridae > Gymnobelideus > Gymnobelideus leadbeateri. Next base: position 109,156 of record WOXC01007526.1, read on the forward strand.
TGTAACAGGTTATTTTCTCAGCTACAGTTTCTTTGTAGCAGCATTTATGCAACCGAAGGAACATTGTTTAGCACTTTCTCGCACTCCAACAGTGCCACCTAGTGCCCCCACAGTGAGGAAGGGGTTTCATTTCACTGCTCTGATTTCCCGTATCATATTTATATTTTAACATTTCTGGCCCAAAGAGTGCAGTCTTAACCTGCATTTCCCTAGGAAACTCTAATAAATCCACAACGCTATCGGAACTCATATGAACAACCAAGATCCCATTAGTATTGCCATAAAATTCAAGTTTCCAAATTTTGGCACCTTTCCCTTCCAAGTACAATTTCAGCAACACCCACAATTCCCTAATTTTTCCTTAGAGCCATTCTACTGGAGAAAAACTTTACTAGATCATAGAGCTCTAAATGCTTTGACACCTCCGATATTTCATCCATACTTATGGAAATTTTAATAAGAACTTTTTAAAAGTTAAAGATATCTTTACATATTTGCTATATCTTTTTTCCAAAATGAATTTCAAATCAGATACAAGCCTAATACTCTTCTTCCCCAATGATCTATGGCTGCCTAGTCCCAGCATAGATAGTTAGTAGGAAATGCCTTCAAAACTCAACAAATGTGTAATATGGAACCATGATAAAAATGCTCTTTTCCTTTTTAATTTTAAAATATATATTATTTATTTTTAACATTCTTTTCTTTTCATATTGAAATCCAAATTCATTTCCTCCTTTCCAATCCTCCCCCACTCACCGAGAAGGCAATCAAGATATCAATTATACATATGACATTATGCAAAGCATATTTCCATATTAGTCATATATGGAAAAAAGCAAAAAATGAAGCGAGAAAATTATACCACAATTTGCACACAGAACTTTTTCATCATGAGTCCCTTGGAACTGTCTTGGATTATTGTATTGACTAAAGTAGCCCAGTCCTTCACAGTTGATTATCATTACAACATTGCTATTATTACACACAACGATGTCCCAGTTCTCACTTCACTTTGAATCAGTTCATATTAGATTTTTCCATGTTTTTATCCTGAAACAATCTCCCTTGTCATTTCTTATAGCACAATAGTGTTCCATCACAATCATATGCCACCATTTGTTCAGTCATCCCACAACTGACGAGTATCCTCTCAATTTCCAATTTTTTGCTATACAAAAGAGTTGCTATAAATATTTTTCACATGTAGATCCTTTTCCTTTGATCTCTTTAGGATATAAACCTAGCAGTAGTATTGTTGGGTCACAGTTTTACAGCCCTTAGGGCATAGTTCCAAATTGTTCTTCAGAATGGTTGGAGCAATTCATAAGTCCACCAATAGTCTATGAGTGTATTTATTTTTCCCTCATACCTCCCCCCACCCAGCATTTGTCATTTCTGATGTGTGAAATGGTATGTCAGAGTTGTTTAAATTTGCATTTTCCTAATCAACAGTGATTCAGAGCATTTTCTCAAACCTTTAAATATATATATATATATATATATATATATATATATATATATATATATATATATATATTTTTTTTTTTTAATACTGCCTGTTCGTAGTCTTGGATCATTTGCCAATTAGGGAATGGCTCTTATTTTTATTATATTGACTCAGTTCTCTATATATTTGAGAAATGAGGCCTTTATCAGAGAAACCTGCTGTAAACATTTTTGATATTACTTTACTGTCTATGGTATATTTTATCAAAATGTAATTTCCCTGATTATCTTTTTAAATTAGCTCTATTTTGGCTTTTGCTTTGTCTGTGACCTTTTGCTACCCCAGCCTTTTTTGCTTCCACTAAAATATGATAGATTGTGCCCCAGTCTTTTATTTTAACTCTGCCTGCATCTTTCTGTTTCAAGTGTATCTCTTGTAAACAACATATTGTTGGGTTCTGGTTTCTAATCTGCTCTGTTATGTGCTTCCATTCTGTGGATGAGTTCATCCCATTCTTATTCATATTATGATTACTAATTGTAATTATATTTTGTTCTGTTTATCCTTCTCTCTTTTTTCCTGTTCTTCCTCAAGTGTTTCGCTTCTGATCCTTGCCTCCTTAATCTGCTCTCCCTTTTATCATTCCCCCTACATTTCTTATCTTCTTCCCCTCCTATTTCCCTATATGGTAAGATAGATTTCTACATACAACTGTGTGTGTGCATGTGTATGTGTATGTGTATGTGTATGTGTGTATGTGTAATATATATACACATATACATGTATTTCCTCTATGAACCAATTCCAATGAGAGTGAAGTTCAAGCATTACCGACCCACCCTCCATTTCCCCTCCACTATCTATAAAAGCTCTTCCTTGTGCCTCTTTTACATTAGAAAAATGTTCCCTATTCCACCTCTCCCTTCCCCTTTTCCCAGGGCATCCCTCTTTGTAGCAGCAAGCACCCCAACATCCCCAGGGTAGCTGCCAGCACAGGTTCTTAGATCTGCTTTTCAAAAGGAAAGCAACTCAAAATGGGTTAACAAACTTACTTTAATCAAACAAACATATATTACCTAGTTCAGGGGAAAAAGGTCAGCACCCCGAACTTCAGAGTTACAGAACTTACAGATCAAACAGACAGGCTTCCAAACTGTCCCAACATTACATACATCAATACCAAATCACAGTTACCAGAGAGGGAAGCATCAACATCTGGGTTTTCAAAGCCGGGGGCTCTCAACAACAGCTTCCCAGAGTCTCATCTGGTCAAATCACACAACACTTCTCAAAGTGAGCCCCAAAGCAAGGCCTCAAATCAGGGATTATATAGTCTTCTCCTGGCTCAGAGAATGTAACTACCCTCTTGACCCACTGTCCAATCACACAGCATCAAGGTGTGGTCATTCCTGAAAACCAAGCCTCCTACCATAGGCTCCATGTGACCACATTCAGCCTATTAGGGGGCAGAGTATATTTTCAAATCAAGGAAGGTTCTCAGAGTCACTTAAGTCAATCAAAGTCTCTTAAGTGAATCAAAGGGCCTAGGGGCAGGGAAGCTCTTCAAATGTGCATTTCCATTACACTCTTTCTCACCTCTTCATTTTTATTTTATATTATCCCAGCATAATTGATTCACACTCATAACCTCTGTCCAGTCAGACTCCTTCTAACTGCCCTAATAAAGTTCTTAGGAGTTACATGTATAATTTCCCCATAGAGGAATGTAAAGAGCTTAATTGAGCCTCTTGTGATTACTCTTTCATGTTTAATTTTTTTTTTAATCTTCTTTTTGAATGTCAAATTTTCTACTTTGACCTGGGAGATCTGGAATTTGGCCATAATATTCCTGACAGTTTTCATTTTGGCACCTCTTTCAGGAGGTGATTGGTGGATTCTTTTGGTTTATCTTTTTACCCTCTGGATCTAAGATATCAGGGCAGTTTACCTTTATAATTTCTTGAAATATAATGTCTAGACTTTTTTTTTTTATCATGGTTTTCAGGTAGTCCAATAATTCTTAAATTATCTCTCTTCAATCTATTTTTCAGGTTAGTTGTTTTTCTGATATTTCACATTTTTTCCTAATTTTTTTTCATTCTTTTGACTTCATTTTGTTGTTTCTTGATGTCACGTGGAAACATTAGCTTCCAGTTGTCCAGTTCTTATTTTTAAAGAATTAAGAATCTTTAGTGAGTTTTTGTGCCTCTCTTACCATTAGACCAATTCTGTTTTTAAAAGGTATAATTTCCTTTAATGTTTTGGGGTCTTTTTTTTTTTTGCTCAAGCTGTTAATTCTCTTTTTATAAGTTTTGTTCATCATTCTCATTTCTTTTCCCATTTTTTTCTTCTACCACTCATCTCTTTCTTCAACGCTTCTAGGAATGCTAGTTAGGCTTGTGCCAAATTAGCATTTTTCTTTGGGGCTTTGTTTGTAACTGTATTCACATTGCTGTCATCTTCTGAGTTTTATGTCTTGGTCTTCCCTGCCACTATGGTAGTTATTTTTTAGGGTTAAATTCTTTGTTATTGTTGTTTGCTTGTTTTCCCAGTCTATTGACTTTGAACTTTATGTTAAAATTGGGTTCTACTCACCTGGGGTTAGGGAAGCTTCAGGCCTTTTCATGCTGTTATTCTCAGGGCTAGTACTATGGGTCTAAAAGTTTTGGGTGCTTCCAAGGTAATGTGATCCAGAAGAGGTGTGGTCACTGCTCTCTTGGTCTGTGCTCTGGTCTTTACCCAGGAAAAGTCCTCTGCTCCCCTGCAGCTGCAAGCATTAGTACTCCTCTTGGCCCTGGAACTGTGATCAAGTCCTTTGCTCTCCTGTAGCACAAATGTTACTGCTCCTTGGAGCTTGCAGCCTTGGAACTGCAACCAGGGTCCCTGCTCCCACCAACTGCAAGCACTCCTCTCCACTCTGGAACTGAAACCTAGAACTGCTTATAGGCAATAGATTTGCTAATCAGTGCCAGCTACAGCTAGTGCCAGCAAAGGGTCCTCTATAATCTCTTTGTGACCAGCTTTTTGATTCTCGGTGAGCTCCTGAGTCCACTGCTGCTACTGCCATTTATCCTGGCCACCTCTTAAGGCCTACCCTTTGTGCTGCTGCTATGCTAGGGGCTGCCCTCCACCCTGATGTATCACAGATTTCTCCTTTGACTTCCTACATTGTCTTAGGTTATAAAAATATCTCATCCTGCCCTTTGGTTGGCTCTGCCACTCCAAAATTTTATATGAGGAGCTATTTTAAAGTTATTTGGCAGGGAAAGTTGGGAGAGTTCAGCTGTACTCTGCCTTGACTCCACATGATAAAGTGCTTTTCAATCTTCCTTTGGACCATATAATCATAGAATTTTGGAGCTGAAAGAGACCCTAGATACTATCAAATCTAAATCTCCTATTTTATAGATAACTGATTCCCAGAGAGGTTTTGGTCAAATTGGTAGCAGTGTTGAGATTGGAATTCAAGGTTTTCTGTTTAGGGATCTTTCCAATACACACTTACAATTATATTATAATCACTTTGATACTTGATTATTTGATGGATACATGACTTCTTAAGTGTGAATCCTTGCTTCACTACTATAGCACACTCCCCTCTCTAAACCATTATAGCCTCTGTAATTCTTTTCCATGTTTTCCCCTCCACCAATCCCTCATAAAGAATCTACCCAACACACTAGAGGTCTTCCTCTGATTCTTTTAAAATTTTCCAAATACTCAATGTGCCACCTGGGCTTGTCATCTCTTGTCCTTCCTTTCTGCCCCATGACCAGCCTACATTTATTTCTGATCATACATATCTTTTCTACCATTTCTCTTCTATAAATTATTGATTTGGTTAAAGTAAAAGTTACACTGTTATACAATCTCTAGCTTTATCAGACTAATGGTTTTAAATACATAGAATGCAAGAATATTGCAAGATGTAATATTTTTTCCAATCCAAGTTCATGAATCCCCTGAAATCTAACCATGGACACCGGGTTAAGAAACTCTGATCAAATCCAACCCATACCTGAGCATTCTCTTATCCTACATTTTTTGTTTCTAGCATGAGGAGTTCAGAGATTACTATAATTATTCCCACATGTGCCTGACAACTCTATTTAACTGACCTATTCAAACATTTATGAAAACAACATGAATTGTTTTCTTACTAGTTTCTCTCATTTGAATATATGAGTTGAGTAAGAAAGTCACATTAGTCAGGTCAGTCAATAAACATTTGTTAAAGGTTTACTATGTGCTAGTCACTATGCTAAGATTGAGGAGTTAACTCCAAAATGCAGAAAATCATGAATAGACCATTTCTTTTTTTGTTTTGTTTTGTTTTTTTTTTAATTTTAAAATATTCCATTTTCCCAAATTACATGTAAAATTTTCTAATTTTTTTTTTAATTTTGAGTTCCAAATTCTCCATTTCCCTCCTTTCCCACTCTCCTAATTGAGAAGGCAAGCAATTTAAGTTATACATGTGCAGTCATGAAAAACATATTTCCATACTAGTCATGCTGTAGAAAAAAATACAGACAAAATACCCAAGAAAAATAAAGTTAAAGAAACATGCTTTGATCCACATTCAGACTCCATAAGTTCTTTCTCTGGTGGTGAATATCATTTTTCCTTCAGAACTATTTTAGATCATTGTGAGAATAGCTTAGTTGTTCACAGTTGAACATCATCCAATATTGCTGTTATTGTCTACAATGTTCTTGTGGTTCTGCTCAATTCAGTTTGCATCAGTACATGTAAGTCTTTTTATGTATTTCTGAAAGCATCCTGCTTATCATTTCTTATATCATAATATCACAACAGTATTCCATCATGATGAAGGGGAAGGGAGAGGAAGGGAAGGGAGAGAAGGGAAGGAGGAGAGAGACACAGAGAGAGAAACAGAGACAGAGAGAGAGACAGAGAGGGGGAGAGAAAGAGAAAAGAAGGAAGAAAAGATGTCTTAGAGTAGGGCATGAGACTGGAGGCAGATAAAAAGGAAGATTTCTTAACAATAGAGTCTGTTAAACAAGGATACGAAGAAGAACAGAGAGGTAGTGCTGTATGCAGTTTTATTCTCTGGAGAATCTTTTAAAACGAAGTAGATTTTCAACTGTATGATTAGATATATCTATTCCATAACCTCTAAAAATTTCCTTTCTAGCTCTATATTTTTTATGTCATAGACTTTCCTTTTCCCTCTTCCTAGTCTCCCTTTGATTCCCTTTTCCTTCTCTTAGTTTTTCTGGCTCTTCTCAACATCACCAACAAAAAAGATGGTGGGGGGATGTTTCAAGATAACACAAAAATAACATTCCCTCGTAGGGGTTTAATAAATGTTCATTGAATAAATGAATAAATGAATGAATATTGTTCCTATTAGCATTCTGAAATTCTGCCCTTGTTCCATGTTTGGAAAGGTCTGAATGGTGCTAGTTGACTGCATTTGTGTTTGCTTCTGCCTCTAATGATTGACAGGAAGTGCTATTTCCTGTGGTGCTAGATAGGAGTGATGAAAGAGAACCAAGATTGTACTGAGATAAAGGGCATGAGGGAGTAGAAGGTGGTAGGGAAATTATCTGCAGACTCTTTATTATCCTGGTTTAGACCCAAAGGGAATTGGAGAGAGGTAGTAAAATTTGTCAGTTCTGAGTAGATCAGGACCAAATGGGTAATTCTACTAAGAAAATATGAATGTCAGAAAAAAATTAGCATGAATCAGTAGTTTTATTAATTTGACCACACCATAAACTAAGGAAAGTAAACTTATGGATTTACAGAGTAAAAATAACTTACTTCTGTCTATTATATGTTTTATATATATAGATATATATATATATATGTTAGACGTAGTATTGTATTAATGCTCAAAAGAGTTAAATAATAAAAACAATTAAGTGTGATATTTTAATGTTATTTGAAATGTAAGGTTGTCAGTTTAACAATAAGAAACACATTTTTTTCATTTTCTGCTTATGCTCATGACCTTTGAACTACATTGTCTTTTGTGACAAAAACAATTTCTGTGAACAGAAAAAAAAACAACTAGCAAGAAATTACACTCTATTGTTCACATTAAAATGTATCATGGGGAATTTGAACTTGATATCTTCATCCAAGAAGTATATATGTAACTGTATATACATAATATATATAATTCTTACATGTAATTAATATATAATACATAATTTTAAAGGCAACACAATCACTATTTTTTAAAATCCTTAATAAAAGTTCTAAATTATTAAAATGAACAATGTAAACCAAATTTAATAATTTAACATAAAGATTCAATGAGGCTCTTTCAAGTTGAACCCAATATCAAGGACCTATACTCCAAGGATGATGATCTCTTTTTTTAGGAATACATCTATACAAGGAAAGAGCTGAATCAGTTTTTTAGTTTGTACTGAGGTCAATAAAATTGTTTTGACCCATAAATAAAATTATGGACACTCAAATTCCACTTAGCATATCCAGGGTAATGTGAAGATATATTCCCTTAAATAATAACAACCAAATGGTGTTCCTCTCAATCTAGCTAATACAGTAAGCATATGGTTAAAGGATGGTATCTGAGAATAGGATTTAGATTTCTGGACCATAGTTTTACATACAGGAATGATGGTTGCTTAGACAGAGATAGAGTGCACAAAACAAGGGCTTGAACACTTGGAAATCTGAATTAGAAGGCTTTATGCTAAAAACAGACGGAGAGGTAGAGAAAATCTGCCCATACATTATCTGTCATAGTGGAAACCAGGGAGAGTTGTAGGTGATCCAATTGTAGAGTATCAGTAGAGAAGACCAGCAATTCACAAGGCCCAAGAACAGAGCTCATAATAAAAAACCCTGGTTTTATTTCTCTATGCATAATTAAAACGACCTTTCTGAAGCTTAGAATACTATTGCCTACTCTATCGTCCAAAATAAACTCTCCTTTGCTTTCTGTGACACTTCTTTTTAGTTTTACTCCTCCCTGGCCCTTCTTAGTCTCTTTTATTAAGCTATCATTCTTTTTCTAAACATCCCCATCAAATAGGGCATCCCCTTAGGATATTATCATACATACTCTTCCCTTTGCTCCGTAGTCTTTTCCTTGGTCATATGATCGGTACCCTTCAGTTCAAATTATCTCTAAGCTCATATAAAAAGAGGGAGAGATTAAGGAGATGCATGTGCATATATAATACATGTACATATACATATATGCACATGTATATATACATACAGATACACATACATACACATACACACAAATAAATGTCATCTCTCTCTCTTGAACCTAGCAATAAACCTGTTGGCCATCTCCACCTGGATATATTTTCTCAAACTCAGTGTGTTCATAATGGAACTCAAACCCATCCCTTTCTTCCAAACTTTCCAATTTCTAATGATGATACCACACATCATAGTTCCAGTCATTCCAGATTTTGACCTTGAAGTCATCCTCTATGTTTCTCTCTCCCTCAATCCTTACATTTAATCAGTTGCCAAGTGTTGTTAATCCTCCCTTCATTAATCTCATATCTGTTCCATTTTGTACATTCACATGCTCTCTTCCCTGGTTCAGGTCCTCATCATCTCTGGTCTATGCAACTGCAAAAACCTATTATTTGGACTCTTCTCTCACTACAATTACCTCTGCATTACTGACAAACTGATGTGATTAAAACATTTTTTGTTTTCCCAGTACATATAAAAATTATCTTTACACTATATTATAGTCTATTAATTTGCAATAGTATCATGTCTAAAAAATGTACATACCTTAATCAAAAAATACTTTATTGCTAAAAAATGCTAACCATCACCTGAGTCTTCAATGAGTTGTAATCTTTTTGCTGCTGGAGGGTCTTACCTCAATGTTGACAGCTGCTGACGGATCAGGGTGGTGATTGCTGAAGGTTGAGGTGGTTGTGGCAATTTCTTAAACTAACACAACAATGAAGTTTGCCACATCTATTGACTCTTCCTTTCACTTGAACACTTAGAGGCCGTTGTAGGATTATTAATTGGCCTAATTTTAATATTGGTGTGCTTCAGGGAATAAAGAGGCCCAAGGAGAAGGAGAAAATGGGGGAACCCCCACTCAGTGGAATAGTCAGAAAACACACAACATTTACCAATTAAATATATGGTCTTCTATCAAGGTGGTTCCTGGCACCACTAATATTAGAAAAATGATGTCAATAGACTTGCTTGATGCAGAGTTGCCATATACCTTCAATTTTTTTTAAAAAAATACAATATCTACAAATCACAATAAAGCAAAGTGCAATATGATGATGTGAGCCTGCATACCCAAAAGATCAATGACAGAAAGGTCCTAAATATATCCATAGCAGAAGTCTTTTTTATTTTTTATATATTTATTTAGTATTTAACCTTTCCCCAGTTACATATAAAACCAATCTTTAACATCTGTTTTTAAAACTTTGAGTTCCAAATTTTCTCCCTTCTCTCCCTACCCGCCACCCCTCACTGAGAAGGCAAGCAATTCCAGAGACTATACGTGAAAAACATATCCCGAATAGTCATGTTGTGAAAGAAAGCATAGGAAAAAAAATCAAGAAAAATAAAGTTTTTTAAAAAGTATGCTTCAATCTGTATTCAAACACCATCAGTTCTTTCTCTGGGGATGGATAGCATTTTTCATCCTAAATCCTTCCAAGTTGTCATGAATATTGCTGAGAATAGCTAAATCATTCACAGCTGACCACCTTACACTATTGCTGTAACTCTGAACCCAGTACATTTCACTTTGCATCAATCCATACAAGTCTTTCCAGGTTTTTTGGAGAGCATCCTGCTCATCATTTCTTATAGTACAATAGTATTCCATCATAATTACATACTACAACTTGTTCAGTCATTCCCTAACTGATGGGCATCTCCTCAATTTCTAATTCTTTACCCTCAGAAAAGAGGTGCTATAAATATTTTTGTACATTTAGGTCCATTTCCTTTTTATTTTTTATCTCTTTTGTGATACAGACCTAGTAGTGATATTCCTAGGTCAAATGGTGTGAATGGTTTTATAGCCCTTTGGGCCTAACTCCAAATTGTTCTACAGAATGGTTGAATCTACCAAAAGTGCATTAATATCTCATTTTCCCCACATCCCTTCCAACATTTGTCATTTACCTTTTCTGTCCTATTAGTCAATCTAGGTATGAGGTAGTACCTCAGAATTGTTTTAATTTGTATTTCTCCAATCAATAGTGAGTTAGAATATTTTTTCATATGGCTATAGATAGCCCAATGGGGAATGGATCTTATTTTTATAAACTTGATATAGTTTTCTATATCTTACAAAATTAAGCCTTTATCAGAGGAACTTGCTTCAAAAGTTTTTTTTCAGTTATTATTGTTAACTGTATTTTCCTCCATCCTACTTTCCCTACCTCTGTTTATTCTATTCTCTCTCTCCTTTCACCCTGTCCCTCCTCAAAAGTGTTTTCTTTCTGACTACATCTTTCCCCAATCTTCCCTCCCTTATATCACATACCCCTCTTCTGTCATCCCCTTCCCCTCCTACTTTTCTGCAGGGTAAGGTAGATTTCTACATTCCATTGCCTGTGCATCTTATTCCCTCTTTGAGCCAATTATGATGAGAGTAAAGTTCACTCACTCCCCTTCAGCTCCCCCCTCCTCCCTTCCATTGTAAAAGCTTTTTCTTGGCTCTTTTATGTGAAATAATTTACCTCCATTCTACCTCTCCCTTTCTCTTTCTCCCAGTATATTCCTCTCTCACAACTTAATTTTATTTTTTAGATGTCATCCCTTCATATTCAACTGACACCTTTACCATCTGTCTTCATATGCTCCTTCTAACTACCCTAATAATGAGAAAAGTCTTATGAGTTACAATTATCATCTTCCCATGTAGGAATGTCAACAGATTAACCTTATTAAGTCCCTTATGATTTCCCTTTCCTGTTTACCTTTTTATGCTTCTTTTGAGTCTTATATTTCAAAGTCAAAGTTTCTCTTTAGCTTTAGTCTTTTCATCAAGAATGCTTGAAAGTCTTCTATTTCATTAAATTTCCATTTTTCCCCTGAAAGATTATACTCAGTTTGCTGGGAAGGTGATTCTTGGTTGTAATCCTAGCTCCTTTGCCCTCCAGAATATCATATTCCAAACCTCTGATCCTTTCATGTAGAAGTTGCTAAGTCTTGTTTTATCCTGATTGTGGCTCCATGATACTTGAACTGAATTGGTTCTTTCTGGTTGCTTGCAAATTTTCTCCTTGACCTGGGAACTCTGGAATTTGTCTATATTATTTCTGGCAGTTTTTATTTTGGGGGTCTCATTCAGGAGGTGACTGGTAGATTCTTTCAATTTCTATTTTACCCTCTGGTTCTAGAATATCAGGGCAGTTTTCTCAGATAATTTCTTGAAAGATGATGTCTGGGTTCTTTTTTTGATCATGGCTTTCAGGTAGAGTGATAATTTTTAAGTTCTTTCTCCTGGAGCTATTTGCCAGAGTTGTTTTTCCAATGAGATATTTCATGTTGTCTTCTATCTGTTTATTCTTTTGGCTTTGTTTTATTGCTTCTTGGTTTCTCATAAAGTCATTAGCTTCCATTTGCTTCATTCTAATTTTAAAGCAATTACTTTCTTCAGCGAGCTTTTGGGCCTCTTTTGTCATTTGATCTAGCCTGTTTTTCTTCGGTATTTTTTCTGTGTGTGTGCAAGTCTCCTTCACCAAGCTGTTGACATTTTTCTCATGACTTTCTTGCATCACTCTCATTTCTCTTTCCAATTTTTCTTATACCCTTCTTACCTGATTTTCAAAGTCCTTTCTGAGCTCTTCCAGGGCCTGAGACCAATTCATATTTTTCTTGGAGCCTTTGGATGTAGGAGAGTTGACTCTGCTGTCTTCTTCCAAATGTGTATTTTGATCTTCCTTGTCACTGTAATAACATTCTATACTGAGAGGTTTTTTTTATTGTTTGCTCATTTTCCCAGCCTATTTCTTGACTTTTAACTGTTTGTTAAAGTAGGGCTCTGCTCCAGGGTGGAGGGCACACCGTCCCAAGCTTCAGGGGCTTTGTGCAGCTGTTTTCAGAGATACTTCCAGGAACCTGTAAGTTTTCAGTTCTTGCAAGATGGTATGATCTAGGGAGAGGTGTTTACTCCTCTCCTGGCCTGTGCTTTGGTCTATGAGCATCCACAAGCACACTTTTCTGCCCTGGAACTATGAAGAGGGTTTCCTCTCCACTGCTATGGCAAGCTCTGCTATGTAAGTGCTCCTCCTCACCCTGGGACTGCCACCCAGGACCGGGACCCAGATCTGAGTGTGGGCAAAGCAAAAAAGTCCTGCCTCAGTGCTAACAAAGAGACCCCGGTAATCTCCTTCTGACCAGTTGTTCATGTCCTTTGGCATCTATGGGCTGGGAGCCCCAGAAGCAGCCACTGCTGCTTCCACTGCCAGTGCCAATACAGTCACTCCCAAGGACTGTTCCTGGCTTTTGGGGGGCCAAGCTGTACTGGCTGTGCTTACCCTGGACTGTACTCCATTCCTACCCTGGCATGACAGACACCTTCTTGCTGACCTTCTAAGTTGTCCCTGGTATCTGTGGGTAGAGAGGTCTGGAAACTGCCACAGCTGGCAGCCAACCCTAAGGCCTGCTCTGGACTTGCTGGGCTCAGTCTGTGCTGGTATAACCCGGGCTGGACTACACTCCTCTCTCAGCCTGGTGCAACAGACTTTTTCTACTGACTTGGTAAGTTGTCTTGGGCTAGAAATTTGTTTCACTTCATCTTTTTATGGGTTCTGCTATTCTAAAATTTGTGTAGAGTCATTTTTAAAAGTATTTGAAGGGTTTTAGAGGACAGTTCAGGCAACTCCCTGCTTTTACTCCATCATCTTGGCTCTACACCTCACCCCTCATAGCAACATTCTTTGAGATAGTAAAAACCTTGAAATAAAATGGGCTGACTATAAATTATGGCATAGCCATAACCTGTGGCATATGAATTCAACAAAATACTACTGAATCATAATATGTGATGAATGTGAGGGATCTGGCAAATTCCTTTATGATAGAAAAAAGGTAAGCCAGTCAAGTCTGATATCCTAAATTTGGGGAGACTGGATTTGAACGACTTCAGGTAAGGGATAGTAGGATCACTGGATCATTGGAACTAAAATTCTGCCAGAGGAATCAGCACAAGAGGATTAAAATGCTCTCAGTAATGAAACTGTAACACTATGTTTACCTAAAAATGAGATGGGCAAATGCTGAAGGAAAGAAGGAAGGAAGGAAGGAGGGAGGGAGGAAAGGAGGGAGGAAAGAAAGGAGGGAGGGAAGAAAGGAGAAAGGGGGGAAAGGAGGGAGGAGGAGAGAGGAAGGAAAGGAGGGAGAGAGGAAGGAAAGGAAGGAGGGAGGGAAGAAAGGAGGAAGGGAGAGAGGGAGGGAGGGAGGAAGGAAGGGGAAAAGGAGGAGAAAGAGGAGGAGAGGAGAATGAGGAGGAGGAATAAAAAGAGGAAGAGGAAGAGAAGACGGAAGAGGAAGAGAAGGAGGAGGGGAGGAGGAGGAAAAGAACTTACTTCAATTCTTGACAAAATTCTGAAATGTATTATTAAAAGGATGGTTCATGAACATTTAGAGAAAATGATGATCACCATGACACAGTTTAACTTTCACAAAAAATTACTTCATAAAGAGGAAAAAAGGGAAACTACACTCTATGTCAGCCATATTAATATTATTTTAGACTATTTAAAATAACCAGACAGCATAAGGTTATAATATTGCCTTCATATAGGAAATGATGAGTTGGTAGAATTAGAAAAATATGGAAAGACTCAGACCTATGAAGGAAAACATAATCCACACTCAGATAAACAGAGGATAAACAAATACAGCAAAGTCTTACACAGATGCATATAGATATATATGCCTATACATGAAAATGATTATAGATATCTAGGTGTATGTATATGTATGTATGTTCGTGTGTATATATGTATGCATGTACCTGTATGTCTATATTATATACATATCTGTGCTTCATTGTAGCCTTTTGGGGGGACAAAGGGGGGAAAAAGAACAAGGTAAAAAGTACACAGCAGAGAACAAAAGAAAACTTATAAAGAAGCAAAGAAAAGATGGACAGCACAGAACACAATGTACAGTGTTTATTACATAGGTTTTTTGAAATGGAAATTCATTGTTGTGTATTTTGAATCCTCTCTTACATTCTGCTATGCACATGGCAATGCTTCTTTTTTTTCTTATTTTGTATTTAAGTTTATAATATCTTTCTTTTTCTTTTCTTACTGTGTATTTGTTTTAGTATTAAGCTTAAAATAAATGTGTCTTTTAAAGGTTCCATTTCTTTTTTGACAATTACTGACTACACTGGTAATTATATACTATATAGTAAGGTTATACTTGGAAAAGCACTTAATATATAACATGGGTATGTGTGGTTTCGTGACAAAAAATTAAAGAATGTATGTCAAAATCTTGTGAAGTCAATGCCAAATCATACAAAGCTATTGACTGGGAAAATGGGGATACATCAATACTATGGTGCTGTGAGAAATGATGCAGGGCATGAATTCAGAAAGACCTGGGAAGTCTTACATGAATCGATGCAAAGTGAAGTGAGTAGAACTAGTAGAGAATTTACATAGTAAATCTACATAGCAACTGCAATATTGTAAGGATAATCAACTGCGACTTAGTAACTCTGATCTGTATAATACAATGAGACACCACAATTCCAAAGGACTTATGATATAAATATAAAATATTGTTCCTCTCCAGATAGAAAGTACAAATTTGAAGCATATTTTTTCCTTTCTTTATTTTATTTCCCCCACCCCAGAACACACAGAGCTAATGTGGAAATATTTTGCATGACTGTATATGCATAACAGGTATCATATTTCTTGCCTTCTCAATGGATGGGGAAAGAGTAGAAGGAAGGAGAGAGAGAATATGAAACTGAAAAGAAAAGTAAAATATTTTCTAAAACTTAAAAAAAAATAAAATGGCATCATATTGAATATTAAAAGGTTTTTAAAATGTAAAGAGTTGTCCCTCCCCCAACTGATGAGTGAGCAGGAATTTCAGGCTAAGGTAAAAACCCAGCTGGAGATTTCTCCATCCTCCCCCGACCTCTGCCCCCCTCCTGATAGCCCCATCCCCACCCATCCTGAGCTTCCTGTCCCTCAGCCTGGGGTGGGCTTCAAGAGCTCAAGAAATTCAAATGTACACTGACCAATCACTGATTGTAGTTTTGGCTTACTTAACCTGGCTATTGAATCTCTTTAAAAACTGGCACACTGGGGCAGAGCCAAGATGGCGGAGTAGAAACAGCGAGTCCAAGCCACTCTCCCCCCAGATCACCTCCAAACTATGTAAAAGGGGACTCTGAACAACTTCTGGAGCCCCAGCACCCACAGAACAACACAGAGAAGCTAACCTCCCGCTGAGGACAGCCCAGCAGCCCTGCAGGAAGGACCAGCGCAGCACTCTGGGAACTCTGGGATGATGGAAAGGAGGGCATCCTTGGCGGGAGGGGAGGTTGGAAATACCCACTATAGAAGAGGGACAGGATCAAGTAGGGAATGGACCAGGTCGGGGGTGGGATGAGTGGGAGGGAATTATAAGCAGCCTTCTACAATATATCTACTATAGTAATATTTTGCATAGCTAGACATGTACAACATATACTGAATTACTTATCTTCCCAGAGGGAATGGGTGACAAGGGAGGAAGGAAATGGATCTGAAATTCAAGGTCTTAAGATTAAATGTTTCAAACATATATAAATACTATTATTAATACTCTTTTGCTTGTAATTGGGACATAAGATGTATAGGCATTGGGACACAGAGATTCACCTTCCTCTAATGGAAAAGTCGAAGGGGGTATGGGAGAAGATATGGGAGAGAGCAGATTGGAGGAAGCGATATCTTGTGGGACTGCTATTCTGGGAGGGTGGGTAGGGGAAAAACAGGGGGGTAAAATAATTGTAGCTCAAAATCTGGAGGAAATGAGTGATGTAAAACAGAAGTTAATAAAGCATTTGTTTAAAATGTAAAGAGTTACAAGATTTATTGCATGGTAATAAATTTAATTATTTTACTTTGATCCAGTTAATTTGCATATCACTATAGTATACTAGGTCTTAATCAAGGCATTTGAGAAAGTATTTCTTGCTATCATTGTGGATAAGATAAAAAAATAACTAGGTTAGATGATAATGGATTTCAAACAGGATGAATGACAAAACCCAGGGAATTAATGATTAAGGGATCAATGTCAACTTGGGAAAGTCTAGTACTTTTCCCAGGGGTGCCTCCTTGTCCATTTGCTGCTTAATAATATTTTCAGTGACGTGTATAAAGGCAAAAATGTCCTGCTCATCAAATCTGCAGGTGACCAAACCTGGAAGGGTTAGTTAAAACACTTGATGTCCAAAAAGTTTTTACTAAGTTAGCGTGATAGGTCAGATCCGATAAGATTAAGATTAGCAGGAATGGAATGCAAAGCCCTACCCTTCGGTTCATGGAATCAAGTGTACAACTATAGGACTGGAGGGATATGGCTAGAATCAACAGTATACCAGAGAAGCAAAATCAACCAAATAAAAGCCCTAGCTCAATATTGAGGTACATTAAAAGACCCATACAGTGTCCAAGCCAAGTGACATAGTAGTCTGTCTCCCTGGTCAAACCATATTTGGAGTAGTATGTACATTTTAGTACAACACAATGGAGGTAGGACATCAATAAGTTCCAGTGCACCCAAAACAGAGCAGCCATGATTCTAAGGGACTATAAACCACTGCCATATGAGGATCTGTTGAAAGAAGTAGGGATGTTTAGTCAAGAGAGAAGGCTTAGACTAGACATGATTTATGTCAAGTATGTGAAGAGCTATGTGGGATGCCAAGCATGGCTGTCACATTCCTATTCTTCCACTGTAATCCTAGACAGGGTCAGGAAATAGAAAGTGGAGCATGAGCTCCTTCAGAAAAGGGATTCTTACTTTCATAATTGTATCCCCGATGCTTGGCACACAGTAGGTGCTTTTAAAATGCTTGTTGATTGACTGATTGATCTCAGTCCAACCAAAAAAAAAAAAAGATAAAAGGCATTTGCATCTTTTCTGTGTTCAAGGTAGCCACAAAGTTTAAGTCTTAGTGAGACCTATGAGATAATGCTTACCTCCTCATACAGAAATTTTTATTTAAAGATATGAATGCAAGCAGATTGATGTCTGAGGGTTGAAGCAAATTGCTCGTGACTTTTTTTTACATGTGGCAAAATGGCAGATCCAGGATTCTAATCCAGGTTTTCTATTGTGCTTGGCATCTATACTGAGCAAATTAATCAAAGAGCTGAAACACATCTTTATGTCATTTTGCTTTTTATAGGTAAAGCCTAAGTCTCATTCTATTTCATTGCTTGATCTAAAGAATTTATGATTTCACTTGACTACATTTTAACTTGGAAATGGCAGAAGATATCATTAAATATCTTTTTAATTGTGCACCTTTAAGACAAGTTTGGGATTTTTTTAATGGAAACTTAGAAGAGGACATGTTTGCAGTCACTAGCACAGAGAGAATAAAGTAAACTACACATTAAATCCAAATCATCATATTCACAATGAGATGTAAGACAGTTAGTGAAAAGGACTGTACTTAGCTTTCTGTTTCAATTATCTTAGCATAATACTTTAGCTTACACATTCAAGATTTTAAACCCACAAAGGAAAACCTTTTCTAGAAAAAGGATTTTTCAAAAAATATTTACCATTGGAAAGAATACATTATAAATTTTTCACTTACCAACTCCATACTTAGTCCTATAAAATTGCTTTGTAAATTCATCACAATCACAAATTATTACTTTTCTCCCCCAAATATTAATTGTTGCACCTATTTTCAGGTCTTCAGCTTTGTAAAATTCCTGGTTCAATGCTCCTGTCTAAAAAATAAATAAAACAAAGTAAGGTACCTCCACGAGAAACATCAAAATAATTTAGTAGTTTCCTAAAGAAAAAATTATATAAATCAATATATCTGATTTCAAAACCAAAATAATTTGTAACATTAAATAGTGGCTTTTAAAAACATCTCTAGAACCTGATATCTATATTGATAGATGCTTTCAAATACAATTATGTAGCTCTAAGATTCCAATACTCTAATACAAAATTTAACAAAATGATAAAATCCTATTTTCTATCTATCAATATCAGGTTCTAGAGAATCATTATAAGAAAACATCAATAAATTTTATCAGCTATGCAGTTTTACAGGAAAGTAAATTCTTTAATTCTCTCACCTTACAATTATCCAATAGATATCGTCCTCGACTTCCCACTAATCCTCCAAAAACATTGAGAATTGTTCGATCTGTGACTTGGCCAGGATGATATACTCCAGTTGGAGCAAACTAACAAGAAAGAAAAGCAGAAGACTGAATAAGAGGTCCTAGAGATGTGTTGGCCTAGGAACACAAAGACGGTGAATGTAAGTAACCCAGCTCCCACCAGAAGAAAATGTGCTTTGGATTGATTTTTCTTTGTGACAAAGGGCAAGGTAGGCATTTTGTAATATGCTTGCATTTCTATGCCTTGTCTTACGTTAGGTCTCCCTCTCTTCCCCATTTCCTATCTTACCTTCATTCTCTAAATCCTGCTCCCCTTCCAAACCCAGTAAATCTTCCAGCTTTGATGAGACTTTCCCCAAATCTCATCCCCTTAGCCTTTTGGGATCCTTCCCTTCTCAGAACTCATCACACATAAAGAGTTGCCAGAGGTACAGAATCCATGGGCATAAGATTTTAGAAGAGGGGAAGCATTGGAAGAGGACTTTGGTGACAGACATAGATGTATGTGTATATCCATCTAACTATCTAATATGCTTAATATATTATTTGGTGTATCATATATTTAATTTCATATATACATGTACATGAAATTAAATATATTAAATAAATATACACGTAAATGTGTACTTTGTGTATGTGTGTGTGTGAATTATCTACATCCCTTCGTGCTTAAGTTGTTGGCATTAATTCTTTTGTTTCAATGACATCATCAATCAAATCAAAAAGCATTATTAAGCACCTGCTCTAGGAACTGAGGATACAAATACTTTTTAAGTCATTGTGCAAACAGCATAAAGAAACAGCATGGTATGGTGGATACTGAGCTGGCCTTGGACCCTGGAAGACCTAAGTTCTTGACCTACCTCTTATACCTGTTGGTTGTCTAATCCTGGGCAAATCACTACTTGTCAAAGCTTTAGGCAACTCTTTAAGACTATAATTTGTAGGAAATGTGCTGATAAGCATTAATAGAGAGAATCCCTGTATCAATTAAATTATAGGTCCAAGTCTTTATCCCCTTACAAAAAGTACATATAGAATACACTCTATCTCTCCATGTATATACATTTCCCCCACCACCAGTTGTTTTTAAAGTAAAGTGAACTGCCATATATAGTGATGTCCCAGGTACAAGCATGTACTGCTTGTGACTAAGAATCTTTAGTCAAAAGCAAAGAAGTTACCCATGTTTCCAGTGGCTCTCAGCTCAGAGGTTCTTCTAGAAGAACAGACTAGCTTTTGTTTCTGATGGATTTTAAAACATGTGGTTATTACAGTAAACCTCAAATGTGAAGTAAAATTACTCAGGTTTTAGAAGTATGGTGACAAAGCTTTTAGACCTCTATTTTCATGCACAAATTATCTAGGTCATTTTGATTTAACTGAGCGCTCAGTACCAGTTCTATTCTCAATAGTCAACTAAAAATTACTGATTAGTAACCTGATAGTAAGTAATAGGCCAATTTCTCCCAAAATGGTTACATCTGTTTATATGTGTAGACAGAGCCTACATGGATGACAGCATCTAATCTCTAAAGAAATTGTAAATGTCAAGTGCAGATAAATGTTGTTGAGTCATAAATTGGGCTTAAATTACTACAGCTTGGAAAAGTACCTTTGAATTCTACTTGTTTTGTTATATAAACCTGTGTAAAAGAGGCGATATAGATTTTTTTAAAAAGTCTATAAATTCCCCTGAACCTGAATTCTTTCCTTGCTGCCCTTTAAATTCAGTATTCTCAGACTCCAATTTTTCATATTCTTTATAACCTGTATTGTATCCAGAGATGAATGTGGAATGAAGTTCACACAATTACAGTGATTTCAACACTCAGGCTAATGCATGGTAACTGTCATCATGTTCATAACAGATGACAATTGAAATCATGAGTCAAGTCTTTAAGGTGGAAAAGCAAACTCCAATTTCGTATGATTTTTTTTATTTTTTTATTTTTACCTTCGGTAGCTTTCCTCTATTAAGGAACAATGGAACGGCATCCCTGCCTGAGTTGGCTGGTACCACTTCTTTGACTTCAATGGTATCATCAGATAAAAAATAGTGAAGAACAAGTTCTCTGGGGTCACCAAACATTGATTCTGAGTCATCCCACAAGCAGTAAAAACGCAAAACATGCCCATCGTGCTCCAGGAATTGTCTCAGGGTATCAAAGCGCTCATAAGGACGGAGAGGATTCATGCGATCTAAAGTCTACAAGGCAAGGAGAGATGAATAAGCATGGTCTTGTCTGTTTATCCTGAACTGCAGGCACACAAATAACACAAAGGCATCTTCTCTCCTAGAATGTTCTAAGGAATTTTAAATAACTTTATCTCACTTAAAAAAAATCTTAAAATAAAACCAGGAACACTTCTGAGGTGTCTGTTGTTGGAAGTTCTTTGAAATAAACTTCTGCAACATTTTTAAAAACATAAATTTCTAAGGTCTTAAATAATTCTTATTTGTCCTCTGGCAAAAGGATGTTCCTATCTTTACATGTTTCTTACTCATCCCAAAGATGTATCATAAAGACAGTAACTCCTGAGGGAAAATGAAAACATTCAATGTTTTTGCTTACTTAAAAATAATACCGTGGGGTATTTCTCTGTTGGAGTTTTACTTGTATCTGCCACCATGTCATGGTTACTGCAATGAAGAAGAACACAGACTATAAGAGAAGAGGAGAAAAAAAGGGAGCAGTGAAAGCAAAGAGGAAAATTTACTGGTAAATGGGGTGTGAAGCTAACCACAGGTTGCTGGGCATAAAAACATGTATGTACATGCACGCTTGTGTGCCTACAGAACATGTGAATTGAATAAACTGAGGGAACTTTTTTGTCAAGCCCAATACCATATTGCATACTGAAGTCCAAAGCTTGGCCTTTACTGTTCTTTTAGCTGCCATGGACTTTGTGATGCTTCCTGATTTGGACCTACTTCTGGCATCACTTTCCTCTACTGACCCACTAGTGACCCTCCAGCTCCACTACCAGGTCACTCATCCTAGTTTATGTGCATGATGACTGTGCCTTCACAAGTACTTCCTGAATGCCAACCCTGCTGATCTTCTCTCCTCCCATGCTCCACCTGCTCCAGGAACCTTTAGGACCAGGAAGGATCTAATCAATACCATGGGGCCTCTTCAGTTGCTCTCTGTAAGAGGACTGGGAGAAACAGTATAGTCAAAGCAAATCAGCCAAGAGAAATGGAATATTACTAGTTCTTTTACATTCTCATCATCAGCATAGGCACACTGGGTTTGACCCTTCCCTTACAAAAATTCCCTTCAGAAAAATATTGGAGTAAAGACAATCTTCTGGACATACATCTTGTACTTTACCTGCAAATTCCCTCTCTAAAGCAGAAGTTCTTACCTGGGTTCATGAACTTTAAAATATAAATAGGTAGGTAGAAGGATTGATAGATCAAGAGAAAGAAAGGTTGACAGATATTTCAATATCATTGGTTTTCTTTGTAATCCTATGAATTTTATATTATGTATTTAAAAACACTATTCTGAAAAAGAGTCCAAAGAAGATTCACAAAATATCCAAAGAGGACTGTCACACACACACACACACACACACACACACACACACACACACACACACACACACACAAAACAAACCAAGAACTCGACCCAGAGAAACATTTAGCCCATCTCAGAAAATGCCCTGTGGGTACCCTTTAGTTGGTTTTCCCCTGTAAGACAACTGCATTGATCCAAGCTATGTCTTGGCCCCTGCTTAGATATGAAGGAACTTTACATAGTTAAGAGGTGTGCAGGCAAATCTCATGCTTATTTCCTAGTTCCAACCCTGCTTTCCCACTTCAACATTCCCGTTGCTTGGAGAAACAGCTAGTCTCAAATGCAATCCAAAATAATTTCTCTCCTTAATGTTAACAAAGTTCTTTACACATGTTATCTCATTTGAACCCCACAATCAGCCAGAAAGGAAACTGCTTTTATTATTTGCACTTTACAGAACAGGGAAACTAAAGCTGAAAGAGGTTAAGTGATGAATGCCCAAGTCAAATAACTAGGAAGTGTCTGAGGCAGGATTGGAACTCAAGTTTTCCTGATACTAAGTCTAGCACTGTTGCCCCATAACTGCTCCTGCAGGGCACACTAATTCTCTTATTCCACAAATTCCCCTCACTCTTCCTGAATACCACCCCCCATGATGACTACTAGCTCCAAAATTTTTAAAGAATTTGGTTCATTATTTCCTAAGTTTCAGGAAAGTAAGAGGCATAAGAAAAAAGTAAAACTGACCTACACAAAACAGCATTAGACCCAGTGACTTTAGGAAAATAAAAAACAAACTGCTTTTTGACAGGTTAAATATGCAAATCTCCCTCTGCTAACTGGCCCCCACTCACAAAAAAGAGCCACATATTAAGTATAAGCACATCTGTGCTGGAGCTGAATTTTGTTAAATTGCTAAATTTTCAGCATGAGTATTTATACTTCAAATTGGCCAATACTGCACATCAGACTTTGATTTATTATTTTGTTGACTGTCTCTAGGCTTGAGAAAGTGATGGGGAAAATGTTAATGATGCAGATGAAACTTAAAAGTGTATCCTGTGTGCATTCCCTTCCCCCTCTCCCTCAAGACAGTTGTTAAATATTTACCAGCACACACCTGGGTATAAGTTGAACATGAGTCAACAATGAATTTTTTTAAGTTGCCAGGATACATAAAATGTATATTATGTAGAAACTCTAATTTAATCTTTTCACTGTATTTACCTCTAGTCAGATTAAAACAGTGCCCAGGTCTGGACCTGACAATTTAAGAAGGAAGTCAAAGAGAAAAATATAGAGTAGACGAATAAAACCTCTGAGAAATAAAGATTACTGAAGGCTGGGGCAAAAAATTTCTGGAAGTTCATTCAAGTCTATAAAGGAACTGCTTTATAGAACATGATGGCAAACCTTCCTGGGGCACAGGGAGAGGATAGGAAAAGGGGCATAGAATCTCAGGATGTGGAACCTGAAGGGGAAATCTAATTAAAATATATTTTAAGGAGATAGGTACCATCCCTCACCTCAATTACTGTAATTAATATAAGGACAAGATGAGGTGTTAATATATAAACAAGATGCACCAATGCCCTGAATACTTTTATCAGATACAAATACCCCTTTGATTAAAAGAATCAATCAATGTACCCAGAAAGCAATCACATAGTAGTAGTTATTAAGGGATTTTTCCACAACCTCACAACCATGATAGTCATTCATGATCAAGTGAAAACAAGATTCAAAAGCCCTGATCATTCTACTGGGGAAAATTCTTTTAGCTGAAAGGATCAATCCTACATAGCCCTTAAAGGCGTATGTATAAAAACAAGAAATGAGGAAGGTGATCTGTCTAGCATGGGAGATTCCAAGCTTGGGAATTCTTTATAAAGGCAGATCATTGCACCTTCACCAGAGGTGAGGAAGGTGAAGGGTGACAAAAGAGGAAATTTTATACTCCTCTTTCCATAACCCCTCCCTCACTGACTATATTACCAGAGTGTCTAGACCAGTAACAGATAGTAAGTACACCGAACCAAGAACAAACACACTTAGAACAGACGGATTTGGAGAGACAGTCCCCCTAGTACAAAAATAGCCCCACAAGGTGCCACCACTTGGGAACTCAACCTTCAAATGCAACTTAAGGAAGTAACCCAAGACAAAGTTGAAACAGTATTAAAATCCCATTTATCTGGAGCAAATAAAAAATGGGGTTGTCTGGCCAATACATATAATACCTTTGTAACCTGTGCCCTCCCTCGTTCTTTCATCTCTTTGAATTTTGTTTTTCTCTGGATCCAGGAAGAGGATTCATGAGGATTCATCATCATCATCAACAACATCCTCTTTATTGCAAGCATTTATATAGTCCTACAAGGTATGCAAAAGTACTTTACGAATATGATCTCATTTTATTTTCACAAAAATTCTGGGAGGTAAGTGATGCCCATTTTACAGGTGAGGAAATTAGGGCAGACAGGTTAAGTGACATGTCCGGTGCTAACTAGCTAGCTAGAAAGTGGCTGAGAAAGGATTTGAATTTGTCTCCCTGACTTCTATCCACTGTGCCACCTCACTGCCTTAAAGACATATAGCAGTGCTTTTTGTGAAAGCAAAGGATACAAAGCAGATACCTATTGACTGAGGAATGGCTAAACAAGATGGCGGTATGTAGATGCAATGGATATTTCTGGGCTTGCAGAAATGATAAATGTAATGAATACAGAAAAGCATGGAAAGATCTTTATGAACTGATGCAGAGTGAAGCAAGCAGTACCAAGAAAACAATATACATGATGACTACAACAATAAAAATGGAAAGAAAATTCACACATCAAGAAATCAAAAGTGAATGTAGCAAAATTATAAAGATCAAGCATGACTCAAATAAAGAGATACAAAAATATATCCCCAACCCACCCCTTTGTAAAGGTGGGAAGCCCACAGTTTTTAGACTTTTTCAATATATTGATCAGTTATGCCGATTTTTTCCTCTTCAAAAAATACTATATGTTATATGGGATGGCTTTCTGGGAAAGGGAAGCACACTAGGGATAACTAATAATGAATTCTTTAAAAACACAGAAGACATCGATAAAACTTACTTTAAAAAAAAAGATACAGAAAATTTTCTGATATGGTCCCAGGATCCTCCATCAATGGGAAATTGATTATTAGTCTCCCCTTCATCCAGGGAGCATGATCAGGAAGTGTATAACAAGATAAATGATCTACTAATCTTGTCATCTGGAGAGGAGAGAGGGGAGGGTAGAGGAGGCACTGGGATTGGCCATATGGAAAGGTAACATTCCAGGAATGTCAGTAAGGAGTTTGCTGCCATAAAAAGAGATCCTAATTCTGGAACAGAAATAAGGACCCAGGGCCTTGAGAATAGCTTTTGTGAGCTTTAGTGGCCTGATGAACTGAAAAGGTGATTTCTCTTTTATTCCATAATTCTGCAGTGGGGAATGAATACCCTTCCTCTCTATTTCTTTCCCACAAGGTGCAAATGATCATGGTTGGTCCTCATGCCAACCACACTCCTAAAGGTGTGGAAGGGTCATCCATCTTGGACATGGATGGAGGCAAAAGCCTCTCTGAGCACTGGGGGGAGGGGAAGGAAAAGAAAGGGAGTCACTTCCTATCTGTGTACCTCAAACATGAGAGATCACTAGTTAAGTCTCTCAATTTATAAATGTAAATGAGAATTGAACCTAGATGTAGTTAGAGCTCATGAGCTGGGCACAGATGGATGATTCAATACTTTAATATTCTAAGCAATATTCTATTTCATACCCTAGATTAATTTTAGGCCTGGCCAACAAGAAGTTAATTCAAGCTGTTTAGCATCACCTCAGAGCTACAACAAGGGGGGTGAGGGTGAGGGGAGGCGAGCGAAGGAGAAAAGCATCTTTTACATGAAAAAATTAACTCATCAGACCACTGGGCTAGTGTCTCAAGTAGAGTGTCATCTAGTAGGCAACTCAGATACTGTACTTACTACCTAGATAATCATTAATAAATGACATGTTTAAGAAGTTTAAGGAAGGAAGCACTCAGGCTATGGAATCCAAGGGCCTGAGATATATGTGGGGGTTTTGTTTGTTGTTGCTGTTGTCTGGAGGAGAGGGAGTATGGAGCAGTGTCTCATACAAATTACCAGTTTTCAAAGAATTAAAATATGAGAGAATCTGCAACACACTAACATTATGCTGAACCTTATTTAATCATTCTTCCATGATTCAGAAAGACACTTTCAGATCCTGTAATATCTCAGAGTTGTCAATTTCTCAGTAGGACCTAGAAATGTAGAGGGTGGAGATTAGGCTGAATCTGGATTCTATATAAGACCTTAGAAAGGTGCTTTTAAAATAAACCCCTAATACAGAGCCTAGCACAATAGACACTTATTATATATATTTACTGGGTGAGATTTGTTGGTTTGTCATTGATCTCCTTCTCATAAATGTAAGGTACAAAATTTGGGGGGGGGGGGGCAGAGTTCTGCCACTTAAACTTCATGATTCCAGAGAAATGGAAATTTACTCTATCAATAAAAAGACTGACCAAAAGACATTGAAGTCAAGTTACATGATTTCTTTAGTAGGTCCTTGCTATATTTTTGCCAAAAGATAGGAATACTCACTATATGTGACTAATATTAGCTGATTAAACTAATAGTAATGTGCCTTTTTGGACCAGATTTGTGATATCCGTGGCACAGGAAATTCCCAAGGAGGAAACTCCCTCCGCCAATGCTGATCAGCACCTGTTCTAAAATTTGCAACCAATGAAAAATTAAGTGGATTGCCCAAGGTCACCCAGCCAGTATCTATCAGAGGCAGGACTTGAACACAAGTTATCCTGACTCCAAGGCCGAGTTTCTATCACCATAGCATGTTGTCTCTCTTTACTAATTAAAAATATTTCTTTTGGTCTCAAAACTACACCAAGAAATGTATTATTGATTATACTCTGCAGACACTTTTCAGTTTAAACTGAATTGTTTAATTTTAACTGCATTTTAGATAGCAGACAATGGTTAAGTGAATGCATAAAAATCAATAAAAATACAAATACCTGTTACTAAATTTTGTTTTTCCCATAAATTGCTACCTTGGGCTTTTTTTTTAATTCTGAAGTGGTGAATACTCAAATTATTCTTGCCATCTGAAAGTAAAGTATCTGAAACATTTTCTGATTATTCCTAGGATTTATTTAGTTCCTGACCCCAAATAGATTTTTTTCTTATAAATCTGTTCAGCAGAACACTGCTCCACATACATCATGCACTCCTTCATAATTCACATTCCCTGTAGTCTAACAAATACTAAGTACTATTAGTTAATGAGGGTAAGGTATATACAAAGGACAAGAATTCATATGGATTTAAATTTCTGTTTCTCTCCATTGACTCTAAAAAAATGGCAACAGGAATACTTTGTATTTATCTAGTCTCTTTCATTCAGAGGATTCACACATATATAAAGCAGATGAATCAACACATACAGAAATACACAAAAATCTGATTCCACATTAAATATTCTTCATTAACAATAAATATGCCACATAGGAGTCATCTGTACGTGCACATCACTGATGAATAATACTGGTGGGATGTGTATGGGGGGGACCTGGGGGGTAGTGATAAATGAACAAGCCTATGTAACATGACTTACAATTACAGTTCTTGACAGGAGATCAAAGTATAGTAACAACAGAATTTGCATCCTAAATTTTTTAAATGTCCCTAAGTTGCTAAATGATAAATGTTTTTAAAAGATGGAACCAATTCTCCCTTCCTTTCACCAGGATCAAGCTTTCTTGAGAGTAGTCTGACAAAAATCACAGAATCTAAGATTTGGAAAAGAATACACTCATAGGACATCTAGTTCAGCACATAGGTAACCAAGTATCTCCTAAATAGTTACCTAGCCTTATTTTAAGAATACGACCAGAGGTCTAAAGACCTTGTCAAATGTTTTATTCAAATGTGGGTAGATGATGCCCTATCAGTTTAGTAGAAAAAGCAAATGAATGAAGGTGGTCCCAAATAACCTGTTTTTGGAGAAAACATGCCTTTTGTGATTTCTGCATCCCTTTTAGATGTTCAAGAACCATATATTTAATAGGTTCTAGAATTCTGCCAGCAATCTGGGTTAAGCTTGCTGGCTTATGGTTTTACATTCCACTCAATTAATTTTTTGGGAAAATCTGTATATTATTTGCTCTTTTCTGGTCCTTTAACACTTCTCTGATTCTCGTCAATTTTATAAAGAGATATGACAGTCAAGAGCAATGTTGCAAAATTATAAAGAACAAGTTTGGTCTCAGAAAAAGAGAGATGAAAAGTCACTCCACTCCCATTGCTTGCAAGGAGGAACAGAGAGGTGTCCAGAGGTGTGGAAGATTGTATCTGGCTTTTTGTTTGTTTGTTTGTTTTAGGGTATTGATCAATTTCGCCGAATTTTCTGTTCTCTAAAAAAAATCTTTGCAGGTTTGTGGGATGGGGAAATAGGGATACAGTGGAAAATCTAGGCAATATAAAAGCAAATGATATCAATCTTTAAAAAAATCTTCATTTTTAAAGGTGATTAATTGCAGCTAAGAAATCATATCTAATACTTATTTCAGTACTCTGAAATGTAGGCCATCTGAATCTTGTTACTTGAACCGATAAAGACCAACTATGCGCTCTCTGATTATCTCCCTACTTATCCTGGATTCCAATATCCTATTAGCCATTCCTCATATGATTATATCCTCTTAATGTTCAATGCTATTTCACTAACCTGCTCCTTTTATCTATATTTAACATAATTTACCCGTCCAGAGCCATATTCAAATTATGAGTCTATCAATTAAGCATTTCTTATGTGCCTATTATATGCCAGGCAACATATGAGATAGTAGGAATACAAAAACAAGAGAGGAAACAGAATAGTCCCTCATAGGTTAGTCTAGCCAGTGGTGATAACATGTACATATATATTGGCATATACAAACGAGATACAGGGTAATTTGGGGAGAATGGTATTAGCTGCTGACAGGACATGGCAAATGTGGGACTTAAAGTAAGTCCTGAAGGAATCCAGGGACTCTGAGAGATGGCTGGGAGGCAAAAGTGCATTCTAAACATGGGAGACAACCTATACAAA
This sequence comes from Gymnobelideus leadbeateri, assembly GCA_011680675.1. Classification (NCBI taxonomy): domain Eukaryota; kingdom Metazoa; phylum Chordata; class Mammalia; order Diprotodontia; family Petauridae; genus Gymnobelideus; species Gymnobelideus leadbeateri. The sequence goes on from WOXC01007526.1 coordinate 138,656, forward strand.
GGTAGAGATGCAGGTGATGGAGGGGCATGGCTGAGAAAAGACCAGATGGACTTCATTCCACTATGTCTCAAATTTGCCTCCCTGAAGAACATTTCCCAAACTCTTCATCAGTTTTCTTTTAGTGTCCATGTGTTCAAATGCGTACTCTTTCTGCTTCTTTGTCCACTATTTTTCACCTGCTTCCCTACTTGGATTTCTTTACTTAAGTTTGAATATATCATGTCACTCCACCTCTCCCCACATTGACCTATTTTGAATAAGGAGTCATATTCCAGTCATGGGTCCCATCTTCCCAAATCTCAGTGATGCCGCAGGAGTCTGCCATCCCCATATTTTAATTTGTGAACAAAGAAATCCAAATACAATTCTCAGAGGTCATCCTGTCAATAAGCTGTTCACTTCCCACTTGCGGCTTTCTCTTTTGAATCCTTTTGCCCTTGCAGTGATAAAAATATCACCTATGCACCATAATCTCACACAAGACTTTGTCATCCTTAGTACTGCTTTCTAGATTAATTCTAGCAGTAGTATTTAGACCCACACAGATCAACAAAAAATAGTTAATAGTCATCAATTGTAGGAGTTCTCATCACAGCCTGGAAACATGACTTAGAAAACCTAAAGATGTTTCTATTGCTAACTTCAGGTATACACTACTTAAGGACCGCACCACTCATCTCTTCATTCTCTGATACTTACCATATGATCTCTCACCTAATGATGCCTATGACTCTCTTTCATGAATTCTTGGAGGGGAGGTAGCAGTTTCCATTTCAGAGCATCTGGCTCCCTCCTTTTCAGGAAGTATTCCAGGATCCTTTTATTTCTTCTGGCCTCCAAACTCCTCCCACAGATTATTGTCCCCCTTTCCTCTTCAGATCCATTTTCCTTTTTTTTTTTTGCTTTTATAATTCATCTATTCATCCAATATCAATTATTTAAGTATGTACTATGTGCCAGGCACTGTGAAGCCCCTTCTCTCGTTTTTTTTTAAGGAACATCAAATTATTCCTGATAATCTGGAGACAATTTTATCTTTTCGCACAGGGGAGAGAGCAGCCCATATGCAGAACACAGATTACTTATGACTTCAGTGGCCTGTGACCCAAGGAGACTCAACAAGGAGTTCCAGGGCTACAAGAATCCAGGTTCTGTCCCAAAACTGGTTAGGTTTTCTATGCTGGTTTAACATTAATGGGATATAAGATCTTCCCTGCCCATTAATAGGCCTGATGTAGAGCCCATTAACAGAAGCTTGCTTAAGGGAGGCTTGCTTATAGGAAGGCTTTCACACCTTTTGCTAATTTCTAATTAGGCACTGAGTCTGGAGGATTCTGATACCCTCTGTCTCTGAGAAGTGTATATATACTCTGAGTTGGTATTTTGCTTCGGGGGCTCACTTATGAGAAGGATCTTGTGGTTCCCTGGTTGCGATTCTAAGTGGCCTTATGTTCAGAGTTCCCCGACTGCTCAGATGTAAAGGCTTTCTTGATCCAGAGACGTATGTAAAGTATAATAGTTGATTCAGGCAGTTAGAGTCCTGTCTGTTGATCTTTATTTCTCTGCTTGTATTTTCTCTAAAGTTCAGGGTGCTGACTTTTCCCCTGAACTAGTGAATGTGATTAAAAAGATTGTTGACTCCTTGAACAGCTATTTTTCCTAGTAAAGCAGATCTAAGAACCTCTGCTACCAGCCATCCTGGGTGTGCCAGTATGGTTGCCACTACACCTGCTCTGCCCTCATCCTAAAGTTTCTCTAGAAAAATTCCTAAAGCAAAGTTTAGGTATAGATCTTGACTTAGGCCTCTCCAAAATGTAGTCAACAAGGCCCCTTCTAAAAAGGGATTCAAGGTATAGTACAAATATCAAGTATAGAATAACTTTATTTCCTTCACAGAAAATCCTTAAGATACAAAAAGACTCACAGCCACACACAATACAGAAAACAAAACACCTCTAATAGTCTTTTTCTAGTCATTATACTTCCTCTTATAAGATAAAAATAATTTTGTGGAACTGAACAAAAATTTCACATTTGCCTTGGACCTGCACTGAATAAATAATTCACAGCATGCAAATCTCTTGACTAGCCCCACCCCAGTTATGGATTGATCATGCTTATGGTCATGTTCTCCTGCAAGAAACATACTGTTAAGGAAAACTCTTCCTAATGGACCTGACTCAGGACCTCTTGAACCCACAGAGGAACTGCCAAACTAGAAACATCCATCTCTTAGGACTTCGAGTTACTGGCCTATGATCATGGAAATACTGTCAGAGATTTGAGGGAACTATGAAGGAAAAGTGATGCCATAGAAGGTGCCTTAGTCCAACGAAGCAGTTTCTCAACCCTGATTAGAGTTGGCACTCTACTCAGGATACTGCAAACTTTTCCTGTTCTTCCTACTTGCTAGAATTTAAATTTTCTTTCTTTCTAATAGGTGTTGAGGTCAACTTCTTGAAGGGCTTCTATGGCAAACCCCATAGGAGGGTCTTTGACTACAGAATGGTTCATTTTCTTCTTCTCATGTAGTTGTTAGAAGCTGAGAGGCCAAATCCATTTTCCTTTCCCCTTCCCCTTCCAATTTCCTTCTCCAGAGGGTCACAAACTTTCTCCATTAAATAGTCTCAGTAATTTTTTTCACAGCACCCCTAAGCCAAAAGAAATACCTAAAAGTACCACTTATCAAAGAGATTAAAATGTAGGGGATATCACAATGCGTGGTTTGAAAACTATGATCCTCTATCTTCTAATTCTTCTTTCTTTTTCTTCTTCATCTATTCCTGCCATAGTCAGAAAGGAAGACTCAATCCTCTACTCTCTTGAGTCTCTGTGGGAGCCCAGACCAGTTAGCCCTGAAATAGTAAAAACCAGACAAGCATAACCTGCATTAGGACCAGCATGGCCTAGCAACTGCCTGGAGATGAAAGGAATCCCTAACCCAGCCAATGTTAAAACAATTTATTCCTATAACAGGAAAAAAGGTATGCCAGGACAAATCCTGAATCTTTATGACCCACAAAATTAAGTCAAGGCTGCTATAAATTTTCCCAACCCCAAAATGCTAACTGGTGAGTCCCTGGAGCAGAGGTTTTCACTGTAGGCAATGAGGTGGCTTAATTCCTCTGTGCACTTAGTAGGACATCCAAGCAGCCTCACAAATAAAAGGAAAGGCAATATTCAAGTAACACTTAACCTAACATGATGCTGTTTTCTAATTTGCCTCAGGGTTTGCTTCAGTATTTTCCACAATAAATACACATTGTATTTGTGAATTCAGTAGGGGAGAAAAGGTTTTCAAGTTTAATACAACTCAAAACTTTGTCACCTCTCACCTTTTTCCGCTCTTTCATATAAGGATCATCTGGACAACATCCTGGGGGATTTACCACGATACCCATTTTCCTCAGAAAATTTTTTGTGAACTGATCACAGTCATAAATCTTGAATACTCGGGAATAAAAGACAATGTCTATGCCGACATTGAAATCATGTATTGTATAAAACTGATCCTCGTTAGGGGGTGGGAGTGGAATCCGATGACGTCGGATAAAAGTTCCTGTAGGATAAAATAAAAGAAATTCTTTTTAATGATTGTGATGGCTGACATTTACATGGTGCCTTAAGATCAGCAAAGCATTTTTACATAGAGCATCTCACTTAACCCTCAGAAAATTCTTGTGAAAATAGGTACTACAGATATTACTACCCTGGTTTTACAGAAGAGGAAAATGAAGCTCAGGTTTAGGTGATCTGTCCATGGTCATGGTTGGGAAGTGTCAGAGACCAACTCAAACCCAAGTCTTCCTAACTTCAAATCCAATATTTCTTCCATGCTACTCTTTGTCTTTTTGTTAAAAAGGTGAAAATTCATTTCCAGAGTTTAAATAAAGGAGGCCCTCACAGAATCCTGTTAGACCTTTGAGCTGTTAGATTCCAACCTAAAAACCCTGCTTAACTAGTAAAGAGGATGTTGGAAATGCACCTTTAGCTGATATTGGGAGAAGAAAGATGTATCTCTGTGTTTCTGTTGCCATGAGAGTCCAGGGTTTTATACTGAAAGAATTCTTAAAATATTAGGGGGCAAAGATGAAAGGGAGAAAAAACAAAGAAGCTAGAATGATAGCTTTACAAATAATAAATAAAATAAAATAAAAGGACCCTAGCTGTGTAATCACCTGGAGAACTTAAACATTTTTTATCATTTTCTACTGGCCCTCCAGACTAACAAAGGTTGACCATAGACATATCTGGGGTAGCCAGGTATTGCAGCAGATAGAGTGCCAGGCCTTAAATCAGGAAGACTCATCTTCCTGAGTTCAAATCTGGCCTCAGATACTTACTAGTTGTGTGACCCTGGGCAAGTCACTTAACCCTGTTTGCTTCAGTTTCCTAATCTGTCAAATGAGCTGGAGAAGGAAATGGCAAACCACTCTAGCATCTCTGCCAAGAAAACCCCTAAAGGGGTCACAAAGAGTCAAAAACGATTTAATAACAACAACATAGATATATCTATTTATGCCAACCCATTTTGTACATGCCCTAAACCAGATTTTTGAGCAAACAGAAGAACTACTGCCTACTCTGAATATTTACTAAGGGGATGATGGCTCAATTTTAGAGGGTAGCATGTGTGTATAGGTCTGTGTGCTTATGTGTGACATGAGGAGCATAATACCAAAAATATCATAATTTCCAAGTCATAGGAGCAAAATATTCAGATAATGACTTCAAAAATAACTGAAATTTGGGTGGCTAGGTTGCACAGTGAGTAGAGCACCGGCCCTGGAGTCAGAAGGACCTGAGTTCGGTTCTGGCCTCAGATGCTTAACACATACAAACAAAAACCTAGCCGTATAACCTTGGGCAAGTTACTTAACCCCAATTGCCCTCCAAAAAAAAAAGCCAAAAAATAATAATAATAACTGAAATTAAGTAAGGTCTAATTCTCAAGTGAAATTACCAGGCTTGTTTTACCCAAAACTAAATGGCACAGGTGCAAATATCAGCCTACACTATAGGGTATCATAAGATATGAACAATATTTATTGTATGACCAGCCACATTTAGATCTATTTCCACAATTTTGTTATTGTTGGGATTGTCATAATTTATAATACTTATATCTCATCCTGAAACTAAATTGTAATTAATTACTATGATAATCTAATGATAGAAATACATATTTGATTTATTTTCCTTTCTTTTTCATAACCATTGCTCCAGATTTTTTGTGCCTAAGGACACTTGGGTGATGGAGGGGTGTGTCTTTACTGGACAACTGTACTCCAAATAGCCATTTAATATAACAAATAAAATGTGTTTATAGTAGATCTGATCACTAAACACAACACTGACTGTTTACTTGCTCTGACAAAGTCAACAATTGGTTCTCAGCTCATTCCACATATAAACTGTGATAAGATAGCTAAGAAAGGTGTCTACTAACCATATCAGTAATAACAGTGGACCTGATTCTTCCTAGCCACTAAATTATCTTTGGGAGCACCTTTACATTTAATTCAATAGTTGATGTCAGGAATTCTGAAGTTCCTTGACTGGTTCTCTTCTATTTTCATTTGATGACTCTGTTTTGTATTGTTTGAGGAGTAGAGAAATAGGAATTGAGGCACAGGAGGGGAAGAGGCAATGGGGATGTGGCAGAGGAAACACTTCTGCAAATCTCAGGTTAATTTTTTAAACCAGTATGGATCACTTCTGTGTGAAAGATGACATGACAATCTTTATTGTACAGGTTATCACTAGTATTTGTATCCTTTGTATAGGCCCAATTTAGAAATGTTCGTTGTTTCAACAGGCATTTGTTAAAAAACACTCAAGATTCATAGCATTAATTTAAGTACTATGTGAACCAAAGGAAAATTTTTTTAAGTGCACTTGAAGAAGGTAACAAACCTTACTCAGTCAAGGTTAATCTCAGTGATGTTCTTTCCCCTCCTCCTTTATTTTGAAACTAGAGCAGACCACTTCCCCTGCTCAGCAGCATGAAAGTTCTGACCTGTTCTGTTTTGGGGGCCAGCTCTCCCTTCCTTAGGCAGCCTGGGTCCTCCACCAACCCCTTCCCAGGCGTTTACCACATTGGTCTTTGCCTTACATCACTCAATCAGCTTTAATCCTACTACAGCTCAGACCTCCCCAACTCAAGCAATTCACCAGTCTTAGACTCCCAGGTATAAAGATTACAGGGGTCCACCATCACATGCCCTGATGCTTGTTTTTTCTTCTCAGGAAAAGAGATCATTTTAGGCTTCTTTGGAGTTTCCTGTCATGCTCTCATAACTGAGTTCCACTTTGAACACCATCCCATGGTACTCCCTCATTCAATCTTCATGGTTGCCATCCACAGACAGTGGATAGCGTGCCACACCTGGAGTTAGGAATATCTGTGTTCAAATATGGCCTAAGACACTTACTAGCTGTGTGACCCTAGGCAAGTCACTTATCCTCTGCTGGCCTTAGTTTCCTCAACTATAAAACAGAGATAATTAACAGCACCCATTTACAAGGTTGCTGTGAGAATCAAATGGCATATCTGCAGAGTGTTTAACACAGTTTCGGGCACATAGTAGGTCTTATATGAATGTTCATTCCCTCCCCCTTCTCTAAATGGACTTTGTCAAATTTCCTATTTAGCACCAACACAGCAATCTGTTGTTGATTAAAGGATCTCCTGTTTACTTATTTACATATTGATTGCCTCATGCCATATACTTACTACTTACACAAAGCTAAAACCTTAACTGGCTAATTATGAAAACCTATCCTATTAAAAAAATGAGAAGGAAGAGCCAAAGAATGATTATTAACTGGTTTATATAGTCTTTAATCTGTCAGTTATTATGCAATTTTTTAGAGAACGGAAAACGGTATCTTTCTTAAGATTACAAAGAAAGTCATAGGTCAAGCTAGGTATAAAACCCGTGAATGCTACAATGGATCACCAAACAATTCTTCCCTAAGTACTAGAGATGCTTCTGTTTGTTGCTGTGGTTCCAACTAAAATAATTTTCTTCTTTTTTATCTTTTAACATGCTTTTAAATTACTCGCTTGTAATGTGTTTAAATTACTTGGTACATTACATTGAAATAGTAAAACCACAAAATTAGAACCATCCTGGGATATTTAAAATATACATAAAAGATATAATTTCACTACAAAAATGTACTTCTATTAGCCCTCAATTCAGGGTACTGAAATGTGCAAATTATTTAATCGCTCAAGATTAGTATTTAAAACAAATTGCATGTTTAACCATTTAGAAAAAGATGGGCACTTCAGGTGTTTTCAGGAACCATTTATACTACTAGTAAAAAGGAAACCACATATTTTGACAGTTTTAGAAATATACATAATGAGGTGTCTCCAGAATTTTTACCTATTTTCAAATAGTCCTAAGCTATAAAAATTCAGATAACAAAGCTACAGCTTTCTGTGTGCTACATACTATGAATAGAGATGAGCTACATGTATTCCTCTATTAGAAATAACTTCTATTCAAGCTTTCAGCCAAACATTCTCTCCCAGATCGCTGGTAAACATATTGTTTGGGTCGAGAAAGAGCAAATAGACAGAATGCAAAAGATGAATGAAGTGGGTTAGAAGAGCCTGTAGCCACTATCCAAATGAGACTGAGGTAGTGGCAGGAGCTATTCAGAAAGATGCCTTGTCCTACCTCTGCTATCATATGTCTGGAGAAGCCACATCTGCTAAGCCTGCAGCTTCAGTATCCATCACCAGTGCCTGTGCATGTGTATCTCATCACTTACTTAAAATATATCCAACCCAATCCACAAAGCACTTAATAAATATCTGCTGCACCCTTCTAGATCCATAAAACGTCCAACAAAACAGGGTGTCCCAAAAGTCTTAGTGCAATTCAAAGTTATTAAAGCTCAAGACTACAATAAGAATTTGGGGACACGCTGTACTCCACTGAGGGTGCAGGAAAGGGGAGAGAGTGTATGATATATAAACTGAGAAAGAGGTATACACTAGTTTTGGTAGGACATGCTAGATCCTACATGCTCTGTTGACGTGACTTTTAAGAACACAGTTCCCTTTAAATACTCCAATGAGGTAACAAAGCGGTATTTTAATGAAGAAGCAAAGATCTATAAATCTGATGAATGATTTAATCAGGAACCATCTGAGGATTTATCATCTTTGACTGTGGCATCTTTCAGGGTGGGAGGGAAAGGAATGGCACATGATAGGCAAGGCGAAGAAGAGCGTCACTAATCCTGTTCCTTCTAAGCAGCTTTCTGGAGTCTAGAAGAGGTTCCTTCTTATTACATGTCTCAGTCATAATGGTTCTAGGAAAAAGACCAAGAATCTAAAAAGAAACAATAATATATAAATCCATCTGCTTATTCATCAATTTTTAAAATTTGAGTCACATGACTTCTTTAAATTTTACATTAATTTTTTTTTTGTTCTTCTGAACTTGACAAACACCAGCAAACATGAACACTGTCATCTATAACAAGAACAAAAAAAAACAACAACAGAAAAAGGACATTATGTGAAACCACAAACCTCTATTACATGCAGGTCAACTTTCTAACTTAAGATATTCAACACAAGTCTTTCAAAGCTAGACTGCTCATATAATGTCTCACTTGGAACTTTCTTCTCTTATCATTTGTGTATTTCCTTTTAAAATGCTTCAATAACTATTTTCTTTCTCAGGTTTTTGGGTTTTGTTTTTGTTTGTTAAGTTTTGCAATACTATGACCAGACCTTTCTAACTACCAGTTCATCATGGAGAAGGGGGGGAAGAAACACCATTGTAAGAAATAAGCCAAAAGATGGTAGAGTAGAAACACCACATCCAAGGCACTCTCCCCGCAGATAACCTCCAAACCATGTAAAAGGGAACTCTGAACAACTTCTGGAGCCCCAGCATGCACAGAACAACACAGAGAAGCTAACCTCCCGCTGAGGACAGCTCAGCAGCCCTGCAGGAAGGGCTAGAACAGCGCTCTGGGAGCCAACAGCTCAGCGTGCAGAGGTGAGCCCAGGTCCACGTGAGCCATAGTTTTAGCCCCAGGGCAGCCAGGCCAGCAGCCAGCTGGAGGGACCCCAGAATGACAGCAGCTGTGGCAATTCCAGAATGATCAACACAGACATGCCTAGGACAAAGTGAGAGGTTAGTGCCCTATGGACTTTGGGACCAGTATTTGGGGAACACGTCGGCTTCCTCCCCTGGGGGCTAGAAGCCACTGAGGACACACGCCATTTTGTAGTTTTCAGAGGCAGCTCCAGCTCTGGCCTGTGAACTATAGGGAGATCCAGCGATCAGTCTTGGGGGGTAATCACTCTTGCTTTAACCTCCCTGGATCTGGATTGTGGTCTGGGGTGGAGGTCATGGGGTGGGTATCCAGCTTGCCAGAAACGGAAGTTGTGAAGACCCCAACTTTGGGACGGAAGCTCCCCTGTCTGGTGGCAGAGTCCTACTGTGGCAACAAGCCCAAAAGTCAAGTAATTAAGTGGCAACATGCCAAGGCAAAGGAAACAAAATAAACAGAAAAATGAAACATTAGACTCCTATTTTGGGGGCAAAGAGGATCGAAGCATGGAACAGGATGGGGATTGTGAGGTCAGAAATCCTCCTCCAAAAGCCCCAAAGAAAATTATGAGTGGGTCACAGGCCATAGAGGACCTTAAGAAGGAATTTAAAAATCAAATAAGAGAAGTGGAGGAAAAATTGGGAAGAGAAATGAGAAGGATGCAGGAAAAGTATGAAATGAGGGTCAACAGCCTGACTGAGGAAAAGAACACCTTAAAAAATAGACTAGCTCAAATGGCAAAGGAGGCCCAAAAGGGCATTGAGGAGAAGAATGCCTTAAAAAGTCGAATTTGCCAGATGGAAAAAGAATCTCAAAGTTCACTGAGGAGATTCATTCCTTCAGAGTTAGACTGGAGCAAATGGAAGCTAATGACTTTATGAGAAATCAAGATGCTGTTAAGCAGATCCAAACAAACGAAAGAATAGAAGGCAATGTGAAATATCTCATGGGAAAAACCACTGACCTGGAAAATCTATCCAGGAGAGACAATTTAAAAATTATTGGACTACCTGAAAGCCATGATCAAAGAAAGAACCTAGAAATCACCCTTCAAGAAATTCTCAAGGAAAATAGCCCTGATGTTTTAGACCCAGAGGGCAAAACAGAGGTTGAAAGAATCCACCGATCACCTCCTGAAAAAGATCCCAAAAAGAAAACTCCTAGGAATATTATAGCCAGGTTCCAGAATCCCCAGATCAAGGAGAAAATACTACAAGCAGCCAGGAAGAAACAATTTCAGTATTGTGGAAACACAATCAAAATAGCCTAGGACCTGGCAGCTTCTACACTGAGGGATCAAAGGGCATGGAATATAATATTCCAGAGGGCAAAAGAGCTGGGACTGAACCCAAGGGTCACCTACCCAGCAAAACTGAGTATTTTGTTTCAGGGGGAAATATGTTCATTCAGTGGAATAGAGGACTTTCAAGCATTCTTGAGGAAAAAACCAGAGTTGAATAGAAAATTTGACATCCAGACACAAGAAGCAAGAGATGCCTGAGAAGGTAATCAGGGAAAAGAAATCAAAAGGAACTTATCAAAGTTGAACTATTTACATTACTACATGGAAAAACAATAACTGTGACTGATGAAACCTTTCTCAGTATGAAAATAATGGAAGAAGAGTGTATGGTCATATGAATACATATGTGAATGTGTGTATATGTGTTTACAGGTATACATGGATAGAGGGCACAGATTGAATTTGGTGGGAAGGGATGATACTTAAGGGGTGAAATTATGAGGTGAGAGAGGAAAGTGGCAAGAGGAGATGGGGAGAGACAGGGTAGGGTAAACTATCTCATGTAGAAGAAGCAAGGGGAAGTGGTTGCAAGGGAGGGGGAGAATAGGAAGGCAAAAAGGCAAAACCACATTCTCATTAAATTTGGTTCAGGGAGAGAATGACATACATACTAAATGACATACATACTAAATCTCACCCTGCAGCAGAATAGGGGTAAGGGGGATGAGAGGAGGGATGATGGATGGGAGGGCATTCTTGGGGGGAGGGGAAGTTGGAAGTACCCACTTTCAAAGAGGGACAGGATCAAATAGGGAATGGACCAGGTGGGGGGTGGGATGGGTGGGAGGGAATTATAAGCAGCCTTATACCTACTATGGTAATGTTTTGCATAGCTAGACATGTATAACATATACTGAATTACTTATCTTCCCAGGGGGAATGGGTGACAAGGGAGGAAGGAAATGGATCTGAAATTCAAGGTCTTAAGATTAAATGTTTCAAACATATATAAATACTATTATTAATACTCTTTTCCATGTAATTGGGAGATAAGATGTGCAGGCATTGGGGCACAGAGATTCACCTTGCTCTAATGGAAAAGTCAAAGGGGGTATGGGAGAAGATATGGGAGAGAGCAGATTGGAGGAAGCGATATCTTGTGGGACTGCTATTCTGGGATGGTGGGTAGGGGAAAAAAATTTTAACTCAAAATCTGACAGAAATGAATGATGTAAACCAGAAGTTAATAAAGCATTTGTTTAATAAAAGAGTAAAACAAAAGGAAGAAAGAAAGAAAGAAGCCGAGTTAAGCAAAAAAAAAAAAAAAACTCATGGATCGGTCATGTCCAAAAATGTTATGTCTCATTCTATATGTTTATTCCGGCATCTCTGGAGGTGAGTAGCGTGCTTCATCATTGGTACTCTAAAGTTCTAGTTGGTCTCTGCATTGATAATAGTATTTATTATATCTTTCAAATTAGTTTATCTTTATAACATTATTTTCACTATATAAACTATTCTTCCCTCCTGGATCAATGCCTTACTATGGTAGAGGGGTTTGCATAACTCAATAAAATTATGAACTATGCTATGCAAGGTTACCCAAGATGGCTATGATGGAGAACTCTGACAAAAGGTGATTCACTGGAAAAAACAAATGACAAACCATTTCAGTATTTTTGCCAAGAAAACCTAATGGTCAGTATCAAAATTATAAAAGAAATGACACTGGACGATGAGTCCCTCAGGTTGGAAAGTGTCCAATGTGCTAATGGGGAAGAGTGAAGGACAGTCAAAAGTAGCTGTAGTACTAATGAAGCAACTGGGCTAAAATGGGAAAGAAGCTCAGTTGTAGGTGTAGCTAATGACAAAAGTACAGTCCAATGTAATAAAGGTCAATATTTCATAGGAACATGGAATGTAAGATCTATGAACCAAGGCAAGCTAGATGTAGTCAAACAGGGGGGCAGAAAAACTACATATCAATATTGTGGGTATTGGTGAATTTAAATGGATAGGAATTGGATGAATTTAATTCAGGTGATCATTAGATATACATATACATATTACATGAATCCCTTAGAAGAAACTAAGTAGACCTCATAGTTAATAAAAGGGTGAGAAAAGCAGTACTGAAATATAAATCTCAAAAATGACAGAATGATCTCTGTTTAAATCCAAAACAAATTATTTGACACTACAGTAATACAAGTCTATGCTCTAACCACTGATGCTGAAGAGATAACAGTGGATCAGTTCTATGAAGACCTATAACATCTTCTAAAAATAACACTGCCCTCCACCAAAAGATATCTATCACATTCATCATAGGGAATTAGAATGCTAAAGGAAGAAATAAAAAAAATAATTGGAATAACAGGCAAATTTGGCTTTGGAATACAAAAATGAAGCAGGGCAGAGACTAATAATAGAGTTTTGTCGAGATAAGTGACTGGTCATAACAAAAACTCTTTTTCAACAATCCAAAAGCCAACTGTGCACATGGACATCATCAGACGGTCAATATCAAAATCAGATTGATTATAGACTTTGCAGCCAAACGTGAAGAAGCTCTATTCAGTCAGTTAAAACAAGACCTGGAGCTGACTATGGCTCAGATCATGAGCTACTTATTGCAAAATTCAGACTTAAAATTGAAAAAAGCAGGGAAAACCATCAGACCAAGTAAATCACACATGAAGTGGATGCGATGAAGAGATTGAAGGGATTAGATCTGGTAGAGGGAGTTCTCAAAGAACTATGGACAGAAGTTCAGTTTTGTCACCAAGACAAAACATTCCAAAGAACAAGAAGAGCAAGGAAGTAAAATGGCTGTCTGACAAGGCTCTATAAATGTTGAGAAGAAAAGGAAAGTGAAAAGTAGAGGAGAAAGGGAAAGACAGACCCAATTGAATGAAGAATACCAGATGGTAGCAAAAAAGAGAGATTTTCTTAAATGAGCAATGCAAAGAAATAGAAGAAAACAATATAATGGCAAGGGAAAGACAAGAAATCTCTTTAAGAAAATCATAGATATCAAGGGAATATTTCATTCAAGAATAGATGTGATAAAAGACAAAAAAAAAACGGTAGAGATTTAACAGAAATAGACTAAAAGGTGGCAAGAATATACAGAAGAACTATGCGAGAAAGATCTCAATATCACTGATAACCACAATGGTGTGGTTACTGATTTAGAGCCAGTCAACCTGGGGAATGAAGTCAGTGAGCCTTAGGAAGTATAGTTAATAATAAGCCCTAGTGGAGGTGACAGAATTCCAGTTGAGCTATTTAAAACCCTAAAAGACGATGCTGTTAAGGTGCTGCACTCAATATGCCAGCAAATTTGGAAAACTCAACAGTGGCCACTGGATTGGAAAAAAATCAATTTATGTCCCGATCCTAGAGAAAGGCAATGCCAAGGAATGTTTAAGTTGCTGAACAATTCTGCTTGTTTCACACGCTGGCAAGGTTACACTTACAATTCTGCAAGCTAGGAACTGAGAATTAGCAGAAAATCAGGCTGATTTTCAAAGAGGCAGAGGAACTAGAGACCAAATTGTCACTATTTGCTGGATTATGGAGAAATCAAGGGAATTCCAGACAAATATCTACTTCTACTTCCTTGACTCCCCTAAAGCCTCTGACAGATGGAAGAACAAGATCATCTCTTTATCCTGAGAAACTTGTATGCAGCAAGAAGCAACACTTAGAACTGAACATTGAACAACTGATTGGTTTAAGATTGGGAAAGCAGTACAACAAGGCTGTATATTGTCACCTTATTTATTTAATTTATTTGCAGAATACATCAGGTGAAATTCCAGGCTGGATGACTCAAACACCAGAATCAAAGGTTGCAAAGGAAAATATTGACAATCTCAGATACGCAGATGATAACACTCTGATTCTAAAAAAGTGAAGAAAAATTAGGAAGAGTCAGACATGAATGAACAACTGAACATGGACAATTATAATAACTCCTTGTTCTGCTCATTTTGTTTTACATCAGTTCATAAAAGTAAGTGTTCATAGGTTTCTCTGACTTTGTCACTTTGATCATTCCTTATAATATTTCATTATTTTATTTGTAAGTTTTTTCAATGAATAAAGTTATTTTCTATTCCTCCACTTAAAGAAAAAGAAAAAAAAGTCTTTATAAAATATGCAGTTAAGGAGAGGATTCTGGGAAGATGGTAGAGTAGGTCAGAAAATTTCAAGCTCTCAAGATTTTCCTCCACAAAAGAGTTAAAATAGCGCCTCTGGGTGAACATAGAGCTGTGAAAACAAATAAGAGTAGGGACAAAACAGGAGTTCTCTCGGGACTATCGGAGAACACCAGACTAGATATTCCCCCCTGAGAAGAGTAAACACCTCTAGGCAAGGGTCCAGGCTAACAACACTGTGGCAAACTGTTTAAACAAGTGGCAAGCCCTGGGGATAGCTGGGTTAGGAGGCTGCTTCTGCCCTACCACAGGAACTTTTACCCCCCAGGACAGTGAGGGAGGGGTGAGTGCAGAAGCAATGGGAACAGAAGCCACTGGCTGTGGGCACTTATAGGAGGCTAGAGGTCTTAGTCTGAGTTCAAGGTCAGAGGGAAACTAAAAAAGATCAGTGGCCAGAAGCACTATCCCCCATACCCCAGGACTAAAGGTGATTATAAAAATAAAATTATTACCAAAAAAGAAAAATGCACAGACAAAAGATAAAGAATCCACCCACAGAGAGTTACTAAGGGAATAGAGAAGACCAGGGTTCATCTTCAGAGGAGGATATTGAAGCAAAGAAACCCTCTTCTACCCCAAACAGTAATGTCAAATGGTCGTCTGCCCAAAAAGAATTCACTGAAGAACTTAAAAAAAAAAAACTTTAAAAATCCAATGAAAGAGATTGAGGAAAAATTAAAAAGAAAAATAAGAATGATAGAAGAAAAACGAGAAAATTATGACAAGAAATTCAACCAATTAGAAAAGCAGATTTAGAATCTTGAGGAAGAAAATGATTCCTTAAAAATCAGAATCAGGCAAAGGGAAGACAGTAAAGTTATAAGAGATGAAGAAAAGGAACATATATATATAATGAAAAAATAGAAGACAACATGAAACATCTCATAAGAAAAGCAATGGATCTAGAAAACAGATCAAGAAAATATAAGAATAATTGGACTACCTGAAAGTTCTGATCAAAAAAAGAATCTTGATGCAATAAGGCAAGAAATAATTAAAGAAAATTGTCCTGAAGCATTAGAACAAGAGGGGAAAGCAGAAGCAGAAAAAATCCACCAATCACAATCTGAAAGAGATGCTACAAGGAAAACTCATAGGAATATTATAGTTAAATCCCGAAACCCCTAGATCAAGGACAAAATATTATGAGCTACAGGAAAAAATCCAATTTACATATGATAGTACCACAATTTGAATCACACAAGACCTAGCGTTGGCAATACTAGAAGATCAAAGGTCTTGGAACACTATATATCGAAGACCAAAAGAACTGGGCCTCTGGCTAAAAATATACCCATCAAAGTCAAGCACAATTCCAAATTAAAAAAAAAAAATTTGGCTATCTGATCAACTATCAGACTTTCAGGACTCTGTTAAAACAACAACAAACAAAGATTTGACATATAAAAGCCAAGAGACATATAAGGTACATACCAATGATCAATTACAAGTCACCAAATAAGGATAGAATGCTGACCTTTTATGTATAGAATATGTAAAACCTATGTCTATGATTGTTTCTAGTAATTAAGTAGCTTATAAGAAATATTGGGGCAGATGTGAATATGATATGACTTCAAAAAGTAAAACTGTTCAAGAACAGCTAAAAGAGTAATTATATTATACAATGAAGTGTAAGAGAAAGAACCAATACAGATGAATTAGATGGGGAAGGGGACAGTTAGTTCTGGAAGTTCCTACTTCATTAGGAATGGGCTTAAGAGGGGAAAATACATAGACACCTAGAAGGGTATAAAAGTCTTCTAAATTTAAAAAGAAATAAAACTCTAAGGGTATGGGGGGGAGGATAAAGGAGGGATCTTTAGAGGGGAGGGTGAGGGAATAGGTCAAAGAGATGTATAAAAGGTGTTTAGATTTAGAGGAATGGGAGGATAAGGGAGGAATTGCTGGTGTAGGTCAAGTTACATAGGAGGGCAAGATAGCAGGTAGGAGTTAGGAGAGAGGAAAAAAGAGATATGCACAAACATAAAAACAAGATTAGGAGTAGAATCTCTTAGAGAAAGTATATTTTTATATATGTTTGTGTGTGTATATATGTATATGTGTATGTACATATCAATACCTATATATATAAATATATCCATGCTCAATTTTAGCCTTGGGGTGATGGGAAGGGAGAAGAAAGAACAAAGTAAAAAATGTACAGCAGAGAACAAGAAAACCTACAAGCAAGCAAAGATAGATAGTTTTCAACAAAATGCAGAGTACATATAGGCTTTCTTGAAATGATAAGTTATTGCTATATATTCTGAATCCTCTCCTATGTTTTGCTCTGTACATGACTTTTTTCTTTTCTTATTATGTATTTCAAGTTTTAGTGTGTGTCTAAAATTTAAAAAAAATACATTTTAAAAAAGAAAAAAATAATATGCAGTTAAGATTAATTTCTATACTGACCATATCTGAAACTATATCTCACTCTCCATCCTGAATGCAGTATCACTCTGTCAAAAGGTAGACAGCATGAGCTTTTTGTCATACCCCTGCACTAGTAACTCATGACACTGATCAGAGTTCTTAAGTCTTTCAAAGCTGTTTGTTTTTACAATGTTGTTATTATAGAAACAGTTCTGGCTCTCCTCATTTCACTCTATATTAGTCCATAAAAGTCTTCCCAGGTTTCTCTGAAATCCTCTTTTTTATCATTATTAAAGAACAGTAGTATTCAATTAGCTTCATCCACCAAAAATCACCGTCTTCTCCCAGGTGATAGGCACCCATTTAGTTTCCAGTTCTCATGGATCCTTTCTCTCTTCTACTTCACTGAGATACATCATTAGCTGTAATGATACATTTGGTCAAACAGAATGAACATTTTAGTGACTTTTTGGGTACAGTTCCAAATTGAATGGCTGAAGAAATCCATAGCTCCACCAACAGTGTTTACCTGTCTTTCAACAGTACTTCCCATTGTCTCTCTTTTTTTTTGAGGGGGCAGGGAGGAGGTGAAGAGGGAAGTCATCATTGCTATGTTGATATAGATATGAGGCAGAAACTCAGAGTTATTTTAATTTCTACTTTCCTTATTACTAGTGATTTAGAGTATTTTTTTCATTTATTTGTTGGTAGCTTGCTTTTCTGCTTGTTCATGTCTGTGACCATTTATCTAGTCTAAAGCAGAGGGAGAGCTGGTGCAAGACTTTGTGTCTGCAGATGATTGTTCATTTAATGAACAAAGTATGGATTTCTTAATTTTGGCCTGACAATGAACACCAAGGAAACAGGTTCTCCACCAGGCAGCACTGCACCTTCCATATGTGGGACCACTGGTTATAGCAAATGGAGAAATGTTGGATGCTGTGGGTAAGTTCACTTATCTTGGCAGTATACTTTCCAGAGATGTACACATAGATGATGAGGTTGACACACACATTGCCAGAGCTAGCTCAGCATTTAGGAAACTCCAAAAAAATGTATGGGAGAAAAGAGGTATTAGGTTGCCTACTAACCTGAAGGTCTGCAGAGCCATTGTGCTGACCTTACTTCACTGCTGTATGCCTATGAAACCTGGACAGTCTACCAATGCTGTGCCAGAAAAATAAACTGCTTAGGAAGATTCTCAAGATTACCTGGCAAGATAAGGTACTGGACATTGAGGTCCTTCCTTGAGCAACTGCCAAGCATTCAAACTCTACTGCAGAGAGCACAACTCCAATGGACTGGCCATACTGTTTGAATTCCAAACATATATTTGCCTAAAAGGCTATTTTAAGAACTCTCATAGGGCAGGCATTCACGTGGTGATCAGAAGAAGTGATATAAGGACACTCTCAAGGTCTCTCTTAAGAATATCCCCAGTAACTGTTATTCTTGGGTTTACCAAGTTACTATGCTGCTTATGTTCATTGGTTTCTGTATGTTGTGTATTTAATCCATTCTACTGATCAACTTTTCTATTATCATCAGTATCAGATTAAACTTAGTATTATGCTGCTGCTAGGTACTATAGTATGAGATCTAGTACTGCTAAGATCTCTCCTTTCCCAATTTTTTTTCATGATTTTCTTTGAGATTCTAGACCTTTTACTATTCCAGATGAATTGTTATTGTTCTTATTTTTCTAGCTCTTTATTTTTCTAGATTTCTACTCTTTGATAGGGTTTTTTGTTTGTTTGGTATGGCATTGAATAAGGAAATTAATATGGATAGTATTGCCACTGTTATTATATTAGCAAACCCAATCAAGCTAAGAACAATTAATATCTAAATATTTCTCTGCCTTTATTTCTGTAGAAGAGTTTTGTGATTGTATCTGTGTATGTGTGCGTGTAATTCTGTTTGTCTTGTTCCATGAACTCGCAAATATTTAATAAATTTTGTCTTTACTCTGAATAGAATTTCTCTATCTTTTCCTGCTGGGTTTTGTTGGTAATTTACAGAAAAGCTGGTGATGTACGCAGATGTGTTTATTTCCTATTCTTTTCTAAAATTATTATTTCAAATAAGTTTTTCATTGAATTTCTAGGGTTCTCTATTCTGATTATATAACTTGTAAAAAGTGATAATTTTGTTTTCCTTTTGGTTTTGCTTATTACCTCATTTTTTTCCTTGGCTTATTGAAACAGCTAGCACTTCTAGAATTATATCAAATAATAAGGCTGTTAATAGACATCTTCGTTTTATTCTGATATTGTTATAAAAAGCCTCTAGCATTAATCCATTTCCAATAATTCTAGTTCTTGGTTTAAATAGTACTTATATTAAAGAGGTCGATTTATTCTTAAGTTCTTTAGTGTTTTTAATAGAAATGGATGTTGTATTTTGTCAGAAATTTTTATTGCATCTTTTTATGAAATCATGAGATTATTTTTTGTTATTGATATGGTCTATAATCTTTATAGTTTTTCTAAAATAATCCAACCCTCCATTTCTGGTATAAATACAATCTGAAAATAATTATATTTTTAAAAATATGTAACTGTTGCCTATCTTGCCAAAATTTTATATTGATTTTTAGTAGGCATATTGATTTGTATTTTTTTCTTTCTCTGCTTTTTTTCTTTCCCTGGTTTTGGTATCAAGACCATATTTTTGTTATAGAAGAAATTTGGTAGGATGTCTTATTTTCGTATTTATGCAAACAATTTCAGAAATATTGGAATCAAATTATTCTTTGAAAATTTGATAGAATTCAATCATAAATCCATTTGATTCTGTGATTCCACCCATTCACACTCAATTGGGGAGTTCATTTATACTTCCATGTATTTTTCTAAGAATAGATTATTCAAATTATTTATTATTTGTTCTATTAATTTCAGCATTTAATATTTTTGTAGACATTTCACTTTCAGTTATCCATTTGGGAAATACAATTAAGCAAGGTATTTTCTAATAATTTCCTTTATATCCTTTTCATTTGTTGTGAATTGTCCTTTTTCATTTTTGATATTGGTAATTTAGGCCCTTTATTTATTATACTTTTTATTGTATTGTGTTCAGTAAAAGATGTGTTTTTCACTTATTTATTTTTATAACCACTTATTATCTCTCATTCTTACTCTCCTCCCTCCCAAAAATAATATTAAAAAGAGAAAGAAAACCCTCATTATATATATGCATAGCCCCCCCAAAAATACCCCCATAATTTCCTACATTGGTCATGTCCAAAAATATATGCAAAATTGTGCATTTGAAGTCCATCATCTCTCTGGCAGGAGATGGGTGAAATGTTTCATCTTCAGTCCTCTGGACTCATGATTTAACATTGCATGGATCAGAGTTCTCAAGTCTTACAAAGTTGTTTTTCTCTCTTATGTTGACTTAAAAGTAATTCTAGAAAGCAATTTGGAATTATGCCTCCCAAATTCCTAAAAAGTGGCCAAATAATATCATGACTTGGCCTATATTCCAAACAGATAAAGAAAAAGTAAAAAGAACTCATATGAAAAAAAATTTATAACTCCATCAATATGCAGTACCTTTAACATTTTTTCCCTTTTGTCATCTTTATCAATCTGGTGGTTATGAGGTAGAACACTGGATGTGCTTTAATTTGAAAATTTCTAATTATTAGTGATTAAAAACATTTTTTTGAAGGTGGTTGTTGATAGCTTGGATTTTTTTCCTTTGAAAAATTGCCTCTTGGGGTAGCTAGGTGGCACAGTGAATAGAGCACTGGTCCTGGAGTCAGGAGATCCTGAGTTCAAATCCAGCTTTAGACACATAACACTTAATTGTCATGATTCCCCCTCCAAAAAGCAAAAAAGAAAAATAAAAGAAAACTGCGTTTTTATATGCTTTGACCATTTATCTATTGTGTGATGGCACACTATCTTCCATAAATTTTTGTCAGTAAGGCTTATGATTTTAACGTTTCTGTTTTTCCGCTTTTTGTTTTCCTTTTTGGAGAGGGGAAGGCAGGGTGATTGGGGTTAAGTGACTTTCCCAAGGTCACACAGCTAGTAAGTATTAAGGGTCTGAGGTCAGATTTGAACTCAGGTCCTCCTGACTCCAGGGCCAGTGCTTTATTCACTGCGACACCTAGGTGCCCCCCCACACATTTTTTCTGACATTATAGTACATGATTAACTTTTATAATGGTATTATGCACAACTGAAAAATACTGATATTTCATTCTAATCCAATTCAGTAATCAACAGACTAATTCAGTAATCAACAGACAGTAATCTAACTTTTCTAGATATTCATATACATCCTTAAATTCCTTTTTACTTATATTTTTATAAGACTGACCCATATCTGAGAGGGGCACACTGAGTTTCCCACTTCTTTTTGTAATTCTGCTATTTCTCCCTATAATTCAATTAACTTTTGCTTCAAGAATTTAGAAGCTGGGGCGGCTAGGTGGCACAGCATCGGCCCTGGAGTCAGGATGACCTGAGTTCAAATCTGGCCTCAGATACTTAACACTTACTAGCTGTGTGACCTTGGGTAAGTCACTTAACCCCAATTACCCTGCCCTCCCCCCTCCAAAAAGCCACAAAAAAAAGAATTTAGAAGCTATGCTATTTGTTGCATATATATGTGTATAATTTATTACTACTTTATTATCTAATATGACTTTAAACATAATGTCTACTAAAAGTATCGTTTTGTACTGTTGTCACGTCTGAGATTGCGATGGCTATCCCTATTCTTTTAAATTTGCCCATAGCATAATAAACTCTGCTTCGACCCTTCATTTTAATTCCTCTATGAACTTCTGTGTTTCAAGTGTTTTTCTTAGAAATATGTTGATGGATATAGAAATCTACCTTACACTACAGGGAAGTAGGAAGGGAAAGGAATAAGAGAAGTGGAGGGAGTGATAGAAAGAAGGGCAGAGAAAGCAGTCAGAAGTAAAACACTTGAAAATATACAAGGTAAAAGCAGAGAGAATAGGACAAACAGGGAAATAGAATGAAGGAAAATATGAATTACCATTAGTAATCACACCTGAAAAAAATTTACAGCAGCCTTCTCTGATACAGGCTTCAGATATATATGTGTCTATATTATATATATATATATATATATATATATATATATATATATATGTATTTGTGTATATATAGGGGGAGAGAGAGAAGAGAGAGAGAGAGAGAAGAGAGAGAAAGAGAAGAGGAGAGAGAGAGAGAGAGAGAGAGAGAGAGAGAGAGAGAGAGAGAGAGAGAAAGAGAGAGAGAGAACTGAGTCAAATTTTTTTTTTTTATGAGTCATTCCTGGTCAAAGGACATGAACAGGAAGTTTTCAGATGAAGCAATCAAAGCTATCTACACTCATATGAAAAACAGTTCCCTAAATTACTATTGATTAAAGAAATGCAAATTAAACCAACTCTGAGGTACCACCCTATACCAATCTTAATGTGCCAGAAAAGGAAAATGACAAATGTTGGAAGGGATGAAGGGAAATTGCAACATTAATGTATTGTTGGTGGAGTTGTGAGCTAATATCCTGGAAAGCAATATGGAACTTTGCTCAAAGGGCTGAATTATTCTTAGTTGTTAGCTTTTTATCTTTTGCCTTTTGAGATAACAAATTACAAAATTTCCTCTCCTTTAGGATAGTTCCTCCAAAGTTTTATATTCCTGACAATGCTTCCTTGGTATTTAAACTTATTCTTTTTGATTTCTTGAATTTTTTTTTTCTTTGACCTGAAAGCTGTGGATTTTAGCTATGACACTTCTGGGAGTCTTCATTTCAGGGTTTATTTTAGGAGATGGCTGTTTGTTTCTATTTTTAACTTTTCCCTCCGATTCTAATACATCTAGGCAGTCTTCATTTATGACTTATTGATTATCCAGGGTTCTTGCTGCTTTTGCTGTTGCCTGGGAGTCTAACAAGTCTTAAATTATTCTCTTTTACTGGTTTTTCGATTGGTTGTCTGGGGTTTTGTTTTGTTTTGTTTTACCCTAAATAGCTCTATTTTTTCCTACTTTCCAATACAGTTGTCCCTTCCACACTGTGACTTTCCCCATCATGGTTTCAATATATCACAGGTTGGCATAAGAAATGAAAATGGAATTTCGGGGGGAATTCTGTGGAAGCTGCAGGTAACATGTAAAGGCCAGCAGACAACACTGAGGCTATAACCAAATACTTAACCTAAATTTTACAATAAGGTTCTGTAAACACCCCATAAAAGAAAAAGAAAAATTCAGACTTCTCTGGTACGAAAGGGAGAGCCAAAATTTTTCACACAGATTTTCCATATTGTGGGGACACCATACCCCTAAGCACCATGATGTGGAAGGAATAACTGTATTTTGATTTTGTCCTAATATTTCTTGTTGCATTTTTGACTCATCAATTTTCCTTTCATCCATTTTGGTTTTTATCAGTCCCTTAATCATATAAGATTTTCTTCTTTCTCTTCTAAGTTATTTATTCTCCTTTCAATTCTTTCCCCCACTGTACTTATTTCACTGATACATTTTTTAAAATCTCATTCTGGGCTAAGCCTAATAACCTAAACCAGACTCATGAGTCAAGCTCAAGCGATAATATGCTATAAAGCACTCAATGATCAGAACTGAAAAACAACCAAAACAACCCAACTTAATGACAAAATATTAAAAGAATATAATTTCTAAAGTTAGTTAAATGATACTCCCCTCTGCCTCCATAGATACCACAGGATATTTGCTGGGAAAGCAATACTCAGAAGATAGTGTGAGCTCTGACAAAAATTCCCCCTAAACTGGGTCTTCTTTGCTTTAGGCAGGCAGGAAGCCAAATGGCTCTTTGATCCTTAAAGAAATAGACCAGATTGTATTATGATACCAGAGTCTTTATTTGGTTGGGAGCATCCTAGACAGATTCCACAATTTAGAAGTAAAGAAAGATCAAGGGACTGGTGGTAGAAGGGAGAGGAGGAGAAGGAGACTCTAGCCAAGGCCATAGCAGCATGTGGGTATAACTCAGTCTTTGGTAGAGGGTAGTCAATTGGCTGGTCTTCCACAGGGATGACCCTGAATGGGTCTTCCAAAGAAATCAGCAGTAGTTTGCATGGCAACAGCAGCACCAATGGTGTGAAACAGCTATCACTCCTACCACATATCCTATCACAGGGATTCAAGGAAAGACAATCCAGGAGGATTGGGAGATGTTTGGGAACGAAATTCTATTTTTATGAATAAGATTCTATTTTTTCCAAATTACATGTAAAAACAACTTTTAACATTTAAAAAAAATTGAGTTCCAAATTCTCTTCCTCCCTCCCTGAGACAATAATTTTATATAGGTTATATATGTGTAATCATACAAATCATATTTCCATATTTTTATGTTGTGAAAAAAACAAAAACCAAAATATATAGATAGGTGAACAAATAAATAAATGGCTGAATAAATAAAAAAGTTAAAAAATCGTATTCTTTGATCTTTATTCAGATTTCATTAGTTCTTTCTCTGGCGGTGAAAAGCATTTTTCATCATGAGTCCTTTGGAATTGTTTTGGATCAATGTGTTGCTGAAAATAGCTAAGTCATTCACAGTTGATCATCGTATAATATTGCTGTTTCTATGAACAATGTTCTCCCAGTTCTGCTTATTTCACTTTGCGTCAGTTCATGTAAGTCTTTCCAGGTTTTTCTGAAATCATCTTGCTCATCACTTCTTATAATAAGAATGAGATTCTAAACACACAAATGGATATGATTCTCCTGAGGAGGGAAAATGGAATTTGCCTGAAGAAACCAATATGGATACATGGGGGACTCAACAACCAAATTAGATTTTTTTAAAAGAAATGTATTAAAGTTAGAATCAAGAATCAGTTAATGGACGATGAAAGTAAGAGTACATGGCACAGTCCTATAAAAATGGTATTAATAATGCTAAAGAACAGAATGAGTAATAGAAGCTAAGGGCAATAAAGAGTGTTTTTCTTTAAGTTGTAATGGGATAAAAAGACGAAACAAAGGAGGGAAAAGAATCTTGTTTGGAGTGGATGGAATCATGATAACTAACCAACAACAGAGAAAAGGTAGGGATGTTGAATTATTTCTATTTCCTCTGCAAAGCAAAGTGACCTTCATGCTGGAAATAACAGAACAAGGATGACTAGCAGGGAATTGAAATGCAAAAACACCTAGGTGCCTTTGGTGGTTTCAAGTCACCTGCTCAAGTGAACTATAACCTGGAGTCCTGATGGAACTGGAAGAGTGATATTTGAGTCACAGTGATATCTGAAAGATCACAAAAAAAAGAAAGAGGTGCCACAATATTGGAGAAGGATAAATGACCCAATTTTCAAAAGAAGGAAAGAACAGAGGCTGTAAAATATAGACCAGTCACCTAGACATGGGGAAATTCTAGAAGAGATCACTAAAGAGATGACTGATAGACATCTAAAAAGGAAAGTGGTGATTACAGAGATGGATGTTAATGTTTCAATGTCAAAATGGCAGTCTGTCTCCAGTGGAATATCCTAGGGATCCATGTTTGGCCCTGTGGCATTTGACATTTTTTATCAGTGACTTCAATAAATGCATTGAATATATGCTTATCAAGTCTACAGATGAAACAAAATATGGGAGGGATAGCCAACATACTCTATGACAAAGTCAGGATCCAAAAGGACCTTAAGAGGCTGAAGGAGTCAGCAAATTATGGTCCATGAGTCAAACTGGTCCATTGTATGGTTTCTGTATGGTCCTCAACCTTTTAAGAATACCTTTTACATATGTCAAAACTACAAGTAAAGTTTGCTGACCCCTGGGCTAGAACTAACCCCTGGCCAAGTCTAATAAGATGAAATTCAATAAGAATAAATGTAAAGTCTAGGAGTTGGGCACAGAAAATCAACCAGACAAGAGTAAGATTGAGCAGAACAAGATTGACAGGAGCTGTTCGAAAAAAATACTGGTGGAGGGAAAGAGGGAAGGGGAGGAGAGACAGATAAGTGTGATGTGGCAGCTCCTCTCCTCCCCAGAGCTGAATACCGTCTTGGGCGATATTAAGACTATTGCTTCCAAAGCGGTCATAGTACACTGTGTTCTCACCTTGTCAGTCTTCATTTGGAGTGTTTTGTGCAGTTCAGGGTGCCATTCCTAAGAAGAACCTTTAGGAGTACTTCAAAAGTGGCATAAGGAACGGTCACTTTGGGAAGTTTATGGTTCCAGAACGCTAATGGCTATTTGATCTAATTCTCCCTTAGGATTTGCCCAAGGCTCCTAATGGGTGTGGACAGAGACTTCCAAGAACTGCTCCACAGGATCATAAACCTGTGGGTAGTATACTTTCCCCAGCTTGAAAGAAGCAGATACCTTTAAATGCCTCTGCTGAAAGGTCACCTCATTCTTATGTGGGGTCTCAATGGAGATTTCCCCTTACTTTCATCAGATGCTCTAAATTTACCATGAAATCAATTAAAAGACCCCCCTCCGTCTTCCCAAATTCATAGGCAACATGATGATAAAAAGATCATTTTACCTTCCCCATATCATTAAAAAAAATTGTTTCCATCTTCTAGTCTCCCAAACTCTTTCTAGTCTGTATTTATCTGAACCATCCCATGAGGAAAAAAACACCTCCCATTAAAAGGGAACTGAGCCATTAAATCAGGTTGTAGGAAACATTTAGAATGTTCCCCAATATGACTGCACATGTATAGCCTATATCAGATTACATGCCATCTTGGGAAGATGAGGGGGGGGGGGATTTAAAACTCAAAATCTTATAAAAGTGAATGCTGAAAACTAAAAACAAATAAATTAATTAGTTTAAAAAAAAAGAAGAAGAAGAATGTTCCCTAAAGAAACTTCAATGCCTAGATGTTCCACACAGAAGAATTAGGACAGGACCAGAGAGTGTCAATTACACCTATGAACAAATGAAGCCCATCCTGATGAGCTAAGTCCTCCCAAAGGCTGGTTCCAAGAAATGCTGGAACAAACAGAAGGCCCTCATTCTTAGGGCACCCATTCTGATTTATCAAAGATGCTGCCTCTGGAATATAGGATGCTATGACAGGACCAGCATTTTTCTGATGTGACTTTCTTCAGCCTTAGCTTCCCTGACACAGTCCCTCCCCCCCACAACCTGATCAGCTCCCAGCTTTTCACATATAGCTTCTTGGTCTAGGGAAAAACCAACCAACCAACCAAAAAAAACCTGCAGCTGTGCAAAGTCTGGGCCTCTCAGATGTGGTGGGTACCTGGGACCGTGTGAGTTGCCCTTATGTGATGACTTAAGTCTCCAGATGGAGACAAAGAAGGACACCACATACAGGGAAGCTAGGTGCCACAATGTCCTTGTTGCATATTCTTATCTTGTAAAGGCAAAACAAATTTCCTTTGTTAAATGTTCAGTGTCTTCTGAGTGCCTTATTTTGTCCCAACACTGAACCTGAACTAAAATGGAGCTGGCATTAGATCCATGCCTCCAACAGACACCCAGCATTTTCATATATTTGTGTGTGTGTGTATATATATATATATATATATACCTATATGTCTATATATATTATACACACATAAATACTCGTATGTGTGTAGATATGTGCATATGCACCTATGTATGTATACATTTATATACATATATGTATTATAAAGCTGTTGTTTTAAAAGTCCATTGTTGTGTTTGTCCTTCATTTTTGAAGAGGACCATGGCATCAGGGAAACCTTCATGAAACTAGCTGCTAGTGAATGTGGAAGTACAGAGCATAATCTCAGATCTTCTTCACAACAAAATGGGTCCTGATCAGAGGTGGTAGCATAGGGGAAGCAAGAAGATATGTTCTGTCAGGGCTCTGACAGTGGTTGTGTTGCTGCCATACCATGTCCCAAATAAATATTATCTGTAATGAGAGCCTGAGATGGAAGAAGGCTTCACTGAACCTAACCCTTATAGACAAAAGCTTCCAAGAATACAAGCTTCATAGGAGCATAAGACTTTAGATCTTCCAAACTAATATAACCTATTCCAGGCACCATTTGAAAGAAGTAGATTTGTAAGAAACTAGATAAATAGGAGCCATCAAGATATCTAGGTGGGGAATATAGATTCTCTAAGACCTGAAGGCTCCATTAAACCTCTGGTCTCCTCCTGGAGACTACTGAGAAGACTACATCCTCAGACAAATCTCACTTAACAACCTAGTGGAACAACAGTTCCTCAAAGTTAAATGCAAAGACTTGGGTAACTCTGAACATCTAAACAGAGCAGGGAATAATAAGGTAGGGGTGGGGAGAACTTCAGAGATATTCTAAACTCTGCTGGGGAAGAAAAACCCTTCTCCTGGTCTCAGATACAATTTGCTAATGCCCCTGGAGGGCTGACCATCAATCATCTCATCTTATTCATCCCATGTTTCAATAACCAGACCTAAACACCCCCCACAGAAAAGACCATCATGGTCTTCTACCCACTTAATGTGCCAACAGACAAAGGCCCTCCTCCCAGCATCCCTAGATTGCCTGGTACAGCTGGTGAGGCTGTTTCAGTCTCTTGTTCAAACATCACCAGTTAATCTGCCTAAACCAGCAGTGTAATCTGGCAGAAAAGGTCCATACCATATCTAAAGCCTGTTGCTTCAGCAGCTGTGGGTCTGCCCAAAACACAGCATCTAATTAAAGCCTAAGCTTGCTGGTTATAAGTAATGACATAATATGGGAAGGGGACATAAATCCAGTCCACCAATGCATTTCAATTTAAAATTTCACCCCCTTCCTTTGCTTTCCTCCATTCAAGGAATCAGCTGTAGAGGGAATTAATCTTTATGGAGCCAAGTAATGAACCTTCTATTTTATCCACCTGAGAAAGGGATCATCCTCATCTGGAGCTTCCAAATGATTTGTCTGGTTTTGCAAGAGCAAATTCTCTGTAAGCTCTCCCAGATGACAGAACTCTGTAATTGGTAAAAAGTTTAAATTTCCCCCATTAGACCACACCCTCATTAGCCACTGTTTGAATGGTTAATTAGTTTGCTGTTTTAATTTTTCCTTTAACCCCCTCAGTTCTTCAGTAGTGAAAGCACACCCACACTCCTACACTGCTGATCCTATAACCCTATAAGCTCTGATCATGGCAGGGCTGCGTATATTCCCAGAGAAACCTCAGGAGAATGCATTCCACGGTGGCCCATCACTCCTCTCCTCCATCTGCCTTTGCCTTTTCACCTAATGTTAGGGCTCATTCCATTAACAACCTCACTTCCTTTAAGGCATGATTTTTAAACCTCAAAAGCTTATTTGCCTCAGTTTCTTTAACAGCAAAATGAGGATAACAACACAGCACCTACATTTGCAGAGTTATCGTAAGAATCAAATGAAATAATACTTCTAAAGCATATAGTAGGAGCTATATAAATGTTTATTCCTTTGCTATTACCCTATGCCTCTAAGTGTCTAATATAAATAGACAATTTAACTTCATTCTCCTCTTCATGGCAATCCAGCTTCTATAAAATCTTAAAGAAAAGCTGGGGAATATTTTCACTGTCCCTATTAAACTCTAAGTATCCATCATATCAATCTCACAGGGCAATTGGGAGCTTTCTCCTTATCTCACTAAGAGAGTTCCACAAAAACCCCAAACATTATTGCCGCAAGAAACGAAAATATTGTATCTGGCTTCTTCAGCACACAGGGCCCAACACTATTCCCTACCTAAGAAAATGAATTTAACCTGCCAACAATACCAAATATTCTGGACCAAGTCCAACCTAGGCCAGTCCAGTGATTTGGGATCAAGAGATAAAATACAATATGGCATTTGTGAACCATAAAATGCATTCAAAACAACTTTAATGATAAGAGATTGGAAGAAATTTCTACATTGAAAAAGAACATACACAAAAAGCTACTCTCTTTCCACTCTATATTCACCACAACAGTGTAGGCCCAGTCAGCATAGGGTAGCAGGGGCTCTAGGAAAACCTCTGATACTAACACCCGCCCCCAAGCTAAACGATTTATACTTCTGGATGCTCAGGAACCAAATGTCCTGTACTCTCCCCATTAGAGGACCAGCCTAGCCTAAATGACATCTTATCTACTCCCTGGCATGGATGGTGTTGGGCGAGATCAATATGGAGGATGGTAAAAGGAGTTTGGGACCTGGGGGAGGGGAACCCTGGAATGAGAGAGGAGAAAGCAGGTCCTGCTGGATAAAACCCTAGTGCCCGGCTCAAAATCCACATCCCTGGAACAGCTGCAAAAAGGGAACAGTCATAGGGAAGGCAGAAAACAGCATCAGCTGCGCAAAACAGATATCCCTCCGACCGTATATCTGTCACTTCATTCTTCCAGGTACTCCTGTTTAATCTCTGTGGGAAAGTCATTCTCCCTCCCGCCCCCTCCCCAGATTCTGCTTTGTAGTTACTCTCTTCTGGGTTTGTCTCTTGTGCATCTCTAGACATATAATATTGCTTCATAGTATTCAGTATCTTCTGTTTACTCAAATTTCAACCTCAATTCCTGATTTGGGAATCTGTGCCAGGCCCTGTCCCCTTGTGCACTCCTGGATGGGGTAGTCAGGAACTGCTGGGTCCTGCCTTTGATTGCCTGGGTTCCTGACTTTTGATGCAGCACTGGTTTCTGCTTTCCCTGATGTGTCTATTCTCTGAGAACTAGAAGATTTCAGAGCTGCCTGGACTATCCAGGTTCATAGTACTGTGATCTTTAAAGTCCTCTGCAGCATCTCAGGTCAGAGGGCTGCTGATTTTCTGAATCCCCTGGGACAACCCACTGTGAGCACAGCAAACTCCTGACTCCATGTTCATGGTCTGAGTACTATGGGTTTCCTTAATATTTTTTGGAATATGGTGATGTGATGAAGAAGCATGAGGGATTTGGAAAATACTACTAAAAGTCTTTCCCTTTAAATTTAAAACTCATGTATATTAATTCTTCCAAGATATTTTCATTAGCCAGGGATCAATGGCTTAAAGAAAAATAAGGGGAAGCAGAATTGCTAGCCCCACCCCCCAAAAAAGAGAAAGAAGATGAGAAAAGAGAGGAGAAAATGGAGGAAGGAGAGGGGGGAGGAGAAAGAAGAGAGAAGAAGGAAAATAAGGAGGAGTAGAAATGGAAAAGGGAGTAAAAAATGAAGAAGTATAATCCACATAATTAGTTATTATTGTATTTCTACAGACTCCTCAAACGCATCATCTTCATGATACTGGTTATCATGGGAAAGACTGGTGAAGAGGTTGTATACTTATGAAATTTGGGTAGAGAATCTCATTTCAAAGTTCTTCAAATAGTACATAAGAAAATATTTACCTATTCAAATAATGTTTGGCAATTAGGCAGACATTCCCAATCAATAAAACATATTCATTATGGAAGTTAGAAGATTTAAATTTTTTCTCTTTCTACATTTAAATATTTCTTCAAAACATTCTATATTTCCTCATAAATTTAAATTTTTTTCTTAAAAAATATGAACAAACAACAAAAAAATGTCTTATTTATGTGCCTGCCATCTTGGAGACCTCTGATCCATTTCCAGAGCAGAAAGGAATACTCCTAACATACTTTTTTTTTAATTAAAAGCAGAAAAATACTCACTGTCAAACCATTTAAACTCTGCAGACTAACCATTCAGGGATTCAGAAGTACCTCATTATTCCATTCATTTAGAAAAAGATATTCCAAAATTCATCTACATAAAGCAAGGGAGAAACTTCCTAAAGTACCAATATTTGGAGCCTAAAGAATTGTAGGAAATGTTCAAATGTCTCCTCTGACCATTCCTCAACCGAAGCACAGACTGATGGTAAAACCTACAGAAGTCATCGATCAGGGAATTTGGCAAACAAAATTGGCAAAAACAAAATAAAACAATAACAACCAAAAAAAAAACAAAACAACCCAGCATATGGTAGGCACTATTCATCTAATGCAGCCACATTAAAAGCAGATGACTTGTGTTCTAGCTGATTATTTACACTGAGTATCTAATTATTACATTTGATCCTCATAACAACCCTGTGAAGGAGGTAGTTCAGGCATCAACAACCCCACTTTCTAGATGAGAAAAATGCAACACAGGTGAAGTGATTGGCTGGCCAGCTAATAAACAGCTATGCCTAGACTATAGCCTAAGTCACCTGATTTCCAGTGCAACTCTCTCCCACTAAACAAAATATTTCTATATTTGGGAGGGGGGAGTTGGGGGAAGCATGCCAAATAAAAACATCAGTGATGTGATTACAGGAGGACTAGGTTTGGAGGACATGGAGGGAGGACGAAGACACTTCCACTCTGCTTCGGACACTTACTATTTGTGAGGAAGTCCCTTCTATTGCTCTGGGCCTTAGT
Source organism: Gymnobelideus leadbeateri (assembly GCA_011680675.1). NCBI lineage: Eukaryota > Metazoa > Chordata > Mammalia > Diprotodontia > Petauridae > Gymnobelideus > Gymnobelideus leadbeateri. The sequence continues at coordinate 170,950 of WOXC01007526.1, forward strand.
TTCCGCACTTTAAAAAATAGACTCTAATATTCTTTTCAGGATCTGTGATCCTGACATAAAAAGTAATAATTACCATATCTGCTGATACACTTGATTGTAATATGTACTTGGCACATAGCAGGTACTATATAAATGCTTGGGCAGCTAGGTGGTGCAGTGGATAGAGTGCTGAGCCTGAAGTCAGGAAGACTCCTCTTCCACAGTTCAAATCTGGCCTCAGATGCTTATTAGTTGTGTGACCCCGGATAAATCATGTAACCTTGTCTGCCTCAGTTTCCTCATCTGTAAAGTGAGCTGAGGGAGATGGTAGAACACTCTAGTGTTTTTGCCAAGAAAACCTCAAATGGGGTCGCAAAGAATCAGACACAACTGAAAAATGACTGAGCAGCAACAGCAGATATAAATGATTATTCCCTTCCCCTCCTTTCCCTTTCCTCTGTCCCCTAAAGTGTCTCATTTGCTTCTGTAAATGCACTCAATAGAAACTCTACATCAAAAACGTGGTATTCCAAAGCTGAGATATATATATATATTTTTTAAAAAATTATATATATATATACACATATAAATGTATATATACACACATATATACATATATAACCCACATATATGTTTAGAAACATAATATACATACATAATATATAACTGTATATGAAAAATCACTTTCCTCATTCATAAGTAACTTAAATAAACAAAACAGCAAGGCCAGTGCTCAATGGTCTTTTCCATAAACGCTTTTATGAAGACAAAAAGGGAGTACAGACATACAATTTAACAGCTGATTTAAATAGATACCTTGTGGCATCCCACTATTTTTCAGCTGTGGTTCAAGTACTTGAATTGTATCATCTTCAAGGTAGAAGTAGATTTTACAATGTCTTATCCTATATAATTCTTGATTTTTATCTGGCACTTCATCTTCAAAATATGCATCAAAAGATAAGACCTGTGGAATAAATGTAAATAAGAAAGTTCAGTAAATGTATATATTTACTTTTAAGATGTGTTTTTTAATTAGGTACCTTTTAGCAGTATCACCTAGTATTGTGAAGGTACAGGCAAAATTACACTATGTGATTATTATTTACTTTCACTGTCAACTGGTAAGAAAAAGGGAAAGCCATTACAGCAGTGAGAGTCATTTAAATGTGCCATAAATCTAATAAGATACAGCCCACAGTAGATTGCCATGGGCAGGTATTTTACAGGTAATGTGCTTCTTCCTGGAGGTTAATAAAGCCTTCAGCTATGCACATCACTGTCTTCACCTCCCACAGAGAATGACAGTGGTAATTGCAAAATATCTTGATTCTATGTAAACATTCATCTGGCCTGAGAGTCCACAGTCCCATTTCCCAAGGCATTTTAAAGAGGCAGAACTCTATTCTTCTTCCAAGTAAACTGCAGCTCTTTCCAGGTAAAGACTGCGTCTCACATTTCTCCTGAATCCCCACAGTACCGGTCTGGAGGCGAGAGACATCACTAGCGCTCAGAAAATATCTGCTGGTGGAACGGCTCACTGATGGAAGGAAAAGAAGAAAGGGAGAGAGAAAAGAGGAATATAAATGGTTCGCCTCTCTCCTTAGAGAAAGGCGAACCATTGCTGCTCTGATCTCCAATAAGAAATGCAGGTTAATTATTCCCACGTAATCTCCCAAAGGGTTTCACCACATTGTTCCCCCAAAACCAGATGATGATGACGATGATGGTGGTGGTGATGGTGGTGGGGGTGGTAGTGGTGAACATTTAAATTGGACCTACTATGTCCCAGGTGTTGTGCCAAACACTACAATTATTAACTCATTTGATTCTCACAATAACACAAAAATTAGCCATGTGACCTTGGGCAAGTCACTTAACCCCAATTGCCCTCCAAAAAGCAAAAAAAAAAAAAAATTATATGTTATAGATAAATCAATTATAGCTGTATCTACATGAAAGCAAAACGTCTTATAAATGAACTGTGAAGCTATCTAATCCCTAGTAATAATTCAGCACCCTTTCACCACATTAGGGGTCAGGTCCCATGCCTCAAACCCCCTGACTGATGTTCTGGAACCCTTTCAACAATGTCCCTGATGCTTCAATCTCTGCTGGCACACCCCCTCTGCTCTTACCCTAGCATTCTGTTACAACAAGTAATGGACTTCAATTCTGCCCAGTCACATGAAGATGGTGATGAGGTGAGAGATAATAATAAGTAGAGAACTGTGCTGTGATTAGGTTAGTTCCCTAGGTAGGGAGCCCCAGGATGGCAGAAACTCTGCCTAGAATACTCACTCTAATCTACTCCAAATGTGTAAAAGTGGCATATACTGACTCATTTCAAAGAAATGAAGAAGGAACTATGGCAGGGATCGAGTGTGTATGATTTTACAAGCCTGAAGGAAAGGGGAACAGAATTCGGCTGTTCTGTCCACTGAGAAGTTATTTGGGACAGTTCAGTGAAAAGTTAATTTCCCAAAGTGGGAAGAAACTAAGATAATTTGGAGGTCTAGCCCCTGGCTTAAACCTACCATTAAAAGGTAAGGGATCAAAAAATGAGTGACAAGAGAATATAAGGGGGGAAAAGACTGAAACTACCAAAGATCTTAGAAGGAAGAAAATTCACTTATAAACCTGGATCATAAGTGGCTAATTCACTAGAGAAATGCTAAAATCAGAAGGGAAGATGGGCATCAACAAAGCTAAAAGATTACAAATGTTTCTATATAAATAAAAGAAATTTAACTAAAATCTCATGAGCCATAAAAATCTTGTGGATTCCCAGAGAAGCATGGAATTGTAGCAGGGTGTTCTACAAGGCCCAAGAGACAAATCAGAACATTGAGAGATTTAGACCACATAGAAGAGTAAACTGACTAGCAGATAGAAAAAAATAATTATGACCTCACCAAAAAAAGCATAAAGAAGAACAGATTTGGAATGTAAATATATTCCAATAAAAGACAATCTAGAGGAATAGAAGCAAACCCTGCTAAAAGAATACCTGATTTCTATACTAGCGAAGACAGTAGAGACAACTTAAGGAACACAGCACTCCCAAAATAACATAACAAATCAAAGAGTCTAAACACTAAAATGCAAGAACAGACACAAGAAAACTGCCTAGAACCCCTCCAAAATATAGAAAACAAAGCACTAGTTAAAAGAATCCATAGATCACTTCCAGGAAGGGGATGCTTCAAAATACAACCCATAGTGGTTATATATCGTAACAAGTTAAGAAATCTTTAAATATAAAGGACAAGAAATTCAGGTAACAAAAGAAGACTCTGCACTCACCACAAACTGCAGAAGGGAATGGAATAACATATTCAGAAAAGCAAAGGAATTCATGATGCAATCCAAAATAATGTACCCTGCAAACTTGAGCCTAACTATTAATGAAAAAACATGGACATTCAACAAAAGAGAGATATTTGAAGGATTCTGACAAACAAAAACTAGATTGAGCAGATTATTTAACTTGCAACACCTCAAAAAACAGGGAAACACAAGACAAATAAATGATTACAACCACCAAGGGAAGCACAAGTAATAGAATAAATTGTTCTGTCTCTAGAAACTATCAAAAGAAAAAACAAACCAGAAATAGAGAAACACAATGGATTTTTTAAAAATAAGAAACAATAATAGCAGGGACCACAAAAGATTGCTTTTTTAAAAATATATAACAAAATAAAGATGAAGGAATTTAAAGAAAGAGAAATAAAGGAGGAGGAGCTGTCCCAAAACACCATAGACTATACCCCTCGTTCCCTACCCCTACACGAGCACTGGTGAATCAATGTATTTTATGGAAATAAACTGCAATATGGCAGGGTATATAAAAGGGGAAAGGGGAGATGGGAGATAGAGAAGAATGAGTGACATAATCTAATTAAGTTTTGGGGAACAAATTAAGGGGAAATAATTTCTGTGGTATCTCAGCAAGCAGGGATACAAAACAAGAATGAATAATGTGTCAAATGAAGGGATTGAAATAAAAGGAGAGAAAGGAAAATATCGATATTCAATTGTTAGAAGGTAGGTAGGAACCTTCCAATGGGTCTAATCTTCAGAGATTCAGTGAACAAGGACACCACCTCTTCTGAAAGGGTCTTGTGCCTCCATGGACAACATCCTACCTCAGAAATAATGAAATCAGAGCTGGTGGGACCAACTGGCTTCTAGGAGATGTGACTGAAATAATAACAATAATTGACATTTATACAGCACTTTAAGATTTTCAAAGTGCTTTACTTTCACTATCTTGTTTGAGCCTCACAACATTCTTGGTTGACTGGAAACCAGACAGGCGATTTTTTTGCTTTGGCAAACAAGAAAGAAGATCATAGGAAGGTCAGGGAGCTGAAGTGAACCAACAAACTGAACACAGGGAAATTTCTACCATTGAGCAATGCTTCCATCCTCATCACCTCCCTTGGTAACTGATACGTCTAAGAATAAAGTACAACAGGAAAAAGGGGGAAAGGAAGCAAGATTTACAAGAGAATAGCACAGAAATTTTTCAATAGAGTAAACTGAAAATTAATACTTGAGAAACTTTAATCCCATGAGGAACACAAAGACACTAAAAAGGGAATAAAGCAAAGAATAAAAGCTTAGAATAGATAGAAAGAGAAGAGAGTTAATTAAAAGAGCAAAGTAAAGAAAAAAATTTTTAGAAAAAAAAAAAGATGCAGAAAATGAGAAAAAAACCCTACCATACCAAAACAATCCAGTTCCAGTCTGTTTTTCTGACATTATTAGATATTCCTCCCCTTTGAATACTCTTTAGTTCAACCATATAGGTCTTTTCACTGTTCCTCACACATAGTACCCCAGCTCCTATCTTTGTGACTTCTAGTGACTGTCCCTCAATGCCTAGAATTCACTCCCTCCTCAACTCTGATTCTTAGAATCCCTGGTTTCCTTAAAGACTCAGTCTTCAAAGGCATCGCCTTCTACACGAAGCCTTTGCTTATTCCAACCAACTCTAATGCCCTATTCCCCAACCCTCCAGTTTTCTTATATGTGTGTGTGTGTGTGTGTGTATATATATATATATATATGTATATATATATATATGTTAAGTGTGGGGGGATACAAATTGAAGCAAGCAAGACAGTCCCTGCCCTCAACGAGCATACATTCTAAAAAGAAAGACCATATATACCTGGAAGTGGTAGCAAAGAAGGAATGTTTTGAACAAAGAAGTAATGGTCTGGAAATTCACAGGGCAAATAGTTAACATGTCCTTGTCAAGAACTACTGATCTCAGAATTATTGTTAGAAAGCTAGGGGTTGGATAGGCAGAAACAGAAAGGCAAAATCTATAAAGGCAATAACACACAAATGCCCAGTACTTAAAATACATAGATTAAAGAAGAATAAATAAGAGAATAGACCACAAATCAGAATAAAAATTCAGAATAAATAGAAAAGGAAGAAAAACAATGAAGTGAGCAAAGCAAATAAGAAATCAGAAAACAGCATAGATAAAAGAAGTTAAATATGAGAAACCAGAGGTAAAGAGAGGAGGAGGGATTTTTAACTAATCACTTAACTGAGAGTAGGAAAAGAAGACAAAAATAGATAACCAAATAAATAAAAGAAATCAAGAATTTAGGTTTGACAAGTGGGAGGGGAGGAGAAGAGAATAGAGTCTCTGGGAACAGGGTTGTCTCAAAAGAGTTTAAACAAAACCAATGTAGGGGGAAAAGTAATCATAACTCTTATAATTTTAAATGGGAATGGATGAAATAATCTAACAAAATGCACGTGTTAGAAGGGATATGAAAAGAGAACTTCACAATTTGTTTATGAGAAATACGTCTATAAGGCATAGAATCAAAATGAGGGGCTAAAACAAAATTCACTATGCATCAGGTAAGTCCAAAAAGGCAGGAGTTACAACTGTGCTCTCAGACAAAGAAAAAATAAAAGTACTGAAGGAAGGAAGGAGAGACAAAAATTTTAAAAAATGCAGAGGAAAGTGTATATGGATTTCTCACGGAGTTCAGTACAGAAGGAGAGGAAAGATGTCATGCATTATCAGACAATGAAGATGGTTGGATGAAGTAAGGGTTCATTAAAGATGTGGGAGATATGGGTATGTTTATGCTTCTTCGTGTAAATGAGGATAAAAACAGCACCAGAACTGTGGGGATAAAACGAGATATTTGTGAAACACGTGGCACACTTTAAGGCACCATATAAAGTGCTGTTACACCATCATCATCATTTTCCTCACCATCATGATGATCAGCAGTTAAAGTACAAATATCTATAGGAAGAATGACGATTAGAGAGTGGAGAAAACCTGCTGAGGTGGACCCGAGGGGATAGAATCAAGGCTGGGTGTAGAGGAATTGCCTTTGGCACAGAAAAGAAGCATCTCTTCATCATAAAAAGGAGCGAAGGGGAAGGATGGTCTTGCTACAATGAGAGCTCAGTTGAGATTAGATAATACAAATCCATGGTGGATCTAGTTGGAACAGTCTTATGACTTTCTTCAGCTCCATTCAAAAGCATGGGAATAGGAGCAAAGGAGGAAGATTGTTCAAGTAAGGCTGGGGTTTAGTAAGGTGTAGCCAGAGACAGGACAAAGGGCAAGGGATGTGAGAGTATTAGATAGTACAGATTTGAACAAGTTCACCAAGGGATTGAGATAGACAAGAGAGAACAGTGTAGCCAGGGTAGGACTGATGACATGGGAAAGAGCTGAGGGTTAAAGGGAATGAGGTCCCAGAGAGAAGGAAGAACAGAGTCAGGTGTCAAAAAGCATGAGGAAAGAGGGAATGATAAATGAAGAAAAAGTCTTTGATAAAGTATGAACTTCATTTATGCTTTAAAAAGTATATAAAGCATAGGCATTAAAGGATCTTTTTTAATATAATAAAAATCATCTTTCTAAACCAAAAGTTGCAATTAAATGCAACAGTGAAACACTAGAAGCTTTTCCAGTAAAGAGAGGAGTAAAGCAAGGATATCTCTTTTCCCTACTATTATTTGACATAGGTCTAGAAATGCTAGTGATAGCAAGGAGAGAAATAAAGGCACAAAACTAGGTAAAAGGAAGGGAAAATCTATCCCTATTTGATGTTGAAATGATGGTTTAAGGAGGAAAAATAAAGACTAAGATAATAGCTTCAGTAAAGTTGCAGAGTAAGAAAGCAAATACAGGGGGCGGAGCCAAGATGGCGGAGTAGAAACAGCCCTTCCAAGCCTCTCTGCCCCCAGATTCCCCACAAACTATGTAAAAGGGGACTCTGAACAACTTCTGGAGCCCCAGCACCCACAGAACGACACAGAGAAGCTAACCTCCCGCTGAGGACAGCCCAGCAGCCCTGCAGGAAGGACCAGCGCAGCGGTCTGGGAGCCGGCAGCGCACAGAGCGCAGAGCTCAGGAGCCGAGCCGAGCAGAGCCCAGGTCCGCGTGAGCCGAGGTTTTAGCTCCAGGGCGGCAGGGCCAGCAGCCGGCTGGAGGAACCCCAGAACACCAGGAGCTGTGGCGATTCCAGAATTATCAACATAGACATGCCTAGGACAAAGTAAGAGGTTAGTGTCCTATGGACTTTGGGACCTGTATTTGGGGAATGCGTCAGCTCCCTCCCCTGGGGGCTAGAAGCCGCTGAGGAGACACGCCATTTTGTAGTTTTCAGAGGCAGGTCTGGCTCCCAGCCTACAAATTGTGGGGAGATCCAGCGATCAGTCTTGGGGGGTAATCGCTCTTGCTTTAACCTCCCTGGATCTGGATTGTGATCTAGGGTGGAAGTTGTGGGTGGGTTTACAGCTTGCCAGAAACGGAAGTTGCCCCCCACACGTTCGGGACGAAAATTCCTCTATCTGGCCTTAAAGCCATAGTGTGGCAACAAGCCCAAAAGTCAAGCAATTAAGTGGCAACATGCCAAGGCAAAGGAAACAGAAAAATGCAACCCTAGACTCCTATTTTGGGGGCATAGAGTGGGAAAAGGACTGTGAGGTCAGAAGTCCTGCTCCAAAAGCCCCAGGGGAAAACATGAGCGGGTTGCAGGCCATAGAGGACCTTAAGAAGGACTTTAAAAATCAAATAAGAGAAGTGGAGGAAAAATTCGAAAGAGAAATGAGAAGGATGCAGGAAAAGTATGAATGAGGGTCAACAGCCTGACTGAGGAAAACAACTCCTTAAAAAATAGACTAGCTCAAATGGCAAAGGAGGCCCAAAAGGGCAATGAGGAGAAGAATGCCTTAAAAAGTCGAATTTGCCAGATGGAAAAAGAATCTCAAAAGTTCACTGAGGAGATTCATTCCTTCAGAGTTAGACTGGAGCAAATGGAAGCTAATGACTTTATGAGAAACCAAGATGCTGTTAAGCAGATCCAAACAAACGAAAGATTAGAAGGCAATGTGAAATATCTCATGGGAAAAACCACTGACCTGGAGAATAGATCCAGGAGAGACAATTTAAAAATTATTGGACTACCTGAAAGCCATGATCAAAGAAAGAACCTAGAAATCACCCTTCAAGAAATTCTCAAGGAAAACTGCCCTGATGTTTTAGATCCAGAAGGCAAAATAGAGGTTGAAAGAATCCACAGATCACCTCCTGAAAAAGATCCCAAAAAGAAAACTCCCAGAAATATCATAGCCAGGTTCCAGAATCCCCAGATCAAGGAGAAAATACTACAAGCAGCCAGGAAGAAACAATTTCAATATTGTGGAAACACAATCAGAATAGTCCAGGACCTGGCAGCTTCTACACTGAGGGATCGAAGGGCATGGAATATGATATTCCAGAGGGCAAAAGAACTGGGAATGAACCCAAGGGTCACCTACCCAGCAAAACTGAGTATTTTGTTTCAGGGGAAAATATGGTCATTCAGTGGAATAGAGGACTTTCAAGCATTCCTGAGGAAAAAACCAGAATTGAATAGAAAATTTGACACCCAGACACAAGAAGGAAGAGATGCCTGAGAAGGTAATCAGGGAAAAGAAATCAAAAGGAACTTATCAAAGTTGAACTATTTACATTCCTATATGGAAAAGCAATAACTGTGACTGATGATATCTTTCTCACTATGAAAATAATGGAAGAAGGGGGTGTGGTCATATGAATACATATGTGAATGTATGTGTATATGGTTACAGTTATATATGGATAGAGGGCATAGGTTGAATTTGTTGGGAAGGGAGAATACTCAAGGGATGAAATTATGAGGTGAGAGAGGAAAGTGGCAAGAGGAGATGGGGAGAGACAGGGTAGGGTAAACTATCCCATGTAGAAGAAGCAAGGGGATGTGGTTGCAAAGGAGGGGGAGAATAAGGAAGGCTAAAAAGACAAAACCACATTCCCATTGAATTTGGCTCAGGGAGAAAATGACATACATACTAAATGGGATATCTCAACCTGCAGCAGGATAGGGGGAAGGGGATGAGAGGAGGGATGATGGATGGGAGGGCATCCTTGGGGTGAGGGGAGGTTGGAAGTACCCACTATAGAAGAGGGACAGGATCATGTAGGGAATGGACCAGGTGGGGGGTGTGATGAGTGGGAGGGAATTATAAGCAGCCTTGTACAATATATCTACTATGATAATGTTTTGCATAGCTAGACATGTACAACATATACTGAATTACTTATCTCCCAAGAAGGAATGGGTGACAAGGGAGGAAGGAAATGGATCTGAAATTTGAGGTCTTAAGATTAAATGTTTCAAATATATATAAAAAAAAAAAAAGAAAGCAAATACAAAAATCAACAGCATCACTATATAACAATCCTGGTCATGATTCTGGATCTGAAGCAATAGACCACTCAGAACCTGGGCATTCAAATAAATATTCTCTTTAATTAATACATACATACATACATATATATATATATATATATATATATATATATATATATATATATATATATATATATATATATATATATATATATATATATATATATATAATTAGATGACTAGGTGGCGCAGTGAATAGAGCACCAGCCCTGGAGTCAGGAGGACCTGAGTTCATATCTGGTCTCAGACACTTGACATTAGCTGTAAGACCTTGGGCAAGTCACTTAACCCCAACTGCCTTGCCTTCCCCCTTCCAAAATAAAATAACATATTAAATTGCACCACCACCACCCCCAGATAAAAGCAGTGTGAAGGACAATTAGTAGTTTAGGAAAGGAAAAAGAAAAGTAAAAACCACTGGCAAGAAAATTAAAAGCAGTTGACAAGGAATTTCCATGGCCATTCAGGAGAGCCCTACCAAAGTCTAAAAACTCCACTGACTTTCTTGCCCAAAGGACACAGAGTTAGGTGCCCAATCAGTCCAGCTGGGGAAAAGATTAACTCACACTGCTCCATATCTGTTTCATAGCCTCTCTGCTCGCAAAGGTTCCAGCTTTTTTACTGGCACATGGGGAGTTAACTCATGTGTCCCTATATCCACAACTATGCTGGTCCACATCACTTCACTCCTTGACCCCTAGGTGCTAATAACATAGATAGCCAGGATAATGAACATCAGCTACAAAACAAAGCCACTCATCCCCTTCCCTAATATCTGTCCTCTAAGCAAGACCTAGGGGACTCCATCAAATGAACCAAAAAGGACTCCATGGGCCTACCTTTGTTGCATATATAATCAGAATATTTTGGTAAGTTTATTAGTTTTCCTGAACTTTTTTTCCACCTCTTCTTAAATTCATTGTTATAAGGGATGGCTTTCTGGGTGTGGGCTGAGAGAGAGAGATGTGAAATTTCACAATGTGAAATATAGATGACGTAAAAACAAAAGTTATCCATAGGATTATAGTTTTATGTTCTGACTAATGCATAAAACTAAAAACGTTAAACATTACAATGATATGACTCTTTGTATTTCCTACAAATATACCTTAAAACTCTGGACAAAGATATTTTTCTTTTTGTTAAGAAGTTAGCCTTTTGAAAGTGTGAAAATCATAGAATCTAGAAAGTAATTTGAATTCATGCAAAGAAAGTGACTATAATGTTCATATCCATACAATTAAAGTCTTTCTTTTATCACCTTGAAGAGAATGAAAGATGCTAATAAGAGGAGTTTCTCCCTACTTTAAATTAAACACTCAAAACTAATTCATATTTTTAGTTTAAAAGTTTAGCTTAGTCCTACTGATCTTTTTCTCTTTATAAACATAAACCTTCGGTCATAATTTCACCATTCTTCAGAGGAGATATCGTGATTGATAGGACATATGGCTTGGAGGCAGAGGACTCTGCTCTGAACCCCAGCTCTGTTACTAACCATGAGTGGCCTTGGAAAAGTCACATCAAACAGTCAACAGTGGAAAGAGTGTTGGCAGTTTATCACTTTTGCCCAATCATTTTCCTTCTCTGTAAGATAAGAAGGCTGGACAAGATGACCTCTAACATCCCTTTTACCTTTAAATCCATGATTCTCTAAAATGAAGTGGTGTCAAACTCAAATGAATTCCTACAGGTAGTATTTTGACCTAGAAATCCACAAATGAACATTTATCTATGTTGGATCATATTTTTATTTATTTTGTTTTCCCAAATTCAGAATAATTAAAAGAATTACTTAAAAGAAATAACAAAAATATAAAAAATAATAACACAAAACAATTATGCATTAATTCTAAATATTTGGGAACTAGCAGATTTTGGCAAGTCACCAATCTTTGTGATTATAAACATTATGAATATACCACTTTACTAGGTTAAATCTTTCCATGTAAAATAGCCAACCAGTTAGAACAACTGCAATGAATTGCAAAAAATAAAAATAAACAAAAGGCATTCTATATAATTCCATGATCTGCATGTTTCTAGATTATTCCTCCACAGACAGCAAATGATTATGGAAGCAGTATGAGTGCCCAATTTGGGGAAAGTCACTGAATTTCTCTGGTCCTCATGGAACCCCTAAGTTAGAAAGTGCCCAAATATTTGTCCTGGGTATTAACTAAGATGCAGTATGTAGTTCACAGCCTCATTAAAGCAAGTAAATATTTCATAGCTTTAGTATCTGATCTCAACCTTAATGAATATTTAATAGAAGCTGACCAACAACAACGGCAAAAACCTGAAGGAATTATGTTCCATTTAGTTAGAACTGGAATCTCTAAGCTACTAAAGCAGCTTCTCAAATAGTCTGAAGCTAAAATTATGCCAGACTCATAAAATATTCTACATGATTTTATAACCAACTAAAAGGCTACAAAATATGGTTTGAAATTTATAAATTACATATTTTTAAAAGAATTTAATACAACTTGCAATTTGAAAAAAATGCAAGAGAATGGTTTAATGTACTTGGAGCAGCATTAGATATTCAATAGAATATACTGCTTGAAATGCTGTCAGTACTCCCTTATAAAGCCAGGACCAAAAAAACAGAATCTGTTAGGGGAACCACAGCACAAAGCTACCTTTAGGAGGACAATGAAATCTATTGCACAAAACCACCCAAAGATATTTGTTTTTTTAAATCATGTATCTGTTGGGTATTTATTATGTACCCCAGCCTATTGTAAGTAATGAGACTAGAAAAGAAAAAAAAAGGAGAAATCTATAACCTACATCAGGCCTACAAACAATTTCTTAGAAGTGGAGGCCCATGGACCAATTTAGGATTTTATACTTTGTCATAAGCTGGCTAGTGAAAGTCTCCTTAGGATAAAGTTATATGCCTCAATTTATGCAATCAATGTTGACTAGTGGAATAAAGGTGAAGAATAATGGAGAGCAAACAAAACCGAACTATTCCCTCTCAAGATGCACACACATATAACATCTGCTTTCATTATATGTGGGATGTGAGATAAGCATGTCTATGGGGACTCCCCAAATTAAGGTCACTAAACAATATGATCTTTTCCTATACCTATAAGAACAAGGATTTAAGATTATTGACCTAAAACTTCTTTGTTTTGGTTTTATTTTTTATAAGTTCTGGACTCTTACAGTAATACCAATTGTGCCATTTGTGCCAAAAAAAATGAGGTTATGACATCTAAATGAAAATTTTATTAGGTAATGGATTCTCTAATAAAATCTATATATTGTTGTGGTGTTAATGCATCCTAGGGTCTATTAATTTGACCTAAAAGGACACTGTGGGGGGAAGGAGTCAAGACTGCAGAGTGGGGGGAAGCAGAACAGTTGAGTGTAATACTCCAAACTGATTTAGAAAATGCAGCAGACATATTTTTTTTTCTTTTTGGAGGGCAACTGGGTTAAGTGACTTGCCCAAAGTCACAAGGCTAGTAAGTGTGTCAAGTGTCTGAGGCCGGATTTGAACTCAGGTCCTCCGGACTCCAGGGCCAGCACTCTATTCACTTCGCCACCTAGCCTCCCCCAGGAGACCCAATCTTGACGGTGAGATACAAATATAGACACAGTGGGTCATTTGTCCAGATGAGTACGGCAAAGGCAGACAGACAGGGAGGTCTTCATATTGCTCTATGAGAACTCCAGCACCCAAGCTGGATGAAGTCCTAGCCCCTTACGGAGGCACCCCAAAACCCTAGGGCACTGTGACAGGGACAGGAGACAAATAGCAGCTTTGCCAACCACTCTCGAGTTCCAGATCACAGATCCAGGGCAGGATGACTAGGAGACCTGCATAGGGGAGTCATGTTCCCAAGCCCTGGGCAGAGGACCCAGAGAGGCAGAAGCTCAGAAGCCAGAAGCAGTAGCAGTGGTGTGGCCCAGATTCCAAGCCAGAGCAGAGTCTCACTCTCTGTAGAGAACTCAGCAAGGCAGGAATCCCATACCAAAGGGGAACCTACAGTTCTGTTTCTCTGAACCAACAGAACTTCCCAATGGCTGGGGGGGGGGGGGGGCTGAATCCATCAGGAATCTTACTCTGACACATGCCCAAACAAACAAAAAAGAACCATACCATAATGAGCTATTATACTGGCAGGGATACTCAAGATACAAAGAAAAAAAGAATGTCTCTAAAACATCTACAAGCATGGCCTCAGAAAACAACAGTAGTTTAAGCATAAACTCAACTAGGATTGCTAGAAAAGATAAAGCAAGAATTTTAAAAAAACCTAAGAAGAGTTTTTTTATAAATGGAATGGAAGTACCTGAGAAAAAAATGGAAAAGAAATAAGAGCTATGGAAGAAAGAATTAGAGGGGGGTGTAGCCCAGATGGCAGAGTGAAAGCAGGAACTTATTTGAGCTTGTCCCCAATTACCTCCAATACCTGTAAAAAATGACCATAAACAAATTTTAGAGCTACAGAGCCCACAAAATAGAGTGAAATACATCTCCAGTTGAAGTCAGTCTGGCAAGTCGAAAGGAAGGGTCTATCGCACCAGGCTGGGAGTGAGCGCAGTCTGGGGCCACACTGGCACAGACTGGAGATACAGGCCGGGCCAGACCAGAACTCAGGTGACCGAATCACTGGAAGCTGTAGCAGTTTCCAGACTTCTCAACCCACAAACACCAAGGACAAAGTAAAAGGTCATGGAGAAACTCTGTTGGACCAGGAGAAGAGAAGACCATGGTCTGGCCCCTGCCCCTGGGTTGGCAGAGGTGGCAGTGGTTGTGCAGTGGTAGAGGCAGCTGCTTCCAGAGCTCCAAGCCCACAGATGGTGAGGGGACCAAGTGGCTGATCAGAGGGTAATTGCAGGAATCTCTTTGCTGGCACTGAGGCAGGATTCTCTTGCTTTGCCATACTTGGATTTGGGTCGCAATCTTGGGTGGCAGTTCTGGGGTGAGGAGCACTAGCTGTGGCAGAGTTTGTGGCAGATGTGAAGAGGCAGTCCTCCTCACAGTTCTGAGGCAGGTGCCTAGAAGCAGCTCTGACAACAGCTGTGCAAAACCCTAGAAATTTTGGACACAGCACTCTCCACTCAGGAAGCAGAGTTCTACCAAGGCAAAGAGCTCAAAAGTCAAAAATTGGCTGGGAAAAATAAGCAAACAGAGAAAGAGAAATCAGACTAGAGAATCTTTCTTTGGAGACAAAGAAGATCAAAACATAGAACCAGAAGAAAACAAAGTCAAAACTCCTGCATCAAAAGCCTCTAAGAAAAATATAAATTGGTCACCAGCCATAAAGGAAATGAAAAAGGATTTTGAAAATCAAGTAAGAGAAACAGAGGAAAAATTGGCAAGAGAAATTAGAATGATGCAAGAAAACCATGAAAAATAAGTCAACAGCTTGGTAAAGGAGACCCAAAAAATACTGAAGAAAATAACACCCTAAAAATAGACTAGAGGCAGCTAGGTGGTGCAGTGAATAGAGCACCGGCCCTGGAGTTAGGAGGACCTCAGTTCAAAGCTAGCCTTAGACACTTGTCACACTTACTAGCTATGTGACCTTGGTCAAGTCACTTAACCCAATTGCCTTGCCTTCCCCCCTCCAAAAGAAAAACGTTTAAAAAAACAGACTAATTCAAATGGCAAAAGAGGTCCAAAAAGCCAATAAGGAGAAGAATGCCTTAAAAAACAGAATTGGCCAAATGGAAAAAGAAGTCCAAAAGCTCATTGAAGAAAATAATTCTTTCAAAATTAGAATGGAGCAAATGGAAGTTAATGACTTTATGAGAAATAAAAATATTATAAAACAGATCCAAAAGAATGAAAAATTAGAAGGCAATGTAAAATACCTCACTGGAAAAAACAACTGATCAGGAAAATAGATCCAGGAGATATTATTCAAGAATTACTGGACTACCTGAAAGCCATGATAAAAACAAAGAGCCTAGACATCATCTTTCAAGAAATTATCAAGGAAAACTGCTCTGATATTCTAGATAACGGTAATGGAAATTTGAATATCTTTCCTGCCCTTTAATAAGCCTAGGGGAATTTGAAGACCTTCCCTGCTTTGAACATAAACTCAGCCCCAAATAGGCTGAATATAGTCACATGGAGACTGTGGTGGAAAGTTTGCTGAAGGTTGAAGCAGAGCCCACAGGAAGCTGGGAGTCAGAGCCAGATAGACTGGGAGAGAGAGGACATTCAGGCAAGGAGTCAGGCTTGTGAGTAAAAGTTGTTTTTTTTGTCACCTGCTGTGAGAGCTAGGTTTATATTGGTTTGTGGGAATGGCAGAGGATGGTATGGCTCCCTGCTACATTGCGATGCATTAACTTCTAATTTGTTATGATGAATTTGGTTTCCTGGTGGTAGGATTTGGTTTTCTGGTGTCTGAATAAATGTTTTGCTTCTGTCTTCTATATGAAGAGTGCATTATATTTTGTGATTGAGCACCATGCTGAAATATTTACAGTCATAGTCAGTATATTTATCATGATCGTGGGCACTGTGAATATTGCATTGGCACTACAGAGGGTAAAAGAGAAATTGTAAGAATCCATTGATCACTTGAAAAAGATCCCAGAAAGAAAACTTCTAGGAGTTTATGATAGCCAAATTCCAGAGTTCCCAGGTCAAGGAGAAAATATTACAAGCAATCAGGAAGAAACAATTTGAGTATTGTGGAAACACAATCGGGATAACATAAGATCTAGCAGCTTCTACATTAATGGATTGAAGGGCTTGGAATATGATATTCTAGAGGTCAAAGGAGCTAGGATTAAAACCAAGAATCACCTATCCAGCCAAACTGAGTATAAAACTTCAGGGGGCAAATAGACATTCAATGAAATAGAGGACTTTGAAGCATACTTGATGAAAAGACCAGAGCTGAACAGAAAATCTGACTTTCAAATACAAGAAGCAAGAGAAGCATGAGAAGGTAAACAGCAAAGAGATATCACAAGGAACTTATTAAAGTTGATCCATCCCCACATGGAAAGACAGTATTTTAAGTCATGAGATTTTTCTCAGTATTAGTATACACATTATATATATATATATATACATACATATGTGTATGTATGTGTATGTGTGTATATGTATACATACACAGAGGGCACAATGTGAGTTGAATATGAAGGGATGATATCTAAAAAACAAAATTAAGAGGTGAGAAGAATATATGGGGAGAAGGAGAAAGGGAGAGATCAAATAGGGTAAATTATCTCACATAAAATAGGCAAGAGAAAGCTGTTACAATGGAGGGGAAGAGCAGGGAGATGAAAGAGAATGAGTCAACCTTACTCTCATTAGATTTGGCTTAAGGAGGGAATAACATACACACTCTACTGGGTGTTTTACCCTACAGGAAAGTAGGTAGGAAGGGGACAAGGGTGGGGGGATGATAGAAGGGAGGGCAGATTGGGGGAGAGGTAGTCAGAAGCAAACATTTTTAAAAGGGACAGGGTCAAAAGAGAAAATAGAATAAATGGGGAGTGGGTTAGGATGGAGGGAAATATACTCTTTCATAATATGACTACTATGGAAATATTTTGCATAACTACATATGTATAATCTATATTGAATTGATTGTCCTTTCAATGGGGGTGAGTGAGGAGGGAAGAAGGAAGAGAATCTGGAAATCAAAGTTTTTAAATCAAATGTTAAAAAATTGTTTTTACGTGCAACCAGGAAATAAGATAGATAGGCAATGGGGTATAGAAATCCATCTTGCCTTACAAGAAAGTAAGAGGTAGGGGGTAAGGGGGGGAGGCAGAGGGGGAATTGAAGAGAGGGCAGACTGGGAGAAGGGGCAACCATTATGCTTGTCATCTTGGGGTGGCGAAAAAGGGGGAGATAGGGAGAAAATCTGGAACTCAAAGTCTTATGGAAATGAATGCTGAAAACTAAAACTAAATAAATAAATTAAAAGCTATACTGAATTTACAAAGGAAAAAAAAAGAGAGACAAAGAATTAGAAAGAGAAATAACATCTGTTACAAGGCCTTTCCCAAACAATAAACTCCCTGAAAATCTGAATGGAACAAATAGGATCCAAAGACTCCATGAGAAAACAAGAAAGGTTAAAACAAAGTAAAAAAAAATGGGAAAAAAATTTCAAGAAAATGCAAGTTATAGTAAAACCAACTGACCTGGAAAACAAATTAAGGAGAAAAAAATTTAAGAATCTTTAGACTATTTGAACACTATTGCCAAGAAAAACAAAAACAAAAAAATAGTGCCTAGACATTATATTTCAATAAGTCTTAAAACAGAACTGTCAGATCTTTTCAAACCAGAGGGCAAAATGTAAATAGAAAGAATCTACTAGTCACCTCCTGAAAGAAGTCCCAAAATGAAAACTTCCAAGAACATTATACTCAGATTCCAAAGAATGCCATGGATGGCCTCTGATCTGCAACACTGATGGTAGTACTCACATTGATGAGATTATAAACCAAGTAGCTAGAGAATCCTTAGGATCGCTCATTAGAAATAAATGAGTTAAAATTATTTAAAACAATGATTCTTTAATTTTATTGCTGATTTTTAAATTTTCACAGATAAACATTATTAACTCTTGTGTGTATTTACATACATGAATATATCATATATGTGTATACATACATACACGCATAAGTCTATGCTCTTTGACAAATGAGGAACTCAATTTTAAGCACTATGATTTTTACCTTTACAAATTCTGTTATTCCTCAGTTTTCACCCTATCATTTTTGCAATTAGGGGAATAGTTATAATTAAATGGTTGAGTGTAACACAATTCTTCCTTATTTTTCCTTGCTCTCAGTCCATAAAACAATCTGGTTGAAAAAAAAAATGACTTGACTAAACTCATCTTATCAGATACATCTAATAATATCAATTAGAGTCACAAGGGGACCATGACATGAACATCCCACGGCTTAGTGTGATCAAACCATCAAAGAACAGGAAGAGAATTCTCATCCTTCTCCTTCAGCAATAGCTAATCATTGGGATTGTATCTGATACAACCATTCCTACCCTTTATTCATCACACACACACACACACACAGTCTATGCCTTTCCTCCCTTATGCAACACTGATCTTCATCCTCCTGAGATGGGTATAGGCCTGTCAGAGCAGTTATAATCAAGCTTCAAGCTCACGTGCCAATGAGAAAATTCTCCTGCTCCCACCAGCATAACCACCAGGAGAAAAGAAATTACTGATAGAAGTGTGTGATCAAAAATATTTGGAGATCACTACCAAAAAATACAAAAGTGTTTGAAGGCTATAGCATGGGGGGAAAAAAAGGCAAAACCATTTAGGGGTTAGGGTTAGGGTTTTCTTTTTTCTTTTACAGCTTCTTAGGCCAGTCTATATTTATTTGTGTTGTTTTGTTTTTTTTAAGCACTTAACAAGTGACATTGTTCCTGCCCACCCTTACCGCCATTTTTCCAAATCCATTCAAATTCAATCTCCTACCTGAGGCTTTTCCTAATTCTCATGATGAAATAACTTTGTATAATTTTTAGCTTTTACAACTGTGTTTCTAATAAGGTCAATGGCATACCTGTTTGTCAAATGCTACCCACGATGGTGCATCGCTTCCTAGTCCTCGAGGAAAAACACTGTATTTGGATTTTAAACCTGCTCCAGGCTTATCTTCACTCAGTAGCATAGCAACATGGTTGCAAAAGCCCCAGTGCTGAGATTTATGGAAATTTTCTCTCCCCAGCTGTGAAACAAAAAAAACAGCAATATACCCAAAGTTAATCATTTGATTTTTTAAATTATTTTTAATGCAAAAATTTTATCATTAGTTTCTCCATTTCAAAATAACTGGAAAATAGCATATAATCACTGTAAATCTTTGTGCAAAACCTGCATCATATCTGAAGTGGGGCAAATTAAGATGTAGATAAATCTCTGAAATGTAGCAAGAATAAATCTTAAGTTCTATCCTATCTTAAAAGAAATCATTATTATTGCAAGTAAGCATTTATAATATTTGATTCCTTATTTGGTTTTTTGGTTTTGGGGGTTTTTGTTCATCTACTACATTCTTTCTTAAATGCCTCCCTGTGGCATAGCAGAAATGTTAGATTGTCCAAAGCTATTGATTAAGCATAAGCTATGGAAGGTTCTACCAAACTCCAAGGAATACAAATGGCCCAGAAGTGACCTATATGTTTGTCATCTGAGGACCAGACTATCTAAATTAAGAGAAGTTCATCCCTAGGAGACTGGCCATCATGGGAAGAAATGTTTTGGCCACAACAACTCATTAAAATTTTCTATTAAGCATTATTCACACCAGTGAGATCATAGATCCTTTAAATAAAAAAGTCCTTATTTGCTAAACATAAAAACACAAAACAAACCAAAATAAATGTTGGTTGATTAATTACTAGAATAAAAATAAGGAATAATAGGAAGCAATCCAAACTACAGAACTGCTATTTTCTCTCTCTCCACCTCTAACATATACACACATATACATATAAATAGATACATATACAATGTATACTTGTGTTCTCTTTAATGTTAACAAAAGTATTTAATCACATAAACAACAAATGGATTGTAAATAATTAGTATACATTATAAACCTTTAGATTTTGGTGATTTATGAACTGTTTTAATTTATTTAAATCACATAGAAATTTTGAAAAGGTCATAACAAAATCTTCCTACTTTTCTCCAGGTCCCCTCCAGAACTCCTTTTCTGTGTATTTATGTCAGCTTTTAATTATCTTACCATGGTAAATGTGTACATTGGTACACTGGTTTTAATGGTACACATGCTTTTAATGTGTACACAGGTCAGTGTACACCTCTCCACTTTGGTTTTCTTTTCTCATTGCTCTGCATTATTCCATAAAAAGTCTTCTCATAGCTCTTTCATGGCATAATGACATTAATTACATTCATATTCCATAATTTGTTCAGCCAAGTCCCCAGTGAAGAATGCATAAAACACTTGTAGGTTTTTGTTTTGTTTTGCTATTGTGAATGGTGTCACTAGGAAAATTTTTGCACAAATAGATCTCTTTTTTCCCCCAGTCAATAGCAACATTGGGGTATATTTTAAAAGGGAGAAAAACTAATCAAATGATTTGGAGAGTTCGATTGGCATTACCAAATAATATAGTTTTTCCAAAAGACTGTACCAATTTATCAGCAGTATAATAATGTACCTGCTTTTTCACAAATACATCAGCATTCAATTTTATTACCTTACACTATTATTGCCATTTTCATAGGTGTGAGGTACTATCTCAAGGTTGTTTTATTTTTTTATATTTGTTATATTTATTTATATGATTATGACAATTAGAAAGCTTGAAATCTTCTAAGTGATTGACAATTTATATTCTTCTTTTGAGAATTGTCTGCTCATATTGACTGTCTACTGAGAAATGTATCTCATTTATAAATGCATGACAATTCTTTATCTATTTGAGATGTTGACATTTAACAGAAATATTTATTATAAAGGTTTTTCCCCACTGTCTCTTTTTTATTATGTCTTGTATAAAGGCTTTTTAAAATTTTTAAGTAATTAATTTTATCTAGCTTTTCTCTTTTAATTTCTTTGGCTTCTTAGTTAACTAAAAAAAATTAACTATTATAAGAGTTAATATTGCATTATCTTTTAATTTGTAATAATTTTGTGCTCAGAATCTCCATGTAATAGTTATGATACATGCTGTGAGAAGATCTTATCCCATTTTACCATACTGTTAATCTAATTTTGTGAATTTTTTACTTAATAATGAGTATTTTTTAATATTTTCCAATAATTTATGATAACTAATTTATCAATGGTAATCAAGCATATGAATTTCAATTACTTAATCATTTTCATTGAATTTTTCCCACATTTTTGGAATAGAAATACCAATTAATTTTGATAATTACTGCTTGATAGCACTATTTTGTAATGGTAATAGAATAGGAAGATCTTCCCTGCCCATTAGGCCTATGTGACCTGCTCTGAGCTCTGGCCCAGCTCTCAGCTATGATACAGCCTGAGTCACATGGAGCCCAGGGTGGGAGGAATTTGCCCAACAGAATAACTGAAATGGAGCAGGAGAGGTAGAACAGAGAGGGAGAGAGGCAGAGTGGAGGGAGGGACTTGCCTAGGGGAACATATTCGTGGGGAAGTCTGAGTCTCCATTTATAAATGCATGACAATTCCTTATCTATTTGAAATGTTGAAATTTAACAGAAATACTTATTATAAAGGTCCTTGCCCACTGTCTCTCTTTTTTGTTGTCTTCTGTTACATAAAAGCTTTTTTTAAAAAAATTTAAATAATTAATTTTATCTAGCTTTCCTCTTTTAATTTCTTCGATTTCTTGGATAGCTAAAAAATATTAACTCTATATTTGTAAGAGTTAACATTGCATTATCTTTTAATTTGTAATAATTTTGTGCTCAGAATCTCCATGTAATAGTTATGATACATGCTCTGAGAACAATATCTAATTCCATTTTACCATAATGTTATCTGATTTTCCTAATAATTTTTTTTTTTTTAAAGCAATTGGGGTTAAGTAACTTGCTCAAGGTTACACGGCTAGTCATTATTTATGCGTGGGTGCTCATTTTTCTGAGGCCGGATCTGATCTCGGGTCATCCAAACTCCGAGGCCGGCACTCTTACTCACTGCTCCACCTAGTCGCCCCTTTAGGGCAATTGGGGTTAAGTAACTTGCCCAAGGTTACACGGCTAGGTTTTTGTTTGTGCGGATTAAGTGTCGGAGGCCGGCTCCGAACTCAGGTCCTTCTGATTCCAGGGCCGGCGCTCTATTCACTGCGCCACCTAGCCGCCCCTCCTAATAATTTTTTACTTAATAATGAGTACTTTTAATATTTTCCAATAATTTGTGATAACTGATTTATTAAAGGTAATAAATTACATGAATTTCAATTATTTAACCATTTTCATTTTTTTCTATATTTTAGAATGGAGATACCAATTAATTTTTATAATTACTGCTTGATAACACTATTTGAGACCTAGAAGTAAAGTATGTTATGTAGAAGGCAGGTGAAACCAATTTGCCCTGATCCCCAAGGCTGCTGTAGCTCCATGTGCCTGGGAGAATTTTTATACATGCATGCATGCACACATACATATGTATATTTGCATAAGTATATATGTATACATATACACACAAACACACACACAAAGCAATACCAGATTGATTTTTATTTTGCTGCAATCAAATATGTTGAGAGCAACAGCATGATCACATAGCTGAAAGAAGATCAGTCTTAGAATAAGAAACACCTAGGCTGTTACCTTTTAAAGCTATTATGTGGCTACAAGCAAACCATAAACTCTCAGTTTCCCCAGGCAACTCTGTAATATTTTAAGTTACAGAAGGGCTGCTGACTTGTATCAGAGGAGGAGGGGCAGCTAGAAGGCACAGTGGATGGAGTGCCCAGGCAAAGAGTCTGGAAGATTCATCTTCCTGATTTCAAATCTAGCTGTGTGACCCTGGATAAGTCACTTAACCCTATTTGCCTCAGCTTCCTCATCTATAAAATAAGCTGGAGAAGGAGATGGCAAACCACTCCACTATCTTTGCCAAGAAAACCCCAAAAGAAGTCATTAAGAGTCCTACATGACTGAACAACAAAATCAAAAGGGGATGTTTCAACAGCATACTAGTTAAATCATAGGTCAGGATCACTCCCTTCTCTTAAAACACTGTAGTAAAACTCAATATAATTAAAAAAAAAAAAACAACTTTCTGCATCAGATGAGGGAGTAGACTGATACATATTTACAGCCATTACCATTTTTCAAAAGTATATTAATTGCTGTTGTAATTAGCAAAATACAAATTTATTTCAAAGCATTACTAAATTACTAAGTTTTATCATTTATTTTCTCAATCAGGTAAGGGTCCATGAGATCTCTTTTAATGTAGATAAGGTATCATTCTAAAACAAAACAAAAAAAAAATGGAGTACCACTGTGATAGAAGTTATTTGCATTTTGAACGTATAATTGAATTTACTTGTGAAGTCATCTAGCCTTGGTATCTTTTAACATGGAAGATCAGCACTGAACTATTCAATTTCTCACTCTGACATTGGTTATGTTTCTCCTGTGTTGTCAATTTCAATATTGTTATAAATATTCATTCATTTGTTTTCTATTCTGCTTTCTTGGCATAAGTATAAGAATTTTTCTTTTTTTCCCTCCATTTATTATCTTCCCTTTCCCAATTTGATTTTGATAATTTTTTATTCTACACTTTTTAAAAATATATTTGCTAATGATTTTTTTCTCTCTTTTCAAAGTACAAGTTCTTCTGTTTTATGTATTTGTTTTCTATGTTACTGATGTAGCTCTAATTCTGGTGGTTTTTTATTTGTCCTTTGGCTTATTGGTTTGTTCATCTAAAAAACATTTTGCTGACAATAATTCATAGATTATGATCCATGATCTTTATCACAGATTTTAAAACTGGGAAGAACAATACAATCATCTAGTCCAATCCAGTCTTATACAGATGGCAACTGATTCCTGGACAGGTTAACTGAATTTCCCAAAGTGACATAGGTAGAAATAAGAGAGACAAAACACATGTCCTCTGACTCAATCCAGTTCTCTTTTCACTTCATTATTTTTTGTAATCTCTTGTTTTGTCCATTTACTTGAAGATCTGCTTACATCTTCTCAAATAAAAAAGAATGATCTTCATCTTGGGAAGTATAGAAAAAAATTCATGAAATGAAAAAATAATATTATCTGAAGAGATGGTAAGATAGCACCTGATTGCTCTCAATGAATTCAAATCATCAATAGATGAATTACTTCCCAAGGTACTTAAAGAACTTGTGGTTTTGATTGGAGAGTCATTATTAGTAATTTGTGAAAAATCTTTGAAAACAGGAGAGATCACCCAGGACTATAGAGCAGAAAATATTACCCTGATTTTTACAAAGGATAAAAGGAAGATTATAAGCACCATAAAATAGTAAGCTTGCTAAAAATCCTGGGCAAAACTCTAGAATACATGATTAAATGAATGGTCTGTGAGAAAATAAAACAGTAATCACTTTAAAAATGCCCAGCTTCATCAAAAATAAATAATTCCATAATAACCTCACTTCCTGCTTCCACTTGTAAATAAGGAAAATGTTATGATCATAGTATGTATTTTAGCAACACATTTGCCTAAGTTTCTTATTATATCCTTAGATAAGCTGAAGAGATGTTAGCTAGCTATATGGTACTATATATAGTTAGGTGGGCTCAGAAATAGTTTAATGGAAATTTCTGCATGCCTGCTACACGTGAAATACAATCAATAATTTGCACTATTGTATTGAGTCGTGTGGAGGAAAATACATATTGTTGGCAGTCTATCTGTGTATTTGTTGATGTTTGTCTGCTGTGTCAAAACAAAATTTAACAACGAAAAAAGAAGAAGCACTTATTTATAATCTAATTCTCCGTACTGTCAGAATATATGCCTGTATTTTTAGGCTTAAATACTTCAGTCTTTCTTGACTATTTTTGTCTTAAAAGGACATTCATGTTTGCGTGTTTTTATTTTTTTAGACTGTATCTATGACAATGCTCTATATGACAAAAGCAAAAGATTCTGGTAGTTGTTGACTGGGATACAGAGTCAAAGTGAACCCAGAGAGATGCCTCTCACCAGTGTTCTCAGCACCACAGCCAAAGGGACTAGCAATTGTTGACGGGAAGGAAGAGCGAACCACTCACCATCAATACTGAACATCCATTACTCAATTATTGGGGAATGTATGGTTCAAAGTTACTACCAAGAATTAATCACTTTATAAAGAAAGTACTCTAGTACTTAATTTTTTAATCATCATCATTAATCAAAATTGTCAACAAGCATTCATTAAAATGGAGGCTGTTCACAAAGAGATAGTTCCCTCTTCTCTCATCACTCAGGTGTCTTCTCCTATGATCTCCTCTGTCATTCTGTCTCACACTAAGAGATGGCCCTTCTCCTAAGGCAAGCCCCTCTACTTGTATCCTTAATCCCACCCTATTCTATTTTCTCCAGCATTTTGCCCCCTCTATCATCTTCACTCTCTTACTAATCTTCCATCACTCCCTCTCTACTGGCTGCTTCTGTTCCTAGACCTACATCCATTTTTCCTTCATCCTTAAAAAAAGCAAACATTTTCATTTGATCTCACTATCCCAGCTAGCTATTGTTTTATATTTTTCGCCCTGCTAAATTCCTTAAGAAAGCCTTCCACAATTGTTACCTCCTCTTTGGCTCTTCTTTTTCTCTTCTATACTCCTAACAGCCTGGTTTTCAAACTCATCATTCAACTGAAATTGCTCCCTTCAAATTTAATAAAAATATCTTATTCCAAATCTAAAGGCCTTTCCTTAAACCTCATCCTTCCTGACCTCTCTCTGACACTTGAAGATTATCTTCTCCTGTATATTCCCTTTTCTCTAGGTTTCCACCTAGTTCTCTTCAAACTCCTTTGCTCATAAAGAAAACAATGAAGTTACTTCATTTACATTATTCCCATTAATTGGAGTTGTTCCCCAAAAGTTTCTTCCTGGCTTGCTTCTCTTCTCCCTCTGTACTATTTTGCTTGGTGATCTCTTCAAGTTTTTTGGGATTCAACTCTAAAATAGATGCATCTAACCCTAACCTCCCTCCAGACCTCTAGCCTCACATCATCAACTGCTAACTGGACATCATGAACCAGATGTCCCATAAACATCTCAAATTCAGTGTATCCTAAATAGAATTCATTAACTTTCCCAAAAACTCTTACTGTTTTCAGAACCTCCCTTTTGTTATTGAGGATACCAACAGATACCAACTGGATACTACAGTGATCCAGGCTGACAACCCTGGTGTCATCCATAACTCTATGGGGCTCAGGATCTCAAAATTGGGGACATCCCTTTCTCTCCTCAGTTGACCTTCTAGCCCCCTATACTTCCCTTGGGCAACAAAGGAGGTTATAATATCCAGCACTTCTTCCTGATAAAACCTGATCTAGAAACAGAAGCAGGGATGGACTTGGCCCCTCTCATTGTCACCCAGGCAGCAAGGAAAAATATTTGTAATCAATACACTTATATATTTGACCCAATGGAATGGTCAACTGTACCAGTACAGATCCAATTTAAAGAGTTAGGTGGAACTTTTGAAAGTTGAATCCTGGACAAATAGCTAATGCTATGCCATTTTTGTCTAGTAACTCCCATGTGTAACACAGTCCCTAGCACTTAGTAGGCATATAATACAAGCCTATTCAATATACAAGTGAATAAATGCTTCCATAAAGGGTATTTGCTTTGAATATCTTTTTATATACTGCCACTGGACATTCCCCCATTCATTCCCTTGGTGACAACTGGTAAATGTTTGTGGTCCTAGAGAAGCTAAAATACAGCACATACATAGTAAACCACGAATAATCTCATTTCTCGACTGTGAAGCTTTCCCAGCACCTGCATTTAGTCAGAACTAGTTGAACACTAAGTGTCTTAAAATATTTTATGTTCACTGTTACCAATAATAGCCTATCTAGGGTAATAGGACATTCTTTTAACCATTTTACAAGAGGAAACTCAGAGCGAGGGGAGAAGAAACATACTTAATATAATGTAAACAAAATATATTTAACATAAAGTAACTTTTTGTTAGGATCCAAGGAAAGTTGGAGGCTTTGACTTTGCACTATAAATTCTCAATTCTCAATCTCTGCTTTTTCAGCAATATACTCCAAATTAAGCTAGTCCTTGTCATTTGTACCAAAATTATAGGTAAGCTCAGAGACCCTACACCATGAGTAGGCTAAGGGCTGTATAGTCACCCAAAGTGCACACTTCCCTTTCACTCCCATCTAGCCATATGGGCTAAATTGATATGTGTTCCACTGCTCTACTACTCCCCAGATGGATCCGGCACTATCCACATGGACCTGGATATTCATAATCTGGAACTCCGGAATCCATGCTCCTTGTCCCTAGGAAAATTCATCCACTAATCTCTGGAATTCCCTGACTGGATGCAAATTAAACTTATTTAGCATACTATATTAGCTGCCTAGCCAACAGAGCACATTCCACCTTTATATCCCATCTAGTCTTCCAGCCTCAGCCCTCATTCTTACCACCTGTTGCTTAAAGCACAGTAATTACATCCACAGTGATGAGGTAGAAAAGAGTGCTTATGGCAGATGAAGCAAGCAGGATGGGAGACAGGAGGTCAGACCAGGGTGTAACCTGCCAGAAAAGTGATCAAAGAAGACAATGACCTTTGCCACTTTTCTGAAAGATTTCTCATGCCTAGTGGTTGAGTGTGGAAAGGATGTGGATACAAACAGTGCCC
Source organism: Gymnobelideus leadbeateri (assembly GCA_011680675.1). Classification (NCBI taxonomy): domain Eukaryota; kingdom Metazoa; phylum Chordata; class Mammalia; order Diprotodontia; family Petauridae; genus Gymnobelideus; species Gymnobelideus leadbeateri. The sequence continues at coordinate 199,056 of WOXC01007526.1, forward strand.
TAAGGGTTAAAAAAATAATATTAAGGGTTGCTTTTCCAGTACATTGTGAAGCCTCTAGTTTATTATGTAACCTGAAGGCATCCTAAAGTCATTTCCCCTTCATCTTGAACCGATACCAAAAGAATTGATTTTGTCTCTCTTATCCTGTGTTCTCCGTGTCCTTTAATTTTTAACCTGTGTCCTGCCTTATCCTTAAATCCTTAAACCATAAAGAATTCCTTTTGTCTCCCTAATCCTATATCATCCTGTCCTGTCTTTAATCTTTAACCTCCATAAAAACCTCTAAAACTACAACATCATTCTGAAATCTCTATATAAGCATAACTCCCCTAAATACTGGAGTTTCACTTCACTTTCTTGCTAGGAGACTGGTACCACTTTTGCATCAATAAAGCTCCCAATGGCTACAAAGAAGGTCTGAGTGAATTCTTTCACATGTGAACCAGCTCTACCAACTCTAAACCTCATCAACAGGACTACTGTTTCTGGAAAGCATTTATTCAACTTATCATCCTTTGGATATTCCAAACCAAAAGACCCTTCCCTGGACACCACTACCCTATTTGTACTGTCATTCCCTTTTCAAATGTGATCTCCTTTAGGAAAAGGACTTTCTCTTATCCTTAAATATAGAATAATTATTTGTTGTCTTGACTTTTTTTTGTATTTGTATTCCTAGGGCTTAAGACAGTGCCTAAATTAGAAAGCCACTAAAATGTCTTGTACTCTGACTGAGAGGTATACCCAGGTCAAAGACAAAAAAAGGTTACACATACAACCAAGACATGACCTTTTTATTTTAATAAAGAAGAGGAGGGGGTGGCTAGGTGGTGCAGTGAGTAGAGCGCTGGCCCTGGAGTCAGAAGGACCTGAGTTGGGATCTGACCTCAGACACTTAACACACAAAAAACCTAGCCGTGTGACCTTGGGCAAGTTACTTAACCCCAAATGCCCTCCAAAAAGCAAAAAAAAAAAGAGGAAATAAAATAAAATCTCTGTCAATTAGGGAATGTCCAAAAAACACAGTACAGAAATTTAATGAAATAAAACATGATGAATATAATGTAAAGGGTGAGCCCCTTACAGATTTGCTAGATTATCTCAGAATTTCAGAAAGAATTAAAACTTTAAGTAGGCTAATTTGAATGGCAGAAAAGGGCAGTGAAGCTTTGATTAGCTAATCTGCATATGAAAAGCTAGGAAAGCAGCTGGTCAAAAAAAAAAAAAAAAAAGGGAAATAATTATGCCCACAGGGCACAAATTACCTCCACACCTTTTCTAAGCCCAATCATGTGCATGTACCAATAAGAAAGACTTAAGAATTTTTAAAAAGTGAAGATTCATGAATCCCCCAAACTGTTTAGTGATTGTTAGGTAGACTGGCTATTGCCTGATTAGCCAACCTTGCAGAAATTAAAATTTGGGAAATATACTTGAATAGTCACCATAAGTTAGGATGAGATCTTTCACTGGAATGACCTTACCTCAAGCCAAGAATTGCTGATAGAATGAATTGATCCAAAAGGGCATTAGCTTATAAGGAAAACCCTCTCCCTTATTCTCCTATCTAGGTGACAGGCTTCAGAGCTGAGGTTTTGTGGGAAAAGAACTCTCAGTTCTAGGCTATGGATTGCTTATTCTAAAAGAATATAATTCAACTAAGGAATGGATGTGTCTAGAGCTAAAGAAGCAGAGGCTAGCAAGCACAAGACTAGGACTCTGGGAGGAAAACTCTGGGTTCCAATAGGACATATATTGTATTGCTGAAAGACCAATTGACCTCACACAGACACACATTCTTCTATAGAGCCTAAAGTAATTTCCATAATCTCCTGTCTCCTTTTAGGCTTATTAATGAAGGCCTGAAGCCTTTCCTTCTGATCAAAGGAAAAGTCTGTTTACCTTTTAAAAAAGAAAAAAGTTTACTTTATCTTCAAAAATACTGTTGACCAGAAGCATTTTTAATCTGGGTGTACTTTTTGAGAATGCAGTTGGAAGGAGGAAGAAGAAAGAGGATTTTATACGGAAATGTTTTATCATAACTGTCTGACTGGGGGTTTAAAGTGAAGGAGAGAGAACCATGGATGCTTTTGCTAAAATGTCCCTGAAGAAAGAAAGAACATTTATCTCATCTAGACAAATCAAATTTAGAATAATGGGGGTAAATGTTGTTTGTACTTCATTTCTGAAGAGGACCAATGACATCATGGAATGTGATATTCTGACTCATGTGTGAACTGGGCTTAAGTGAGGCAGAGCTGCACAAAGTAATCAGCCTCACTCTCTTTCCCTGTGGCAAGACAAGTCAAGATGACTGGCAATGGCCTAGGATGCAGAGGATGCCCTTGGTGTCTTCAATGTCTAGCCAAGTTCTAAGGACTCCACAGCACCCGTTTCAGCCACCTTCATGACAGCTGGAACACAATTTTCTCATCCACCCATTCCAACAGGGGAAGTTTTCACATGCTTGGGGTAAAGACCCCCCTAACTCATCAGTGGGTTTGAGGCCTGTTGGTAACCTTACCCTCAACCTGGTTTAGCCCACCCACCAAGACAGTTTTACAGGTTGTAGTCACTGAACATGCTGTAGCTTCTTGGAGCTACATGTGAAAGATGGGTGAAAAGTGAGTACCAAAGGTAGATGAGCAGTCCTGAAAAGGGCTGGGCAAAAGCCTTCACACCAGAGGTGCTAAATCCTCTTTGCTCCCTGGGGCAAATAGGAGTGACTGAATAATCCTATTTACCAACTTCACTCTATCAAGCTACAAAGAACATAGAAACAAGGTGTTGTAGAAGAGGCTTGTTTCAGGTCTGGTAATTTAGGTTTCACTCTGAAATAAGATACTCATAATCCATCTAACAGTTAAAAGGAAGGGTACTTAGAAATAGCAGGGGAAGGATACTGAATTGATTAAGCTGAGCATAGCTTCCTGCTGTTAGTCATCTCTTGGTCCACGATAGGAAATCTGAGAGAGGGTGCTGGAGTCCCTTTGGCTTTGGACCAAGAAGCTACAAGAATACAAGCCTTCTCCCCAGTCAAGTCTCAATAACAGTTCAGAAAATGTTTAAGAAAAAGAACTAGCTTCACCTGAATGGGATAGTACCTAAGGAAGAGCTAGCCTAGCCTACGTGGCAAACCTGAAGGAAATATTGTTTTGATCACACACTGGAAGACTTAAAGGAACTGATTCAGTGTGACATAAGGAGAACCGGGAGAGAAGAGACAGAAAGAGAGAAATTTTTTAAATTAACATTTATATAGAATTTACTATGTTCTAGCTATACTAAGTGCCCTATTATTATTATCTCATTTGATCCTCACAATGACTTTGAAATAAAGTTGCTATTATTATCCTCATGTTACAGATGAGGAATCTGAGGTAAACAAAAATTAAGTGATTTGCCCAAGGTCACATTGCTAGTAAGGGTCTAAGGCCACATCGGGATTCAGATATTCCTGACTCCCAAGTACAACACACTGTCCGTTGTACCACCTAACACTCCAGAGAGACGGAGAGAATAATTACAACAGAAACAAAAAGAATAACAAAACAACCAAAACTGAATATTTCAAAATTATACTGGCCAAGTTTGTTCTCCAAGAAATTATATGAAAAGGCCCCTGACTTCTAGAAGGGGGCAGTAATCATGAAACGTATCAGACTTTTTTTTTTATATTATTAGTTAATGTTTTTCTGAACAATTCTTTCTCTTCTTTTTTATTTTAATTCTTTGCTATAAGAGTCAACTCTCTGGATGGTGGAGGGGGAAGGGATACATTTGGAAATGTTGGTGAAGAAAAAATCAAAAGACATCCATAAAAAATGTAAACTTTTTTAGAGAAAGGCAGCAGCTGCTACCAATAACTTTTAAATATAAGCACTTTTATTGTTTTTTTTTTAATAAGCAAATATTAGTCCAAATCTCTGGGCCTGTGTTCCCCATTCTAGCCCTTATACTGCCAATGTAAAGCTCGATGTGTTGACACAATGTTTTCTGACTTTTCAGGATAAGAAAAGTCAGATGGGATCTCACTGTGTCAGAACAATGCAGCCCAGGGGAGTCTGGTTGCCTGGGAGGCTTGCCCTCTGTGTCTGTATGTGTGTGCATGTCCCTGGGGAGAGCCTTATGTAGTAAGCATACTGTAACCTGTTAAAGACTGTAAGGCACAAAATGTACCAAGGTGTTCAAAAGTGACAACACTGCGTCACAAGACCCATGACAGCTGAATCCCTGACATCTTCTGAGCCCTTCCCAAACCTCAGAGAGAGACCGAGGGTGGAAATTTAATTCAAAGTCCAACAAACCTGTTAAACACAAGCTATGTTCAAGGATCTGTGCTAGGCACAGCTGATACAAACACAAAACCAAACTGTCCCTGTCCTTAAGGAGTGTACATTCTAACAGAAGAGAGGGAAGGGGACAGAATACATCATGTACACACATAGGTAAATAAAAAGCATAAGCAAGTTTATGCCAAACAGTTTCAGGAGGGAGAAAGTACTAAAAACACAGGTTATTGTGTTTGTCCTTTGTTTTCTAAGAGGACCATGGCACCTGGTTCAAAATGATGGCAGGACTTGCAGTTGACTTTGATTTGAGTGGGGTAGGGCTGTGCAAGGTCACCAGCCTCACTTTTTCCTCCAGGGCCAACTGGGTCTAGTGACCTGATATTTATCAGGAGGACTGGAGATGGCCCAGGATGCAATGGGAGACCCTTACCCTTTTAGGCTAAGGCTTTTTCACGTATTTAGAGTGAGGGAAAGCACATTCAGTGAATAGGCCTCTAAGAAGTGAGTTAAGGGATGGCCCCTTTAATTAAGAAAAAATAAAAAAATTAAGCCGGGTGGAGAAGACCCTCAGGGTTGCTGTTCCAAAGAGAAACAGTTACCATTGACATTCACTCTAAGCCAGGAGGGAGGAAAATAAGAGCCATTAAGTGGAGCCTGGTCAAGGACCTATTGTGGTCCAATCTATGAGCTTCTGAGTGAACTGGGTTTAAGGAAGAAAGAAAGAGAGAGAGAGAGAGAGAGACAGAGAGAGACAGAGACAGAGAGAAACAGAGACAGAGAGAGACAGAGAGACAGAAAGACAGAGAGAAACAGAGACAGAGAAAGAGACAGAGAGAGAGGGAGATGGAGACAGAGACAGACAAAGAGAGGGGAAGGAAGGAAGGAAGGAAGGAAGGAAGGAAGGAAGGAAGGAAGGAAGGAAGGAAGGAAGGAAGGAAGGAAGGAAGGAGACTGAAAGAAAGAAAGAAAGAAATCTGGCCAGTAAACCCCAAGTTAAGTGGGCAGTTTCTGGCCATCAAAATTTACCTTCCTTTGGAGAGAATGAGGTGAGGGAAAGGGAAAGGGAAAGAGAGGGGTTTAAGAAAAGCCTCGTGTAAGAAGGCGATATCTGAGCTGTGCTTTGAAGGAAACTAGGGAATCTAAGGGATGGAGGTAAAGAGGAATAGATTAGAGACATGAGGGACCATTTGTGCAAAGCAGAAAGATGAAATAGCTTTCCCCCCGCCCAGGAAATCAGGATTAAGTGACTTGCCCAGGGTCACATGGCTAGTGTCTAAAGCTGAATTTGAACCCAGGCCCTCCTGACTTCAGGTCAGGTTCTCTTTTCACTGCACCAGCTAGCAAAGAGATGCAATAGTTCCATATGGAACTATATGACACCTAGGTCAGTTTGAGTGGGATAAGTGAAATAATATGAAATATGACAAGAAATGGAAGTGGGGGACATATTTTAGAGTGCTTTTGATGTCAAGCTAAAGATTTTGTATTTTATACTACAGGCAACAGGGAGACAGTGGAGGTTTTTGAACAGGAGAATGATAATCAGTGATAAGACCCAAGACAAATAGATTGATACTGCTATTCATTAAGATCATTCAGGTCGGCTCTCACTGAGATCATCTGGATCTATAATCTTGGGTGCCCAAATCTATGCTACTTTAAGGTAGCATATGCTCTGACCAGTCATCATAAGTATCCAATATTCTTCGCTGGGACTGAAGTCCCTTGTGAGCTTGGTTTCCATTACTGAATTCTCCAGATCTTGATAAATTGTGGGGGGAAAAAAATTGAGTTCCTGGACCTGCAAAACTAAGGACCAGACTATGGAATAATGGTTTTCCAGAAACGTTGAGGGCAAGGTTTTTGATTTCGTTCTTTTAAGCCCCAATACTTAGCAAAGAGCAAGAGTCTAATAAATGTTTATCGACTGTTTAGTTGGTGACAACCGTGCCAAGATAATGACACCCCATTATATTGAATCAACTGGTTAGTCACTCTCCTCACAACCATCTCAGCTTCATCACAGGGAGTAAAAATATGGTTCCAACACTGTTCAGTGTAGTTTTGGAAAGGGCAGGATAGAGGAGAAATCACTCTGTGTATGTGTATTTCAACTCTACTGCTCCCTGTCTTTCCTTATTACAATCACCCGAAAAGTCTGGCGCTGTTCTGACCTGATCAGAGCAAAGCAAACTTGCCAACTACAGGATCAAGTCAACAGAGAGAAAGAGAGGATGTAGTGTCTGTGTAAATTAGCCAACAGTATCTCGTGCCAGCCTCCTGGCAGAGGTCCTGATATAGATGTGTATGTATTGAAGCTCTTTATGGTTTGGGGTCCATCAAGGGATGGAACAAAAGGGATGTTCTCAAGTTAACTCCCTGTGTTTGACACCAGCCAAAATACTTTAAAAATCTGAATCCCAAAGCCCCAAAGAAGAATCCCCCATGAAAAGTCTACGACTTTGTTACTCAGTTCTCAGCTAATGATAAAAATTTAGCCTGTAATGTATGACTCTCACAAGAGACATTTAGAAAGGGAGACAGTTGAACCAAGATAAAGTACTTGTCCTAGGGTTCATGAGTTAAAGGCAGGACAATAATAAAGCGCTGATATGAAAATTGCCCCAAGCCTGACCTTGATAAACATGCATTCATATTTGAATGCATGTTTATCAAAATTAGTTTATCAGTCATACAGCTATAAACACATAAGTGTATATACAAACATATGTGCATATATACACGTATATACATACATACTCTTCAGGTCTCAAGTGGGATGTAATGTTAGAGAATAAGGGGGATTTCTATAAAAGTAGTATGTGTGGAGAGAACACCCAATTTGGAATTTGGAGATCTGTACCCAAATCCTGCCTAGTAGTAGTCAATGACCATAGTAATCTCCTGTCTGATAAACCCAAAGACTCCAGCTTCTGGGATAAGAATGCATGATTAAACAAAAACTGTTGGGAAAACTGCAAAATAATATGGCAGAAACTAGGCATAGACAAGCATCTTACACCATATACCAAGATAAGGTCAAAATGGGTACACAATTAAGATGTAAAATGTGAGACTATAAGCAAATTAGGATATCAAGGAATATTTTACCTGTCAGATTTATGGAGAATGGAAGAATTTATGACCAAGCAAGAGATTGAGAACATTACAAAATGCAAAATGGATAATTTTGATTACATTAAATTGAAAAGTTTTTGCACAAAGCCAATGCAACCAAGATTAAAAGGGAAGCAGAAAGCTAGAAAACAATTTTTATAACCAGTATCTGATAAAGACCTCATTTCTAAAATTAATATAGAGAATGAAGTCAAATTTATAAGAATACTAGTCATTCCCCAGTTGATAAATAGTCAAAGGATATGAACAAGTAGTTTTCAGATTAAGTGAGACAAGTGAAAATATTCTCATAAAAAGGAGACAGTCCCCAAACTAGAGCTAGGCTTTAGTCTTGATAGACCCAAATTTTATTTTTCTATAATACATCTGCCAGGTGCTTATCTTTAGTAAACAAGAAAAGCAACAAGTGATCTATAAATTGCCAACTTTTTGCAACAAATAGTATGTCTGCCAGGTGTTTCTGTAAATTGTCTAATTTTTTGTAAACAAGAAAAAGTAATATGTAATCTGTGATAAGCTTACTTCTGATAAATAATTTTGTATTGTGTAAAAGGATTGTAAGGACACACCTTCCCACCAATAGGAATGAGGGTCTGCTTACTGGAGAGGGGATCTGGGGGTTTTGGGTGGTCCTAGAATTGTTTGTACAAGGGTATATTACTGCCTGCTTGATTTTCTATTCTGCCTCCCTACACTGGTGTATGTTCTGGGTAGGTGACGCCCAACTCTCCTGAGACTTGTTTAGGAATAAATAGCTTCTTTCTCTACCTGGAGAAACCTCTGTGTTTTATTTGGGTAAGGGCCTTTGGGGTATTTAACTTACACAAGATGAAGAAATTAAAGCCATCTAAAGTCATATAAAAAATGCTCTAGGGGGGGCGGAGCCAAGATGGCGGAGTAGAAACAGCTCATCCAAGCCACTCTGCCCCCACATTCCCCCCAAACAATGTAAAAGAGGACTCTGAACAACTTCTGGAGCCCCAGCACCCACAGAACGACACAGAGAAGCTAAACTCCCGCTGAGGACAGCCCAGCAGCCCTGCAGGAAGGACCAGCGCAGTGGTCTGGGACCTGGCAGCGTGCAGCGCGCAGAGCGCAGGAGCCGAGCCGAGCCGAGCCCGGGTCCGCATGAGCCGAGGTTTTAGCCCCAGGGCGGCAGGGCCAGCAGCCAGCTGGAGGAACCCCAGAACACCAGGAGCTGTGGCGACTCCAGAATTATCAACATAGACTTGCCTAGGACAAAGTAAGAGGTTAGTGTCCTATGGACTTTGGGACCTGTATTTGGGAATGCGTCGGCTCCCTCCCCTGGGGGCTAGAAGCCGCTGAGGAGACACGCCATTTTGTAGTTTTCAGAGGCAGCTCCGCTCCCAGCCTGCAAATTTGTAGGGAGATCCAGCGATCAGTCTTGGGGGGTAATCGCTCTTGCTTTAACCTCCCTGGATCTGGATTGTGATCTAGGGTGGAAGTTGTGGGTGGGTTTACAGCTTGCCAGAAACGGAAGTTGCCCCCCACAAGTTCGGGACGAAAATTCCTCTATCTGGCCTTAAAGCCATAGTGTGGCAACAAGCCCAAAAGTCAAGCAATTAAGTGGCAACATGCCAAGGCAAAGGAAACAGAAAAATGCAACCCTAGACTCCTATTTTGGGGGCATAGAGCGGGAAAAGGACTGTGAGGTCAGAAGTCCTGCTCCAAAAGCCCCAGGGGAAAACATGAGCGGGTTGCAGGCCATAGAGGACCTTAAGAAGGACTTTAAAATCAAATAAGAGAAGTGGAGGAAAAATTGGAAAGAGAAATGAGAAGGATGCAGGAAAAGTATGAAATGAGGGTCAACAGCCTGACTGAGGAAAACAACACCTTAAAAAATAGACTAACTCAAATGGCAAAGGAGGCCCAAAAGGGCAATGAGGAGAAGAATGCCTTAAAAAGTCGAATTTGCCAGATGGAAAAAGAATCTCAAAAGTTCACTGAGGAGATTCATTCCTTCAGAGTTAGACTGGAGCAAATGGAAGCTAATGACTTTATGAGAAATCAAGATGCTGTTAAGCAGATCCAAACAAATGAAAGATTAGAAGGCAATGTGAAATATCTCATGGGAAAAACCACTGACCTGGAAAATAGATCCAGGAGAGACAATTTAAAAATTATTGGACTACCTGAAAGCCATGATCAAAGAAAGAACCTAGAAATCACCCTTCAAGAAATTCTCAAGGAAAACTGCCCTGATGTTTTAGATCCAGAGGGCAAAATAGAGGTTGAAAGAATCCACAGATCACCTCCTGAAAAAGATCCCAAAAAGAAAACTCCCAGAAATATTATAGCCAGGTTCCAGAATCCCCAGATCAAGGAGAAAATACTACAAGCAGCCAGGAAGAAACAATTTCAATATTGTGGAAACACAATCAGAATAGCCCAGGACCTGGCAGCTTCTACACTGAGGGATCGAAGGGCATGGAATATGATATTCCAGAGGGCAAAAGAACTGGGAATGAACCCAAGGGTCACCTACCCAGCAAAACTGAGTATTTTGTTTCAGGGGAAAATATGGTCATTCAGTGGAATAGAGGACTTTCAAGCATTCTTGAGGAAAAAACCAGAATTGAATAGAAAATTTGACATCCAGACACAAGAAGGAAGAGATGCCTGAGAAGGTAATCAGGGAAAAGAAATCAAAAGGAACTTATCAAAGTTGAACTATTTACATTCCTATATGGAAAAGCAATAACTGTGACTGATGATATCTTTCTCACTATGAAAATAATGGAAGAAGGGGTGTGGTCATATGAATACATATGTGAATGTGTGTGTATATGGTTACAGTTATATATGGATAGAGGGCATAGGTTGAATTTGTTGGGAAGGGAGAATACTCAAGGGATGAAATTATGAGGTGAGAGAGGAAAGTGGCAAGAGGAGATGGGGAGAGACAGGGTAGGGTAAACTATCCCATGTAGAAGAAGCAAGGGGAAGTGGTTGCAAGGGAGGGGAGAATAAGGAAGGCTAAAAAGGCAAAACCACATTCACATTGAATTTGGTTCAGGGAGAGAATGACATACATACTAAATGGGATATCTCAACCTGCAGCAGGATAGGGGGAAGGGGGATGAGAGGAGGGATGATGGATGGGAGGGCATCCTTGGGGTGAGGGGAGGTTGGAAGTACCCACTGTAAAAGGGACAGGATCATGTAGGGAATGGACCAGGTGGGGGGTGGGATGAGTGGGAGGGAATTATAAGCAGCCTTGTACAATATATCTACTATGATAATGTTTTGCATAGCTAGACATGTACAACATATACTGAATTACTTATCTCCCAAGAGGGAATGGGTGACAACGGAGGAAGGAAATGGATCTGAAATTTGAGGTCGTAACATTAAATGTTTCAAATATATATAAATACTATTATTAATACTCTTTTGCTTGTAATAGGGAGATAAGATTTGCAGGCATTGGGATGCAAAGACTCACCTTCCTCTAATGGAAAAGTCGATGGGGGTATGGGAGAAGGTATGGGAGAGAGCAGATTGGAGGAAGCGATATCTTGTGGGATTACTGTTCTGGGAGGTTGGGTAGGGGAATAATGGGGGTAAAATGATTGTAACTCAAAATCTGATGGAAATGAATGACGTAAAACAGAAGTTAATAAAGCATTTGTTTAAAAAAAATGTTCTAAATCACTATTGTTAGAGAAATGCAAATTAAAACAACTCTGAGGTACCACATCACACCGATCAGACTGGCTAACATGACAAAACAGGAAAATTCTATATGTTGGAAAAGATGTGCAAAAATTGGAACACTAATGCATTATTGGTGGAGTTGTGAACTGATCCTTCCATTCTGGAGAACAATTTGGAACTATGCCCAAAAAATTATAAAAATGTGCATACCCTTTGACCCAGTATAATACCACTTCTAGGTCTGTATCCCAAAGAGATCATAAAAATGGGTAAAGGACCCACATATACAAAAACATTTATAGCACCTTTTGTTGTGGTAGCCAAGAATTGGAAATTGAGGGGATACCCATCAATTGGGGAATAGTTAAACAAGTTGTGGTATATGAATGTACTGGAATACTATTGCTCTATATGAAATGATGAGCAGGCAGACTTCAGAAAAATCTGGAAAGACTTGGAAATGAATTGATGCCAAGTGAAGTGAAAAGATCCAAGAAAACACCATACACAGTAACAGCAACATTGTGCAATGACCATCTTTGATAGACTTAACTCTTCTCAGCAATACAAGGATCTAAGACAATTTCAAAATCCTTGTGATGGAAAATTCTATCCAAATCCAGAGAAAGCACTATGGAGTCTGAATGCAGATGGAAGCATATTATTTTATTTGTTTGTTTCTTCTTTCTCATAGCTCTTCCCTTTTGTTCTTACTCTTCTTGACAATATGACTAATGTGGAAATATGTTTAATATAATTGTACATGTATGGCCTATATCAGATCGCATGTGGTCTTGGGGAGTGGAGAGCAGAAGGAAGGGGAGAAAATTTTGAACTCAAAAGCTCATAGAAGTGAATGTTGAAAACTAAAAACAAATTAAAAAATAAATTTTTTAAAAAGCACTGCTTTAGAATATGCATACCCACTAAGGTAAGCATGGCACAAACCAGTCTTGCTGAATTAGGTTAGTGGTTACCAAAACCACCTGGTTGAAATTATGCAGTAACTATAAATCAGATATTAAAGACAACATCAGCAACAGATCCACATGGTATATATAATGAAGTATTCAATTCAACACGTATAAAATATCTACTTTGTGCAAGGTACTGTGTTAGGCACTGGGGAAACCAATAAAGAGAAATAGAGCCTGCCTTCAAAAAGCTGACACTTTACTGGGGGAAAGCAACACATATGTAGATAAACACAAGGTCATTTGAGATAGAGAAAACACTAATGACTGGGCATGTGGAAGAATCACGAAATACTTTTAATAAGAGGTGGAAGCTAAGGATTCTAACAGGTGGCAAAGAAAAAGGAATGAATTTTAAGCATGAGGAAGCCACATGAATAAACCCAGAGAGAGAAAAGATGGGATGCTGAGTTTAAGAAACAATTAGTGGGCCAATTTGGATGGAATGTAGTGTGTGCGTGAGGAGATAGCCTGAAACCTAGGAAGGGAAGACAGCTAATTGGGGGAGGAGGAGGGAGGGACAGGGCCTGAAACCAGCACAGGATTCCAGTCTGGGTTTCAATAGAAAATAGGTTGAGATCAGTTGGAAGTGGGTCTGGGGATGAAATAGCAGACTATGGCAGTGACAATGAACTGGACCTGACTTTGGAGTTTAGTTCTAGATTCCAGTCAAAGGCGGAAGGGAGCTTCCCAATCTGGGACTACAGAGTGAGAGGCAGAGGAAGTACTCAGATATCTATCCAGAACTTTGTTAGAGCAGGGTGCTAGCACTTTAGTAAGAAGAAGACTTGATCCTAAGACACAGGTTTCCCCTCTCCAGGAATACAACAGAAGATAAGGCTTGGGTCTGGTCAGCTCAATTAAGTGTACAGGCAGAAGGCAAAACCTGGCCTTCACACAAAATCCCAATAAAGGATCTGAGACTGGAGAAACAAGTAGACAGAAGAAAACTCCTAATACATTGAAATAAACACTAAGGGTTAAGAGAATTTCAGGATAAAATCTCAGAAGGAAATATCTCTCTGCAATGGTTACAAGTAGAACCTTGGGGGGAAAGAAAATAAATTGGTCACAAAGTCTCCCAGAGCAAATGGAAAAAATGAAAAAAAAAACTGAAACAAGAAGCAATAAATTAAATTTAATAAATTAAAATTAAGGTACTTGGGAGCATAAAACAGAAGGTAGAAAATGTTATTCAAGTAGCATACAGTTTGAAGAAACAGAATGGGGCAAACAGAACTTTGAAGTTTAAGAATACAGCTGGAAATGTTGGAACAAATTCAAAATCTGAAAAAATAGGATGTGAAAGGAATTTACTATTGAAAACAACTGACCTGGAAAAACAGGGTGAGGAGAGTTAACTAAAGGATCGCTAGAATTATTCAAAACCATGATAAAACCACAAAGTAATAAGAAAAATCAATATCATGCCCCAAGAAAACAAATCAAAACTATTAGAACCAGAAAGCAAAGAGAAATTGGAAAGAATACATCAATCAATACCAGAAAGAAACCGCAAATACACATGGAAATGTCATAGAAAAAAATTCAGAATTTCCAGATTAAAGAAAAAAAATGCCATAAGAAGCCAGGAAAGAAGCTATCAAGCACCAACATAACAGAGTCAGGATTCATGCAAGATTACATAGCAATTACTAGAAAATAAAGTTTACAAAAAAATATATCAAAAGATTTTTTTTAAGTGGCATATTACCAAGAATAACTTTCTTTGCAAAACTGAATATAATCCCACATGGGGAAAACTGACCTTTAACAGACAAGATGACTTTCAAGCATTCCTGCTGAGAAAACCAGAGGTGGGCAAATCTTTGAAATTCTAACATGAGACAGAAGAAATCTAGAAATGAAATTGCATTTGAGCTATTTAAAGGAGCTAAACAATGGTCAAGTGCTCATATTCATTAGGGGAAGAAATGGCCATTTTCTCTTCAGAATATCACTGTCTTCAAAGATCACAGAGAGAATTTTAAAAAGACAAATTCAGGGCCTGGGCATGCTTTTCTTCTCTTTCATTTGTTGTGAGAGGTCAATGGAGAGGGGGATGGAGAATATGCCAGGGAAGAAGAGGAAGGAATTCACAATTTTTTTCACAATTGGGGCACATCAGAAGATTATACGAACATGAAAATGAGGGGAGAATAGACAACTCATGAACTTCACTCTTATCTGAACTGGGCAAAGAAAGCTTGAATGCACAGAAACACGCATACTGTTACAGAAATGCAGCAAAATAAACAGGGAAGTGGCCAAAGACAGAGAAGGCTGAAGAGGAGGACGTAAGGTCAGGTAAAGGCAGAGAGGGAATACTTCAAAGCAAAACAAACTTCAACTACAAATGATTAAAGCGAGGAGATTAAAAGAAGAAAGAAATGGTAAGATACTGAGATGGTCTGGATGAACAGAGGAAGTCGAAAAGATTAGACTCAGACCTCTCCAACCTTGGTCTCATTCCCTTCTTTCTGTCTACTTTTTGCTTTAAAGAGAAAAGTAGATTTCTTGTCAAGATGGCAAGGAGACAGGCTGCCCAGCCCCTTCATACTAATGCCAGCAAAACCCTGAAGTTTGAATCAAATCAAATAAGGATCACCAAATCCAATGAGAATCTACAATAAATGACTTCTACTACTGTGTAAGTGTACAAAAATTTATCCTGGAGCCCTTGGGTAATAATAGGAAAAATAATAAATAATAAGAAACAATTATAATAATGATAGGAAATAGAAAATAATCAGAAAAATAGGAATCCCCCCCAAACAAATCAAGGGTCAGTGAGAACACAGAAAAGGCACATGTAGCCTGCAAGGCTCTGTATCCAGATGCAGCAAGAGCAGATGGTTTCCCTGAGAAAGCCCCAAGGTGGTCAAAAAGCCCCAAGGTAGGGACCTTGGAAACTAAAGAGAGAAGTATTGGGCTGTGACCAGCATGGTGTCATAATACTGATCCAGACAGCCTGGACTCAGGGGCTCTAAGGTCCCTACCACTGTGTCCTGAGATGCCAAGGAGGGCCCTGAAGATATAACACTCTGAACCTCAATGATCCAGAGAGTCCTCACCCTGGAGATGATCAGCCAAGAACCCACGGCAAGTCCAGGTAAAACCTATCACACCACTCAAAACTGTATCAAGAGGTAAAGCTTGCCACTGGTACAAAGACCCAATTCAGGAACTAAACTTGAAGAGATAAGTAAACTGAAGAAAACACTGACTACTATAAACAATTATTGAAAATATAATTATACACAATTGAAAATAGAGACTCAAAAAGAGGCTTGGGGAGGGGGGGAGGGAATGGATTTTTTTCTTCACAGGGAACACAAGAGTACATGGAATAAATTAAGACTAAAAAGTTAAATGAAAGCTTTAGAGGAAAGACCTGGAAGGAGTGAGCTCAAGAGAAAAAGGTGTAAACCTTACCCAAGAAATGGATGCCCTGAAAACCAAAATGGACTAAACAGAAATCAATGACTCCATATAACATCAAGAAATATTGAAACAGAATCAACAGATTAATATATATGTGTGTATGTATGTGTATGTATATATGTATATATATATACATATACATGCATACATATACATGCATTTTTGTGAGTGTGTAAATATACTCACAAAATATCTGATATCTGAAAACAACTGACCTGGAAAATATAACATGGAGAGATAATTTAAAGGCCACTGAATTCCCTGAAAACCATCATAAAGAAAAAATCCTGGACACAATATTTCACAAAATCATAAATGAAAACTGCCTGGGTCTATGAGAATCAGAGGGTCAACATAAGATAGAATCCATTAATCACTTCCCAGAAATAAGTCCCAAAGGAACAGTGTTCCCAGGACAAGGAATAGTGTATTTGGATGCAAACATCCAAAGGGAAAAACCAGTTCTAGTACTAATAACTATAGTCAAGATCACACAAGACCTTGCAGCTTCAGAGAAGGCCTTAAATACAATATGGTAAAAAGCAAAGCAGACAAAGTCCTGTAGAGGATCAGGGTGCTGTCTGGAGAGGAACCAAGACACTCATAACCCACATGTCATCGGAGATCAAGTCCTGTCAACTAGACCACATTTCATTTATACATGAATCTCTCCTAGGACAGCTGCCCCCCAGGTGAGATCCTTATCACATGCCTGGATAATTGCAGGAGCCTTCTGGTTGAGATTCCCTAGCCCAGGGGTAGGGAACTTGTGGCCTCAAGGTCATATGTGGCCCTCTGGGTCCTTAGGTGTAGCCCTTTGACTGAACCCAAACTTCACAGAACAAAGTTTGGATTCAGTCAAAGGGTTGCACTTGAGGATCTAGAGGGCCACATGTGGCCTTGAGGTCACAGGTTCTCTGCCCCAGCCTAAGTCTCTCCCTCTCCAGTCCCGTCTCCTTTTGGTGGCCAAAGAGATTGTCTTCGAGCACAGGTCTGTTCGTGTCACTCTTTTACCCTGCAAAATCCAGTGGTACCCCATCATCTCCAAGATCAAATATAAAATCCTACTTGGCTTTGAAAACCCTTTACAATTTGACACCTTCCTACCTTTCTACTCTACTCTTAAGTACTCTACACTTTAGCAGCACGGCCTTTTTCTAGTTGTCCCTCCTTCCCTATCCCTCTCAGTGTTAGTGCCTTCCTTCTGACACCACCTCCAATTTACCCTGAATATTGTTTGTATCACATATTTATCCTATACATTTTATTATATATTTTATAATATATAATGTAAATATATTAGATATATATTATTTATTATACATTATATATTGTATTTATTATTATAGAGTTATTTTCATGTTATTTCCTTCCTTGGAATATATGCTCCTTGAAAACAGGAACTGTTTTTGCCTTTCTTTGTATGTGCTTGGCACAATTCTTGGCACATAGTTAAGTCTTGATTTTAATTGACTTAGGAAGGACTGATTTGTCATTTGAGCTATCGCTGCTCAAAAAAAAAGTACATTTATTCTTCTTATTTTCAGAATAATATTTAACCTGAGTCTCCAAGAATTGGCCCATATATGCATGCATGTATGTAATTTATTTGTCTCAACCTATTTTTTCTTTCTGTTCTTTCCCTTAGAGAACATCTACTCACATGGATTTAGCTGTCATTTCTATTCAGATGTCTCCTAAATCTATCTTTCCCACTTACTCCTGTTCTGAGATTTAGTGTCATATTTCCAGATGCTTACCAATATTTCTGCTTGATTATCTTAAACCCAAGATTATCTGTAGACCACCACCCTTGCCCCCACCTCCCCAAGGCATTTTATTTCCTTTCTGTTAGGGTGTTCCCCTCTCAGAATTATCCCTTTATGATAGTAAACTAGGCCATCTTTTGTCTCAATTCTTACCTAGCCTTTAGTCATAGAATGGGTTGCCTCAGACAAAATGAGACCTGGGAAAAACCTTAATTTAGAAAGGCCACTGTCACCCACAGCATCCTGGGTCTTGACTTGTGACTTCTGCCATCCAGTCGTCTTGACTTTTGTCTTACTACTGGATGCCAACGACTCTGGAGGAGAGAGTGAAGCTGATGGCTTTGTGCAGCTCTGACTCACTTTCATGCACAAGTCAAGGAGATATCACCCTCATGATGTCATTGGTCCATTTCAAGAATGAAGGATGAAGAACAACAATTAAAAAGCAAAAGATATAGGCTGATAACTAACAATATTTACCATTCAAAGTTGAGTAAAATCCTACAGGAATTATTTTAAGGATTTTTAATAGAACAGAGGACATTCAAGTATTTCTGATGAAAAGCCTAAAGCTGAATAGAAACTTTGACATACAAATATAAGATCCCAAAGAAAACTAGGAAAATAAATTTCTTTGAGCAACTTATAGAAGTTACATGATGGTGTAATGTTACCGTTATTATCCGGAGAGGAGAAATAAATGTCCCTTCAGAATTAATGTCCACAAAGAGTGTTAGGGAAACTAAATAGAAAAACAGAAGTCCTGGGTATGAATTAGTTCTGTTCTGAGGGTCTGAAGAGGGAAAAGAGAAGGAAGGGCAAAATGAGGAATATACCAGTATAGAAACGAAAAAAGGAGAAGTGGAACTTGCTATTTCTTGGAACTGGGTACATGAAAAAACTAGATAAAGTGGAGGGAGGGTAAGGGAAAGAGGGCAGCAGATGAAGCAGACTCTTATCTGAAGTAGACAAAGGACGGGTGAACAGACATACCCGCAGTCTGGTATGGAAATACATACACAATTCTTGGTGACCCAGGTTAAATATTAGGCTGAGAATAAGAAAAATAAATGTGCATTTTTTGAACAGCAATAGCTCAATTAAGGAAAAAAGCAAGAGTTCTGGATGGGGGCTTGGGGGAGAGTTCAGAATAGCAATAAGCAAAAGAAACTTTCTCATCCTAAATGAAGCCTTTAATGAAAAGAAAACAGAAATAAATGAACTAGAATTTAAGGGTGTGCCTTAGATTTGCTGCAAACAATTGGAGAATGGTCGCACAAATTGGCATGTATGATAATAAAGGCGTATTATTGTGCCATAACATTATAGGGGGAGAAATTATGAAAGAGATTATTTCAGAGAATCCTGGGCAATAACAACGGAAGCTGTATGACATCAGCAGAACCAGGAGAACAATTTGTAAAAGGCGAGCAATGCTGGAAAGAAAACCAACTTTTGAAAGATTTCATTCTGATCAATGTTGCAAGGTGCAAGCAAGTTTGCCTATAGAACATAAAAAAATGGGGAAAAGAAAAAAAGGCCATTCAAGTCTCCAGAGGACCCATGATCTAACAGAGAGGTGATAGACACAGGTGCAGACACACATTTTGGGATGTGGCCACTATTTGGATTCATTTTGCTTGTCTCTACTTATTTGTTACAGGGCTGGGTTTTTTCCCATCTTCTTTTTCTTAATGGAGGGAGAAGAGTCAAGGAAGAAGGGGGACTAGCAATATTGATGCCAAAAAGGGAAGGCACTGAAATACTTTTGAAAATGCACAGAACTTGGGGCGGCTAGATGGTGGTACAGTGAACAGAGCACTGGCCCTGGAATCAGGAGGACCTGAGTTCAAATCCAGCCTCAGACCCTTAACACTAGCCATGTGACCTTGGGCAAGTCACTTAACCCCAATCACCCTACCTTCACCCCTCCAAAAAGAAAAAAAAAAGTTAAAACAAAAAAGAAAATGCACAGAACAAAAGAAGGTCAGAAGGAAGCAAAGACCAGAAGGAAAAGTTTGAATGTGATGTACAGAATTTATTATATACTTTCTTTTTTTAATTTTTGGAGGGCAAGTGACTTGTCCAAGGTCACACAGCTTGTTTTTGTGTTAAATTTCTGAGGGCAGATTTGAACTCAGGTCCTCCTGCCTCCAGGGCCAGTGCCTATCATATACT
The DNA here is from genome assembly GCA_011680675.1 of Gymnobelideus leadbeateri. NCBI lineage: Eukaryota > Metazoa > Chordata > Mammalia > Diprotodontia > Petauridae > Gymnobelideus > Gymnobelideus leadbeateri. The sequence continues at coordinate 218,529 of WOXC01007526.1, forward strand.
TTTTAACAAACAGGTGAGGCATGAAATACAAAGCAACAAATTCATACAGAGGTCTCCTTTTGTGTTTTGTGGGTACAGATTTGTGGAAGGGTGTTGGTATTTAAGTTCAAAACAAAAAAAAAATAAGATTACATAAAAAGAAAATACAGGGGTTAGACAGGAAAAAAATCATGAATGTGAATAAGATGGACTCAGCCATCAAATAGATATCTAGGGTAGCAGAACCCGTTTAGAATTACATGTAGAAAACAGAATCCAACAATATATCCTTTATAAGAAAGAAACCTAAAGACTCAGTTGAATTAGAAAAATAAAGTAGAATCATTACCAGTTGAATTAAAAAAGTAGGTGTGGCAATCATGAGCTCAGAAAATAGGATTAAAAGAGATAAGCAAGGAAACTACATTAAGCCTAACTCAGAGGCACCATAGATAATGAATAATTATCAATACAGTAATCAATATCTCCTGCCAAGCCAGATTCTGGAAACAGAAAAGAGCTCCTCAATCTCATGTCCACCAAGCAGTAATGAAAAATGATGACCATGATAAATAACCAGCAGAGACTATACATGCCTGGAATAGACTAGCTGTCACCTAAGACCAAGCCAGCAGGAGAAATGTGTAACTTCATAGAAGACATGGCACCCTGAAGCATGAAAAGAAAACTGCCCCTCTGCTTATATGCCTTGGCCACATGCATCCCCAAAAGTATGTGACTGTCCATACATGTGCCGTGGCCATCAGAACATGCCCTAAGATGTCCACTCTTCTCAGTGATGGTGGGTATAATTGTGGGGGGTATATCCCAGGTTTATTGGGTATTTGGATGCGAGTTGGGGGAAAGGGTTTGCTACTTTTCTTACTGTATGCTCAGGGAATGTTCATGAACTAGAGCTTTGAGTGAATGCAAACCCAAGGGTACCTTGACCTTGTCTGAGGGGCTCACTCTGAGTTGTGAGTCATCAACAGACACATAAAATGAATTATCAGGGTAAAATTAATCATCAGGAAATAGTAAAAATGATGCCTATGTAATCATTTACAAAGTCTTGGTTTATTTTTTTAATTTCATTTCACACGTTCTTTTTTTTAAAATTTTCTCTTTTCATACTTTCATATCCATATGAATGTCTGTACTTGTCAGTGGAAGCTCAAATAAAATTTACATTAAAGGCAGCAATAACCTTGTGCAATACTTTATAAGCCCCATTTCATAGAAGAGGAAACAAAGGTTGGGAGAGCTTAAGTGAATTTGCTCAGGGTCATACCGTTAGCAAATGTCAAACTCAGAACTGAAACTAAATTCAGTCTTCTTTCCAGTAAATGACTAGAGAATGAATGCTTTTTATACCACTTCCCATTTTCCTGCTCTGTTTACACAACACTGACTGACAATTTTACTTCATTTCTAGTGCCTTTTTCCCATTCAGTGAAGGGTTTGTCCCATAGGCCCCATAGGACTGTCAGAAGAATGACAGGGATTCAGGGAAAGCCAAGTCCCAAGGGGCATGGCTAGTCTGGCCAGTTAGTGTTAAAAAGCACAAATGTTCCCATCCATACTCTGCCATCACTCCCCAAGCAAAGGAGTGCACATAAACTTAACTTTTCCCTTTGTAGGAATCATGCCAGGCATCCTACACACACACACACACACACACACACACACACACACACACACACACACACATAATTTTTTCCCTCAAAACTAACAATGAGGCAGCTAGATAGTGCCGTGAATAAAGTGCCAAGCCTAAAGTCAAGAGGACTCATCTTCCTAAGTTCAAATCTGGCCCCAGACACTTATTCTAGCTGTGTGATGCTGGGAAAGTCACTTAACCCTGTTTGCCTCAGTTCTTCCCCTGCAAAATAAAGTGGAGAAGGAAACCCCAAATGGCGTTACAAAGAGTCGGACATGACTGAAATGACTGAACAACAAAAAGATAGGATTCTAGAAGATCAGCCCCTTAGAAATGTCAGAGGAAGGAGAAATCATTGAGAACCTTGTCTGAGGGGCTCACTGAGTTGTGAGTGCTATATCAATAGACACATACTTTAGGGGTAAAATTAACTATCAGTAAATAGCAAAAATTATGCATAAGAAGTCATTTACAAGGTCTTACTTGATTTTGAGGGGGAGGGGAGGGCCAGCAAAGTTGGTAACCTGAGACTAGAAATGCTTGACCATGTCTAGGTAAAGTTCTGCCTATGCATTTCAGCTCTGAAAATGACCTGAGAGTTAGCAGTATTTCTCAAGAAATGAGCTTAATATATGTAGAGGGTTTGACCTAGGAATGGATAGGGGATCGCCATGAAAGTTTAGGTATTGCAAAGGGGCTTCACAGAAACTTGGCAGCTCCTCTCAAAGTCATGTGGCTAACAGGAGGGTTGAGGAGATGTGCTAACTAAGCACAAGAGGAAGCCTAGCCCCAAAGCAGAGGTTTTTAAACTTTTTTTTTGAGAGGGGGCATAATCCCCCATCTACCACCTCAGGAAGGTTTGTTACAAGTCATGTTCATTTTCTACAAAACTCCACCAAGCTCAGTCCAAAGTGCTGGACCCGAATCCTGAGCCCTCGTTTCTCAGGGCTTTGATGCTAGGCTGACAAAAATACCCTGCCTGGATTCCTAAACAAAAACGCCAAAGGTCCAAACCTGATGCTCAGGGCCATCGGAAGCCATTAACAAAAGAATCACATCACATTCTCAGACCTGAATGCAGCAAATGTCACAGCCAGTGCTGAGTCAAGTTATTTTAAAGATAAGAACACTTCTGGCTAAAAAACCAATGGAAAAAGGCACACTTCCAACCACAAGGCAGGCAACATGGAATGTCCACTCATGTCCCAGTGCTCATGATTCTCCCAAAAGCAGGTCCTAGAATCCTCCATGTGTGAAGAACTCCTGCTTGAGGGGGCGGAGCCAAGATGGCGGAGTAGAAACAACACTTCCAAGGTGCTCTGCCCCACACCACTTCAAAATCATGTAATAGGGGACTCTGAACAACCTCTGGAGCTCCAGCACCCACAGAACGACACAGAGAAGCTAACTTCCCACTGAGGACAGCCCGGCAGGGAGTGGCCACCGCAGTGCTCTGGGAGCCCAAGCCCAGGCCCACGTAAGCCATGGTTTTAGCCCCGGGGCAGCCAGGCCAGCAGCCAGCTGGAGGGACCCCAGAACACTAGCAGCTGTGGAGATTCCAGAACTATCAGCACAGATATGCCTAGGACAAAGTGAGAGGTTAGTGCCTTATGGACTTTGGGACCAGTATTTGGGGAACGCGTCGGCTTCCTCCTCTGGGGGCAAAAAGCCGCTGAAGAAACACAGCACAGAAGCCATTTTGCAGTGTCAGTGGCGGCTCTAGCTCCTGGTCTGCGAACTATAGGGAGATCCAGCAATCAGTCTGGGGGTTAATTGCTCTTGCTTTAAACTGCCTGGATCTGGATTGTGGTCTGGGGGGGAAGTTTGGGGTGGGTATCCAATTTGCGAGAGTGGGTGGAGACTTTACAGAGGCCACCCAACTGGCGGAAGTTGTGAAGACTCCACGTTTGGGACAGAAGCTCTCCTGTCTGGTGGCAGAGTCCCACTATGGCAACAAGCCCAAAAATCAAGTAAAGTTGCAACATGCCTAGGCAAATAAAACAAAATAAACAGAAAAATTCAACATTGGCCTCCTATTTTAGGGGCAAAGAAGATCGAAGCATGGAGGAAGACAGTGAGGTCATAACTCCTGCACCAAAAACCCCAAATGAAAAAACAAGCTGGCTACAGGCCATAGAGGACCTTAAGAAGGATTTTAAAAACCAAATAAGAGAAGTGGAGTAAAAATTGGGAAGAGAATCGAGAAAGATGCAAGAAAAGTATGAAATGAGAGTCAACAGCCTGACTGAGGAAAACAACTCCTTAAAAAATAGACTAACTCAAATGGCAAAGGAGGCCCAAAAGGGCAATGAGGAGAAGAATGCCTTAAAAAGTCGAATTTGCCAGATGGAAAAAGAATCTCAAAAGCTCACTGAGGAGAATCATTCCTTCAGATTTAGGATGGAAGCTAGTGACTTTGTGAGAAATCAAGATGCTGTTAAACAGAGCCAAACAAATGAAAGAATAGAAGGCAATGTGAAATATCTCATGGGAAAAACCACTGACCTGGAAAATAGATCCAGGAGGGATAATTTTAAAATTATTAGACGACCTGAAAGCCATGATCAAAGAAAAAATTTAGAAATCATCCTCCAAGAAATTCTCAAGGAAAACCGCCCTGATATTTTAGAACCAGAAGGCAAAATAAGAGGTTGAAAGAATCCACCAATCACCTCCTGAAAAAGATCCCAAAAAGATCCCAAAAAGAAAACTCCTAGGAATATTATAGCCAGGTTCCAGAATTCCCAGATGGAGAGAATATTACAAGCAGCCAGGAAGAAACAATTTCAATATTGTGGAAACACAATCAGGATAGCGCAGGATCTGGCAGCTTCTACACTGAGGGATGGAAGGGCTCAGAATATGATATTCTGCAGGTCAAAGGACCTGGGATTAAAACCAAGAATCACCTACCCAGCAAAACTGAGGATCATGTTTCAGGGGAAAGTCCTCTATTTCATTGAATGTCCTTATTTTTCCCTGTAGCATTACACTCAGTTTTGCTGGGTAGGTGATCAGTGAATTCTTTCAATTCCTATTTTGCTCTCTGGTTCTAGAATATCAGGGCAATTTGGCTTGATAATTTCATGAAAGATGGTGTCTAGACTCTTTTTGATCATGGCTTTCAGGTAGACCAATAATTTTTAAATTATCTCTCCTGAATCTATTTTCCAGGTCAGTGGTTTTTCCAATGAGATATTTTACATTGCCTTCTATTTTTTCCTTTATTTGGATCTGTTTTATAGTATCTTGATTTCTCATAAAGTCATTCACTTCCAATTGCTCCAATCTAATTTTGAAGGACTTACTCACTTCAGTGAGTTTTTGAAATTAATTTTCCATCTGGCAAATTCAGCTTTTTTAAAGCATTATTCTCTTCATTGGCTTTTTGGGCCTCTTTTGCCATTTGAGTTAGTCTATTTTTTAAGGTGTGATTTTCTTCCGCATTTTTTTGGGTCTCCTTTAGCAGCCTATTGATTTGCTCTACAGTATTTTCTTGCATCATTCTCATTTCTCTTCCTAATTTTTCCTCCACTTCTCTTACTTAGTTTTCAAAATCCTTCTTGAGCTCCTCCATGGCTTCTAACCAGTTCATATTTTTCTTGGAGGCTTTTGATGCAGGAGTTCTGACTTTGCCATTTTCCTCCTACTCCATGCCTTGATCCTTTTTGTCCCCAAAAAAGGATTCTATCTTCTGTTTGTGCTTCCATTGCTTGCTCATATTGGCAGCCAATTTCTTGACTTTTGAGCTCTTTGCCATGGTAGAACTCTTCTTTTAAGATGGAGAGAGCTATGTTCCAAATCACTGGGGTTTTTGCAGCTACTAGAGCTATTAGTTGGGCACCCTCTCTACAAACACCACAGGCTCTGGCTCACTAGTCACACACCCCAGGACCACCACCCAAGACCACGATCCAGACCCAAGCAGGTCAAAGCAAGGGCGATTACCCTCTGGTCACTTGGTCCCCCTACAATCTGCAGGGCAAGAGCTCCAGAAGCAGCCATGCAGCAACAGCTGCAGCCACCAAGCCTCCTCTGCTTCTCACTCTAGGGGTAGCAGCTGGACCACACTTCTCTTGTGTGAACAAAGTTTCACACTTGCGTTTTACTTTGTCTTTGGCATTTGTGGACTGAGAAGTCTGGAAACCGCTACAACTGCTGGTGATTTACTCTCGTGAAGTTAGCTCCAGCCATGAAGTCAGCTCCAGCCACTGCTTGGTCAGCACCACCCTGAAGCTAAAACTGCAGCTCAGTTGGGTCTGAGCTTGGCTCCCAGCAGGCTGTGATGGACCCTTCCTGCCAGCCTGCCAGGCTTCCTTCAGTGGGAAATTTGTTTCTCTCTGTCATTTTTGGGGTTCTGTAGCTCTGAAGTTTGTTTAGAGTCATTTTTTACGTGTATTGGAGGAGGTGGATAATGTTCTTTAATATGAATTTGGGGAGACCAATGCTATGTAGGTACTGAGAAAAGTCTTTTTTTTTTTGCTTTTTGTTTTTATTTTGTGCCTAATTCTCCTCCCTCCTGCCCTGCAGAGATTTAGGTAATGTTGGATTGGGGGTGAGGAACTATGTCCTTAGGGTAGAGAGAAATTTTTGTACATTTATTTGTTCTTGATACATTTTTTAAACAACATTCCTTTGTAAAAGCTAATAGATGTGAAGTGGATAAATAAAACTGGGGTGCTAGTTGTAACCCCCCCTAAAATTTTGGGGAAGGAACAAAGCTGGACGGAGTCTGAGCCAACAGCAGAGAAAAGAGATTTCTGAACCCTGAGGGTCGACTCTGAGAGCCCACCTGGCTCTCAGAAAGCAAGGCCAGAGCATATGTGTTACAATTAAATGCCCTAAATTCTTAATTAATGTTTCTTCTGCTTGGCTAGTAAAAGAAACACCTGTGGGAGCTTGTGAGCTGTAGATTTGAGTAAATGCTGACCCACACCCACAAAATGTCTCAATCCCTGGGGGTGGGATGTAAGGAGCTACATAAGAAAGTAGATAAAATTACTTTTAATGAAATAACAGTGGCTGACATTTACAGAATATTTTACATGTTTTCTCATTGAAGCCTCATTACAACTCAATGAAGTAAGTACCACAGGTATTGTTCTCACTTTTCAGATGAGTAAACTGGGACTCAGGTTAAATCAGATGCACATGTTCACACAATATCAATTGGAGGTGGGATTCAAAACCAATTAGTTGCTCTTGATTCCAGGTCCAATACTTTATCCATTGTACCATACAAAGTGTGCTATAACCACTCCATTCATCTTAGAAGTCACATTTATGACAGAGCAGAGTACTCTATTTTTATGTGTTGTATATACATTTAATCACACCCTGCCGTATGCTATCGTTAATATGTATGGTCCATGTAAGGCCACAAGACTTAGAACATAATTTTACTATTTTTAAATGATTGTTGAAGTTTCTGGATGTAGCCTTTGCTATTATGATATTGTTAATCATATCTATGATTTATTTGAAGCTGAGTCCTTGGTCAGAAGCACAACCTCCAATTTTACTATTATCATTTTGGAAAAGCAAAAATTCACTTTACACATGGTTAGCAGAAATGCACTGTAACAAAAAGTGGGGATAATATTTAAAAGCAAGTACTACAGGAATTCAAATGGGAAAGACAACTGGAGTTTAGTATGATTCAAAAAGATTTCCTAGAGGAAAAGGAACTTGAACCAACCCTTGAAAGCTACAAGAAACTAGGATAGGCTATGAAATGACAGTTCTGGTTTACCATCTTTGCATTACACCCCTTTCCACAGATGAGTTCATATAACCTCAACTTGCAAGTTTAACCCTGTGCCAACTCTGTACCAATACAGACCCTAGATGAAGTAAATACTAAGGACTCCCAGATTCAAAGCTTAGGAAGTGATACGGAGTAGACTTCCTGTGATGCTCCCCTGAAACTCTACCACATGCTTCATGGTAGAAACTTACCTGGAAAAACCTAAAGGAGAGCAGGGTTATATTTAGTCTCTAATCCCTGGCCCACCATTTGATTGATTGATCAATCAATAAAGTGCACAACACAAGATCAAGAACAGACAAGCTTGACCACTGTGGAGGACTCATACTGAAGAGTAGTGGAAAAATAAATATGGAAATGGAAGTATGGGATCAGACTATGGGAGACCTTGAGTTCCAGGTACAGGAATTTAGATTTTACCCCAAGGCAACTGAATCACGCTGATAGAAGAGAAAACATTGTAAGGGTGATACTTAAGAAAGAGTAATCAAATATCAATGTATAAAAGGAAACAGAGGCTAAAGACAAATAACTAAATTAAAATATTATTAAGAATAAATGGATCTTTCCTTAATATGATAGGTAATGCCCATCTGAGACTAAGAGCCAGCATCATATGTAATGGAAGAAACTACAGGCCTTTCCAATAAGATTAGGGGTAAAGCAAGGATGTCCATGATCACCACAATGGTATAAATGTTAGCTATAGCAATAAGGTAAGAAAAAGAAATTGAGGAAATAAACATAGGCAAATAGAAAACAGAATTTTTGCTTTTTACATATGATATATGATGATGTATTGAGAAAACACAAGAGAGTCAAGTAACAAATTAATTGAGTTGGTTGACAAGACCAAGAATATTAAGCATTTTCTCCAGTCCTCAATAACTCTCAAAACTCCCCAATATGAGAATTATATACAAGCAGTAAAGCAATTGCAGTTGCCTCCACAGGCCAAGGCACCAATGATCGTAATAAGGTAATAAATGAATGAATGAATGGCAGAGAAAAATAATCCCTAATCCTCTCACTCAGCATCCCCTCCCTTACCAGTCCCCCCCACTCTGATAGGGCAGCACAACTCAACTAATTAACTTATTCTCTGGGATCCACTCAGGGATTTCTTTGCTGATGCTTTAGTCTTTGCCTGCATACCCTGCCACTAACTTCACCCTACCACTCTGTGGAGACAAGAAGTAGATCTCAATTTGGTCCATTTCCCTTGGGGAGGAGAGAAAGGTATAGAAAAAGTGAAGGATGTTCTGCTTGGGTTGGCAGTGAGCTGTATCAATAATACTAACCCAGAGAACTAGAAAAGAAGGAACTGGGGAAACGTGACAGTGGGTGGAAAGGACGGTATACACAAAGCTTGAAGGAAAGAGGACTGACATCTATCAATTCTGTCTCCCTTCCTTCCCCAGGGACAGAGGTCACTGAAAACTAAATTCTACAACACAGAAAGAAGATGACATCCAAACCCCCAAAGGAGCTGTTTTCAAAGAAGAAGGAGTCAGAAAGTGGAGGAAAAGACTGAAATTATCAAGGATCTCAGAACCCAAAAGTAGAAGAAAAGATGGTTACTAAGACAGCTAAATGAATCCAAACACATCTAAATAATATTAAAAACATGGCAATGAACCAAGACCTAATGAAGAAAAGGAGTCTATAGGTTCTCCCAGAAAACATGGAACTACATCAGGACATTCCAGAATAGCTCAATAGAGAAACAAAAATCTTAACAGAAAACTTTAGAAGGAAACAAATGACAGAATGTATGGCTTACACAGAAGAAATAATTAGCAGAATAAATAAGAAAAAATTTAATCCACAGTCTCCAAAGATGTGCTGAAGGGGTCACAAGTGGAAAAGTTTAAGAAGCTCTGAACTAGAGAACTACTGACTAGGAATACAGAAATATAGAAATAAAGGTCAATTTGGAATAAAAGAAGCAAAATGCAACACATCAAGCAAAATAAACTGAATGTTAAAGATGGAGTGTGAAGAGAAAACTTAAGGATCAGAAATCTCCCAGAAATCAGAAGAACATGACAAGTTAAAAAATCTAGACATCATGATGCAAGAAATAATACAATGTGGGTAGATCTAGGGAAGTTAGGAAGTGGGTTAGGTTTCTGGGGAAAAGAAAATGCCTTCAGTTGTGGATATGTTGAGTTTCAAATGCCAGTGGGCAACCTAGAGATGTCCAGCAGGCATTTAATGAGGTAGAAATAGAGATCAGGCTAGAGAGAAATGAGGACTGGATATGTAAATCTGCATAAAAATAATAATTGAACCCATGGGAGTTGATGAAATCACCGAAAGAGAGTGTATAGAGAGAAAAGAGGGTCCAGGACAGATCCTGGGAATAAGAACATGGACAGGATGAGGATCACCATCCAGTCAAGGAGAGTGAGGAAGGAATGATAAGTAACATCAAACGCAACAGGTCAATGAAAGTAAGGACTAAAAAAAAAAACCCAAATTATTAAATTTGACAAATGGGAGGTCACTGGTGGCATTTAAAAGGGCAGGTACAGTTGATGAGGCAGTGAAGTGTAGTTAAGAATTTAATGGGAACTGAAAAAATGGAAAAAAATGTAAATGGATCTAAAATATGGAAAGGAAGGAAGGCAAAAATAATACTTAAAGAATACAGAAAAGAAAATGTTGGAAGTGCCGTCATGTTGCCCACTCCATGCATATAGTCAGGCTTCTATTAAGCTTTACAAGGTATAACCACCTCACCCACAGACTCAAGGAATATATAAAATTGAAAGTAATTCGTGTCATCCAGTCCAACCCAAACTGAACAGTAACATCTTTAATAATCCCAGACTGATCAACTACTCCCCACTTTAAAATGGCCACTGCCTCCCGGGGGTTGTCCATCCATTCTAATTATTAAGATGTTTTTCCTAACATTGAGCCAAACTCCACCTCTGAAACTCTCTCATAATGATCCTAGCGTTCTGCCCTTAAGGGCCAAAGAGAACAAGTCTAATCCTTTTTCTCCATGACTGACTTTCAAATATTGAAGACAGCTATCACAGCCCCCATGAGTTTTCCCTTCACTTCATCTTGTAATTATTTAAGCACCTGCAATGTGAAAAAAGAACCATGCAAAAGTATGCAAAGACAAAAATAGGCAGTTTCTTCCCCCCAAAGACGTAAATTTTATAGGTTAACTATGCCCAGTTGCTTTAAATGGTCTTTGTGCTAAGTTCCCAAAGTGGGTGATACCACCCCATGGGGGACAATGGAACAATCCAGGGGGTGGTAGTCGCCTCAGGTGCAATTGGGGAGTGTTGAATAAAAATAATGGAGCTGTGGAAACATAAGGAAAAAAAGGGAAGAAAATTTTGAAAAACCATTCACACGTTTCATCTGTTGTGTAACAGGGTTAAAGTCATAGTGATTATGTTATTTTCTAAATAAACACACAAAATGTTGGCAGGCAAGCAGATGTGCGACAGCTCATAGGCTGTACTATGTGCATGTAATGACTCATTTACAAGACAATACTATCTCAGTTACATGATGGGATACTGCATCATCAAAATTTCAATAAAGGGGAAAAATCCTACAAAAGTACTATAAATTATTAAATTTAAGATGCGTCATTATTTTAAAAATATTTTATATATTTTTAAATGACACAAATTTTTTTTTAAAAAACCATTAAAATGTTAAAGAAAGTAGCTTTCCGGGGCGGCTAGGTGGCGCAGTGAGTAGAACGTTGGCCGTGGAGTCAGAAGGACCTGAGTTCGGATCCGACCTCAGACACTTAATGCACGCACAAACAAAAAAAACCTAGCTGTGTGACCTTGGGCAAGTTACTTAACCCCAATTGCCCTTTAAAAAGCAAAAAAAAAAAAAAGTAGCTTTCCAGTAGTTGTTGAGTAATTTTTTTAAAAGGATACAGTAGGCCAAATAAATTTAGGAACCTCTATTGTAGAACATTGTCTCCAGCCCCATCAAAAATTTAGCCCTCTTCTTCTCAATGTGCTTAAGGTTAGCAAAGTTGTTGTTATGTAGCATCCAGAAGTGAATACAATACTTCACATGCTGTCTGATCAGGGTAGCAGAAAATGAAAACACCACCTATCTTGTTCTAGACGTTCAACTCTTAACATGATCTAAGATGGCATTAACTTTTGCTGCCATGTCATATGGTTGATTTATATAAAGCTTGCAGTCTACTAAAACTCCCAGTTGTTTGTTTTTTTCCATATCAGTTATCTAGACATTCCTCCTCCCCTCCCCATACTATATTTGTGTGGTTGATTTTTGAACCCAAATGCAGGACCTCACATTAAATTTCATTTTATTAGATTTAGCTCACCACTCTGACCTGTCAAGAGCTTTTAAATTCCTGGTTCTGTCAACCACTGTATTAACTATCCATCCCGGTTCTGTATCATCTGCAAATTTAGGAAGCATGCAGGCCATCTATGACTTTATCAAAGCAACACAAGGTTAAGGACAGAACCCTAAAGCATGCTATTAGAAATTGTTTCCATTAGCCTATTATTGATTCTTTGGGTTTAAGTGCACAACCACTTCCAAATCCACTTCTCTTCATATTTTCCAACAAGGACAGCATGAGATTTTCTCAAATACTTTGCTTAAATTCAGATATGCTCTGTCTACAGTATATCCATGATCAGTTAAGTAAGTGTCATAAAAGGTACATACCCACAAGAATGTGTTATCTATTATGTTCAAAGCACACTCAGTTCTAGGTGATAGATGTACCAAAAAAAAAAAATTTGATGAAACTAGATAGCCCTTAATGAGTACTGCTTCCTTTTGTAAATGTTCACAAACTATCAAATTAATACGCTCTAGAATTGTGATGGGAATCAAAGCCAAGCTCACTGGCTTTAATGAAAAAAAAACAAAACTTTTCTGAAAAATGGGCCATCTGCTCTTCATTAGTCCTGTGGGACCTTTCCCATTCTTCCAAAGATTGCTGTCAGTGGCTCAGCAATCACATCAATGGTCTGGGATTTAATTTCTCCAGGACTGTTAATATGAACTCCTTGAGGGCAGATAGGTCTCTCTTACCTTCTCTTCACTTATCTTGGATTACAACTTCCTACTAAAAATGATACATAAAAGAAGTCTGAGAAACATCATTTCTAAGTAATTAATCATTTAATTAATTATGGCTAGTGAATAATTAATAAAAAGGTTGGTCATTTGGCCATCTCTCATGAACCAAAGATGGATCATGGCAGCCTACTGATGCCCTTGGAAATGTGGGTGTTCCTGACAGGTGGCAATCAACTCTGCTTGGTTAACAATGAATAAGAAGAAAGAAGGTTATATTGAGAGGTGGACCTATTTTAATGAAACTCTTAAGAAAGGCCTCTAGGAGGTAACATTTAAACTTTAAAGGATGCTAGGGCATCCAAAAGACAGAGGTCAGGAGGAAGGGTAACCTAAGCATGTGAGACAACCTGTTCAAAGACAGACGGGTAGAAGATAAAGTGTTTCGTACCTACGACAGTAAATTTAAAGTTTGCAGAGCACTTTACATATAGTTGATCGTTACAACTCTGTGAGAAACGTAGTCCAGGTACTATCAGTCCCATTCGAGGAAATTATTCAGACTCAAAAAAAATTGATTTTCCCAAGGTCACAGGACTTAAACCCAAGTTCTTTGGTTCCAAACCCAACCTTGCTATGATATATCCATCATGCCATGAAGGTAACCCTAGGTTCTCAAAGGCTTTAATCAACCAAGGGTCACCAACCAACCAAGGTAGCTTCCTACTCTGAGTATGGACCCAGTAAAAGACTAGATCTCTCTAATCCAAGGTATACACTAGGCTAAAGTCAGATAGACTCATCAGCTTGGCTCCAGGGTGAAGAATTTCCAGTCACAGGAGTTCTTAAACACTGTTTACTAAAGTCATAAGGAAGTTGCAGCTTGAATCAATGAAAAGGAAATGACAGATCTTGAAAAAAAAATACTAAAATGCATCTTAATAGCTAAACCAACATATATACCACAGTGCCCTTTCTGTGGTGAGCAAAAAAGAATAAATTAAGACTTCCAACTTCAATATATTTTAATAATTCATCTTTCAAAATATTATTTTTGGTGGCAAGAGGGAGAACATCATGGCAAGTTGAATAGAAAATTATCCCAAGTAATCACTGCTAGATACTGCTGCCAATTCAAGTTTGTGACCAGAATCATTCTGTGTCATGAATACTTTTTCCCTAGGTATAAAATGTATTTGAGAAATTCATTTTCTCTTCTTTATTTCTTCACAAAAAAACCTGTTAAAATATTGTCAGCCACCCCCAAGAAAATGGCAGAAGAAGAAATTATCTACAGCAATATGAGACCTCAGTGTTTAAGACCATGAGAGCATGAAAGCTATTATTACTTACTAATGAAGTGAAATTATTCAAAAAGTAAACCAAAATAAGCAAATAAAAGAGCCTTTCCAAACACCCTTTATGAATCTAAGTTTTTTTTCCCCAAGCTAATTTCCTTTTCTTTTCAAATCTAATATAGGACAGTTACATGCAGTTTTCATCCATCAGCACAATCATAACAGTAGAGTAATTTAATATATTCAATAATGTATTTAAATTAGTAAAGCTGAAAGAAAAATTTTAATCAATAAAAGCTGTATTATAGACAGCCTTTTCTCTGAAAGGCTTGCTTTTTTTCTCCAAATAATTCAATTCATAGGACCAATCAATTTTTTAAATATAAACTATTTCCAAAGAGTCAGTTACAACCCCTGATATAGTAGGAGAGGTGGAGTTAACTGAAACAGAGCAGTTTGGACAAAGGATTTTGGGTTATCTACTCCCAAACCAAGCGTATCTAAGCAGACATTAGTATTTTTAATCTGATTTGGTGATAACTTGAGAGATATTTTAGAAATATCAGTGAGTCCACTCATACATAAGCACTAAAAAAAAAAAAAATGAAAATGCCAAACATTTGCTCAAAGCATATGCTAATCAATAGTTTAACAAGCAGTTAATATTGAGTGACAGGAGGAAGGACCACAGTCACAGTGGGATAAGGCACTCCCTCTATTTGGGGAGAGGAAAGACCAAAGGAGAACACATGGATGCATAAGCTAAAAGGACAGGTTGGTTTATTTAGAGGACTGAGATCTAGGGGCTTGTAATGGAAATGCAGATTTGAAGATCTTCCCTGCCCCTAGGCCCTTTGATTGGCTTTAAGAGACTTTGATTGGCTTTAAGAGACTCTGAAAACCTTCCTTGATTTGAAAATATGCTCTGCCTCCTAATAGGCTGAATGTGGTCATATGGAGCCTGTGGTGGGAGGCTTGGTTTTCAGGAATGACCACACCTTGATGCTGTGTGATTGGGCAGTGGGTCCAGAAGGTTGTTACATTCTCTGAGCCAGGAGAAGGCTATATAAACCCTTAGGAGAGGCTTTGCTTTGGGGCTCACTTTGAGAAGTGTTGTGTGATTTGACCAGATGAGACTCTGGGAAGCCATTGTTGAGAGCCCCCCGGCTTTGAAAACCCAGATGTTGATGCTTCCCTCTCTGGTAACTGTGATTTGGTATTGATGTATATAAAGTTGGGACAGTTTGGAAGCCTGTCTGTTTGATCTGTTTGTATACTCTGAAGTTTGGGGTGCTGACCTTCTCCCCCTGAACTAGGTAATGTGTGTTTGTTTGATTAAAGTAAGCTTGTTAACCTATTTTGAGTTGCTTTCCTTTTGAAAAGCAGATCTAAGAACCTGTGTTGGCAGTCACCCTGGGGATATTGGGGTGCTTGCTGCTACAAAATGGCGACGAGGATGGGATCTGCTGAGTAAAAGGAAAGTATGGGGGCTGGGATAATTGTTTGTTTCCCAGTTGTGGTAGCTGTGACTCTGTGGAGCCATGGAGGTGGAGAGAACTGCCTGCATGCTGACTTCACTGAGCTGAGAGCAGGAATGGTGAGCTGCCTGCATGGAGACCTGCGGAGAAGCCTGGAGCTGCTGCCTTCTGCTGGAGGAGAAGGAACCCAGGAGTTTGGAGTTCAGCCACAGGACAAGATAAGGACTGTGTGGCAAAGCAGGGGAACTGAATGTGTTTCCTTGCTGCATCCCACAGTTTGGGACCCAGGGGGAGGATGGACTTGTGACTGGTGGGTGGGGTGAAGTGCCATGGACCCCAAGGACCCCACTTTGGTTTTGTTGCTCAGCCCCCTCTCTGGACTTGAAAGCAGGGGCTGGAGCAGTGTTATGGGAAGGACACCCCCCCCCCAAGATAACTTTATGTGATATATACTTTGTATTTTGTGAATTGATGTGATAATGCTTTGTATTTTGTGTTTAAGGCCCAGTGGCCACTTTGGTAACTTTAGATGTACCTTGAAAATAGAACTTAAGAGATGGTTAGTGCTAATTGAAATGTAAATTGTCTATGCTATGGACATACTTAGTAAGACTTTACAGAATAAGTGACTTTGATTGTTACTGATAAGAGACTAATTGAGTTAATCAAGATTTTGCCCCATGAGTGGAAGACTTTGACCTTGTACTTTGAAAACTGATATGACTGATTGAATTAACTTAAGAGTGACTTTTTTTTTTATTTTACTGATAAGTGACTGAGTTAACATTTGCCCCATGAGTGGAAGACTTGGACTTTTGTACTTTGAGATTATATTGTGATTTTCTTATGTACCTGGAAAATGTGACCTAAGAGATGTTTTAGTGCTAATTCAAATGTAAGTTGTGTATGCTATGGGCAAGAAAGATCTTGGGGCCGAATGTAATGGAAATGCAGATTTAAAGATCTTCCCTGCCCCTAGGCCCTTTGATTGGCTTAAGAGACTTTGATTGGCTTTAAGAGACTCTGAAAACCTTCCTTGATTTGAAAATATGCTCTGCCTCCTAATAGGCTGAATGTGGTCACATGGAGCCTGTGGTGGGAGGCTTGGTTTTCAGGAATGACCACACCTTGATGCTGTGTGATTGGGCAGTGGATCAAAAGGGTGGTTACATTCTCTGAGCCAGGAGAAGACTATATAATCCCTGATTTGAAGCTTTGCTTTGGGGTTCACTTTGAGAAGTATTGTGTGATTTGACCAGATGAGACTCTGGGAAGCCATTGTTGAGAGCCCCCCCGGCTTTGAAAACCCAGATGTTGATGCTTCCCTCTCTGGTAACTGTGATTTGGTATTGATGTATATAACGTTGGGACAGTTTGGAAGCCTGTCTATTTGATCTGTTTGTATACTTTGAAGTTTGGGGTGCTGACCTTTTCCCCCTGAAGTAGGTAATCTGTTTGTTTGATTAAAGTAAGCTTGTTAACCCATTTTGAGTTGCTTTCCTTTTGAAAAGCAGATCTAAGAACCTGTGCTGGCAGTCACCCTGGGGATATTGGGGTGCTTTGCTGATACAGGGCTTAACTAAGATGGAAAAGTGAAGACCAGGTAAAGAGGTCAGTAATTTATCAAGAAACAAAATACAGGGAGTGCTGGGAGGAGCTGATAATTTATATGACTCAGCCCCCAAAGTCCCTCTTCCCTCCCCAAAAAAAAAATTTGTATTTACTTTGTATATATTTTATGCCTGCTTATATGGGAATATATACCCCCAGTAGAATGTGAGTTCCTTCAGGGAAGGGTAGATTTCATTTTTATCTTTGCACCCCTAATACAGTGCCTTGGATGTAGAAGGCATTAAAAAATGTTTGGTGAGGTAAATTGAATTTCATTTTTATGAGAGTTGCATACAGGCATCCTGAGCTACAAATAACTTCTCGAGATTCATGTGGCCCTAAATGATCTGCCAGAAGGATACTCAAGGGAATATGAAGTCTTTATCAAGAAATTGAAGAATTCAGAGGCACAGATTGCGATTTTCTCATTGTTCCCAATATGTTATGGGACAAAACTGCCCCCAGGCCCTGACTGGCCTCAGCTTCCCAGATGTGGCTTCCTTCCCCAGCTCCTCAGTCAACATGGGGAAGGCCCATGAAAACCTGCCTGATTTATTTTTGCCTCCTTGGTGCAGCTTCCTAGTTACCTAAGAGAATCAAAGGCCCCAGCCATTTGGAGTCTGGACCTTTCAGGCTTGGTAGATGCCAAAGACCATGCAAGTTACAAAACTCTGATGACTTATATTGACCAGATGTGTTTCCAGATTGGGGTAGGGGTGGAGGGAAACCACTTCCAGAGGGGCTAAGGGTCACTGTGTCCTTGTGTATTCTTATTATGTGTTAGGACAAAGTAAACCTCATTTGTTAAATATTCTATGACTTGTGAGGGTCTAATTTCACAACACTGAACCCAAACTAAAAGGATGCAGAAGAAAGCCTACATCACAAGTGAAGGCAAAAGCTTCAGATGAGAAAAGTAGAATTAGCATATGAACAGCCTGTTAGAAGGGCAGTATCTTGAATTTCTGGACCACATGCTAAAACTACAAAAATAATGAATGGACTCTTGGCCATCACGGAGTGCATATGACAAATGTATTTGCCCAGAATCTTGCCAACCCAATCCAGAGAGCTTTATACTAAAATGGTAGGAGTAAAAAAGCCTTCTACATATGACATATACATAAATATACACACATACTTAATTATATAGAGAAATACCTGTATACATACACACAAAGGATTTTAAACTGAAAAGGTAGGGGAAGGAGAAAGCTAACTATAATGCATATACATGCTGTACAGGTACCAGTGGTTCTTCATGTTTTATATTTGAAGAGGACCATCACAATGACTGGGATCAAGGTACAGTATGTTTGACAGTGGCTTATCAGTGCAATATAAGCTCAGAAGGCTCTACCACAGTTGGGCACAAATCGGGCACATGTGAACATTTGGAATGGAGATGTCTCTAGGTTTGCTGATTTTACATTTCCTTTCTGCTACTGTGATTCCTCTTTGCTCATGAAGTATAGCACTTTCTTTGATGTGGGCATACCATGCTGGGTGGTCCTATGCCAGCATCTCCTATGTCTCACAATCAATAGTAAAGTTCTTCAGAGAAACATTGAGAGTGTCTTCTGACCTCTGTGTAAGCACCTACCTTGTACAAGTTCTCCATAAAAATAGTCTTCCAGGTAAACATATGTTTGGTGTTATGTTACCAGCCAAATGGAGTTGTGTTCTCTGCAACAGAGTTCGAATGTTTGGCAGTTCAGCTTGGGAAAGGACCTTAGTGTCAGGTACCTTATCTTTCCAGGTGATTCTCAGAATCCTTCCAAGACAATTCAAATGGGAGTGGTTCAGTTTTCTGGCATGGTGCTGGTATACTGCGCAGGTCTCACAGTGAAGTCAGCACAATGGTTCTGTAGATTTTCAGACTGAGCTAGCTCTGGCAATGTATATTGCAAACACTCCCTGGAAGGTATACTGCCATGGTAAATTAATTTATCCACAACATTCAAGATTTCTCTATGTGCTGTCTCAAATGGTTCCACACATGGATGGTGAGGTACTGGTTGATGAAGAACTTGTTTCTTTAGTGTTGATTGTCAGGCCAAAACTAACAGAGGCAGCAGAGAATCAATCCATTAGCTGTTGTTGCATCTTAACTCAGAGGCTCCACCGAGTGCACAATCATCTGTGAAGAAAATATCACACACCAACCCTCCTCCACTTTAGTCCTGGCTTGTAGTCTTTTCAAGTTAACTTGTTTATCACCAGTGCCGTGGCTGACCTTGATGCTGTTTTCGTCCTCATTGAAGGCATCTGACAACACTGCTGAAAACATCACGTTAAAAAACATGGGAGCAAGCACACAGCCCTGCTTCTCTCCACTGGTGTCCAGAAAAGTGTGAGAGTATTGTTCTTTATCTCAAACTAGTGCAAGTATGCCATTATGGAACAGACATACTGATGAACTTCTCTGGGCAACCAGCAATAAACTGTTCACCCACAGAGAAGGGCTCTAATCTGCTGACATAGAATCTCCTGACAACTGTCTTGCCTTGGGGCTGCTGCTTTCATTGAATTCAAATGTTCAGCTTGAAGAAAATAAGTCTATGATCGGTCCAGCACTCTGTGCCACACTTAGCCTTTGTCACTCTCACATCCTGCCTATCTCTTCTCCTTATAATGATGCAGTTCACTAAATGCCAGTGTTTGCTATGACAGTGCATACATGATGTTTTGTTGAATTTAGGAAACATAAGAATGTTGATAAGAATGTCATGAAATGCACACGTCTTTTCTCCCAAGAACTCCCTGCCGTGCCTGACAGTTTGTGTACTGTGGCATTAAAATCACTCAGAATTAAAAGCTTGTCCTCTTTCAGCACATTGATGATAAGGATCTCCAAACATTCATGAAATTTTTCTTTGACCTCATCAGGGTTCATCATGATGGGAATATATGCAATGATTATGTAACAAGGTGTTTTCCTGCATGGCAATCTCAATATCATGAGCCCATCATTCACTCTTTTTGGGAGGCATATAAGCTTGTTAACTAAATTAGTTGATTTTGAAATGTATGCCAGCTTCACAATGCTCTCCATCACTGCAGCCACTCCAGAAAAAAAAAAAAAACATGTATCCATCTCTAACTTCAGTAAGCTGGCCTTTGTTTGCCAGCCTTGTTTCATTCAGGGTTGCTCTTTGGATGTGATACCTATTGAGCTCTCTCACAAAAAGAGCTGTTCATCTTTCAGGTCTACTGGATTTTGTGCTGTACATAAGCACATGCACATTCCATGTACCAATGGTGAATGGAATCACCTTCACAAAAATGTTTACACATTTTTTTGTGTGCTTGAACACAGGGTGGGATCCCCGCCTGCTACAGTACGCAGGTCAAGGTTGGGTGAAACAGGCAATTTTTAGTGCACCTTTCCTAAGTCCTTCCTCATGCCAGGAGGTGAGCAGTGAAGTCCTGTACATACTATACATGTACTGTGCACACAGACATATGAAGATACATATAATGTGTGTGATATCCGATACAGTAGGAGCAGTTACAATATAAGAAAAAGAAAAATGGCAAAGATGCAAAAAAAAAACTTTATCATGAGATAAAATTCACTGTCAAAGGACACCAGGTACAGCTGTGCTGACCAGATGGGGTGCCAGTTTTTGGCTGTGCAGGAGAAGGAGCTAGCACATGCCTGCTGAGTTGTGGTAGCTGAGGGGCACTTGCAAGAGACTCTGGTTTCAGTTCCAGGGCATAGAGAAGGGTGAAGGTGAAGTTTGCAGCCAC
Source organism: Gymnobelideus leadbeateri (assembly GCA_011680675.1). Taxonomy (NCBI): domain Eukaryota; kingdom Metazoa; phylum Chordata; class Mammalia; order Diprotodontia; family Petauridae; genus Gymnobelideus; species Gymnobelideus leadbeateri. Next base: position 239,127 of record WOXC01007526.1, read on the forward strand.
CAGAGGGACCACTGGGAGCAGGACAGTCATGGCAAAGGGCCCTCCCATGGCTTCAGGGTGGAGAGAAGTGCCCAACGTTGCTCAACTTTCTGACCAGAGCTCAGAAAGTAAGAGTAAAGAGGACCTGTGGCTTGGGTATCACTCCCCACACCTCAGGACTAGAACTTAATTATAATAGCTACTAAAAACAAAATAAAAATGAGTAAGCAAAGGAAGAAGAACCCAGCCATGCATGGCTACTATAGGGACAGAGAACATCTGAGTTCATATTCATAGGATGATAGTGGAGCTAAAAAGTTGCCCCTTTTTCAATGAGAAATCTCAAATGGTCACAAGCCTAAAAAGAGTTTTAGGGAGAACTTAAAAAGGACCTTAAGAATTAAGTAAGAGAGATCAAGGAAAAACTCATTTAAAAAAAGAGAGAGAGATCTAAGAAAATCAAGAAAATTATGAAAACTAGATATGGAGAATCAAAAATTTAAGGAAGAAAATAATTCCTTCAAAACCAGAATTGGGCAAGGGGAAGCTAATGACATTATAAGACCACAAGAAATAACAAAACAAAATCAAAAGAATGAAAAAATAAAGATAATGTGAAACATCTCATCAGAAAAACAACTGCTCTAGAGAACAGATCGAGGAGACACAAGAACAGTTGGACTACCTGAAAAATATTATCAAAAAAAGAATCTTAATACAATATTATAAGAAATTATCAAGGAAAATTGTCCTTAAGTTCTAGAACAAGAAGGCAAAGCACAAATGGAAAAAATCCACCAATTACCACCTGAAAGAGATCCCAGGGGAAAAAAAAATCTTATAGGGACATCATAGCCAAGTTTCAAAGTTCCCAGCTTAAGGAGCAAATACTGCAAGCAACAAGAAAAAAATTTTTAAATACTGTGGAGCTACAAAAAGGATTACACAAGACCCAGCAGCTACTACATTAAAGGAGTATAGGTCTTCAGGTACTATGTTTCATAGAGCAAAAAGAGCTGGGTTATGACCAAGGGTAATTTATCCAGAAAAATTACACATAATCTTGAATGAAGGAAAAAAAAGACATTTAACAAACTGAAAGAATTTCAAGTATTTGTGACCAAAAAAAAGGAGAAATTAATGGAAAATTTGATATATAAGATTGAGGCGAAATATAAGGTAAACATTAAAGACCAATTATAAGGGTCTCAATAAGGTCAAATTGTTTACTTCTTATATCATATATATACACACATATATGAGTTGTCAGTACTCTTAAAACTGCCATTATTATTCGGGTGGTTTGCAAAAAAGGCTTGGGCTAAGTAGTATATGATAAAACTGTAGAAAAATTAAAAAGGATTAATTATTTCATACAAATGCATGAAAGGAAGAATTGATACAGAAGAAGTGGGGGGAAGGGTAGGTAGTGCTGAAATCTTACTCTCATCAGGAATGGGTTAAAGAGGGAACAACATTTATACCTAGAAGGGCATAAAAGTCTTCAAAATTTAGAAAGAAATAATAGAGTGAGGGGATGTTCCAGGGAGAAGATAAGGGAGAGGCTCTTAGAGGGCCATGGGTAAGTTAAGCAACTGGAATATAAGGTAGTGGGTAGAAGTGAGCTAGAGGAGTGAGAAGAGATAGGGTAAATAGGGTTAGAAGGATAGTGAGGGAAAATAGGAAGGAGAGAAATACAGTAATTATAAGAGAAATATATATACATGGAAATACATGGAAATAAGTAATTATAGCTTGGAATATGAATCCCATGAATTTACCCACATAATAAAAAATGGATAGCATATTAAAAATCTGAATTTAGCAATATGTTGCTTTCAGGAAACACAATAAAAATCAGAGGTACAAAAATAAAGTTAAGGGTTGGAGTAGAATGTATTATGAAAAAAAGCAGAGGTAGTAATCATGATCTCAGGCAAAGTTAAAGCTAAAATAGATTTAATTAAAGGAGAAAATAGGGAAATTACACTGTCAGCAATATTATTCAATATTATTTTAAAGAATTAGACAGTATAAAATACCTGAGTGTACCTGCCAAAACAGACATAAGAACTACATGAACACAAACATAAAACACTTCTTATACAAATTGAGTCAGATTTAAATAATTGGAATAATATTAATTGGGGGCGGCTAGGTGCCACAGTGAGTAGAGCATCGGCCCTGGAGTCAGAAGGACCTGAGTTCGGATCCGACCTCAGACACTTAATGCACACAAAAACAAAAACCTAGCCGTGTGACCTTGGGCAAGTTACTTAACCCCAATTGCCCTCCAAAAAGCAAAAAATAAATAAATAAATAAATGTTAATTGTTCATGGGTAGGTAAAGTCAATATAATAAAAAACTACAACTTTACCTAGCTAATTTATTTGTTCAATGTCATCCCAATAAAATTACTAAAAAATTATTTTACTGACTTAGGAAAAATAATAACAAAGTTCACTTGAAGGAACAAAAGGTCAGGAATTTAAAAGAAACCAGGCAAAGAAGATATAAAGAAAGGAGATTCCAGAGCATCAAACCTTAAATGATATTATAAGGTAAGAGCAACTGTTAAAGTGTAAAATGTATAATTTCAACTATTTTAAATTAAAATTTTGTTGTATAAATAAAACCAATACAGTCAAGAATGAAGGAATGCAAAAAATGGGGAAAACTTTCAAAGATAATCTCTCAGATAAAATGTGATTGCGTTGGAATACTGCTGTGCTATAGGAAATGATGAGCTAGTTGGGACAAACAAGGAAAGTTTTTTATCAGTTTTATAATTTCTGGTTGTAATAACAAGTCCCCCAGGAGGAATTCCATAACCACTGCTAAGAAGGAAAATGAAGATCTCAACACCCCACCAGTCAAGCTTTTTGCATAGCAGAGCTGCCATACCAGTGTAATGGGGGTTGGATTTGGATACTTTGGGATAATGAAGCCATTCCTTTACAGGCCCCTTGATCACATGATGGAGGCAAGCTGCATGCTTGATGCACCAAGCAGAGTGGTCCCTGATACCTACCTGATAGCTACCCACTAGGTAGTCTTTAAAAGGGGGAACACTCTCCCTTCCTTTCTCCAGAATAAAGAGCATACAAGTCGACCCTTCTGGAATTTCCCATGAGAGAAAATCCATGTTCCCCCACCTTAGCTGTATGAAAGACGTATACAGACAGCAGAAAGCACATTCCCTGCCTATACAATCTTGAGTCCAGGTCTTGGGGCTGCCTCTGCTCTTCTGTTTCTCTCATGGGTACAGGTGACTGAGCAGCAAGTCTGGGATGTACAGTTCCAGACTCAGTCCTCCGGGATGCTCAGATGGTATCAGATGGACTCTAGGAGGGGCCCTTAACAACTACTAGAATGTTACTTGGAAGAAATGACCAGTGGCAGGAGGACAAGTCCCTGTCCCTGACAAAAGATAAGGCCCTCAAGGGAACACCCTGATTAGTACAATGCTGCAGTGAAAGTGAAATACCAATTCAGTAATCCTGCAAAATCCATCATATATCTATATAAGGACCAAAACTCCCCAATATGAAAATTATGTACAAGAGATAAAACAGTTGAAGCTGTCTCCACAGGCCAGGGTACCAATAACCCTAACAAGACAACAAGGCAAATGGATGAATTAACGGCAGAGAAAGATGATCTCCACCTTTGATTTTAGTTGTTTAGTTGTTTCAGTCATTCCTGACTCTTCGTGTCTCCATTTGGGACTTTCTTGACAAAGATACTGGAGCGATTTGCTATTTCCTTCCCCAGCTCATTTTATACACAAGGAAACTGAGGCAAACAGGGTTAAGTGACTTGCCCAGGGTCATACAGCTAGTAAGTGTCTGAGGTGGAATTTGAACCCATGAAAAGGAGTGTTTCTAATTTCAGGTCTGGCACTCTGTCCACAGCATCACCTAGTGCCCTAGTTATAAGTGACTGCTGCAGGTTTTTGTCAGTGCACTTGTGACTCTGCGGTGTTTTTAGAATGTCTCATGTACAAAGGATATAAATAGCTTTTTTATAACTGATTTACATTGTACATTGAATACCTTTCCACTTCTTGCTTGGGGGCAACCCTCAACACAAGCCAAACTTAAGCTTCAAGTAATTCTTTTTGCAGTAGTGATGCAAAGAGGCAGAGAGTTCAAGAAAGACAGCCTGAACCCCTATGTTTAGGGACTCAGACCCCGACCCCAGGACTGAACCAAATCTATATACATAGGTCAAGAACTAGAGGCCCCTTAAAAAGGTTAAGGGAGAGCACCCTGGACCCACCAAATGCATCAGCAGTCTGGTATTTTACTGTTACTCCAAAATATGGCATGTAGTCATGTAGGTGTCCAGATATTATAAAACTGATAAAACCCTTCTTCTACTTCCAAATGCTAGAGACAGCTACCTAGAAAATAGTTAGCTTTGCTCAGCCTGATGCTTTATGACTTAGATAAGCTCTCATTTTCCTCTTACAGAACCATTGCCTTGGAAATACAAAAGCTTCACAATATTAGGGATTTCTAGAAATCACCTTGTTGGGTAACATGAAATGCCTTATTCTGGTGAGTTAGGAGAAAGAGAAAAAAGAGTTTAAGGAAAGACACGAGAGGAACTGAGGAAAAGAAGAAAAAAGAGGGAAAAGACTAGTGTGTGGTCCTAGCTGACAGGTTTGCAGAGAATGGGAAAGCATGTCCGTCATTCTCGAAATTCTCAGACACATATTTCACCACTGTTAAAATAAGAAATATTCTGTTGTACAATAGGCATAAGATCTTAGACTAATCTCTTGTTACAAGAGACCTCTCATGAAATAGGCAGAATTCTGGAGACTAAAACCCTACAAAGTCATCCCAGAAGAGATATAAAATCCTCGAAAATGAAATTCTGAAAAAAAAATAATTTTAATGAGAAGAAACACTGGCACGAGTTATATACAGACTGATGTGGCCACATGGAGATCTTAACAAGAAATACAGATTTCAAAAAGTTACGTAGCAAGGTCAGGTAACAGAGAATGCATCCAAAAATATGGCCTAGTGTAATAAGAACAGTATCAGGAGTGCTAATGCTCAAAATGATGTGAGGTTTACAAAGAAAACTACAAAAGGGGAGTTTAAAGTTACACTGGGGAAAAGTCCAAATAAGGAGTAAGACGCTTAGTGTTCAAGGGGATGGGATAACTTAACAGAAGATGGCTGAATGGAGAATGGACTGAAGTAGGGAGAGACTAGAGGCAGGCTGACCCACCGAGAGGGGAAGGATTTAAAGAGAAAGATAGCAGTTCTGTTTTGGACACATTGAGTTTAACACGTCTATTGGACATCTAGTTGGAGATGTCTGAGAGGCAGCTGGAGATAATAATTCTAGATGTCAGAAGAGGAAAGGTGGAGAATCATCAGCACAGGAAGCTGATGAAAGCATCAAGAGTGGCAATACAGAGGGAGAAGGGAAGAGGGCCCAGATTTGTGGGAGTGATCTGGATGAGGATTCAGCAAAGGAGACTGAGAGTGAGGGGTCTGGCAGGTAGAAGAAGAACCAGGAGACAGTGATGTTTTGAAAACCTATAGCAAAGAGATAAGAAAGGGTGATCAATGAGGTCAAAGGAGGGGGAGAGGTGAAGAATTAAAGAATTGAGAAAAGGCCATTGATTTGGCAACTAAGAGATCACTGGTACCTTTGGAGAGAGAAGCTTGGTGGAATGATGGAAGTCAGAAGCTGGATCACCGTGGTAGTCAGCTTCTTCAAGGAGTTTACAAAACAGAAGAAATATAGGATGAGAGCTAGAGGAGATGGAAGGATGTGGAAAAGAAAAAAGGTCTAGTGCAGGGGTAATGACCCTGGAGATAACTGAGGGGTCAGGGATTGAAGGTCACAGTGTGGATGAAGAGTACGGTTTGGTAAGTGATGGCATGGGTAAAGGTAGCAAGGCAATAAATTACAGCTGGATGAGGGGATGTGTATAAACGTGAAGCTGGTGCATTTGTGGGTGATGGCAAGATCAAGGGCATGACCATCTTTGTGTATGGAGGAGGTCGGGTGCAGGAGTAGCTCATGGGAAGTGAGCAGCATGAGGGAGTCAGCATGTATGCTGAAGTTCCCTAATATAAGAACAGGAATTGAGGAGAAGAGAAAAATTGTGAGCCACATATTGAATTTATTGAAAAAGAAAGGGAAGTAGACTAGAGGTTTGCAGATTTTGACTGGGTAGTAAAAATGAATTGCATGAAACTCAAAGGAATAAAGGTTACTGAATAATGGAGGCAGGGAGAAAACCTGGAAGTGGTCATGGGGAACAAAGAATATTCCAACTTCCTCACCCGAACTAGTGAGCCTTAGGGAATGAGTGAATATTTAGCCAGTACTAGAGAAGATGGTTACATAGGCTGTGTTACCAGCAAGGAGTCAGTTTTCAGTAACAGCTAAAAGACAGAAGGACTGAAAGAGGAAAAGATTCAGGATGAAGGGAAGTTTGTGTCCTGTGGAACAATTCCAGAGGGCTCAGTAGAAGGGGTGAGTAGTGTTTGGTTTGAACACTGGGGTGGGAGCATTGAGGGGAACTGGGAATAAGGAATCAAGTGGAGAGGCATGGGAAATAATGACCGACAGAGCCTCAGAATCATTGGGGTGTGCAGGGTGTGACCAGGTGTGAAAATGTGCATCACTGAATGGACAGCATGACTCCTCTTCACAAAGGAGGCTGGGGTTCAGTGCAACATGTGATGGAAGGCACACACACACAGTCAGATGGGAGGCCAGCCCTATTTCGCTACTTCTCTTCCCTCTGAAGCCTGGAAATTAGGCAGCAAACAGTGTAGCGGGGCATGGAAGTTGAACCTACACAGCTGGAAAAGGAAATTCCTTTCCTGACTGACTTTCCTCTTCCTCTTCCCTCAAGAGGAAGGCACAGAAAGACAGAAGACTTGAGATCAAAGGAAAGGCTGCTCCTCTTTGTACTGGAAGTTCTCCACATTGTGGTTGGGAGATAAGGCTGGCTGCAGAATGGGGAGGTTGCCTGGGGCTGGCACAGATGGAGTCAGCCCAGGCCTTTGCCTGGTCTTCCCATATGCAGCAGGAGATGGAGGACTGATGACTGCAGGAAGGTCTCACTCCTCTTCTCACCTGAGACCGGATGGAGATCAGGCAGTGCAGCAGGAAATGTCAGACTCTTGGCTCACAGAGAAGTTACTTTGGGGCAGAGGAAAGTGGTCCAGCCCTACATCACCCCCTTGTCACCTTCCTTTAGGGGACACACCTACAGCAGGAGATGAAAGGCGCCCATCAGAGAGAAATAAGAGAAGAGGACCCATGACAGAGCCCTAAGGTATACCCTCAGACAGAAGATAGCACAAAGATGGTGATCCAGGAAAGGAAAGTTTCAGTGAGTGAACGAATGAATGAATGAAAGAAAAACAAAACTATTAATCACTTTCTTTGCCCCATGTACTGTGCTAAGTACTAGGGATACAAAAAGAAAAGGCTTAGAGAGTCTCTACTCTCAAAATGCAATTGTAATTGACGGAACCAGAACTGAAAGGAGGTTTCAGATACAAGACAGATGAAAAGGTCCAATGGCCCAACTGGCATGGGAGTTCCTGGAAAGCAGGAAATGTCTTTTTTTTCTATTTGTATTACATATGCAAATAATTCATGGAGACAGGAGAAGCAGAAGACAGCAGGGTCATTAATACCATGGAAGAAGATTATTCAGAATGACACAGCTCACAGTTTAAAATACTGCAGGGATTTAAAATACTGTCAAGGATGAAGACTAAAAAAGGCAACTGAATTTGATAATTAAAAGATTTCTGGTCTCCATTATAAGGGCAATTTCAGGGCAGCAGTGGGGCGATAAACCATACTGCTAGGAGTTGAAAGGTGAGTGGGAAATGAAGCAAAGAAAGCAATGAGCATGGATACTTTGTTTTGTTTTGTTTTCCTAGAAGTTTGGCTTTGAAAAGAAAAATATGTCTGAAAAAGATCTGGGGATTTGAGTGAACCACAAGCTTACTCTGATCATCTTCTTCAAGGACTTAAAAGGCTATCAAAAGGAAACACAATTCTTTTGTACTTGCCTTCCTCCAGTCTCTAAAGGATTTTTATCAAAGTGCAATGAATTTTTTAAAATTTTTTTGTTTCTTTTTCCTCTGGTTCTAATTCTTCTTTACATATTACATGCCTTCTTGGGGTGGGAGGAGGGGAGGGATGGGGAGAAAATTTGTAATTCATAATCTTATGGAAGAGAATGTTGAAAATTAAAAACAAATTTTTTAAAAGTGCAATGAATTTATTGCAGTATTTTTATCATAGATTAAAATTGGAATTGACCTTGGAGGTCTAGTCCAGCTCCATCATTTTGCAATGATTAGAGTTCACTTAGGCACAGAGAGGTTAAATGATTTTCCAGGATCATACAGTAAGTTCCAAAGGTGGAATACAAAGCTAGGTCATCTGATTCTAAAGGTTGCATGTCATTCAAATGCTAACTTGTGTTAGATTGTAAATGCTTTAGGAATTAGCAGAGGGAAAGACTGCTGAGGGGTGGGGTGGGTGGGAGGGGAAAGGGGGTATAAGGGGGAGTCAAAGTTTTATAAAGATTCCCAGAAATACCATGTAGATTTTAGCAGGCAGTGAGGAGACTAGGATAACCAGTAAGGGGCTGGAGAAGGAGCAGAGGATTCTGGGAGCCATCAGTAGGTCTAACAAGCACAACCACTAAGTGTGCATAGTTCTGGGAATACAAAAAAAGGTGAAAACCAAAACCAAGCCTAGTTCTCAAGGAGCTCACAGTCTAATTGGGGAGACAACATGTAAACAGCTATGTACAAACAAGATGTATAGAGGATATTTTGAAGATAATCTCAGAAGGAAGGCACTTAACAATGAATGGGAAACACCTGGGGGGGGGGGGGGGCGGTGCGATAGGATTTTAGCTGGGACTTGAAGAAAGCCGAAGGTAGAGATGAGGAGGTCTAGAATATTCCAGGCATGGGGGGGGGGGAGGAAAAGGAGGAGGCGGCAACAGCCAGAGAAAATGCTCAAAGTTGGGAGATCAATTGTATGGAGGTCGGTGGAAGATAAAAGTTAAATAAAAAATAAAAATAAATTTTTAAAGAGTGGAACCAGGTGATAGAGATTCTTCATTGTTAATTTGAGATGTTTCAAGTCAATTCAATTCAACGAACATTTATTAAGCATCTTGCTAAGGCTCTGGAGAAACAAAGACAAAATCCACACAATCCCTGCCCTTCAGAAACTTAATTTTTTTGAATGGCTCAGGAAGCAGCTCCAGGCACCTTTGAGCAACCATTCCCATTTGGGATCAAATTTAATGGGCAATGGAGAGCTTTGTAGGTCAACTACACTTTCTAGTAAAAAATATAACCCAGCAATTTAAAGGCAGAATTTCCGATAAGGAGATTTCTCCTAGTATAAAGGTCTCACTATATGATGACTGACAACTCTATAATTATACTATAATTTGTAGTCAAAATCAAAGGTGGGCTACTCTACAAAGCATATGGTAAAGCCAACTTTTAATTTATATATTTCTCACATTCAGTGATTTGCCTACATATAAAAATAACATTTATAATGGAGAATCTTATATAAAGGCCTAATTAAACAATTTTTCTTAATTACATATTTTGTCTCTTGAAAAAAATTAGTAAGTAGGGAATGCATCCAGTGATTCATCTTCACAGCATCACAGAATTTTGAGAATTGGCCAGGACCTCAAACCAGGCCTTAATCCAACCCAAACATGAAAGGAAAGCCCAGTACAGCTTACCTGATAAGGAGTCAACCCTCAGCTTGAAGACCTACAAGGGAGGGGAGCCCACTAAGTCTTTCAGGAGGGAAAGAGTATTTATAAAGTACCTATTACTACTACTATGGGCCCAGAACTGTGCTAAGCACTTTTATAAATATTATTTCATCTGATCCTCTAGAAGCAGCAGAACACTCCTCTTCTAGAGAACTCTAATTGGGAGGTCTTTCCAGACATCAAGCCTAAATTTGCTTCTTAATCACTTATACGCATTGTTCCTGGTTCAAACAGAAGGAAGCTAATTAATCCTGCTTTCATTTCAGGGTTCTTCAAATACTTCAACCTAATTATCATTGTTTTTGTTGCAGCTGGGTGAGTAATGGATAGAATAGCAAGCCTAGGGTCAGGAAGACTCATCTCCCTAAATTCAAATCCAGCCTCAGCCACTTTACTAGCTGTGTGACCCTGGGCAAATCACGTACCCCTGTTTGCCTCAGTTTCCTCATCTGTAAAATGAGCTGGAAAAGGAAATGGCAAACCACTCCAGTATCTCTTCCAAGAAAATCCCAAATAGGGTCACAAAGAGATGGACACAACTGAACCACAAAAACAACAATCATGCCTTTCCCCGGTCTTGAGTTATTTCTTCTAGGGAATAAACATTCCTAGTTCCTTCAGCTGATCCTCCTGTGACATGGAATCCAAGCCTTGTTGCCCCTCTGGACTCTCCTCATCTCACCAATGTCCTTCTTAAACTATGGTTCCCAGAACTGTACACAATAGTCCAGATGAGATCTGACAAAGCCAAGAGTTCCACTGAACTCTTACCTACTTAGTCTTAGAAGCCACAGCTCTCTCAATCCTATTGCCCAGCTTCTGTGGGTCACAGCATCCCAGTGCTGATTCTATTTGGGCTCAAAGTTCACTAAAACCATAGATCTTTTTTCAGGAAAACTACAGTCTCATCTCTTCTTAGCAATGCAAGGACCCAAGACAAGTCCAAAGGACTCATGATGAAGAATGCTGTCCACGTCCAGAAAAAGAATTATGGAGTCTGAATGCATATTGGAGCATACTTTTTTTTTTCTTTGTTTCCTCCCTTTCATGGATTCTCCCATTGGTTCTAATTCATGACTAATATGAAAAGTTTCAATATGAATGTATATGTAGAGCCTATATGAAATTACACACTGTCTTAGGATGGTGGGAAGGAAGGAAAGGGGAGAAAATTTGGAAATCAAAATCTTATGGAAGTGAATGTTGAAAACTAAAAATAAATAAAAATATATTTTTAAAAACCTACAGTCTAACCATGCCTCCCTCATCTTGTGAAGTTGACTTTTTGAACCCAAATGTGGAATTTACATTTATCCCTTAGGAATTTCTAATTATGAGCTGCCATACCCAACTTAGTGCCAACTTAAGTTTTGGGGGCTTTGTTTTTTCAGTTTTTGTTCTTGCTTTTTAATCTACAGAAGGTGGAAGTAAGATCAGGTAAGAGATAATGGATATAAAACTGTGGCCTGGTCCTATATAAACAACATCAGAAGTGTTATTTATATAGAGAAATGAGGGGAAGTCGATGAGGAAAAAAAGGGGAAACCAATGGAAGGATAGGAGCTTTGCTTGGAGTGGATGGGATGATAACTAACAACAGAGAGAAGGAAGAGCTGTTCAAGTCTTATTTTACTTCTGTTTTCTATGCCAAAGAATATGCCCTTGCAAAATAAAGAACACCAGAGGCCTTGGAACTTGCCCTTGGAAAATAAAGGACACTAGTGGCCAAAGGGGAATTGCCCAAGATAAGTAAGGAGAAGATGCTAAAAGAACACCTCATTGACCTTGAGGAATTTAAGTCACTTGATCCAGGTCAATTATATGCCCAAGTTCCAAAAGAAGTGGAAAATAATTGCTGAACCATTTAGAGTAATATTTGAAAGAATGAGGGAAATGGGAGATGTACTACAAGACTATTATCTCAATTAAACAAATACAATAGACTGTGCCAACTATAAGCCAGTGGTTTTGAACTGATTCCTTGCAAAAATTCTAGAACAGATCACTAAAAAGATGAGTGGCCAGAACAGGAAGGGGTGATTACCCAGAGCCACCATGGCTTCAACAAAAACATTTCAGGCCACTCACACTTTACCAAAGCTTTTCATAAAATACCTCATACTATTATTGTGGAAAGGATAGATGTGGACGAGATGATAAAATAATTAGATGAATTCAGAACTGACTGGATAGCTAGACTCAAAGAACAGATAGATCTTAATGGTTCATTGTCCTAATGGCAGTAGGTCTCCACTAGAGCAACCCAGTTTGTCATGTATCTAGGTAAATGGTCCATTTTATAACATCCCATTAAAAAGATTGGTCTTATAAAAACATGGGGGGCCACTAGATGGCGCAGTGGATGGAGTGCTAGGCCTGAAGTCAGGAAGATTCATCTTCCTGAGTTCAAATCTGGCCTCAAACACTTATTATTAGTTATGTGACTCTAGCCAATATTCTTAACCCTGTTTGCCTCTGTTTCCTCAGCTGTAAAATGAGGCAGAGAAGGAAATGGCAAACCACTCCAGTGTCTGCCAAGAAAACCCCAAAATGGGGTCACAAAGAGCCAGACATGAAATGACTTAGACAACAACATAAAAATAAGTGTCCTTTTAGTTCCATAAATAGAGCAGCCTCATGACATAGCTAATACTTATTAAGCTGGTAGGAATAAGGGTTCTGTTTGTATGTGCAGAATTCAACTAAAGGATACATCAACATGAACAGATTAGATGTTTGCCTACAGGCACTTGGCTGGGCTCCCAGGAAACAAAGACAAAAAACAGACCAGGCCCTCAAGAACTATATACTATAAAAATGATATGAAGGAAATGTAAAGACGTTTAAACATAGCTCCTTTACGAGAAAGTTCCTCAATCAAACTCCATAATAATGGGATTATAGGGCAAGGCTGGGGAAGGATTAGACTACATTCCCCCCTCCCCAGTGGCTTTCTAGAACAAACTTTGGAGTCAGTCAAGCAAGAGGAGCTCAGCCAATTGAGCAATCACCTCTAGCAGCAAAGAAGAAAGCCAGCTATGGAGAACAAGAGAATCTTGTGGACTCTGGTACTTCCACCTAGGGCAATGGAGCTTGTAAAGCAGAGAAGCTCAGCAAATGACCCAGGAGGAGACACCATGTCCAGCAGAAGCCAGGGCCAGGGAGCCCAGCATCCAACAGCAACACAGCATCCAGAAGCTTGAGGACACCGTTAGACGGGACACACACCGCCAGAGACGGGAGCTGTGTGTGCCTCTGTAAATTGGGGGAGAGGCCTTATGCAGGAGTTGCTGTTTGTTGAAAGAAAATAAGGATTCTCAAAGACAAAAAGACAAGACAAAAAGAGAAGACTTTCCAGGTATAGGCATAGAAAAATATGTATTTGATACAAGACCCCTGCTTTAGAAATAGCAGCTGATGATGAAGTCTGAAGGCGGACTGAAACATTCTATTTTCACTTTATTTTTCCCATGGGTTTTTTTTCCTTTTGGTCTGTTTCTTCTTTCACAACATAACTAATATAGAAATGTTTTATATGGTGGTACATATATAATCTATATCAAATTGCTTACTGTTTTAGGAAGAAGGGAGGGGAGGGAGAGGAGAAAAATTTGGAACTCAAAATTTTGTAAAAATGAGTGTTAAAAATTGTCTTCACATATCATTGGGAAAAAATAAAATACTATTTAAAAAAAAAGAAATAGCAGTTGAGGATGGAGAAGGGAAAGACTTGAGGAAGGAAGATTAGGAAATTACTGCGATAATCCAGGCAAGATTTGATAAGAGCCTAAATTAGGGTAGGGGCCATATAGGTAGAAACAAGAAGACAAATCAAGTAGACTTGGCAAATGACTGGACAGTGGGGGGGATGAATGACAGAGATGGGAAGGAAGACTCTGAAGCTGTGCCTCTGGATGAGTGAAAGGACAGCGGTGCCCTCAACAGAAAGAGGAAAGGTATATCAGGAGGGAAAAGGTGACCAATTACAGTTGAGACATGTTGAATTTGGGATGCTTCTGGGGCATGCAGTTTGAAATGCTCAAAAAGCAGCTGCTGATGTTCAATTTCTAGGGCCCAGAAGGAAAAAACCAAAGACTGGACATGCTGATATGGAAGTCACATGCATAGAGATGGTAACAGACTCCATAGAAACTGACGAGGTCCCTAAGAGAGCAATCAGACTTATGCATTAGGACAGTGATTGTGATATCTTCATTAATACACATCAAAGAATATTTATAAAATGTCCTTAGTGGTACAATCAAAACAACATCAATTATAACTCATATTTGGATATAGCAGTGTGTGTCGGGGGGTGGGAATAACTAGTGTGGTCTCCCAAACTACTGCCACAGAACACTGTGAGACTTGCAATGATAAATTAGTAAACGGAATCCATAAATGCTAGTTCAAAGAGACTAGGGATATGAAATATCAGGATATAAATGGGATTTATATATAAATTTATATATAAATATATATTAAGAGTCAAATGGAGAAGATTAAGCCTATGTTTGTATGGAAAGTGTGACATGTACAATAAGGACTTTGGAAATACGTAATTCTCTACGTTGTACTACCCTCAGCATTTCAGGGATATATGATGTATCTTCTTGTCTCTAACCTGCAAAACCTATTCCTTTTTCTTTCTGGACATGGTGCATCCCTCATATATCTGTTTGTTTTTCATATTCAATTATTTTTCCCCTTCTAAATAATTCCTTTTTTTAATTTATAGATGATGGACCTGGTGCTGGGAACCCCTCTTCCTTCCTCTGTCCAGAAGGGTGTGTGATAAGAGGGAGTGACAAGTCCTACCTCTTCCATATTCACGGCACACAGTGGGTTATTGTTTCTGTTGTTGTTTTAGAGGGGGGAAGGAAGGTTGTGGGTGTGTGTAAACCACTGACGATCCTGCTCTGATCAATAAACCATCATTTGGAGTGAAAAATAATAATAAATGTATGCTTTCAACTCATACTGACTGAAATTCCTCTGTACCTTAGTAAGCAGACATCACATTAAGCACAGTAGATCTCCTTAGGCTGTATACACAAGAGTATGTCTCCTATGGTGATGAGTCTCTTCAAACTTAAGTTGTTTGGCTCATCCTAAGTATGCCAGGCCATTGCTTAAAACTTTTCTAGCTTGAACTCTTTCTGTGGTGACTAACAATTGGAAATTAGGGAATGGATGAACAAATTGTGGTATATGATTGCAGTACTATAGTACATTGTGCTGTAAGAAATGCCAAGCAGGATGATTTCAGAAAAACCTGGAAAGACTTACATGAACCGATACAAGGTAAAGTGAGCAGAACCAGAAAAATGTTGTTCACAGTAACAGCAATATTATACGATGATCAGCTATGGATGGCTTAGCTATTCTCAGCAATACAGTGATCCAAGACAATCCCAAAGGATTCATGATGAAAAATGCTATCTGCCTCCAGAGAAAGAACTAATATTGTCTGAATACAGACTGAAGCACACTATTTTTCTCTTCCTTCCTTCATTGCTTCCTTTTAATTTCTTTGTTCTACTCTTCTTGTACTAAATGACTAATATGGAAATGTTTTGCATGTACTATATATATATATATATATATATATATATATATATATATATATATATATATATATATATAGCCTATTATCAGATTGCTTAATGTTAAAAATTGTTTTAACATGTAATTGGAGATAGGGAATAAAATATTATTTTTTTAAATAAAATAAGAAAAAAATTTTCCAGTTTGGTAGAATCTATCTGAACTTGTGCTCTACTCATCACATCCATAAGCTAGGAGGTGTTGTGTATACAGCGCTGGACTTGGGAGTGAGAAAGAACTAAGCTCCAGTTCTGCCGGCTCAGACACTTATTACAAGTGTGACCCTGATCGAGTGACTTAATTCTGTCTCTGCCTCAGTTTCTTTCATCTGTTAAATAAGGACAATTAATATAACCTATCTTAAAGGGTTGTTGTGAGGATCAAACAACAATGCACTCTGCAGACATTCAAGTGTTCTATATGTTCTAGCCATTGCTATTACTTTTGAAAGACAGAATGAAGTAATAGGTAGAGAAAAGAGGTCAGGAAGACCCGAATTCATTTCCTGCGTCTGGTACACAGATATCTGTGTGACTTTAGACAGTTCACCTCTCATTGCTCCAGAAAACTCTGGAAGAATATGAGGGGATAGCTGAGGTCCAGACTTAGTCCTACAGCTCCAGGTTCAGCCCCCTTCCCACAGCACCATGCTAGATCAGCTGTGGAGCTGGTGAAGAGCATTCCAGAGGTTTTTAACGTCTCTATTTTCCCTAAAAAATAATAAACTTTACACATTGGCATTGGTCCTAATTTTAGACCCATAGAGCACGGTAATGATGCTGCATGAAGGAGGCCAGGGGGTTCTCATTTACTGATAATAATAAAGAGGCTTAATCTCCTGGCCATTATATGCTGAAGGCATACTTCCACACCTTAATAATTCATATTTAGTGTAATAAGGGTTATTTTCCCCTGTTTTACAGATGAGAAAAACCAGGCTGATCACACTAGCTAATAAGCATCTAAGGAAGGAACCACATATCCTGGTTCCAAGTTCAATATCCTCTCTACTAAATCACATAGTCCCTTTAGCCAAAGTATGAATTTATAAATATTACCAAAAAATAAAAAGGTATTCAGCAGTACATTTAATAACAGGACAGAAAGATGAAAATTCAGGTACATTCAAATAATGGACACTCAACAAAAATGTTAGATGGTGAGCTCCTTAAGGGCAGGGGCTGCCTTTTACCTTTGTGTATCCCCAACACTTAGCACAATGCCTGGGACATAGGAGGTATGTACTTAAACAAATGTGTAGTGACTGCCTGACTATATTGAATGATTAATTCCCCAAACCATCTGACAAGTAACCTTCCATTTCCAAGTCCCACAATAAAATCCTATTGGCTTCAAGCAAAAAAATTAAAAATTGAAATGCCTTTAAAAAAATCAAATTTATTACAGGCTTGCAGATTTTGTTTTAAGTTTAATCTTGGCCTGCAACACTTTCCCTTTCCATATATTATAACATCTCTAAAGGCTAGGATAGACCTAGAGGACATCTATAATAACTTCACATTATTATCTTTGGAGGATGGTGTTTTCCATTTTTATTAAAATGACATTTTAGACCCAAGATCTTTTTTTCATGCTCTGGGCTCTTATTATTGAAATGGATGTTTTAATTAAGCTGAAATGAAGGTTCATGAAGTTTTCAGGATGTCATTTTATATACACAGAGGATCTAAGACAGTGGATTACAGAGGACAGAAATAAGTGTATCCAGGCAAACATTTAACAATATTGACCTACCCAGGGGGTACAACTGTTCATAAAGCATAAATCTGACTGTTTCAAGTTGAAACCTTTTTAACATGAGTTTTTATAAAAGATTAGTAGCTTATATGTGCCCTTTTTTAGATGGTTAACCATTTCCAAAGGATAAAGTTCAAGATCAAACTCTTGTAGAGGAAAAAGAAAAAGGACAGGGAGTAAGAAAGAAAAAAGGAGAGGGAAAGGAAAGGAGGAGGAGGAGGAAGGAAGGAAGGAAGGAAGGAAGGAAGGAAGGAAGGAAGGAAGGAAGGAAGGAAGGAAGGAAGGAAGGAAGGAAGGAAGGAAGGAAGGGTGGGAGGGAGACCGCGTACTTTTCATTCCCCTTATTTTGATGCATACAACCCAAGCTTGCAGGGCTTGCTTGGGGGCAGACGGGGAGGCGGTGCTGCTGGGGGATTAGGCGACCACACCCACACTAAGGGGACGGCAGGTTTTGGTGACCAGGGTCCCCGCGCGTCCCCTTCCCGGATTCTCACGCCACTTGGCCCTAACACACATCAGTTACGTTTGCTTCCTCTGCCTGGGGGGGGCGCTGCGGCGTTAAGGGAGACACAAACCCCAGCCAGCACGCCCCTTTTCTAGGCACCCGTCCTGAGGAGCTGCGGGGCTGCACGCGGTGAGTGTCACCCCGGGGGCGGGCGTTACGGAGAAGCCTGCCGCGCCGGGCCTGCGGGCCCCTTCTTCCCCGCCAGCTTTACTCACATTCTTGTTGAAGCTGTATCCCGGCAGCAGCGGAAGGGACATGGCGCCGGGGCCGGGCCGGGAGGAGGCTGCAAAGGGGCTCCCCCAGAGGCGGTGGTGGTTGGCGTCCCGTTGCCTAGCGACCGCCTCTGACGTCACCGGGCTGGAAGGGGCGTCGCCCCTTCGGGGAGATTGGTCCCTGAATCCCGGAGATTGGCAGGGCGCGGATGGATCCGAGAAATCCTCCTCGATGCCATCCCTCTAAAGTTCACTCCGCGTTCACTTTCACGGCTGAATCCCTAATCCGTGTTTGCAAATGAGCCCGTACAAATGCACCTTCCCCATCTACTCTGTAAACCTTGAAATGTGTAAATGTTAATAAGTATCACATGATGTAGCTGTGTGTTGTGATTATGGAGCTCATTTGTTGGCTTTATTCATTCCAGTAACGCTATTACTCTACCTAAATATGCGAACACATCCACGCCTTGTATGTACACGCATTTGCTCTGTAATAAGCTCTTAGCTCTTAATAGATGCTTGTTGATGCCTTTCTATTAATTTTCTCCAATTTATCACGTGGAAGCTCGATTGTACATAGCTGTTAGCATGTCGTCGTCTCCTTTAGACCTTGAGGGTGAGAGCACGGGCTGTCTTTTGCCTAGCTTTGTATCTAGGGCATCCAGCACAGTACTTGGCACATAGTAGGGTTTTTTATTTATTGACTGATTTGACTCACATGTATGCATAATGTCCATATGTATTGGAAGATCCTCAACTTCCACTTGCACGGGAGTTTCACGCTTCCCCTATACAAGTGTTGCACACCTAATAAATCCAGTCCTGAGCTTTTCTGAGTTCCCACTCCCAACTGTCTATTGGATTATTCCCACTGGATCCCTCACAGAAGGGTCAACCTCGAAATGTTCTAGGCAGAACTTATATTTTCCCCAAACCCCCCCTTTCTTTCTTAATTAGCTTGGCACCATCTTTAAACCTTCACACTTCCTCCTCCTCCTCCTATTTCCAGTCACCAAGTCCCGAGATCTTGAAGCATTCTCTTTCTCTCCTTCCATAGGGGTGCTACCATAGTTCAGTCCATCCTTACCTTTCACCTTGACTATTTTCATTGCTCCCTCATTGATCTCCCCGTCTCAAGTCTCCACCCAGCTACCCATGGGCCAAAGGAATAGTCCTAAAGAAGGAATATAATCGTGTCACTTTCCTGTCCAAAGAGTTCTGATCCTCCCCGTTACCTCTAAGATAAAGTAAGATTTTGTCCACTGGTGTTTATAGTCATTTATAATAGCACTTTTACTTACTTTTCTGCATACCTTTCCACCTTGTACATTACTCTCCTTCATGACCCCTGTGATCTAGTCAAACCAACCTCTCTGCTCCCACATTCTTTTATAAAAATATTTTCTCAAGTATTTACATTCATTTTTTAAAATGTTGAATTCCAAATTCTCTCCCACCATATGCTCAACCTTCACTGAAAAAGTAAGCAATTTGATCTAGCTTATACACGGGCAGTCATGCAAAACATATTTACATATTAGCCATGTTGTGAAAGAAAACACAGCTCCCCCACCCTCCAAAAAAAAACCAAGAAAAATATATAAAGTACTTTTGCAAAAAGTATGCTTAGATCTACCTTTAGACTCCATCAGTTCTTGCCCTGGAGGCAGATAGAATTTTTTCATCATAAATTCTTTGTAATTGTCTTGGATCATCGTATAGTTGTCATTCACAGCTGTTCATCATGCAAAATTGCTATTAGTGTGTACAATGTTCTTCTGGTTCTGCTCACTTCCCTTTGTACCAGTTAATGTAACTCTTTCCAGGTTTTGCTGGAAGCATCTTGCTCATAATTTCGTATGGTCATTTATAATCTCACGCCTACTTACTCTTCTAGGTACCTTTCCACTTTGTTGTACATTAATCTCCTTCATGCATTCCATCACAATCCTTTATTACAACTTGTTCAATCATTCCCCAATTGATAGGCACATCCTCAATTTCCAATTCTTTTCCATCACAATAAGAGGGGCTGTATTTTGCTACATATAGGTCCTTTAAAAAAAAAATCTCTTTGGGATATAGACCCAGAAGTGGTATTGCTGAGTCAAAGGGTATGCCCAGTTTTATAGGCCTTTGGGCATAATTCCAAATTGTTCTCCAGAATGGTTGGATCAGCTCACAACTGCACCAATAGTGCATTAGTGTCCCAATTTTTCCACATACCCTCTAACATTTGTCAGTTTCCTTTTCTCTCAACTTAGCCAATCTGACAGATATTACTCTTACCTGAGTTGTTTTAATTTGATTTCTTCAATCAATAGGCATTTAGAGAATTTTTTCACATGATTAAAGATAACTTTGATTTCTTCATTTGAAAGCTGCCTGTTCACATGCCTCCTTTTGCCATTTATCAATTGGAGAATGACTTGTATTCTTAAATATTTGTTCTCTATACATGTGAGAAATGAGGCCTTTATCTGAGAAACTTGCTGCAAAAGTATTTTCTGTTTTCTGCTTTCTAATCTTGGTTACATTGGTTTTATCTGTGCAAAAAGCTTTTAATTTAATTTAATGTAATCTAAAGTATTCACTTTACAGCCTAAAATGTTCTTTATCTCTTGATTGGGAATAAATTTTTTCCTTATTCATTGATTGGACAGGAAACTATTCCACACTCCTTTAATTTGCTTATGGCATCACCTTTCATGTTTAACTCATGTACCTATTTTGATCTTATCTTGGTACAAAGGTTCCCAAACATTTGGGCTACTGCCCCCTTAAAATTACAAAGTACCCCCCCTGGAAATAGACTTTCTTTAACTCTTTAATGGTTTCCTGGTTTGTTGTTGTTGTTGTTGTTGTTGTTGTTGTTTTAATTTGCATCATTGCAAAAAATACTGCTCCCCTGGGTCATTCCAGGTGACAGTATTGCCCACTTTGGGAACCTAAGTTTGGGAGAACTCTAGAATTAAAGATAATTATTTAAGTTCAGAGGCCAGGTTTTTAAAACTTTACATGGTGGTTCTTTTATTTGTTCTATAATGTATCTGAATTTTATTTTATTATGTAAATGATAACTATTTAAATCATAATGTGGTATGGATAGAGCTGACCTGAGAGCCAGGAAACCCCGGGTCCAAGCCTCGTTTCTGATATATAATAGGTTGGTGATCCTGAGCAAATTACTTAACCTCTCCATGTTCTAGGCAGCTCCCTAAAGTGTAGAGAAGGTGCCAACCAGTTCTGGCAGCAGGAGTTTCCTCCCCTGGGGATTCCTTATACCCGTCCAGGCTCCATTGTTGCAGTTTAAACTGCCAAAAAGCTGTTGAGGTGGGGGCTCTGCCCACCTGAAAACTGTTGGGGTTTCATGATGTGTTGTGATGGAACCGTCTCAAAGAATTCAGAGTCAGACCACCTCTAATCCAAGTATAGGCATTTACTGAGATTGATGCCTCTCATAAAGCAGTCTAAGTTCCAAAAGGAACCAGCAACTTTAGAGAAAGCAAGATGGATTTTTATAGGGTAAAGATGCAATTACATAACAGAAATTTACATAGAATAGGGGAATATCATTAATAGTAAAAAGGCAGGAGGAGTTTGTTAAGGGATTAGGTAAAGGAGGAGAGGTCCCATCTATGGTTCAGTGGTTAAACATTCTGGTCATTCTGCCCTCCAACTGGCTAGCTATTGTGGTCCTGTCTAGTCAAGATAGATAGTTAGGTATTGTGGTCCTGTCTTGGGTTAGATGGATGATGTGATTGTGACTGAATACAAGAAAACACCTGTTTCTGTGGGAATGGGTCTGGGGGCAGTGACCAGGTAGAGGCAGTAGCTAGGTTCCCATCACATGAACACACCTGCTATTTCTGTGGGAACTAAGAATTGAGGGACATACCTGTTGTTCCAGTAAGCAGTGAGGTATATACAAAGAAGTTAGGACATTGGAGGGCGGGGGGGGGCAGCCTAGGTAGGTGCAGTGGGCCTGCTGTTCAGTAGGGCCAGACCTATAATGAAGTTAGAATATTGGGGCTGGGGGCAGCTTTATTAGGATTCCATCACTATCTCTATTTAAATATTTATATAATTACTTTAATCAAGAGGTCATTTTTATAGGAATGGAATTATTGACTTTTTTTTACTTACAACCCTCAGTCATGACTCCACATTCACACCTAGCCTAATTCCTGAGGTTAAGCACCCTAACCTGAGGTACCACTGGTGACAGTTATTAAAACTACTGACCTAAAAGGAAGTTAGAAGCTTATATTTGCTTATAAAAAATCTAGATTATTCAATGACAACAAACATAAAAGTTCTCAAAGCAAGCAGTCTACTATCACACTTCCCTATTCAAATCATTGCAATTCTTGTGATAAATTATCTTGGTTATTCAGTTTTGTGAGTATTTGTGAAGAAACAGGTTAGGCAGAAATTAGCTCATCAACCTTTTCACTTCTTTCAGAATATATATTTTAAAAAGACAGAGAACCAGGGGCGGCTAGGTGGTGCAGTGAGTAAGAGCTTCGCCCCAGCATTGGAATGACCCGGGATCCTTCCCAGCCTCAGAAAATGAGCACCCACACATAAATAATGACTGGTCGTGTAACCTTGAGCAAGTTACTTAACCCCAATTGCTTTAATAAAATAAAAAAAAGACAGAGAACCCTAATGAAAAGCAAAAATTTCCCCAATTTATCAGTTTGAGAGAGATAGAGAGGACAGTAGCAGGGAAATCAATCAACCAATTATTCACTCTATCAACAAACATTTATTAAATAGTTAAGTTTATTTTAATTTAATTTTAATTATTTCACTTTATTTTAATTAATTTTATATTTTATATTCATATATTTCTTGAATATTTTAAATTTATTCAATGTTCCTAGGGGCAGCCCCTGTATTAGGTATTGCATACACAAATACAAAGAATGAAACAATTGAAATTTAATGGTCCTTCTGTTGAAGCTTGCACTAACTGCCTTGCAAGAGGGGCCTAAGTCACTGGAGACCCTTGAAGCTGTATTTCTTTCCAACTGGAGAAGAAGCTCATTTGAGATCAGGACTAGAGAGTAGAGGTTTTTCCCAACCTTCGAAGTTTTAAAGATCCCTTGAAGACTTCTGAGAGAATACAGAAAGAGAAAGGAGGGGGTGGGGTTGGTTTCTTTGCAAAATGGAACAACAAGGTCATGTGAAGACAGCAGTTCTGCTCCTCAAACCCAGGTGAAAAGCTAACTGGGGAAGGACAAAGGTTTAAGGTTTGAGATAAGGATGCTCACTGGGGCGGCTGGAGTTTTGAGGGAAGGGGGAAAAAAAAAAACAGATGTGGAGGAACCAGTGGTTTCTAGTCTGGTCTCCTATAGGTACAACTAAGATCTATTTCTAAGCGTATCTTTTTGTTCTGTTAAAGACTACCTCTAACTTAATTTCTCATAGACACACCTCTGTTTGACTCTGTCCTTTCCATCTCCTTGTTTCCCTTTGTTCTTAACGTGAGGCTTGGGACAGCTCTGGAAGCCATGGAAGGAAAAGTTACCTTTCCTAGTGCTGGACTCAGTTTCCAGCCCCTCCTCCCCACAACCTTTAGAGAGTTTTTGCCCTTTAATTGGGTGTGTAGTCATGATATATCGATAAACATTTATTAAGCATCTGTTGTTATTTGTTGTTTGGCCATGACATTGAGGAGCTGATCCCATAACATATAAATGAATTGGATTTAAGTGAGGGAAGACTGTGCAAGGTCACCAGCCTCACTTTCTCCTCCATCTGGGCCCAGGGACAAAATATAGATCAGGAAGACTGGAGATCCTATAATGTGCTAAGTACTGTGATGATGGGGCTTGATGAGACAGATTTAAAAGGCCCCAAATTCCTACTAATTCTGTCCATGGAAGAAGTGTAATTATGAAACATACAATCGGCCTTATTAGATTGTGAGCTTCCCCATTAGATTGTGAGCTACCTTAAGGCAGGGATTGTCTTTTATCTTTCTTTGTATCCCCAGCATTCATCACAGTGGACATGGTAGCATAGCATTGTCCTGTATGTGACAGCAGTACAATAATCAGTGGTATGACTTATTCTCTTTATATTTATTCTGTATACATGTATATGTGTACTTATTTCCTTTCCCCATAAAAGTGTAAATTCCTTGCAAGAAAGTGTAACCCAAAGGTGTATTTCACACCCAGGGTAATTCTATGCTACTATGTCCACTTTATCATTAACATCAAAAGAACACCTTAATGTTTGTAAAGGCTCCTAGGGATTATTGATACCTGTAATCAGCTCTATACCCAGCTGAATAGCCTTGGCCTTACTTGCCCCTTGTCAGTATCCCCAAGATCAACACCTATACACGTAGGAACTAGAAACATGTAAAAAAATAATAACAGGCCAAAGGCTTGTAACTAGGATACAGGTCACAGAGCTATAGTGTCAAGAGGCTCAAAGTCTAATTGAGAAACCAAAGTTCAAGGTAATTAGCAAATTCCAACATCAAATTCACCTTCTCAGTTCTTCTTTAACTTGTACTTTAACTCATGGATTGAGTCTCCAAAGGGCAGCTGCTACTTTCAGGTTTTAGGGTACCCTGTGATGGTATAATCCTAAACCTACAGCTCATGAACCCCCACTGGTGAGCTTCTCCTTAAGAGTCAGCCAGTAGACACAAATAACTTGGAGCTTAATAACAGTAGTTATAAACCTTTTGCATCCCCCCATGAGTCTGGAATACACTCTCCCACAAATACACACAATTGCTATGGGAAAAAAAGTAGGCATAGATTTAGAGTACAATGGTAATATAGGAAACAGATGTGATGAAGGCAACCTATGCTTCTGGAACCACAAGGCCTCAATTTCTTTTCACTTCTCTTGTGGAGTCCTCCTACAACATTCTCTGGGTGTGGTGTCTCTTCTAGGCAAGTTTCTCACCTTGGCTCCTAGGGTCTGCTTTTCTCTGAAGCTTGATTCTCCATTTCCAGGGATTCTTCTCATTTGAATCCAGAAAGATCTCTTCTCTGCTGCTAAGGGTCCCATTGTTTTAAGTTGCTTCCTTGCTATTTCTGTTTCTATGCTTCTGTCTATAGAATGTATATCTCTTCTCCCTACTTTATGTGGTTTATTGGAAGTAGAAGAGAGAAAACCACATCCTTCCTCCAAAAAGGTGAAGAGCTTTTCCCTTCAGTGCTTCAGTTCTTTCTAGCTCCTGCTTTTACTGCTGCAGAACTTGTGAACTCAGCCTTTTAAGAGCCCTCAGTAGCGTGGTCAATATTTGTCCAGTCAATGGACAATTTGATCAAAGTAAATTCCTTTACACTTTGTGAAAGAAAGCCAGGGTGCAAGCAGTCCTCTGGTAGAGCTGAGATTTATTTAGTATAGAGAGCACCTTTTATCTCAGGTGGACAGAAAATGTATCTCTCCCACTGAAGCCTATATCCTTCCTCCCTTCACTAAGGCTTAGTGGTTGAACATCTCAAACCTAGAACAGCAGGAGAGAGAGAAAGAGAGAGAGAGAGAGAGAGAGAGAGAGAGAGAGAGAGAGAGAGAGAGAGAGAGAGAGATCCTCATTTTGAGGGAAGAAAGAGTGGAATTGTATCCACCGAGGAAGTAAAGACTCCCTGATGAAGGGATAGGACCCTGCATTAAGGGAAGGGACCATGGAAAGCCCCACTTCACTCAAAGTAAGAGCCTTATTAATTCTATACTATCTTGAGAAACAACCATCTCTTGCTCTGACAACAACAGAAGAGGATGGGAGTATGCTACGTTGGACGTGGGGCCACACGATTGTCCCTTTGCTAGGGGAGCCATAGTGACCCATGAAGACTTCCAAGATAGTCTCCCATTTATTTCTAGATTCCTCTTTTGATAACATTCTCCCATTGGGTCACTTGGCACAGATCCTTTACCACCTTCTAACTTGTGCCTGTTCACATTGAAAAGACATAACAAAATAAGCAAACTCTTTAAAGTAGCTCCTTCAAGGAAAATTTGTCATATTTCATATTTGAAAATGTTTTTAAAATTCATATTTCATAAAGGGGTAATACAGGATATTAATGCCTTCATACTTCATTAACATATTAATACTACTTTTCCTCTGCTATCTACCCCATTACTTTCTGTGCTTACATCAATTGGTTGGGGATAGGGAGGAGCATCAATTGGTCAAAGACCAGATACATAACCCCCAACACACAAAAGATGTTAAATACCAAGGTAGACAATAAGTGGATGAACTAGGCAAAGATTGCTCTGAATTTGCTACAGGAAACATATATACTTTTAGGCCTGACCAAAGGGTATGATCCTCCCTGTAGGTCTATCCATGTATATCCTGTATTTTGCCATGTCATCAGGAGGTGGTAACTCAGGACCTGACCTGCTGGGTATGAGTTTGTGCAGCATTCCATGTTCCAAGGTCTTCCCTAACTTTGATCCTTAAGGGGCTAGTAGAAAGGAGTAAGTCATCTCAGGTGGAAGAACCCCCAGTGCCACCACAAATTGTTACTGGAAAGAGCCAGTATAAGCAGAGTAATGACCTGGGTTAGGGTATTATAGAGACACCTCAGGCATGAATTATTAATTTAGTTGCTGAACAAAGCTCACCTGTGATGAGGTGAAAGA
Source organism: Gymnobelideus leadbeateri (assembly GCA_011680675.1). Lineage (NCBI taxonomy): Eukaryota > Metazoa > Chordata > Mammalia > Diprotodontia > Petauridae > Gymnobelideus > Gymnobelideus leadbeateri. The sequence goes on from WOXC01007526.1 coordinate 265,646, forward strand.
CAGTGATTCTCTTCCCCCACCCCTTTCCTACAAAGATCAGCTAAATTAAGTTATTCATTCCCTTTTTAAAATTTCCTTTTTCTATTTAGCCCTATTAGCCTATTACTGAAGGTAGCTGGAAGATTTGGAGACTTGTTAGTTTTCCAGATGTTTACTTTCAGTATTAAGTAATTATCTTAAAACTTTGGGCCAACAAAAGATTCAAAACATGTATTACTTAATATACAGAAATAGATAAAAGAGAAGATGAAGAATTTCTCTGCTTCATGAAGGAGAATATTTTCTTTGCTCAGCAAGAGCTGGGAAGGAGGCCAGAATAGGCTAAAGTGGTGTTAAATGCCACAAATCTTAAAGAAACATCTGAAGACTAAATATTTTAAAGTATCCTTTTTACAAAATGGATAATTTTACAAAAGAAATAATGAGCTCAGGAAGTCAGCATGCTGGGGAAAACCATTCACCATCTCTTCAGTAAATGGTTCCTCCGTATATTTCAAAGAAACTAACCTCTAGAGGGAAAAGAAGCAAGGATTGTAGCCTACCTAGAGAAAACCAAATGTGCATTTAAGGTTGGCCTAGTGGTGCTACCATAGCAAACCAGAAGTGCTATGAGTGCCTACACTCACTCATGAACTCTCCCAGGTGGTGGTTAGATCAGAATTCAACTGAGCTAGAGAGATCATTTTGGTTCCAATTACCATCTTTGATATCTGTGATATTGAGAGGTAGGAAAAAAGAAACAAGTAAATTGCTTATAACTCAGATAACCTCAGTTTTACTTTTAAAAATTGGTTGTAATTGTTAACCTTCAAAAATTGATTTTCTTTGTTTATAAAGAGCAATATCATGCATTAACATTAAATAAATCTACTATAAAGCAATATATTGTCAATCACAGGCTGCTAAAAATTAGATGGATATGTAATATATCATTTTGTTTAATAACTAGTAAAAACATTGTTCAAATTTTTGAAATTCAGTTTTTAAATCATTGAAATAAAATAGAAATTGGGGCGACTAGGTGGCTCAGTGAGTAGAGTGTCGGCCCTGGAGTCAGAAGGACCTGAGTTCGGATCTGACCTCAGACACTTACACACACAAATAAAAACCTAGCCGTGTGGCCTTGGGCAAGTTATTTAACCCTAATTACCCACCAAAAAAAAAAAAAAAGCAAAAAGAAATAAAATAGAAATTCACGTTAAGGAATTATAGAAAGGTGCTATGTCTATGCTCCCCAAGATATGCAAGGGCAAAGATATTTGTGATGTTCCTTTAGTTGAAGTTGCATTTGATTTATGAACCTGCAAAGCTCTGTGACAAGTGCCTACTCTCTGGGCTAATTGAAGAGTCAGAGGTACATCCAAGGCAGCTCAAAGGGCTCAGAGTGAGCATTTACACCTCAGAAGTCAACAAATGTTGCAAATCAGGGCTCGGTTTTTTGTTTTATTTTTCTTTGTTTCGATCGTGTAGACTTAAGAAAGTTATGGAGAAAAAGATAATAATTCAGATTAATTTTAAAAGTGTTATGAGCACTTTTTCCAGAGATCCAGTAGTTAAAACATTTACTAGCACACTCCTGCTATATCTACACAACAGGCTTCTCAAGTACCATGAAAAGTTCAAGGGATAGCTCTTCTCTTTACAGATATCACTTGAGTCCTTAGTAACTATGTTTATCACATTGTATAGAGAACCAGTTATGAGCATCTCAGTTTCTTTGTTCCTTCTTTCCTTCCTTCCTTCCTTCCTTCCTTCCTTCCTTCCTTCCTTCCTTCCTTCCTTCCTTCCTTCCTTCCTTCTTTCCTTCCTTCCTTCCTATTTGTATCTCTGACTATTTTATGAACCTGGAAAGAGATTCAATGAGGAAACAAGCCAGTAACTGGAGAGGTGGAAGTATTATGTTTGTGTAAGTAAATATAAATGTGCATAAATATATAAACGTGTGCATAAAGCACACATTTAACCCCCTCCCCCAACTAGTTGTATCTGAGATTCAGGTTTTTTTTTCTTTCCTTTTTTTCGCTTGTGCTTGTTGTTTGTATTTACTTTAAATCAGATTTACATTATTGAGACATTACATTGAAGATACTCTGGCATTTTTTTTCCCTTGATGCATTTGAGATTTGAGCTGAATTTTGGTTTGGTAGTCTTACTATTAACTAATTTTCTTCTTCCTCTTGCTTTTTTTCCCCTTCCAGATGCTCATTTTTTGAAAGGTACTCTGGTCTGCCCACTGGAATTTTTTTTTCCAGTCCTGCATATTTTCAACATCCTGGTTTTTTTGTGTTTTTTCTTTGTTTTGTTTGTGTTTCAGTTGTTTTTCTCCATGAATATCCCCTCTCTTATGATCAATCGGCTGAATTAAGCATGTGCATGAGATTGACTTAATGAGTATTATTTGCCGACTCATACTAATTATTAATATATGTGTGCAGTTATGATACTACTCTTCACATGATATCATTTTATAGCACCAGTTTATATACCTCCCTTATTTTAATTGCTATATGTAAATTAATTACATGCAACTATTGCTTTATTGTATGTCTCTAATACTTAGTTCAACAATATTGTTTGACTGAATACAAACACCATTGAAATAATGAATACAGAGACACATAGAGGTATTTTGATATTAGAAGTAGATCCTGAATATAAAAACAAGTATATTATAAAGTCATTGAAAAGGGTTGTGAAAGATTTGTAGAAGTATAAAGTAATTCACGGTTGGGTCAGATCAGATCTACCCCAAAGAAATTTGTGAATTGTTAGACCCATACAATTATTCAAAGATTCCTGATACCATGGACAATAAGAGATAGTATCTGGAAATTGATCTCCAGCCCTCTCACAGATGAAGAAGAATTTATCAACATCTGGAAAACCTTATTGGAAGAGTAGGCTTGCCAACAGGAAGGCAGAAAAGCATGCATAAGTCATAAAAAGGCATGCCTGAGGCATGAAAATATGTCTCACCTATAGGCAGTGCCAAGACTAGTTCTCTTACGCCATAGGGATATTATAGATAAATATTAAGAATCTCCTTGGGAAAAGATCCATGTGTCTGTGGGTAATAACCATGAGAAGTTTGGGTCATATGATCATATGATAAAATCATTATAATACCATTAGGAATCAGAGTTACAAAAGCAGGGGCAGAAGGGAAGTTGATTAATGGGGAACCTTAAAGGATCAGCCTTTGAACTTGTGCAAACCTAGAAAACTACACGGCCTGGTTTCTCAAGACAAGCAGGCTTACAAAGACTAAAGAGGCAGTTTGGTGGTAATAGGACACTAAGGGGGAAAAAAGAGTATATATCCATATATATATATATATATATATATATATATATATATATATATATATATATATATATATATATATATGTCTGTGTGTATATCCATTTATATTCTAGCTTCATCCATTCTAACATCAGTACAAAGAGAAAATGCTGTTGAAGTTTTTAATTCACATGAATACTTAATAACAGAGACAGAGAGAAAGGAGTAATAAAACCTAAAGAAGCAGGAGAGTTCAAACTAGAACAAGTACAGAGCCTAAGGTTAAGTGGTAGAAGGTCCTCTAAAATATCTTTAAGACTTTTAAACTAAGGGGAGAAGGATGTGGTAGCAAAAATATCTACTAAAGTCTCTAACAGGGCAGCTAGGTGGCAAAATGACTAGAGCCTGGAGTCCAGAAGACCAGAGTTCAAATATGACTTCAGACACATACTAGCTGTGTGCCCCTGGACAAGTCACTTAACCCTCTTTGCCTCAATTTCCACACCTGTAAAATGAGCTGGAGAAGGAAATGGTAACCCCCTCCAGTATCTTTGCCAAGAGAACCCCAAATGAGGTCAGGAAGAGTCAGACAAGACTGAAAAACAGTTGAGATGAGCACTAAACTGAGTCCCAGTCCATCCTCTCTTGCCCTTCCTTATTCTACCCCCTGTGTTAAGTCACCTGGGGGCTCAAGGTCCCTGACCCCTCAGGGGACTCCATACACACTATAGAAAGGCTCAGGTCCTGCTCAACTGGGAAGACTCCTTCTCCTCTAGGTTGATTCAGACAATTCCTTCCCAGAAAAGCCTTGGGGAATCATGAGGTAAAATTGTTTTAACAACATGGGGAGAAACGAGACTCCTCTGTATATATGGTGAATGTGAATTTAGCTGGAAGAAAGGGGATCCCTTAGCAAATTTGGTGACAATCCGATATCCCCTATGGGACCTAATCCCTACGGAAGCCATCCCTTCAACAGAGTCCTCTAAAGGGGAAAGGATTTGGTGTTGCATCCCCTGAGGGGCACCCTGGGGAGGAGGTTTTGTAAGTGAAGACTTCAGTTTAAATCTAGCTTCAAATACTTTCTAGCTAGGTGACCCTAAGCAAATGACTTAACCTGCCTCAACCTCAGTAGTAGTGCCTACCTCTAAGGGTGACTGATAGAATAATATTAGAAAATACTTGTAAAATATTTTGCAAATCAAAGTATTATGTGAGTGTTATCATCATCATCATGAGTCAGGTCTCAGGATGTCCTGAGGCCTTGCCAGGTCACTATTTGTAGAGCATTTGTCCTTCAGTTAGAGGTTTATAACCTTTCAGCTCTTTCGCTATAGACAACCTTGACCTGTGAGGAGGACTGGTGATTGCTGTAAGTGCCACCATCTGAGCTGTGGCCCTGATGTTCCTGGTGATGCTCACGAGATCCTATCACCCACAGTTAGAAGATCCAGAACTAGAGAAAAGGGCTGTCGAAGACTGGGATTTCTGGTTTTCATTCTCTTCTACATTTGGTCACCCTGGTGCTGGTACTGTGCCCCTTAAGAAGATTGTCCTCTTGCTGTCTTTCTTGGCTGTCATTCTATTTTTGTTTGAACTAAGCTTCTCCCATAGTGCTGCCTATGCCTGGCTTTTCCCATCTGAGATCAGAGTTGTTCAAGCAATAGGCCTAAGGCCATTTAAGTTGTGGAAAATCCTCTAGAAGACCCCTTAGGAATGTAGTAAGAACAGCATCTATTAGGGTCTCTGCTATATAGACCGAACTATTTTCCCCAAAAAGTACACACACACACACACACACACACACACACACACACACACACACACACACACACACACACCAGTCCTCTAGACTTGTCAGGAAATTAAAACTTGAAACACTGATACCTTTGACAGCAGCATCTCCTCTTTGCCTGGGGCATATAAAAGATCTGTCTATGAGAAACTGAAGCTCTCAAACTTTGATGGATGTCTCCCACGTGATCCAACACTCCTTTGCGACCTAACCCATCCCTCTAACCAGGCACACTTCTCTATGGAGAGGATTGGGGCTATCTCTACCAATCTCGTATCCTTGCTGAGAATCCTTTCCATATTATGGTTGAGCAAAATTTCTTTTTAGTTAAGTGTTGGATGATATAAGTGTCTCTTTGTTTTGGGTCCCATCCTGAGCCTGAACAACAGACCAGTCTGACCCAGACCTGGCCCAGAATACAAAGGGGGAAAACCCTCTTTGAGTTGGCAGCTCCTCCCCCAAGTACAGCCATCTCCATCAAAGCCTGGGTGGTGGGGTCATATACATCAGTGTCTGGTCATCAACACACAAAGAGTGCTGGGAACATAACCTAAACACTAATTATCCCCTGCATGTTGCCCCAGGTGCAGAGTCAGGCCATTCTTCCCCTACAATTATATTTAAAGGTTAGATACAAAAATATCATACAAAATATATATAATGTACAGTTTAGAAATAGAAAATAATGAGTGTAATTATTGTTCATTTTCACTCATTAATTTTCCCCCCCTTAGAGCTAAATATGTGTTCATAAGACATAGAGCAGAACCCGACAGCCCCTGGATCTTTGCATCAAGTCAAAATGGTTTCTTTCTAAAAGCAATTAAAAAGTAACTTAAAAAGAAGGCTCTTCGAGTGATTTTTTTCAACTAATAAACATTTTTAAAATGTTAAAAACATTTTTGACACTTCACTTCTGGACATTTTCTATCAAAAAATCTAATTGTTTTATTTTATTTTTTTGGAGGCAAAGCAATTGGGGTTAAGTGACTTACCCAAGATCACACAGCTAGTAAGTGTGTCAACAGTCTGAGACCAGATTTGAAGTCAGGTCCTCCTAACTCCAGGGCCAATGCTCTATTCACTGCACCACCTAGCTACCCCTGTTTTATTTTTTAATTCTGAATTTTTTGTCTTCATAGATTTGCTGGCTTCATGATTTTGTTTGACATAACATTTCAAATGGTCTGTAGTCTTGGCAGACTCTCCTGGGCCAAACATTAGACAAAGCTACTAAAGCTTAAGAATGCACTAAGACTTTGGGGACATCAGGTACATTTGGTCAAAGGTTATTTTTTTTCTTTTAGGCAAACAATTGAGTTAGAAACTAGTTTTGTAGACTGGTAAAAAATTGCCACAGCTTGGTGCCAGCTCACAGCTATGTGGGTTGATAAGCAATCCGCTGGATTCCATAAGAGTATTGCCATAATTCAAAAGACAAGGCAATGGATCTCCTAAGCAACAAGGGAGCAGTTGCTGGCCTGACAAGAACACTAGTCATTCTTTCCTTCTCAGAGGATGTCAGTAGCCATCCCATGAAAGTCAAGATTCCTATGAATCCAGCTTCCTATCAGAGCTCAGGCTTACGTCCTGGTAGCTCTCTACACCCCTTCCTTCTGCAGGGCTGACTATACCTTCAGAATCAAGAGCCAAGGGATATTATTCTATGTGGCAGAGAAGGGCATCTATGCCTGTGGAGTCTTTGACTTTCTAGCCCTGTGTCTCTCTGGATCTCCCAGTAGAACAATACAGAGAGTAGAACAATGATGGTATAGTCATCTCCACTATACAAGCCGTATACCTTTCCATCTGATGTATGGATACCGAATTCTTTCTCTAGGTCAGCTTACTCATTCCATCCATTCTCCAATTCTCAGATCGAGTGTTAAGAGATGTGTCGCCACTCTATTTAAACATTTTCAGGTGCTAGGGATAATCATGTTTATGGGAATCTACTGCTTCCACTCACTATTTCCATTGGAGCCCATACCAATGCATTTCTGCATACACAAATTATTCATTCCCAAGAAGGATACTTCGAGATATTTAAGTAACCATTTACTTAGCAATAAAACATAAGAAATAATAAATTTGTAGTTATTCATATTAAACAAGTAAATGAATAAACAAAAAAAATCACAATCCACACATAAATCTAGGTCACATTCTCCAACCAGTGACCCAGTATCCATGGAGGAGAATAGTCATACATTTATAGGTCATACACTGGCAAGAAAACACATGAGGAGGGAACATGGATAGGCTTAGCATGCCTTCCAACTCTGGACTTTAGCCTTGACATTGGTCTACACCATATAAAACTGCATCTCTGCTAACTGCTTATCTGTTGCTCTTCACTGATCTCCAGCTGGAAAAATCCTCTTCTACTCTATATTCAAAAATAGCTCTTTGAACTTAAAATCACCTTTAAATGGGAGCATTTAGAAGATATTACTATTAATTTGTATAGTCGTTGCCTATAAGTCAGACATCTGAGAAGATCATTGGTCTGGTTATCTCTGGCTATTCAGACCAACTCTTCACTTAACGGGATGCTTCATTATCCAACCATAGCATAGTCCAGACAGCATAAATTGCCTCTCTAGTCAAGGCACCCCACTGTCCTAGTCACCTCTTCCTAGAGTACAAAGCAGACACAGCACCTGCATCTCCCTTTCTGCTTTTCTCTCTCAAACCAGAGGGGGGCAGCAAAGAGCAACAGACGCTTCTAAGTGACTTCATTCATCGCTCCTAAACTCTAGGGGGTGCTGAGGAGCAACGTCTGGAAGTAAAACCTTTGTTCAATGAGGTTGAACCTCTTTCTAAGAAACCAGCAATAATGGGGATTTTGTTGAGTCCCTTTACAATTGTGGCTGACTCTTTATGATCCCATTTGGGATTTTCTTGGCAAAGATACTGGAGTGGTTTGCCGTTTACTTCTCCAGATCTTTTTACAGATGTGGAAACTGAGGCAGAGTTAAGTGACTTTCCCAGGGTCACACAGTAAGTGTCTTGAACCCAAGGAGATGAGTCTTCCTGACTCCAGGCCTGGCACTCTATCCGTTGCACCACCTAGCTGATCTCCTCAAAGTCATGGGTCTAACAGACATTTTTTTTTTAACCCCTTGCTATTTATTTCCTCTTCTTTCAAGTTTTTCAGTCTCTGTCTTACGTATCCTACACCTACATTAATGACTTAGATCAGAGGCTCCTCTGTCTCAGTGACTCACCTTTCACTTAACAGGCAACAACTCACAAATTTCCCCTATGAAAACAGTAATCTTACTTCAGTCTCCAAATACTTATTATAGGATTTGGTTTTTTTTTGTCTGTTTAGTTTTATATTCTTAAGTCATAAAACAGTTATGTGGAAATAAACTAAGAAATCATGATGCCTTGAATCTCTTTAGTTTTCAACATGGTTGATATCTTATCTTATATCCTTGAAGTTGTTCTTTTGTATATACATTTTACAAGTTTTTGAAAAAAACAGATATCTTTCCTCTGCCCCTTTAAACCATGTAACTGTTCATATGTGAATGCACCATCATCCTACATTTTTTACAAGATGATTTGAGACTTTATATTCATACCACAATTCATTTTCTGTTCTAATCCCATATGAAAGCTGAGTTTCTTCATCTATGTATATTAGCTTTTATATACATACATATATGTATATAATATATACCTATTACTATGTATATTAGTTTTTATTAAAAACAAAGTTCCTTTCCTAGGATGTTCAGGCATCAAAATGTTCACCTATAACTGAAGCAGTATGTCACATCCTTCAACAGTTTATTTAAATCTTTTTCTTTATGTAAAAGAACCATTTATGCCCTTTCCAGCACTAAATTGTTCCATATGAAAAGGGTCTTAAAATGACATAATGCATATTTAGAGTATTGAGGCACCTAAAAGGATGCCTAGTCCAAACTCCATTTTGTAGATGAGGAAACTGAGGCCTAGAGAGGTCAAATTTACCATACAAGTGGTAAGTGGCAAGGTCAGAATTTGAACCTAAATCCAGCACACTTTACACTGCATTATTTTTTCTCTTCGTTCCTCTGTGTTTTTATGTGTATTTTAAAGAAGTGGAGTAGATTGTACTATAAGTGATTAGAAGTCTTTTTTTTTTTTTGGCTTTTTGGAGGGCAATTGGGGTTAAGTGACTTGCCCAAGGTCACATGGCTAATTTTTATGTTAAGTGTCTGAGGCCAAATTTGAACTCAGGTCCTCCTGACTCCAGGGGCGGTGATCTATTCACTGCACCACCTAGCCACCCCCAATCATTAGAAGTCTCAAGATGTATGTAGACTTAGGCAGTAGGGATCCTCTGTCAAAAAGTCATAAATTTACATGTTTGGAAATGCCTTGTGAGCCCTTCCCTTTTTCTCTCTCAGATGTTCCTATGCCAGAGATCATGGAAATCAGAGGTCAATGAAGCCTTACAAAACCAGAGAGATTACTATTAATCATTACTGTGTCTCCCCAAGTACATATTACAATATTATTTCCCTTGGGCCACTTAATATTTTTTGACTAACTGATCAACTATTACCTTCTGTCAACATCCTGGTGCTTATCTATCTATCTATCTATTGGGGCAGAATTTCTTGATGATGTCAAGAAAGGCTTGACTCCTTGTATGCTCGACTTTTTGTACTTAGACTCCCAGGGTGTCCTATCAGCAGCCCTCCAGGACGATTAAGTGACAGACTATTTTCACTGTCCTTTAAGGAAAAATCCAGCTTAGCCTACATTGCAGGGACTTTAATGGGTGTTTCACTACATTCTGCTTCCCACCTCCTCTTGGTTCCAAGGTCTTCTAGAGAAATGGCGTTGTACTCAAATAGGAAAGAAGGCCATATAAAATGATCCCTTGCAGGCTGCATATCGAACTAAAACATAAGGTTATCGGTGTTTTATTGTATTTTTATTTGTTCTGTTAAATATTTCCTAATTACATTTTAATCTGTTTCAGCTATCTGTGGTAGTATTATGGGTTACATGAACCTCTGTCCCAGAGGATCTTCTATTACTTAAGTGGCCTTAGTACAGCCCTAACATCTCTCCCTTTACGTGTATGAGATGCCTGGCACAGGCAGCACTGGAAGACAAATAGTGCAGGTAAATGAAAAATAAAAAGATGGGGGAAAAAAATCAGGCAATGCAAAAACCCTAAAGGAATGACCAAGTATGGAGGAAAACAAAGAGAAGAAATACTTCCTTTTTCCTTCTTTAGAAGGAGTGGAGGATTCTTCTATCTGAACAATCTGGTCCCACATGATGAGTGATGCTAAAACTATGCCATTTACAGTAACTCTATATCGATGAAATCACAGTTATAGTAATTAATTACCTGTATTCCCCAATCATTTCTTATAATTTTTAATTAATGGCTTGATGAATAGGGAGAGGAGGGATATATTTGGAAATGATAGTGATTTTTAAATTTTTTATTTATTTGTTTTTTTCAATAGTCACTTCTATAAGATTTTGAGTTCTAAATTTTCTCCCCCTCCCTCCACTCTTCCCTTCCCAAGAAAGTGTCCAACCTAATATAGACTACACGTGTACCATCCTATTAAACATAGTTCTACCTTATTCGTGTTGTAAAGAAGAATTAGAACCAAAGGGGAAAACCACAAGAAAGAAAAAAGGAGAGAGAGAGAGAAAATAATATGCTTCAATTTGCATTCAGACTCCAGAGTTCTTTCTCTAGATGTGGATAGCATTTTACAAATGATAGTGACTTAGCAACAAAATTTATCCATAAAAATGAGATTTTTTTTTGGTCCCTTTTACAATATTTCTATCCAGTTATCTTCTAGGTGGCAACCAACTTCCAAGTTCTGGCAAGAACAGATTAAAATGTAATTGGGAAATGTTTTTTAAAATATAAATACAATAAATACTAATTTGTTATTTTCTAAGTCAACGTGCAGCCAGCAGGAATTCCCTTCTGTCTGTGTTGTGCTTCCAGGGAACCCACTACTCCCGAGCCAGCCCATTCCACTTCGGGATGGCTTTCATTTTGAGAAGGTTTTTTTCTTTGTTTTGTTTTTGCATCAAACTCATGATTTTCTCTTTGCAACCTTCATTCATTGTTTCTAATTATTATTCTGAAAGCAAAAGTAGCAAGTGTTATCAAGCTTCTGTGTGAGAGCTTTCCAAATACTTGAAGACTGCTATCATGTCAACAATGTCTTCTTTTCTCTAGGATAAACATTCCCATTATCTTGAACCAGTCTTCAAAGGGTTGTATTCACACACAAGTCCAGAACCTAACATTGTTGGAGTGCTCTTCTCTTGTTTTATTATTTTGTTGTTTTTATTCTGACCCAAAAAGTATCAGATAAGATCAATAATTCCATGTAAAAAGCAGAACAGAAAAAAATATTGTATTTGCAACTAAAGACCATGTACAATTTGCTTCTCTCTCCAAATATTCAAAATATTCAGCATCTTCTTTTCAAAGCTTTCTGCCTTATTTATGTTTCTTAATGACCTTTCTTCCATTATTTTCTGTGCATTCAAAATGCCTCAATCATTATATGTATATGTGTGTGTTTATAAATATACATGTATATTTTTCTATTCTGGTAACCTCCTTCTTCATATTCTTTTCCCCACCCAATGCTTCCTGAAAAAAATGGAAAGGAACAAAAACAAAACCCTTGTATCAATTCTGTATAATCAAGAAAAACATTGCTCATGTATGAATATGTGTCTCATTCTGCATGTCACATGACCTCACTGTCAGGAGGTGAGTAGCATGCCTCATCAGCAGTTGCAATGATCTTAATTTTTTTCTTAGTTGCTTCTCTTCACAATGTTGAAATTATCATATAAATTATTCCCTGTGTTCTGCTCACTTAAACTCTATCAGTTCATACAAGTTTTCCTGAGTTTCCCTTTTCTCATTTCCTGCAGTGCAGTAATATTGCATATACTCCTGTTTATTCAGTCATTCCTGAATTGATGGGAACTCCTTAATTTTTAGTCCTTTGTCAGTAGAAAAAGAGATATTGTAATTATTTTTGTATACATGGACCCTCCTCTCTTTGAGGTTAGGGATGGATAGATTTGAGAATCATTAACAGAAAGATAATAATTGAATCTATGGAAGATGATAAGATCACCAAGTAAAATTGTTTCACCCAGGAAATAGTTTAGTGGGAGATCCTTGGTTAGTGGCTGTGATGCAGATGAAAATCCAGGAAAGGAGACGGAGAAGTGGATAGGTAGGAGAAAAACCAGGGTAGAGTGAGTCCTGAAAACCTTGAGAGAAGAGAATATCAAATACAAGAGTGGAATCAACCGCTTCAGAGGATGCAGTGAAGTCAAGAAGGAAGAGGACTGGGAAAAGGCTATTGGATTTGGCAATTTAGAAATCGCTGGTAACTCCAGAGAAAGCATTTCTGGTTGAATCATCGATGAGGCTGGGAGCCAGACTAGAACGTTAAAGAGGCATTGAGGAGAGAAGTGGAGACACCCCTTCCACATGGTATTGTCAAGGATTTTAACCATAAAAGGGAGGCAGAATAAGAGAAGATAGTTAGATGGGGTGAATGGACCAAGTGATGGTTTGTTTTTTGTTTTTTTTTTGAGGATGAGGGACACATGAGGATGGTTTTAGGCATTGGGGAAGCATCCAGGAGACAAAGAGAAATTGAGGATAAGTGAGAAAGTGGGGATGACAGAGAAGGCATATTGAAAGGTATAGGGATTGTCTTTGGGAAGGAGAAGGGCTACCTCATTATGAGAGACAAAGGTGAAGGAGAAGATAATGGCATAAGGCACCTGAGTGACATGAGATGAGGAGTAAGAAAGAAGAGGGAACTCTGAGGAATGGCTTCAATTTTTTTCAGTAAAATATTACCATGAGTTGAACTAGTGCACCAGAAATGAATAGAGGAGAAGGGGTAGCTAGTATTGAAGCAGCTAGGAGGCATAATGGATAGAATACTGGGTGCTGATTGAGGAAGAGCTGAGTTCAATTCCAGCCTCAGAAATTTATTAGCTGAGTGACCCTTGGCAAGTCATTTAACCTATTTGCACAATTTTCTCAACTGTGAAACTAGGATAATAACAGCACCTCTCTTTCAGGATTGTTGTGAGACTAAAATGAGATGTTATTTGTAAAGTGCTTAGTAGGTATTATATAAATGCGTATTCCCTCCCTTAGGACAGGAGTGATAACTTAGGAGTATTGGAGATCTTAATGTAAATGAAGAACAGGATTTGGTAGTAAAAACAATAGAAAAGGGAAAATGGCAATAGATTGTGATCAAATCAGGGAATTTCAGAGTTCATGAACATGGAAGTGATATATTTGTGGGTGATGGCAAGATAAAAGCTATGACCATCTTTGTGTGTGACTGAGGTAAGATGGAGGAGTAGGTCATGAGAATTGAGTAAGTTGAGGAATTAAGATGTTAAGGTTTTTGAGGGAGTATTAATATGTATATTGAAAATATGAGGGCAGGAGTTGGAGAGGAGGGAAAGATTATAAGCAAGGAACTGAACTCATTAAGGAAGGAAGAGGAGTATTTCAGAGGCATACAGACAACAATTACTAGGATTTTAATTGTGAGGTAGATATAGATTTCATGAGCCCCAGAGGAGTTGCTGAATGATGGAAATAGGAAGAGAACCTAAAAGTGTCAGTGGGGAGCAAGAAGTATTCCAACTCCCCCACCTCAATCAGTGAGCTGGGAAGAATGAATGAAAGGGCAGCCAGCACTGGAAAAGGCTCCCAGTGAGGCTACATCCTCAGGAGGGAACCAGTAAGAGTCAGACTCTCAGGGGGAATCAGAAGAGTGAAGGAGCCAAAAGGGAAAAGATACAAGATGAAAGCAAATTGTTGCTTATGGAGCAGACATACCAAAGGGTATAGTGAAAGCAGTGGGTCACCTTAAAGTGGGACAATGGGTGGGTCAGGGAGTGTAGGTTGAAGGGAATGTAAATGAAAGATTGGGCAGTAGGAGATGGATTCATTGGAATACAGAGAGTATAACCAGAAGTGAGCTTGTTGATCATTAAGGGAAAAATTTAGAAGAATTTCAATATCAATAGGCTTATGACCTCAGAGTGGATCCTTCCAGAGTCTTGAGCAATTCAAGTAAGGGAGGAAGAAATTAGAGTATAAGGAATGATGGGTGTCTCCTCCTAGGCTAGAAAGTTGATGGAATGGCACCATCTCCCTTCACTCAGGTGGGAAATGATCTACTAATTGATGGCCTAACCTGATGGCTTTTTTTTTTCAGTCTTAATAATACTTGACCTATCTGCTACTTTTGACAGTGTTGACACTTTTTCTACATAGGTTTTCATGACACTACTTTTTTCTGATTTTTCTTCTCTCCCCTCCCAGATTGCTTTTTTTTATTAAGGCAAACTGGCCTTCTTTTGCTTCAGTTCTTACCTGGCCTTAAATTATTGAATGGACTTTACCTCAGACAAACTAAGACCTGGGAAAGACATTAGCTTAAAAAGGCCAAGGTCTCCCACTGCATCTGGGGTCATCACAAGAAGTCTTGACCTATGTCTTATCACTGGACTCCAGTAACCCTGGAGGAGAGAGTGAGGCTGATGAGTTTGTACAGTCCTGCCTCACTTAAATCCAATTCACTTGCAAGGCAAGACATCACCCTCTTGATGTTATTGGTCCTCTTCAAAAGCAAAATATGAACAACAGCAACAAACAACAACAATCTGCCTAAATACAGCTTCTCAGTCCCTTTTGTTAGGTCATAATCCATTTCATGCCCCAATAGAGAAGTGTAAAATTTCTCTAAAATTCTGTCTTAGACCCTCTTCTTTTTTCCCTTTATACTCTGTATTGGTGACCTCACCAGCTCCTGCATTTTAAACAATCATCTCTGCAGATGACTCACAGATCTATATATCTACGTATCTAGTTCCCAGTATCCCCTGAGCTTCAGTCCTGTATCACAAATTTTCTGTTGGATATTTCAAACCGGGATTTCCTGGAGAAATCTTAAACTAAGCATGTCAAAAAATAAGCTCATCATCTTTCCCCTTAAGCCTTTCCCTCTTCCAAACTTCCCTATTTCTTTTGGAGGCACCAGCATCCTGCCAGTATTTCAGATTCATAATTTTGGCACTATCTAAAAATTTTCATTCTTCCTTACCTCATATATCAAATTAATTCTGTACATAGTTATCCTCCTCATAGGGAGCAATGTCTCTGCCGGACAATGTTATCTATTGAGATCCCTGGGCCTGATCCAGGGCTAAATGTGTGGTTCTGAAGCTTAGTTGTGGTTTCTGCTTTCTCCAGCTTTGGACTGACATCATAGCCTAAGAAACTACTATGCACTTTCATAAAGAACTAGAAACCACAGAGTTGGGCCAGTAGGACATCTCCTGAGCAGGTTCCCAGCTCTAGGAATCATTTTCTCAACTTGTCATGAACTCATCTCAACTCTGCAACTGGACTCCTTTGCTTGTCCTGGCATCACCTCCCTGATGTCATGGTCCCCTTCAAGAACAAAAGACAAAAAAAAAAAAAAAAAAAACAGAAAAAAGGACAAACAACAATCTCTGTGTGTAGAAAAGGAGTCGCCCACTGGGGACCAAACTGGAACTGGTCAGTTGGGCAACACAACATTCTTTCTTTCTTCTTTTCTTTTTTCTTTCCTTCATTCCTTCCTCTCCCTTTCTTTCTTTCTCTTTCCCTTCTCTTGGTCCACATAGGATATCACACCCTTACCTAAGGTGCTCTGCCAAAGGAAATATAAATTTTAATCTCTGGCACTTTTTTTTTCTTTCTTAAAGAACAGCCTTAACCCAAATCACTGTGGCTCTCATAGATTGACCAATAGTAAGTCAAGCCCTACTTGGTAGTTGTTTGGGCCCTCATTGGCTTAGAATGAATACAAATAGCAATTTTTTTTGTGTTGTTGTTTTGGCAAGAAACCCTGAGGGTGTTCCCTTCCCAGATGGATTTTTTTTTTAAGAGACCATTCTCTCCTCATTTCTCATTAAGCATTAATCACTGAATGGGTGTTGCCTCAGTCAAACTGAGACCTGTTAAAAACCTAAGCTTGAAAAGACCAAGGTCTCCACTGCATCCTGGACCACCTCCAGTTGTCCTGATCTATATCTGGCCACTGGATTCAGATGACTCTAGAGGAGAAGGTGAGGCTGATGACTTTGCACAGCCTGCCTCACTTAAATCCAATTCACTTGCATGTCATGGCATCACCTCACTGATGGACCTCTTTAAGAATAAAGGACTAGCAGCAAACAGCAAAGCAAAAATTGGACTCTACTCCACTGGAGGCTGCCATGTGCTTCTGTTGTAAGATGCAATTGTTTCTTCAAGAGACACAAGGAAAAAGGCAAAGAGGAAACTCAAAACGTGCTTTCTCCTCTACCGTAACATAGTAACTGACAAATAGTGAGCACTTAATAAGTGTTTCTCTGGATTAACCCTGTGTCTTAATATGGTGGTACAGAGAGAGGAGAGGAGGAGATAGGGGAAAAGAATAAGGGAGAAGAAAGGAGGGGAAAAGAGGGGAGAGGGGAAGAGAGAAGAGGAGGGGAGAAGATGAAAGGAAAGGAGAGAAGAAAGAGAAAGGAGAGGAGAGGAAAGGTTAGGGGAGAAGAGTAAAGGAGAGGAAAAGAGGGAGAGAGAGAGAGAGAGAGAGAGAGAGAGAGAGAGAGAGGAAATCTGAGATTATGTTTTAAGTATTTATGTAATACCATGAAAGCACCCAGGCACAGATTCTTTTTCATTTTTTTCTTTCTTTTTCCTCATGGATTCAGCTACTATTACCACTCCATGAGATCTAAAGCACAGGGAGTTGTGCTGAATAGACATCAGCATAGGCTTTGAACCAGTGGAGTATGAGCACAAAAGTTATTCTTCCTTCAGACATCCTGAACAATTTGAGTTGCTAGTGTCATGTTCTTAACTTTATTGTTCATATAATGCCCTGTCCACACACAGATGAGTAATTATATGAGGGTGTTGATACCTTAAGTACAGCCCATTACAATTCATTTCAGCTGCCCTTAGTGGTATCAATATTCTATCCAATTTTCTGTAGGCAAATAATCTACAGAGGAACAAAGATGCAGTTTGAAGATGCATGTCATTCTTCAGTGAAGTCACATTTTGTTTTCTAAAACCAGGCTGTTGTGTTTGAAACAATTTTACATTTTCAGGGTTTATTTTTTTCAGGTCTATCTAGTTTTTTGTTTTCCTTTCTATGTATCCTTTACTGTAAGATCAACAAATGTCAGCAGTTAATTTACATCAAATTCATACCAAAGTCAAATATTTGAATTTGAAATAAGTAATAATATTTAAAATTTACCTGGATATGACTATTGGCTCACTTAAGTAAGGTTTCATCAATGTCACTAGTGTCCTAACTACACAAGACTGAACTTTCTTTCACCTTGCTTTCCATAAGAATAATGCATTGGAAAAGGACACAGGGGATCCATAACATAAACAAAAGAGACCAAAAGTTAATAGACTACATGAAAGCCTCATACCTATATATTGTGAACTCACTCTTGAAGAAGAAATTCAGAGAGTGCTTTACATGATGAATACCACAGGAGATCATGAAAAATGAAAATGACTTTCTGGAAATAATTGGTTACTAAAGTGGGAGCAGTTTCTGAATCAGGTATCGGTGGTATAGTGAGACCACATATGTGTTAGTGCCACCTAAACTTTGCTGCAATGTATTTTATAGTGGTTCATAGTTCCTATGCCCTCCTGCATAATTCATTTAAAGATATGTTGTTATTTAGAATTTTTAACCTTGTATATCCATTTTTTTGGGAGGGGGAAAGTCAAAGCAATTGGGATTAAGTGACTCACCCAAGGTCACACAGCTAGTAAGTGTGTCAAGTGTCTGAGGCCAGATTTGAACTCAGGTCCTTCCTGACTCCAGGACCAGTGCTCTACTTACCATGCCACCTTGCTGCCCCTGTATATACACTTTTTAAATGAATTGGTACTGTTTCCTAGAGAATGAGGACACAAATTTTTATGTATATTGAGATTCGATTAGTCAACAAATATTTTTTATGTGCTGACTATGTACCAAGCATTGAGGAATCAAAGAAGGGCAAAAACAGTTCCTGCCCTCAAAGAACTCACATTTTAATAGGGGACACAATATGTAAGTAACTTGGTCTATATAAAATCTTTACAGCTGAAGTCGGAGATAATCTCAGAAGGAAAGGTACTAGCAGCTGGAGGCACCAGGAAAGGTCTCTGTCAGAAGGTTTGATTTAGTCTGAAGCTTAAAAGAAGTCAAGGAAATTTGGAAGTGGAGATGAAGGCCCAGAACATTCCAAGAATGAGGAACACTTTTTAAACTTCAAAAGGGCCAGAGGATTTTGAATTTACTGTTTTCCCATTGGTGTAGCATCCCCAGAACATCTAATGGCTATGTCTGCATCAGGAGCTAAGAACAGTCAAGGGGCATAGATTCATTGCTCCACAAAGGAGGACAGCAAAGAAATTATACCTTGAGTAAATGGAACTCTTCTGCACCCCATTAATAGGAGGAAAGGACTTCCAGTAGCTATGCACTGTGAGTTATCCTTTTGCCACATATGCTGTCTAAATTAGCCTAACCCCCTTAGATTCTGTATGTACTTGTGGGAGAGCATGTTGTAGACTTTGGGTGGGATATTTTATACCAACTGTTGTTACTGTACTATCTTAGTAAATACCCCTTTCTAAAAAGCTACTCTGGCTGTCTGTCTCAGTTGGTCCTCAGCTATAAGTACCTGACATATCAGTGGGAGTGGAGTTAGTCTAAGAATCCTCAGCACGTATACATGACATAGGTGTTATATTGCATATAGTGAATGGGTTCAGGCAGACATCACTACATGTCTGAAACCTCAAGAGACTTTTGTTCAAGCTGTCTCTTTATATAAATAAACTCCAGCAAAATTCCCTGCCAAGAACAAAGAAATAGAAAAATAGTACATTTGTATTTTCCAAGTGCAACCAATGACTCACAGCCTCCCAAGGATTCTGGACTCACAGATGAGGCCCAAAAGGTTAATATCTCTTCTGTTAGCTCATTGACCACACCTAGATTGATCCAGGAAAATCTCCAAGATGGTAGGTATAACCCATCCCTAAATGTAGGTGGGAGCATCCTCAAATTCTATACAGGCATTAAACATAAAATATCTTTGTTGGGTAAGGGATAGATTTTATCTCACCACACAGAAAATGTATAACATGTTAAGGACTCAGAGAGGTCCATGAACAAAGCACTAAAATTCTCCCCCCACCCCTACCTTCCCTTTACCCTGAAAGTAAATGTCTGAACTTGGGCTTATTACTGGGGCAAGCCTCTGTTATTCTGTGGCAAGTCTTAACACTCTGGTGACCTGTTCTCCCAAGATTTCATCCATTCTCCCTAAGACCTTGTAATTTACACTCCCCTGAGAAGTTAAACAGGCATGTCTAAAGACATCCTTGAACAAGCATATTTCTTTACTATGCCTTCACTATTCAAGTAAACCATTGGCTTTGTTTTCCAAATTGGATACTACATGTGAACCATCTTTCTCCTACTGTAAGGAGCACAATTACACTAAGAAATCATATGTCTCCAGAAGGTCCAGGGCATGAACTCTGCAACTCAGAAACTCTTGAACTTGGAGTTACCCATAAGATGATTCTCAGAGCTGAAGCTGCCCTAGAAATCTCCTTTCTGTCATACAAGGCTAGATTCTGAGATCATGCACTCCCTTTCCCCTAAACAGGGGGTTGCAATTCAGAAACTGTAGCTTTGAACTCTCTTCTCAGGTCACACAAAGGGATGTCTATCAATGACAAATGCAACTGCTCTAAATACCAGTTGCTGCTTTTGCTTGTAGGGATAGAAGGAGGAAAGTCATCTTGCTTTTTCCACTTGCTACGCTTTAAGAGAAGGCACAAGAGAAAAGGCATAATTAATTACCTCCACTTGTAAGAATAGCAAAACTCCATGGGACATAACTCCTGGATAAACAAATGCAAATGTGGAGATGGTAGAAGAGATGGAGGTGGGGTGGGGTGGGGAGCGAGAATCCCTCACCCTATAAAATCCTTACCTGTTTGTATTCTGACTTGGAGGGAAAGCAAGTTTAGGGGAGTAACGTATCCACTGGTAATGGGAACTCATAGGCTGCTTACAGGAGACACTCTTTTTTATCCTCCCTTGACTCAAAAAATATCTTTTACTATGTCTAGGGGTTTTTGATTCACTAACAGATTACTAATCTTTCTCTGTCTGTAGTTTTTCCTGTAAATCAACTCCAAGGTGATTAAGGAGTAGGAAAATGGTGTGATCACTTCCCTCTGCTTCATGCTAAAGACAGCTATGTCTCCCACTCTTCTCAATGGGTGTTGCCTCAGTCAAAGTGAGGCCTGGGAAAGACCTCAGCTAAAAAAGGCCAAGGTCTCCCACTACATCTTGGGCCCTCTCCAATCATCCTGATCTGCTTCTGGCCACTGGACCCAGATGACTCTGGAGGAGAAAGTGAGGCTGGTGACTGTATACAGCCCTCCCTCACTCAATTCTAATTCACTTGCAAGGCATGGCATCACCTTCCTGATGTCATGGCCCTCTTCAAAAATGAAGGACAAACCACAACCACAAAATAAAACATTGACCATTCCTTCCAAACCCCTATCAGAATGACTAACAACAAAAATACAACAAGAGTTAGTGGCTTCTATTTTTGTAGTAGCAGGAGAATAAATACTATCAAAGAAGGAACATGAAAGATTGAGTGAAGGGGACATTTATGAATAGATACAGTCAGTTATGGACACTCCTAAGTATAACAGATTTTTCCCTGCTTTATCTCCTTCCTCTCTAGGGGAAGAGTTGAAGCAAAGTTCCAGAAAAGTGGAACAATTTCTTCTTCTTCAACTTGAAGTCATTAGGATAATTGGGTCATCTCACCAGGCTTGGTCCAATCAGCAAAGCAATTACCCTCATCAGCAACTACCTTGGCAACACCTGTAACCCTGTAACCCAGGGCTCAGGCCTGGTTCATTTGTATGACTTTCCTCTTTGGTAGAGAGAAAAAGTACCCAACATTTTATGCTTTCATGAGGAGTAAAGAAGTCAAGAGAGGAGAAAGGGGCTTCTAGCTTTAGGCTTCCAGAGAGAATACACTTGGTTCCAGGCTCTCTTCAAGTAGAATTCCCTGGAGAAAGAAAAAATACTTTAAGATGCAAAGCCAGTACCTTAACATGTCCCTGATTTATGGCCTGTCACTAGAGACTTCCAGGAATCTCCCCTTGGGTGAGATCAGGGACTCTTTCTTGTTTGAGTTAAAATATCTCACTCCCAGTGGGAGAGCTCATTAACTCTGTATATTTTGTGGTATATTCTAATCTGCATAATTCCCTGATTTCTATGTGGTATCTGAATAAATTGGTTTATTTGTTGTTCACTATTTATAATGGTTTTTGTGTAAATAATATCTAGTGGAAAGTAGTCAAATCTATAGCTATAACTTGGTTACTCACTTCCTTTTAAGGGATAGAACCTGGAAAATGGCTTGAACAGAAGAATGAAATCATTTCCCCTAAACTAGCAATATTGGGGTGGGGGAGAGACAAGGCAAATAGAATTCTAGTATAGTACACTGTCTCTGAGGAGAACAGAGTGCCTTAAGACCCTAATTTCTTGTTCTCCTCTGGGCAAGAATCAAAATCTCCCTTTGAGAGGGCTGGATAGGATTCCAGTGATATCTATTCATGACTCTCTGTACCATGTTTTGACAAATCCATATGGAGATTTGTATAATCTATAAGGGAAGAGAACAAGCATTTATATAGCTCTTACTATGTGCCAGATACTGTGCTAAGTGCCTTTTACAACTATTCTCTCCATTGAGCTTTACAACAGCCCTGGGAGGTAGATATTATTACTATCCCTGTTTTACAGTTGAGGAAATTGAGGCAAACAGAGGCTAAGTGACTTACTCAGGGTCACACAGCTAGTTGGTGTCTGAGGTTGGATTTAAACTGGAACACACACACAGAGCTGAGTGTTTGACTTTCTGAAGTCCACATGGCTTCAAGATTGAGAATGAACTTTGAACTCTATTCGTCTTTACTCAGATTCTTCTTTCTTTGGCATGTCTCCCCAGACTCCACAAAAAGTCTAAGAAATCCCAACTCCTCAACAGTAGTGGCTGGTGGATTTTGGTAAAGCATCTCTCATCTCCATGGTAATGTTAATGCAGGGTTACAAGGCAAAAAGCAAGTCCTCAAGGCATGAGTATTCCAAAGAGTATGATCAGCTTACTTTTATGGGCCATGAAAATAAGAGGCTGATTTTTCAGTCAGTTAATCACTGTGTCCCATCAGTTTGATTGAGAGACTCTTCAATTTGTTCATGAACTAATAATAATAGCCCAAGACTTGTAATTTCATCAGGTTTATGAGAGAACTACTCAACTTGATCAGAGACTCCCATGATCCAATGCCCTCATAAAAGTATTTGTAAATTATCCCATTTGATGAAATCCCTAGGCATTCTTTCCAGTACTAGCTTCTTTTTCTTTTAAATCCTCCACCTCACTGGTCCTAGTAGGGGAGTCAGTGCATTCTTTGCTCCCCGTTACCACTTCCAGACTTTCCCTCTATTACCATTAGTCTGTAATCTCTCCATCTTTGAGGTTTAGTCTATCCAAATTTATCACCCAATCCAGATCCTACTTGTCATTATATACCAGCCCCTAGGATGTTCTCCTTCCTTTCTCAATGCCTTTTCAGTGCCTGCAGTCTCCCTCCTCAGTTCCATATCTTGCCCTTATACTAGGGGACTTCAACATGCATGTTGATATTTCCTCAAATATTCTACCTTCCAAGTTCCTAAATTTGCTCATCTCCCACAACCCACTTCTCCACTCTACCTCAGCTATACCCGTAGCCCCTACATGTTCTTCTTCCATGCTCAGGAACTCTCAAATTTCTTTATTCAATCATAACCTTTTATCCTTCCATCTCCCCTGGGCTTTACTACTCCTAATCCTAATATTTTACACTCACATCCCCTCTCCCCTACCTCTTACATTTCCTGGATATCATCTCCTACTATCTTCTTCATTTCAGTCTCTGATGAAGAGATAGCCCTTCTCTTCAATGAGCTCAACCTCTCTAGGTAAACCATTAATCATCTCTTCCAGCAGAATGTCACCACTATCATCCCCTATTTCTCTTTAATCTTAAATTTCTTTCTATCTACAGGTTCCTTACTTGGTACCTGCAAAAATGTCCAAATTTCCCCATCCTCAAATAACCCTCTCTAGATCCTAGCATTCCCCACTAACTATTGTCCTATATTTCTTCTCCCCTTTCTCAGCTAAACTTCTTAGAAAGTTATTTATGTTTCATGTCTGTATTTCCTGTCTTCTCATTCTCTTTTTAGCCTTCTGAAACTTGGCTTCCAACTTCATCATTCAGCTGAAACTGCTCTCTCCAAAATTATCCATCATCAGTGATAAACTGCCACTAGTGACCACCTCCTCTTCTTAGATACTCTGTTTACTGACCTTATGACATTGTCTTCTTTTTCTTCATTCTCCTTCTTCTTTGTCTCTTTCTGGATCTTCATCCAATTCAGGCCCACTAACTGTGAACATTCCTCAAAGCTCTGTCCTAGGCCTTCTTTTCTCCCTACACTATTTCACTTAGTTACCTCACCAGATCCCACGGGTGTGATCATTGCTGCTTAGGCAGATGTTTCCAGGATCTATATGCCTATCCCTAGTCTCCTACCCAAGCTCAAATCCTAAATCAACTGCCAATCTAATTTTGAGTTAAATGTTCTATGGGCATGTCAACCTCCATATGTGCACAAAAGACCTCATTCTCCCTCGCTCCCCCGAATATACATACTGCTGAAGACACTTCTCTTTTGAGTCACCCAGGCTTACAACCTAAATGACATCCTATATTACTCACTCCTATTCACCATAGATACCCAATCAATTGTCACATCTGGTTTCTTTTCCTCCAACAACATCTTTTGCATACATTCCCTTCTTTCCACTCACATAGCCATAACCATAGTTCAAATTTTCATCACCTCCTGCATGAACAATTACAAAAGCTTCATAACTGGTCTCTCTGCTTTATGTCTCTCTACTCAAGAGCCAAAATAATTTTCCAAAAGCACCATTCTGATCCAGTGGACCTCTACTCAGTAAATTATAGTGTATTCCTATTACTTCTTGGATGTAATATACAATCACTTTTTGGCATTTAAACCTCTTCACAATTTGACTCTTTCCTATATTTCCAGTATTCTTAGACATTAATCCCTTCCACACATACTAGCAGTCTATCTATGCTGGTCTATTTGCTTTTCCTCACTACAGTCCATCTCCTAGCTCCCTACCTTCTTACTGGCTATTTCCTTTGACCTTTTAGAATCCCTGGCCTCCATTCAGATTCAGCTCAAATATTACCTACTGGAGGCCACATGTCCCAACGCTAATGACTTCCCTTCTAAAGTTACCTTCCATGATCTATGTGTATCTTGCATATACCTCTTTATGTGTGTGTGTTGTCTCTCCCAGTAGAATATAAGCAACTTGAAGAAAGACTTTTTTCTTTGTTTCCGTAGCACTAAATACAGTGCCTAACACATAGTAAGTGCTTAATAAATATTGATGATATCATTTGTCCTTTGTTTTAGAAGAGAACCAATGACATCATGGGTGATGTCTTCACTTGTACATAAATTGGATTTAAGTGAGGAAGAGCTGCACAAATCATCAGCCTCACTTTCTCTTCCTGAGTCATCAAAGTCTGGTGGTAAGACAAAAGTCAGGACAACTGGTGATGGCCCAGGACACCATGGATGACCTTGGCATCTTGATATATGACCAAGTTCTAATGGATCCACAATGCCTACTTGAGGCACCTTCATGGCCATTGGAATAAATTGGTCTCATCCACACATTCCACCAGGGGAAATCTTGGGGTAGATATCCCCCTAACTCATTGATGGCTCTGTGGCCTGTCAGTTACCCTCAACCTGGTTTAGCCTGTCTACTGAGGGTGTAGACAGGTTCATTGGGGTGTAGTCTCTGCCTACTCTACAGCTTCTCGGAGCCACAGGAGAAAGTTGAGTGAATTAGGTGGATGTCAATGGTGAATGAGTAGCTGGCAGCCCTTACAGTCCTAAACTCTTCATTCACCCCCAACTGACTGATGATATGCTACATATGTATATATGCTTATGTAAATATAAACACACCCAGGAGCAAAATTTTGAAAATGATTAAATAATCATCCATCTTCTTGTGACAAAGCGTTTTTCAAATGAATTTGTTCTCTAAGACAAAGATGTCATCAATATAAGTATAATGATGTGTTATTAGATTGTTTCATTTTACAGGGAATATAATTAAGGGAAGAAATAAATTACGTAGTATTTTTGGTACAAATATTCTTACTTACCTGACAAAGCTTATTATTTATCATGTAGTCGTCATCATTGTCAACTTCTGAATCCAGATTCATGATGTAGCTCTAAATGACCTTGGTCATGGTACTTAAAAATAGTTACTAAAGGACCCCAAATGTCCTGAGGCCCAAGCCATTTCCTCTTCTGGAAGTTCCTTGGGAACTTCATGGACTCTGAGTTGCTTGGTTAATTGATTCAAGTGCACTAGAGCAGTGAGTATATGTCCTCTAAGGACTAGAAAGGATTTAAGAAACTTCCAAAGGTGCCTCACTTGAGTACCTTAGTCCTCAAGAGAGTCTGATTCATGTCCTATACTATTAAGAATCTGGAATTTTATCTGTAGGCAGGAAGTCAATTCACTCAGTTACGTTTCTAACTCTGTTATTCAGACTTATGATGCTATTTCCTGAACTTAGAATGCTATAAATCCAGTTTTCATCATCTATTTTTTCCTCTAACGCTCTTTCCAAGAAATGGACATAAAATCCTGGTGAGGCCATTTGCTTGTTTTTCCTTAAAATATTCTTATATGTTTTTCAGCATTACTATTTGCTCTTGAGCTCCCCTCTCAGTTGGTGCTCATGATGACTCTATCAAGAAATAATCACAGAATCACTGGAACATAGATTTAGAATGGGAAGACAACCCCCTCTTTGCAGATGAGAAAACTGAGGCCCAGAGAGGTTAAGCAGCCTGCTTGTGGTCAAACAACCTCTACGTAGCAGTTATAAGAGATTATTGAGGTGGTAAGGGTGATTCCTTGTCTCCCTATAAGAGTCCACTATTAATGACCCTCTTCCAAAGGCCATCAAGCATCACTCGCTTCTTTTAGCTCCTTCACTTCTTTTGACCTCTTTAGTTCAAAAACTTCATGGTGCCAGTGAAGGAATAGGTCTGAGTTATTTGTCATGTCCATGGTTGCCTTTTGTATCAATCTTTCCTTCCCTCTGAGATTACAGAGATCTGGTCTGTGGTCTTCTCTCCAGGTCTAAGTGAAGTCTTTTCCTTCACCTGGCTCCCAATCCCTTTATCTAAGGAATTATCTCTACTTCTTTGTCTGGTCAGGTTCTCATGGCTCCCTGTAGAGGTTGCAAGGACTGACAGACCTCTATCTAAATTTTCATGCAGTCTAAAACCCTGGTTATGTGTGTCTGAGTGTGCACCTGTGTAACAAGTTGGGACACCCCATGACTCATTCTGTGTGCTCCCCAGACAAAACTGCTTTGGGTACAAGGTACTTTGTAGGTCCATATCTACTTGAAACTATAGCTTTTGAGTCCCTATCAATGAGCTTAACTTTATTAATCAGAAAGAGGGTGCAATTAGTCAAAGCAAAGGCAATTAATGAAATAGCATAGTAAGATTCTACATTATTATTAATGTCAGCCCTAATGCAGTGAGCACTGTGACTCAATTCACCCTTGGCAAGATCATTTCTGGGCCAAGATAGAGGTTGTAGCAGCTACTATTCCCATGCACAGCCAATGGCAGAAACTGGCTTCAAAAGAAGCTAGAGGGGCGACTGGGTGGTGCAGTGAGTAGAGTGCTGGCCCTGGAGTCAGAAGGACCTGAGTTCAGATCCGGCCTCAGACACTTAACACACACAAACAAAAACCTAGCCATGTGACCTTGGGCAAGTTACTTAACCCCAATTACCCTCCAAAAAGCCAAAAAAAAAAAGAAGCTAGAGGATCATCATAACTCTAGAACTGCTAACAAGCCCTGGACTGTGTCAGGGCTCCATTACTTCTTAGGAACTCGAGGACCCTAAAATTCTATGCAGTTTCCTATAACCCAACACTTCCCTTTCCAGAGGACAAGAATCATCAGTTTCCTCTAATGAGTCCTGCCTTCCTTTTGAAGCAACTTTTCCTTCCTCGGTTTAGTCACATCTTCTTTCCTAAAGCCAGACAGTCTGTTATTTGGGAGCAACTACCTGCCCATACTGGCTCACAATCAGAGTTTATGAGGATGTCCACTCCACCATGTTAAGTCAAATATAATGATTTGGTACAGCTTGGTACCTGGCACACACTAAGTGCGTAATACATTAAATGACTGAATAGTGTAGTAATGGAGCCTATCTTAAAAGCAACTTCCTAGACAATTTATGTACATTTGTGATCCTGCTTACATATATATATATATATATATATATATATATATATATATATATATGTATATGTATATTCCTTTTCATAGAACTGACACATTAATTTTTCCATTACCCTATAATATCACCCTTTATGTCTAAATTATTTATACATTTTGACCTAATTTTGCTATACAGTGTCAGACATTGGTCTACGACTACTGCCTGCCAAACACCTTTCCAGTTTTCCCAGCAGTTTTTGTCAAATAGTAAGCTGTTACCCCAGGTGAATTCCTAATTCAAAAGTTTGGATCTTTGGGTGAATCAAACACTTGATTACTATAGTCATTTTCTACTATGTATTGTATACTTAATCTATCCTATTGATCCACCACTCTTTTTTCTTAGCCAGTACCATACTGCTTTGATGATTACCATTTTGTAATATAGTTTAAAATCTAGTACTGCTAGGCCACCTTCCTTCATATATTTTTATTCATCAATTCCCTTGATATTCTTAATTTTTTGTTCTTACAGATAAATTTTGGTAATTATTTCTAACTCTTTAAATTTTTTTTTCAGTAGTTTGATTGGCATGGCACTGAATAAGCAAATTAACTTAGGTAGAATTGTCATTTTATTATATTGGCTTAACCTACCAATTAGCAATTAATATTTTTCCAATTGTTTAAATGGTTTTACGTAAAAAGTGTTTTGTAATTGTGTTCATATAGTCTGTGGGTTTTTGGCAGGTAGGCTCCCATGTATTTTATATTAGCTGCAGTTATTTTAAATGGAATTTCTTTTCTTGAACCTCACTCTAGAAACACTAGCAATAATGATGAGTTTCATCTAGTTTTCTAGTTGATTTTCTTGGGTCTTCTAAGGATATCATCATATCATCTGCAAAGAATGATAGTTTTGTTTCCTCGTTGTCTGTTTTTATTCCATCAATTTCTTATTGCTATAACTAGCATTTCTAATACAATATTGAATGATTGTGGTGATAACGGACATTCTTGCTTCACCCCTGGTCATTGAGAAGGCTACAAGTTTGTCCCTAGTACAGAAAATGCTTACTCCTGGTTTTAGATACATATTACTTATCATTTTAAGAAAACCTCCATTTATTCCTATGTTTTCTAATGTTTTTTTATAGGAATGGGTATAGAATTTTGTCAAAAAGGTTTTTTTGTATCTATTGACATAATCATATACTTTTTCTTGTTTTTGTTATTGATATGGTAAATTTGCTTATAGTTTTCTTAATGTTGAACCAGTTGTACATTCCTGGTATAAATCTCACTTGGTCATAGTGTTTGATATTTGTGATATATTGCTGCAATCTCCTTGACAATGTTGTATTTAAATTTTTTGCATCAATATCCATTAGGGAAATTATTTTATGGTTTTCCTTCTCTATTTTTGCCCTCTCTGGCCTAGGTGTCAAAATCATATTTAGGTCATAGGAAGAATTTGTCAGGATGCTTTTACCTATTTTTTCAAATAGTTTGTATACTAATAGGATCAATTGTTCTTTAAATGTTTGGTAGAATTCACTTGTAAATCCATCTGGTCCTGGAGATGTTTTTCATAATGAACTCATTTATGGCTTCTTCAATTCCTTTTTTCTAAGGTAGGATTACTTATGTATCCTATTTTCTCTTTTATCTAGACAATTTATATTGTTACAAATGTTCATTCATTTCCCCTTAGATTGTCAGTTTTACTGGCATATAATTGGGCAAAAATGACTCCTTGTAGTTGCTTTAATTTCACCTTCATTAGTGGTGAGTTCACCCTTTTCATTTTGATACTGATAATCTAAT
This sequence comes from Gymnobelideus leadbeateri, assembly GCA_011680675.1. Classification (NCBI taxonomy): domain Eukaryota; kingdom Metazoa; phylum Chordata; class Mammalia; order Diprotodontia; family Petauridae; genus Gymnobelideus; species Gymnobelideus leadbeateri. The sequence goes on from WOXC01007526.1 coordinate 295,148, forward strand.
TTTCTTTTTTTTTTAAATCAAATTAGCCAATGAGTTATCTCTTTTTCCCCCATTAAGTCAGTTTCTAGCTTTTAGTGGTTAAATGGTTTTATTACTTTCAGTTTTATTAATCTCTCCTTTGATTTTCAGGATTTCTATTTTGGTGTTTAATTGGCGATTTTTAATGTGTTCTTTTTCTATTTTTTTTAGTTGCATGCCCAATTCATTAATCCGTCCTTCCTCTCTTTTATCATATTTAGAGATATGAATCTTCCCCTACATGCTCCTTTGGCTGCATCCCACAAATTCTGGTACATTGTCTCATTGTTCTTATTCTCTTTAGTGAAAATATTGATTATTTCTATGATTTGTTCTTTGACCCACTCTTTTTTTAGGGCTAGATTATTTAGTTTGTTTATTTATTTAGTTTAATCTCTGCTTCAAAGGCCTGTCATTGAATGTAATCTTTATTTCATTATGGTCTAAAAAATGTGCATTTAATATTTCTGCTTTTCTACATTTGTTTGTGAGGCTTTTATGTTTTAACACACCTTTGGTTTTTGTGTAGGTGCCATGTATAGCTGAGAAAAAGGTATCCTTCATTTTATACTCATTCAATATTCTCCAAAGGACTTTTATATCTAACTTTTCTAAAATTCTATTCATCTCCTTAGCTACTTTTTTATTTTATGTTTAGATTTTGGGGTATATGGGGTATTCAGGAGGACTAGCACCTCTGATGTGAGTGCTTGCCAAACCCTTTTCAGGGCTGCTCATCAACCTTTGGAGTGTACCTATCACCCAACTCTTAACCTGTGACTCCAAGAAGCTGTAGCATGCCCAGTGACACACTCAAGTAAATGATTTCAACAGCTAGGTGGCACAATGAATAGAGCACTGGCCCTGGACTCAGGAGAAGCTGAGTTCAAATCCAGCCTCAAACCCTTGACACTTACTAGCTGTGCGACCTTGGGCAAGTTACTTAATCCCAATTGCCTTGCTTTCCCTCCTCTAAAAAAAGAAAAAAAGAAGCTGTAGCATGCCCAGTGACCATACTCTGGTTAAAGGTCTCAGCAAATGGGTTAAACTGGGTTGAAGGTAACTGATAGACCTCAAACCTAATGGTAAATTTAGGGATGTCTGCCCCAAGCATGTGAAGATTTTCGCCAGCAGAATGGGTAGATGATAATAATTTGTTCCAATGGCCATGAAGGCAGCTAAAGCAGGCACCGTGGAATGCTTAGCACTGTATCTCAGTCCATCACCAGTCATTTTGACTTCTGTCTTCCCACTGGACTTTGATGACCTTAGAAGAGAGAGTGGGGCTAATGACTGTGCAATTTTCTCTCTTAAATACAATTCATGCACAAACCAAGACATCACCCCATGATGTCATTGGTCCTCTTCAAAAATGAAGGACAAAAAACAAAATGTTTACATTTACCTAGCTCTGAAAAGGGAAAGTTGAGTCTCCCACTAGGATGGTTTTACTGTCTATTTCCTCCTGCAATTCGCTTTTCTCTTGAGAATTTAGATGCTATGCCATTTGATCCCTGAATGTTTAGTATTGATGTTCTTTTATTGTCTACAATTCCTTTTAGCAAGATGTAGTTTCCCTAATTATCTCTTTTAATTAGGGCTATTTTTGTTTTTCTTTGTCTGAGATCATGATTGCTACCCCCTGCCTTTTTTTACTTCAGCTGAAGCATAACGGATTCTGCTCCAGTCCTTTATTTTAACTCTCTGTATGTCTCTGTTTCAAGTGTGTTTCTGGTAAATAACATATTGTTGGATTCTGGTTTCTAATCCATCCTTCCATAATATGGATGAATTCATCTAATTCATGTTCACAGTTAGGATCACTGTGTATTCCCCCCGCCACTATGTTATTTTCTTCTGTTAATACCTTTTTCTCTCTCTCTTTATCTTGTCCCTCCTCTAAAGTCTGTTTTGCTTCTGACCACTGCCTTCTTTTATCTTTCCTACTTTTTATCACTCATCTTTCTTCTATTTCCTTTCCCTCCTACTTCTCTGTTGGGTAAGGTAGATTTCTGTACCCATTCAAATGGAGAATATTGGGAGAGCTCAGCTGCAGTGTTTCCTCTACTCTTCCATCTTGGCTTTGCTTACAGGAAATCCTAAATAACTTTCAAGAAGTCAATATAAGAGCTTAAATTTGAACACCATTTGATCCAACTCTCTTTCTCCTGTCAGTCAGTAAACATTTATTAAATGTTTACCATGTGCCAGGCACGGTGCTAAGTTCTGGGTATACAAAGAATGGCAAAAGACAGTTTCTGCCCAATCTAATGGGGAAAACAGCATACAAATAACTATGTACAAATAAGCGATGTGCAAGATAAATAAGAAATAATTACTGTATCACTCCTTTGAATAATTGTAAATCTCATTAGCAGTTAGAGGCATGGACTCAGCCTCAGGAAGAGCTATGCTTAAGTTCCACCTTTGACTCATACTAACTATGCAAATGTGAGCAAGCTCCTTACCCTTCATTGCCCTCAACCAATTCTCTAAGATAGCCAGTTACAGAGCACGTGCCAATTTATATTGGTATAGGGGAGGGAATCTCACCAGGGAGCTCCTTATGGCAATAAAATTACAGGTCTAGACCAAAAAAAAAGTCTCATTTATGAGACTGTGTTGTATTCCAGCATTTGATATCATCAACAAGATGCCATGCAGAAACAGGAGCATCTGAAGGCTCTACCATTTAAGGGAAAAGTCCATCTTCCATGAACATCCTCCCTGACAGGGGACAACATGTCTCTTTGTTTTATGCTTTCCTTGATATTGATAATGAAGAATTGTTGAGCACAGTCATCTTTGTTGTGTCTATCAGTGAATATCATATGACGTTAATGTATACATAGGAGGCATCTACTTGGAGGAGGGCCTATGCAGAGCCTCGTGTAAATAGTAGCCCAATCAACTATTCCAAACCAACAGACCTGAAACTTAGGAATATTCACTTCCAGTTCTTTTCTCTTCTTTGCCATTCCAAAGTCATACTTTTTCATCCTCACTTTCACTCTACTCATTCATGTACACTCTCTAAGCTCCAGCGTTGTCCCCAACTGCCCATTGAGTTATGCCCTACATTCTATTTTTTACATCAATTAAGGACACACAGAAGACAAAGCATTACTTATTTGTAAATGAAAAAGCTCCCTAGCTTCTCATAGATGAGTTGCCTTAGAGTATGTAGTATTGATCAAAGATGCTTTGAAGACTCTTTTGTTCTGTCGGGAATAGGGGAGCATGCAAAAAACATTAATGTAAAGTGTTAGAATAGCAAGAACATTTTTGGTATTTGAAGTCAGTGTGGGAAAGCCTCAAAAGTTTTTTATTGATGTTTTCCTTTTAAGCACCTGACTAAAAACAAAAGTCTCATAATTCTACTTTGAATATACTTGAATATACTTTGCCTTATTTTTTGTGACTTTTTCCTCTTTCTTCCCTCACATCCTTTCTTCTCTCCTCTCCTTTTTCCTCTCTCTCTCTCTCTCTCTCTCTCTCTCTCTCTCTCTCTCTCTCTCTCTCTTTTTCTTTCTCCCTCTCTCTCTCTCTCCCTCCCTCTATCTTTCTCCCTCTCTCTCTCCCCCTTTCTCTCTCTCTCTCTCTCTCTCTCTCTCTCTCTCTCTCCTTCTCTCCTTTCCTTTCTGTTCCTTACAGTTTGTTTATTCTCTCACTTCATTTTGATATTATTTTCTCCCATGGTTCTTCTTTCTTTTAAAACCCTTTTGGCTTCATTTAAAAAGAAATTTTATTGATGACATTTTCTTTACATCACATTTATTTCTAGAAATCCTTTCCCTTCCTCTTCCAGTGAGCCTTCTTTTAGAACTAAGAAACATTTTTTAAGGAAAACTGTCTGGCATCATAATGTTGCCTGAAAGGTATACCACATCCCATATCCATAGTCATTCATGTTTCCAAAGGAAGATGGTAATTCATTTCTTCAGTGCTTCATCTCAAATCCCTTATGTTTTCTCATATTTGGCTTTCTCTGCTCCAGCCCCCATATTCTTCATAAACTAAAAAAAAAAAAATCAGGGATTTATATGGTGCCTATTCCTTCCTTCCACCTTTCTCATTTCATCCTAGAGCTTGTCCCCTCAGTAAACTACAACTACACAGAAGGTACTTAATACAGTGCCTTGCATACAGTAGGCATGTAAATAAATGTTTGTAAAATTGAATTATATACTTTCTTTAGAAAAATCCCGACAATTTATAGATGTAGTGAATTTATAATTCTTGAGTGAGTGCCCATTGTATGCAAAACACCCCACTAGGAAAAAAGCAGAAATCACTGAATTAGTTCTATTTAGACCACTTTCAAAAATTTTCCCACTGTCTCCTGCACTGTTCTCCCTACTTCTGGTCACTCCTCTAATTGATCAAGGGCATTTCAGAATCGTAATTACCAGAATCTAGGTGCCTTCTGTGTACCCTGCTCCCTCTTCCCTTTCCCCTTTTCTCCTCTTTGCTCCCTAATCAGGGCTTCCTATCCAAACAAGACCTCAAATCCATCATTCAAATTATTAATGAAAATTCTCAATAATCTCTGCAGAACATAACTTAGCCAACAGCCCCCAAGGTTTATGATATATCACTGATAATACATCTTTGAATACATCCTCCAGCTCTTTGTTCACTTATAAAAAGCAGGCGTGTTTGACCATATTTTCTTGGTTCATTGATAAGTGTTTTGTGTGGGAGAAAAACAAAATCTTTGATAATGTAGAGATATGTTAATGTTTCCCTTTGATCTACTAGACCTGTCACTCTATCCGAAAATGGAGTTCTTTATAATGTGGCATTCTCTACTTGATGTGCACAAATTGATTTTTATGTTGTGTTTATCCTACAGATGCCCACAATTCTTCTCGACACTTTTGTTCAACCAATTATTTTCAAAGCAACTCACAGACATAGTTTATTGTGATAGTAATATAATAGTAAGGGCTCCAATAAGACTAACTGAAAACCTAAATTTATCGGTAGTATCTTTTGAATAAAGCCCACCAAATGGACTAGTCATTAAATAATGCAAAGTCCCTTGACACCTGATTGTGTCCCTTTAAATTACATTTAAGTATAAAGAAAATATGGCAATCTGTGATTGTGAATATATTCAAAACAAAATATTGCACAAACATTTGGCTCATAACTATGAGCTAAATGTTATGACATTTCCATGGAAGAATTAGTTATTTGAACATGTGTGGTATAAAATATGTCAAATCATTTATCTGGATGCTGTAGATTGCATATTAGTTATTACCAAAGGAAATACATGAGATATAAATGTGAAATACACTATATCCTGTAAATGTCATGTGGGTAGGTAGCAACTGAATGATTTTTCTCTGGAAAAGAAGAACAGAATCATGAAGACTGAGCCAAAGAAAGCAATTAAAATTTCAGTGAGCTATAGCATTTAGTTGCATATGGAATTTTTCTACTTAAAAGAATGCTTACTATAGATATACATGCTTCACAAAAGATTATAAACCCCTCAAGTCAATTGTAACAGGCCTGGTGATGTCATTGGGTGATAGAAAGAGAGCTTAAAGTTACCTTAGAATTATCTAGTTCAGCTCTTAATTTTACAATCCTAAGAGGTTGTGACTTGATGGAGGTCAAACAGGCAGGAAGTGATAGGATCAGGATTTGAATTCAGGACCAGTGACTCCATAGTTAGTGCTCTTTCCATTGTACACACGGTCTCTGAAAACTGTCTTCTTGGAAAGCTCTATTTGCCTATGAGGGAAATGAATAAATCTCAAAAAACACCTTGCATAAGGCCTTCCCTCTTCCCTACCACTACCAACTACCAAATTGCTTTGCATTCAACTTGTAATTTATTTAATCTCAGTGTCCAAGATATATATGTATGCATGTATCTATGTATATGTGTATGTATATATGTATATGTGTGTGTGTGTGTTCCCCATTAGAATGTAAGCCTCTTTAAAGAAGAAATCCTTTCTTCCTGTGAATGCACAGAGTTCAATAAATACTTGATTGATGGAACACCGGCTTATGTTATTTTGTAATATAAATTTTATTTTAACTTCCATTAAGAAGCACAGGAGTTACAATATATAAACAAAAGCCTGTGAAAAAGAAAATTAAGAATAATATCCTCTTAACTGAACTCAACAATTAAAAAGATGAAATGGCAAATGATACATATATATGTGTGTGTGTGTGTGTGTGTGTGTGTGTGTGTGTGTCTGAAAACTTCTACCATAAATCAGTTATGAAACTTATCTCAAAAGATGTGCATATTGACTTTATTATAGCGGCACACAGGATGATCTTGTTCTTATCCTTTAAAAAAATCCTCTATACTCTTCTATAGCCTAGATTTGTTGCTGATATTGTTTTTAATTATGTAGTTGTAGATCGATGTATACTTTGTTTTAGGGGTTCTCCTTTCTATAATCTGCATTGCTTCATAAAAGTCTTCAATTCTTTTATAGACCATAATCTGTTCATCCATCCTCCAATCCATGTATACCTAATTTGTTTCCAGTTTTTTGTTGTTATAAATAGTGCTACTAGGACTTCTTTGGAGTAATTTATTTTCCCCTATTAAGAGTCTCTTTCATGTATAATTGCAATAAAAAGATCATTCGCATTAAAAGGTATGCACATTTTTGTAACCCATTTCTTTTTTTTTTTTTAATTTTTTTTTTTTTTAAAGCAATTGGGGTTAAGTAACTTGCTCAAGGTTACACGGCTAGTCATTTGATTTATGCGTGGGTGCTCATTTTCTGAGGCCGGATCTGATCTCGGTCATCCAAACTCCGAGGCCGGCGCTCTTACTCACTGCGCCACCTAGCCGCCCCTTTAGGGCAATTGGGGTTAAGTAACTTGCCCAAGGTTACACGGCTAGGTTTTTGTTTTGTGCGGATTAAGTGTCGGAGGCCGGCTCCGAACTCAGGTCCTTCTGATTCCAGGGCCGGCGCTCTATTCACTGCGCCACCTAGCCGCCCCTTTTCCCAATGATTTTTGCTAAATAATGAATATTTTCCCTGTGTTTCATGATCTAGGTTTGTCCAACACTAGACATCTAGCAATAGCTTACTCTCTAACCTTTTCCACTGAGATTTTTTTTTAAATTGTATTCAGTGTTAGAAAATTCTTTATAATATAATTTAAAATCTGGTAATTCATGTCCACCTTCCTGCTTTTCTTTTTTCATAATTTTCCCCACATCAACAAGGAGAGCAGAAAGCCTTAGAAACCACTTCAGTCAGCAAGTGTTTTATCTCCTTGCTAGGGAAGAGATGCAGTAGCCAAAAAGAATGAGTTTAGCTTGTAAACTCATTTAAAAAAAAAATTAAATAACCAGTGTCTAGCCAGTGAGAGCCAGCTCTTATGAGCATTTGCAATATGTTTGACCTGATGCTATTTTCCATGTGAACTTTGGAATATGTGCAGGTTTTTATGACTTTCCCCTGCCTGCTTACTGTTATGATAAAGACCTGGTTTCTAATGTTGGCTGCTAAGCCAGAATTTCATATGTATACAAAATATTCCCACAGGAGTAACTTTCTTTCTCTGCTTGGTTGCATTTGTATGGGGAGAAAGGTCTTCTCTCCACCCTGGCTAAAATGTGACTCATAGGCATACGGCTTCATTCTTGCTCCTTTCCTTGTTCTACTGATACTTTCCTGCCTTTAGATGCAGGAGTATTGGACATGCAACTTACTAGACTGTGACCTTGTGAGATTTAAAAGGTCAGGAGAACTACTAGTAGTCCAAAGTTTGTTAGTACTTGAGCACAATCAGAAGCAACCTTCAGGACCTAGCCCAATAGTGAATCAGACTTGGCAATGGAGACACCAGTTACTTTTAAGCAAAAGAAGGATTATGGTCCCATAATTTGAAATGAGCTTGATAAAGTGAATATTTTTAGCCTAAGTTTATTCTCTTCAGGAGCTGAGGTGGCAGAGGAGGGAGTGTGCCTCTGCTGCTGGGGAAAATGTTGGGTCATTTCTGTGCTTGCTATATCTTTTCAGTAACTATCCCTTCATAAAAGCTAGTTGATATGAATTAATTAATACTGAAGTGCTAATCAATGGCATTGATGATATTAAGGTGATATTACTCTGTACTAGTTAAATGACATTGAAGAGATAACTGGTGATTGCTATTGAAGGTTACAGACCAAAATGAGAGATCACATCAATAGCATTAGAAAAATGCCCCAATTCCTCAAGACACTTGTCAGTATGTGTGAGCTGTAATAAAGATCCCATCCTTTATTAGACTTCACAGAGAGAAGGATTAGAAGCAAATTTTCCTGGAAATAATTTTTTAAAACTTAAAGAAATTTTTAAAAATAATTAATTAATTGAAAATTAAAGATTTTTTTTTTCTTTTGCTTTTTGTAGAGGGGAAGGCAGGGCAATTGGGGTAAGTGACTTGCCCGAGGTCACATGGCTAGTAAATAAAGAAATCTTAATGTGAGACTATATCATCTCAAGAGCATTTAAAACTAAAATGCTAAGAAGGATAAAAACAGATAAACAATGTAAAATATGTCAACATTTCCATGATTTTTATCTTCTCCATCAATACAACAGAGCCACCACATCTGAAAGTCAACATAATGTTTCCCAATCTGTTGCTTCAAGAAGCAGAAATAGCATTAAGAAAACCAAGTACACATAGAGAAAGTACATGTTGGAGGTGAAAAAAAAATTTTACACATTGGTAAAAGATCAATTATCAAGATATGTGATAGAAGACAAGATACACAATCTAGGATATCTAGGATAAAAGTATCTAGATCTTTGATTCATTTGCAATTAATTAACAAACTGATATTATCACCAAAATTCAGTTTTCCCAATGATTTTTGTTAAATAATGAATATTTTCCCAGTGTTTCAGGTACTAGGTATCTGGGAAATAGAGATTATTAATGTCAGAAAAAGATGTTACCAGGGACATCAAAACCTATTTTTACAAAACATAATTTACATGCATATCAAAGACTTCACTAAGGAAAATGTGAGAAAGGAAGTCACACTTTACAAACAATATTATAAAGCAAGACACATTTATATAGTAACAGAATTGACTTAAAGGTAAAGAGAAAATAAAATCCCATTGTGTTTATGTATTCATAGTTTGTGGTATAATCAGTTTAGAACTGGAAGGATCTTTGAGGTCATTTGGTCCAAGCTTCTCTTTTACAGATAAGGACATTTATGTGTCTTTGTATACACAGCAGACAGTAATAGGTGTCTGACCAGTGAGAGCCCAGCTCTTATGAGCATTTGCAATATGTTTGGCTTGATGTAACTTTCCATGTGAACTTTGGAGTATGTGCCAGATATATGGCTGGCACGTAGTAGGTGCTTCATAAGTGTCTGTTGGTGAAAATGACTTACTCAAAGTCACACAGGGAATAATGAGGAGAGTCCAACAAGACTCCCCATTGCCCAGCTGCAGGTATGGTCACTGGCTGTCCCCAGGAATTCTCTCCTCAGCTCTGCCTCTTGGCTTCCCTGGTTCCTTTCAAGTCCCAGATAAAATCTTACTCTTCATAGGAAGTCTTTCCTCTATCTCCCTTAATTCTCATGCCTTCCCTCTGCTAATTTCCAAGTCATGGTAACCTTCCTGATGCCATGGTCCTTTTCAAGAATGAAGGACAGGATCCCTGTGGGCCTGAGCTGAAAACTATAGCTTGGGAGATGTGCTTCCCTGGCCTCCCCATCTTTGCCTCCCCTCTCTGACCCACCCAATGGATGCTGGCTCCCAGGACAGAGACTGGCATCCCAAGAGAACAGTTTCCCTTAAAAAAAAAAACTCCCCAGCAAGAACAGGAAGGCAAAAAGGCAAAACCATATTCTCATTGAATTTGGATAAGGGAGAGAATGACATACATACTAAATAGGATATCTCACCCTACAGGAGAGTAGGGGGGAAGGGGATGAGAGGGGGGATGATGGAAGGGAGGGCAGGCTGGGGGGGGAGGAAAGTTGGAAGCACCTACTTGTGAAAAGGGACAGGATCAAAGTAGGGAATAGAACAAGTGGGAGGTGGGATAGGAGGGAGGGAAATATAGTCAGCCTTTTACAATATATCTACTATGGTAATGTTTTGCATAGCTACACATATACAATATATACTGAATTTCTTATCTTCCCAGTAAGGGTGGGTGACAAGGGAGGAAGGGAATGAATCTAGAATTCAATGTTTTAAAATAAAATGTTTAAAAATATATAAATACTATTATTAATACTATTTTACATGTAATTGGGAAATAAGATATACAGGCATTGGGGCATAGGGATCCACCATGCCCTACTGGAAAAGTCGAAGGGGGTATGGGAGAAGATATGGGAGAGAGCAGATTGGACGAGGGGGTATCCTGTGGGATCACTATTTTGAGGTGGGGAAAAATAGGGAAAAAAATGTAACTCAAAATCTGGTAGAAATGAATGATGTAAACCAGAAGTTGATAAAGAATATGGAAAAAGAAAAAGAAAAAGCTCCCCAGCAGCCAATTGAACTTGATAAATCATTTGATATTCCTACTTAGGAAGGATCCCAGAAAAGAAAAAGGAGTCAAGTACAAGCTGCTAAAAATAAAAGGTCAGAAGCATGGGGGGAAAAGAGCCCAGCAAACCTGAAGCAGAGAAGCATGGGACAGTCAACATTGAGGCTCTAAGTGAAGGAGTTCGGCTCCCAGGGCTTGTGATCAGTCTGCCTGATGGCCTCTGGGGATATGTGCAAGCGACCAATATCTGTGATGCCTGCACCAAGACACTGAATGAACAGGTGGATCAGGAGGAGCCCCTGGAGGACCTGGCTTCTTGTGCAAGTTGTTCCAGCCTGGGATGCTGGTACACTATGCTGTGCACTGTAGCCTCAAGTCTGCCTCAAAGAAGAAGATCAAACTGTCCCTGTACCCCAAGATATTAATGGAATGTTCAGACCTGGGTCCCTGAAGCCAGGATGCTGCTCACAGGCATGGTGCACAGCATGGAGGACCATGGTTACTGATGGATATTGGTGTAGGGGAAACCAAAGCCTTCCTGCCTTATCAGAGATCGGGAGTACATCAAACAGTAGAAAAACTGCATGTGGGCCAGCATCTGAACTGCCTCATTGAAGAAGTGAAAGGCAGTAGGAGGAGTGTCCGTCCATCCACTATGCAGTCAGAGGCTTCTGTGGCCATTGCTAGGGCTGGTGGTTAAAACTCAGGTGCAGAAGGTGACCCCTCATGGTCTCCCCCTGAGCCTCCTCTCTTCCTTCACTGGACTGCTTGACTTTACCCACTTGGATTCTAAAAAGACAGGACATTACTTCCAAACCCAAATGGTGAGGGCCTGTATCCTCTTAGTTCATCCACTTACCAAGTCTGTCCAACTAACATTGCACTCTTCCTTCATGCAAATGGCCACCCCATCACTTATCTCTGCCACTTTGCAAAGGCTGGTGCCACCTTTAGACTGAGAAATCCTTTAAGCCAGAGAAGTTCAAACCTGGAAATAGGCACAAGTCAAGTTATTGATTTCAGCTCAATGGATGATCTGGCATTGCTCTCTCTGAAAATGAGTATCACTGAAGCTCTGTTCCTGAGATATCATGACCTCCAGCCAAGGCAGATAGCCAAGGGCAAAGTGTTCTCACTAACATCCTATGGGATGGTTGTGAAGGTGACTGAGTAAATCCAAGGTCTTGTGCCTACCTTGCACTTGGCTGATGTCCAGATCCAGCATCCTCAAAAGAAGAATCTTGTCAAACATGAGGTGTACTATATTCTGATGTGTGACCCCCAAGACCAAGAAACTGCTAATGACCTTGAAAAAGACCCTGGTAGAATCGAGCCTCCTAGCTCTCACAAGCTACAAGGAAGCCAAGCCTGAGCTACAGACACATGGGTTTGGTAGCAGCATCAAGGACTTTTGTTGTATTGTTAAGTTCTACAATGACGTGAGGGAACTGGTACCACAGAAGGAGTTGGGTACTCAACCCATCTCAGCCCCAAAAGAAGTCTTTTATCTGGTACAGGTTGCGAAGATCACAGTGAAAAGTGAGCCAAAGCAGGAGAGGATTCTCTTGTCCTTCAGGCTATCCAATGACTAAGAGATGGAAGGTCCAGCCCAGAGAAAGAAAACTACAGTCAAGATTGGACAGTTAGTAGATGTGAAGGTGAAGAAGAAGACTGAGAAGGGACTGGAGGTATTCATCCTACCCAACAACATTCATGCCTTGCTTCCCATAACACACCTGTCAGACAATGTCACCAACAAACAGTTATTCTGCTACTGGCTCTAGGAAAGTGTCATCCTTCACAAGGTCTTGAGTTTGAGCCATAGTGATGGTCACATTGTCCTGTGCAGGAAACCTGCCCTGATCTCTGTTGTGGAGAGTGACCAGGATCCCAAGGTCTTTTCTGAATTCCACCCTGAGATGTTGCTTACTGGTTTTGTGAAAAGTATCAAAGCCTTTGGCATCTTTGTCCAGTTCCCATCAGGTCTCAGGGGACTGGCTCCCAAGTCAGCCTTCAGTGACAAGTTTGTGACCACAATCAGTGACCACTTTGTGGAGGGGCAGACAGTGGTTGCAAAGGTGGCCAACATGTATAAGGAACAAAAGTGGATGTTGTTCTCCCTGTGCCTGTCAGATGTCAGCCAGCATGACATGGCTGTTAGCTTCCTCTCCCTCCTAAACCAGTGCTCAGCAAAGTTGCAAAGTGTTCAAAGCCTTATGAGCAGCTGAGACTCTGTGTTGACTCAAACACTGACTGAGATGACCCTGGGGCTGTTTGTAGATTTGGTGGTATAAGACATGTCAAGTGATGGCTCTCTGATGCTCAGCAGTAATTCAGTGCCTGGCCTGGTGCTGAGGGCCAGCAGATATCCCTGGGGAGGAAAAGTGGTAGATCCTGGGCAAACAACAAAAGCTGTCATCCTTCATGTTGATTTGCTGAAGTCAGAGGTTCATGTTTCCCTTCATCAGGAGCTGGTGAAGAGAAAAGTTAAGCAGCTAAAGAAAGACACTGAAGGAGAAAGAGTTTACAAAACAAACATAATTGCCTAAAAGAAATCATGAAGTCATAGATTATGTTTATTGCCAGGAGCTGTGTCAAGACGCATCAGAGCCCTTTTCACAGTTGGGCACTGGGAGTTTTTCTTTTCGCTTGTGGAAGCTATCTCCCATGGTGCAGTTATACATGGGAATTCATGGTACTGCTACAGTGGCTTTTACAAGTACACACAGACACTGACCTGATTTCTAGACTGGTTCAATTGCCTTTGTTAGTTTTCTTTTTCTTGTTCCTACTTTTTTTCCTCCTTTCTTTGTAAATGCAAACATTCACCCTGCCACCCCAATTTCTAGGTGGATTCAATTAACAACAGGTCTTTATTTTCACTATTTATTATCTCTTTTCCCCTCCCTGTCTCAACTTGATGTATTATTTGTAAGATTGGTCTGCTCTCTCCTCTCCTCCCCAACCTTGCTTATTCAATAGTTTTGATGCTTATAAAGAGTTCTTCTCAATTCTTTCTCCCTTTACTTATGTCGTTATTTTAATATTAAGTATATAAATGTTTTCTTCTTTCTAGATTGATCTCTATTCCCATATCTTCCCAAGTCAATTTGTGACTTTTAGTTATCAATCAATATCATCTTGCATTTGTTAATTGAGTCAAACCCTTTTTTATCTTACTGTATCTCTTTGATGGTCTCAATGGGAAAACCATTCCAACTTTTGGCACTTTGATGCCACTTCTGAAGTCTGGTCCCTCATGCCTTAAAGATAATTGATGATATCTTTAGGTTGTCATCATTTTATTAGTCCTAAGATCTGAATGTTTCTTGAATATGTCCTTTCCTCTCCCAATTCCTTGAGACGACCACAGATTATAATTAATATCCATAACCTAGATCATCTAGACCAGGGGTGGGGAACCTCCAGTCTCAAGGTCACATGTGGCCCTCTAGGTCCTCAAGTGTAACCCTTTGACTGAATCCAAACCTCACAAATCACCTTAATAAAAGAATTTGTTCTATAAAACTTGGACTTAGTCAAAAGGCCACACTGAAGTCTAGATTCTAGACTATTGCTTACACTGAGTAACATTCATAATAAATCTTCTTCCCAGTCAGAGTTTCTCACTTGAAAAAATTTCAGTTAATAACACCTCCAATGTGATTTCAATAAATCTATGTAACATTTCACATGAAATATTCTTGATAATTCAGAGTTATAAGGCTGGAATAATCTGAACATCTGTCATTCACAATTGATTTGCTTATCAAATCTAAAATTGCCCCTTGTTGTAGACTTTTCAAAGTTCCCAGGGAGCTTGGTTCCTGAGTTAATTTACATATCAAAATTTTGAGTCAAGTTTTTCTTCTTCTTATAATTCCTAGTAAATTTAGTGGGCAATAAAAAATATAGTTGTTAATCTTTGAACAATGTATCTAGTTTAGCTGCGTAGAAAATTTTGGGGTGAAGTCCAATTTTCCTTGACTTTTGGTAAGCCACGTTCCAACATTTTTTGTGTAAGGGTATTAAAATAACACTGCACAATTCAAATTGGATACTTTTGATAAGTGGTTTTGATTTTTTATTTTGTTTTGTTTTCTTAACTGTTTGTAACATTTTCTCTTTATTAGTGAAACTCTGGAGTTTGATGAAGATGTGTCTGGGTTAGTTGAATCTGACATTTCTGAGACTATCTAATGAAATGTATGGTCTTTGGTATGTCCTTTGATCTTGCCATTCTGAGAAATTTTTCTGAGTGGTTTCATCAAAGTATAGAGTCTTCCTTTAAATTTGCTTGTAATCTAATAACTTTTATATTTTTCCAAGTGCTTTGATTACTCTCAGTGGTGTGTAGGTAAATGTTTAATAACTGGATCTCCAGGAGAGATTAAGGCAATGCAGTTAGGTTTAATCCACGTTATTATCTTTTTCTTTATCACTTTCTTAAGTCTACAGAATCCACAAAACAATAAATTAAGTCCAGATCTGTAGCATTTACTGATTGCCAAGATGTACATATGGACATTGAAATTTTTTGCCTTCTCTCTTTTCCTCCCTTCCTTCCTTCCTCCCTCCATCCTTTCCTTCCATCCTTTCTTCCTTCCTCTCTCCCTTCCTTCCTTACTCCCTCCCTCCTTCTCTTTTCCCCTTTTCTTTTTCTTACCTTCTTTCCCTGTTATTACTCACAATTGTCATGTCTTTTTTCCAGTTGAGCTTTCCTTTGAACTTGTTTTGCTGCATGTATTTCCACTTCTACTGCTCTTCCTTTCTATCTTGAGAAGTTTATTTTTCATTGATTCTGCTCCCTTACTAAACTTTTCTAACATTTTTCCTCATGGTGTGGACTTTTGTTATCAGTCTGGTTCCATGTTTACTAAAGACAGATCTCTTATATCAACTGCCAAATCCAGATCTTTTTTCATTTCCTTTAAAAATGCTTGGCGGAGCCAAGATGGCGGAGTAGAAACAGCTCGTCCAAGCCTCTCTGCCCCCAGATTCCCCCCAACCTATGTAAAAGGGGACTCTGAACAACTTCTGGAGCCCCAGCACCCACAGAACGACACAGAGAAGCTAACCTCCCACTGAAGACAGCCCAGCAGCCCTGCAGGAAGGACCAGCACAGAGGTCTGGGACCTGGCAGTGGGCAGAGCGCAGAGCGCAGGAGCCGAGCCGAGCCGAGCCTAGGTCCGCGTGAGCCGAGGTTTTAGCCCCAGGGCGGCAGGGCCAGCAGCCAGCTGGAGGAACCCCAGAACACCAGGACCTGTGGCGACTCCAGAATTATCAACATAGACATGCCTAGGAGAAAGTAAGAGGTTAGTGTCCTATGGACTTTGGGACCTGTATTTGGGGAATGCGTCAGCTCCCTCCCCTGGGAGCTAGAAGCCGCTGAGGAGACACGCCATTTTGTAGTTTTCAGAGGCAGCTCCGGCTCCCAGCCTACAAATCGTGGGGAGATCCAGCGATCAGTCTTGGGGGGTAATCGCTCTTGCTTTAACCTCCCTGGATCTGGATTGTGATCTAGGGTGGAAGTCGTGGGTGGGTTTACAGCTTGCCAGAAACGGAAGTTGCCCCCCACACGTTCGGGATGAAAATTCCTCTATCTGGCCTTAAAGCCATAGTGTGGCAACAAGCCCAAAAGTCAAGTAATTAAGTGGCAACATGCCAAGGCAAAGGAAACAGAAAAATGCAACCCTAGATTCCTATTTTGGGGGCATAGAGCAGGAAAAGGACTGTGAGGTCAGAAGTCCTGCTCCAAAAGCCCCAGGGGAAAACATGAGCGGGTTCCAGGCCATAGAGGACCTTAAGAAGGACTTTAAAAATCAAATAAGAGAAGTGGAGGAAAAATTGGAAAGAGAAATGAGAAGGATGCAGGAAAAGTATGAAATGAGGGTCAACAGCCTGACTGAGGAAAACAACACCTTAAAAAATAGACTAACTCAAATGGCAAAGGAGGCCCAAAAGGGCAATGAGGAGAAGAATGCCTTAAAAAGTCGAATTTGCCAGATGGAAAAAGAATCTCAAAAGTTCACTGAGGAGATTCATTCCTTCAGAGTTAGACTGGAGCAAATGGAAGCTAATGACTTTATGAGAAATCAAGATGCTGTTAAGCAGATCCAAACAAATGAAAGACTAGAAGACAATGTGAAATATCTCATGGGAAAAACCACTGACCTGGAAAATAGATCCAGGAGAGACAATTTAAAAATTATTGGACTACCTGAAAGCCATGATCAAAGAAAGAACCTAGAAATCACCCTTCAAGAAATTCTCAAGGAAAATTGCCCTGATGTTTTAGATCCAGAGGGCAAAATAGAGGTTGAAAGAATCCACAGATCACCTCCTGAAAAAGATCCCAAAAAGAAAACTCCCAGGAATATTATAGCCAGGTTCCAGAATCCCCAGATCAAGGAGAAAATACTACAAGCAGCCAGGAAGAAACAATTTCAATATTGTGGAAACACAATCAGAATAGCCCAGGACCTGGCAGCTTCTACACTGAGGGATCGAAGGGCATGGAATATGATATTCCAGAGGGCAAAAGAACTGGGAATGAACCCAAGGGTCACCTACCCAGCAAAACTGAGTATTTTGTTTCAGGGGAAAATATGGTCATTCAGTGGAATAGAGGACTTTCAAGCATTCTTGAGGAAAAAACCAGAATTGAATAGAAAATTTGACATCCAGACACAAGAAGGAAGAGATGCCTGAGAAGGTAATCAGGGAAAAGAAATCAAAAGGAACTTATCAAAGTTGAACTATTTACATTCCTATATGGAAAAGCAATAACTGTGACTGATGATATCTTTCTCACTATGAAAATAATGGAAGAAGGGGGTGTGGTCATATGAATACATATGTGAATGTGTGTGTATATGGTTACAGTTATATATGGATAGAGGGCATAGGTTGAATTTGTTGGGAAGGGAGAATACTCAAGGGATGAAATTATGAGGTGAGAGAGGAAAGTGGCAAGAGGAGATGGGGAGAGACAGGGTAGGGTAAACTATCCCATGTAGAAGAAGCAAGGGAATGGTTGCAAAGGAGGGGGAGAATAAGGAAGGCTAAAAAGGCAAAACCACATTCACATTGAATTTGGTTCAGGGAGAAAATGACATACATACTAAATGGGTATCTCCCGGATAGGGGGAAGGGGGATGAGAGGAGGGATGATGGATGGGAGGGCATCCTTGGGGTGAGGGGAGGTTGGAAGTACCCACTATAGAAGAGGGACAGGATCATGTAGGGAATGGACCAGGTGGGGGGTGGGATGAGTGGGAGGGAATTATAAGCAGCCTTGTACAATATATCTACTATGATAATGTTTTGCATAGCTAGACATGTACAACATATACTGAGTTACTTATCTCCCAAGAAGGAATGGGTAACAAGGGAGGAAGGAAATGGATCTGAAATTCGAGGTCGTAACATTAAATGTTTCAAATATATATAAATACTATTATTAATACTCTTTTGCTTGTAATAGGGAGATAAGATGTGCAGGCATTGGGACACAAAGATTCATCTTCCTCTAATGGAAAAGTCGATGGGGGTATGGGAGAAGGTATGGGAGAGAGCAGATTGCAGGAAGCAATATCTTGTGGGACTACTAGTCTGGGAGGTTGGGTAGGGGAATAATGGGGGGAAAATGACTGTAACTCAAAATCTGGTGGAAATGAATGATGTAAAACAGAAGTTAATAAAGCATTTGTTTAAAAATGCTTATAATCCAATTAGATGTTTCTTGTGCCAAGTCCAGCTTCATGCCTTGGGCCAGTGGGAAGCTTAGTTGTTATTTTTTTCCTTCTATGTTTTTTCTTTATAATTTTAAATCTATAATAATTACCATATTGGAATTTTTATTTTTATTGTTCCACTGAATGGTCTCTGAAATGTCAGATCCAAGTAACTCAGATATATTGTCTCTAAACTCCAGAGCTCACTGATAAAAAGAAACATGTTGCAAGCATTTAAGAAATAAAAATTCATCACTTATCAAAATACCAATTTGAATTATACAGCCTTCATTATTATACAATCTTCATTAGAAAACAGAGAAAAAGTTTGAATATGACTGAAAATTGAGAGAAATCAGATCATGCCAGAATTTTCTACCCAGCTAAACTAGGAATATTATTCATTTTTTTTGTCCTTTCCTTTTCATTCACAGGATTACAGAATTATAAATTTAAGGCAAGAAAAGATCTTAAAGGCCTTTGAATCCAACTTCCCCACTTTACAGAGAAGGAGACTTCAACATAGAAAGTTTAGATATTTTGCCCAAGGTCCCACAGCTAGGAAATGTCAGAGGCAAGGCTTCAAACTTCCTGTTTTCTGGTCTGGTATGATCCAGAGGACTACACTTAAGGCCAGAGAACTTGAGTTCAAAATTTAGCTTTGCTGTATAAAAGATACTGTATAAAAAGTACTCAAACTCTTCAGGACTCAGTTTCCCTTGTTTGTAAAATGAGAAATTTGGGCCAGATGATCTTTTAGGTCTTTTCCAACTTTAAATCTCTGATTTTTTAAAAAATATTATTTTTGCTATTTTTTGAGACTCTTTGTTTCCCTTTATTCCTTCCCTTTTCCTTTTAAAAATTTTATTTCGGGGTGGGGGGGAAGGGTAATGTGTTAGATGGGCTCTTCCACAGTCTCACTTTCCACCTTCTCAACCTTTCAGCCAGTGCTGCTTTTCATTCTAAAATCCATGAGAAGACAATGATCTCTGAGTTATGGATTGTTATAAATAGCAAAGTCACAATAAATTCTTAATAATACAATAAATTAAAAATGAAGTCTCTCGCTCTCTCTCTCTCTCTCTCTCTCTCTCTCTCTCACACACACACACACACACACACACACACACACACACACACACACACACACACGAGCTGTAAAGACCTATACAGACTCTTGTGAGTCAAAAAGATATTGGTTAAATTAAATAGTTTCAGGCTGAAAAGGAATTCTTTTTCTTTCACAACCAAAGAATAAATATCAATTATTTAGTTGACTTTGGTCAGCTAAGGGGTGCAGTATATAAGAGTCCTAGATCTGGAGTCAGGAAGATCATCTTCCTGAGTTCAAAACTGGCCTCAGACTCTTACTAGCTGTGTGATCCTGGGTAAGTCACTTAACTTTGTATGCCTCAGTTTTCTCATCTGTAAAATGAGCTGGAGAAGGAAATGTGAAACCACTCCAGCATCTTTGCCAAGAAAACCCCAAATGGGGTCACAAAGAGTCAGAAATGATTGACAAAAACCACAACAGTTAGTTGACTTAATGTTTACTAGGAAAAGGAAAGATGGGGTAATTTATAGACAGTATATACATATTATTTATAAATATCTATATTATATATACACATATATACTTATATGCTTCAGAATAATAATAATGTTCTTTTAAATAATCAAATTGTATTTTGATACTTTATCAAATGAGCAAATACTGAGAATTGATCCTTCTTTATGTTGGTGATAGGACTAACAATTACAACCTAGATTAACCATCTTATGTAGGGTTTTCATTTCATGTCCTTCCACCACCCCAGAAATGTGATTTGATCCAAACCTTTGTAATCAGGGAACTCATCATAACAAGTTCAACGGATCCATAAAATATTTTGTCCTGTTTTGCATACCATGAAAATAACCTGATTTCCAGTTTTCTATATTCCCATGAAATATTTTCCCATGTTTGAATTTCATGCTTTAAAATATTCCCATTAAGGTCTTACTTTTTAATAGTACACATGGAGCCTTTTTCCCTTGCTCTGATTAAAACTGCTCTCCATGACTGGGTGCTCATAGCCACCATCCCTACACAAGCCAGTGATGCTGAACACCATAATTTGAATTATAAGAAGCTGTGGGTGTTTTTCTTTCAGGGAAGGAACAAGAGTGATGGGGGGAGGGGGCAATTTTAATATGCATTGACAAAGGGTATGATTAGGACTCCTTTAAGTTATGTGGGTAGAGTTCACTTTTTTTAATGGTGGTGAAGGTGTGAAATGTTAAGGAAAATGTGCAGATGAAATGTGCCCTAGACTAAATACCACCCACCTCAAACTTTAGTAGCAGATTACTATTCCAGTGGTTATTCTCTACCTCCCATCTTCTCAGCCCTATTAAATTCTTTCCAGTCTGGTTCCAGACAAACTATCCAACCTCGTCTCTTATTACTCTTCTTCTATGTGATTTCTGCTCCCTTAAGACCAGGATAGCAAGCTCATTCCCATTTCTGAGGGTTTTGCTCATGCTGTTCCTCACCAACAGAATGTTTTGTAACCTCTGGTCCATATGTCCAAAGGTCCCAATCATGTCCTTCCTCTTCCATGGGGCCTTTCTTAGCTAATTATTCCTGCCCGTGGTGGTCTCTCCTTTCCTTGAAGTTTTATGCTACTTTTAAGGTGTCATGATTTACTGACTTTGGAGTCAATAGGGCCCTATATTTGAAAACTGCCTGTGATGCTATGAACTATGTGTTATTATTATAGTATTTATTCTTTGAATATACTCACTCTGGCACTTAATCACTTAATGCCTTATCTAGCATTCAGAGACTCGGTGGATTGAGTTCACGAACTAAGTCTTTTTTTCCTCCCTGTCCTATACTATCCAAATGCCAAGTCCTTTCAATGCAGGCCTATCACGTGGTCTTAAGTATCCAAGAAGGTTGCCATTCCCCCAAAGTTCAAGGAATGAGTCACTGTTCTTAGAGTTTCCAGAGGTTTCCAGGGGACCAATGGATACATAAGGCAGTAGGTGGCATAGGACCAGGTTCATTCCTACAACCATGTCTCTGAAAACATTTTCTCATATTTATTGACTTTTGAACAAACTCTTACCTCTAATCACAAGGGACAAGTTTTATTTGCATGTTTATTTACTTATTTACATCTAGGGCCCCCAACAGAGTAAAATAGGAACTCGGTGTACAATATAAATATTAGTTATGGTATAGATAAGTTATTCCTACTCACAAAAAGGAGTCCTTAACATAAGAAATCACAGTGTATATTAACAGAACTAGAAGCACTCATAGAAGCCAGTGATTTAACTTATAACTGCAGTTATAGTTGACTGGGATGCTAATGTTTAAGCCTCATTCTAGCATCAAGCAGTTTTGCCACACTACTAATCAGCCATTTTATTTTTCACCTTGGTTTGGCACTGTCTTATGAAATAGCCTAGCTAGGGTCATTCTTTTTTTTTCTTTTTGGAGGGGGGAAAGGTAGGCCAATTGGGGTAGTGACTTGCCCAAGGTCACATGGCTAGTATGTGTTAAGTGTCTGAGGCCAGATTTGAACTCAGGTCCTCCTGACTCCATGGCCAGTGCTCTATTCGCTGACACCTAGCCACCCCAAGGGTCAT
Organism: Gymnobelideus leadbeateri; assembly: GCA_011680675.1. Classification (NCBI taxonomy): domain Eukaryota; kingdom Metazoa; phylum Chordata; class Mammalia; order Diprotodontia; family Petauridae; genus Gymnobelideus; species Gymnobelideus leadbeateri. The sequence continues at coordinate 317,050 of WOXC01007526.1, forward strand.
TCTTTCTGATGGCTGGCTTCTCTGGTGTGGAAGTTTCCTTTGCCTCTAGCTAGCTCCGGCTATTTCCCCATCTGTCACCAATTGTTCTGATCAACAAAGATGCTGCAGTACTTAGAAATGTACAAGTATTCTCATCTCATAAGAAGGGAAGGCCAAAGAGGCAAGGGCTACCAAGGGAGTAGGTGCAAACCTGCCTCCTTATGAGGCCCCAGCACTAGCTGCCATGTTAGCAGGATAGCCATGATATTGGGAGTCACATCTTGTGAACTAGAGGTATAGCAAAGAGGGCCAAGCTAGAAGCTATTTCTTCTTTTAATGGACCATGGAACCACTCAGGATTTCCCATGTCATTCTCAAGTGCTAAGTCTTTTCAGCACAGGGCCACCACATGGTCATAAGTATCCAAGAAGCTTGCCCTCCCCACAGAGCTCAAGAGATGTCACTATGTTCTTAAAGTTTCCAGAGGACCTCTAGGTATGCAGGGCAGCTAGGTGCCACAGTGGATAGAGCATTGGGCCTGGGGGTAAGAAGACTCATCTTCCTAAGTTCAAATGTGTTCTCAGACACTTACTGAGTAACTGGGAAAGCCACTTAACTATGTTTGCCTCAGTTTCCTCATCTACAAAATGAGCTGGAGAAGGAAATTATAAACCACTCCAATATCTTTGCCAAGGAAACCCCAAATGGGGACAGGAAGAGTCTGACATGACTGAAAAATGACTCGACAGCAGCAATGGGTACATAATCCCTGGGATGGCTACTATAGGTTCATCCTGTCTCAATATACTTACAGTGTTACTTAATTCTTTCATCACTTTTGGAACAGCAAAATTGCCAAGAGTGGATCTAAAACATTTCCAAACAAAACTCATAAAAGATTAATGAAATACATGATTCATCACTGCCAGGGAATGTAAGATGAACCCTTCCTTGACAAAGGAGGAAAAGAATTGATAGATGTTCTCAGATCACATAATAAACATGTGAAAATGTACAAATACACTCTTAAGAACAGACATCACTTCACAAAGCAGTAACATTAAGAGCTGACCACAAATATATGCTGTTGGGTTTGCTGAACGTAACTGAAAGTGGCTTGTCTGCAGATGGAGCCAATGAAATGGCTGAGATTCAGGAGTAGAATCTGAGGGTGTTCCATGGGAGGCAATTAAATAAACTCAATCAACAATGCATTGCCAAAGAAGGATCAGATAAATGACTGAGTCACAGATTTATTTTTTTTAAATGGAGGGTTTGTGATAGTGGTTCAGGGTAGGTACACTGCCACCAGAAATTACAGAATAGTTATTCTTAAGGAGCTTCGATATAGCAATCAATGCTGATTATATAAGAAAGTGGTGAAAACTATGTAATGTATCACTGGAAAAATTTAGCATCCATTGGTCATCTAGAAATACATACTTAGGTGTCTGAACTATACAGTGTGTACCTATAGCCTTAGTGTAGTTTTAAACTATTGAAACTTAACAGCACGTTGAGACTTTTAGAATGTCGTATATACAAGATTGCTAACCTTTTCATCATTTCCTCTTGTCTTTTGCTTTTCATCTCAAAAGCCCTTTGATACCTCCTACTCTCTCTAGGATACTCAAAAGAGTATCTCAAGAGAGACTTTCCCCTAGTCTCTTATAATAAAATGGTCCTTCTTGTCAAGGTCAATACTACTGCATATACCTTTGATCCAGTACCCTCTTGTATTCTCCAGTAGATTGTAACTTCAGTCACCCCCTCTATCTTCAACTTCACCCTGTCACTGGTTCTTTTCTTGTTGCCTTCAAATAGCTCTATGCTCTTCCAACCAAAATAAAAAGATTCTTTCACTAGACTCCTACTATCCCTTCAAGCTTTCACCCTATATCTCTCTCCATTTTCTCAAACTCCTAGAAAAACCTTTCTGCATGCATCACCTCCATTTTGTCTCCTCTCATTTCCTCCACCACCCTTTGCATTCTGGCTTCTAGTCTCATCATTCAATAGAAACTTCTATCTCCAAAGTTATCAATGGTATCCCAGCTGCTAAATCAAGTGGTCTTTCCTAAGACAGGTGTCTCTCGTTCCAGTACAAAGATCCAAAACTTTTTCCCAAACTCTATCCATGTCAATATTAATTGCATCAGAAAAGTAGTTAGTAGCCACCAAATTTGCCTTTATATAAAGGGGGAAATGAAACCGTAGTAAGGAAGAGTACAATAAGTAGTAGTGAAGAAGAGGCTATTTGAAGAGGAAGAACCTAGTAGATTGGGCTATCAGCTCCAAAGGTAGAATCAGTTTCTCCCTCTAAACTCAGACCTTTCTGGAAAAGAGGAGGGATCATCCATCAGCTTAAGAGATGCCAACTTTGAGTCAATGCCTCTTTTTCAGGCTAGTGAGGGAAATTGTCATTTCCTCAGGCAGATCGATAGTCCACCTATGCATACTCCAACAGTGCTCAGTGGGTTTGGGCTGGAGGGAAAGATTACTGCTCCTGGCTTATGACTCCCAAGGGTCTCCAATGGGAGCTTGACAGGTGGAGGAAGCCATGGCACTCAGACATCTGCAAGTTTTCCTCCCATGTGCTAGGGAGACAAAGAGCTCTTTTTAGGTTTTTTTTCTCTCAGAAACCTAAAAAAAAAACCCAATAAAAGACAACCCAGTTCCCAAAACATATCAAGTGAGATAGCGTCTGCTGCTGTCTCATCTCCATAGCCACACTTCAAATCAAGTGCTTCACCAAATGAAACCAGCTGTGTCTTTCCAGACACACAGCTATAAAGCAGAGAAAATGGGGGTTGGGAGCATGGGGGTGGGAGTGGGCAGGGCAGAGAGAGGTTGATGATGATGAAATTATTTATGAAATAAACTATTATTCATCTCCACTTCAAAACACCACCTACCTAGTCCTGACCTTGCCCCATGAGGCCTTTCCCCCACCCCACTTTGGGATTTAATTCACAATTTCCTACTTAATTGGTTTGGTGAACATATCCCTTTGACCTCAGCTCACACTTTGTTTATCCCTATGTATGTCAATTTGAATCACCCTATGACCCTTGCATATGCCCATGTCCTTTCCCCCTGGGCCTATTAATTCTCCAGATCTCCAGTAGCTGTACTCCACAGCATTCCTTAACTCCCCACTTAGTTAGCCAAGGCATAACAACCCGTAAAACAGAATGTTGCAAACCATGGGGTACCAAGAAATGGGCAGAATTATTGGATATTTTTCAATATAACACCTGCATAAGATTCCCATATTTTTAAATGAAAGCAAAATTCAAATCAAACTCAACAAAAACAAGACAGTGAAATTCATTCAACTGACAGTGAATGCAGCCTAATGATTATTTAATGGGATACTCAAAAAGAAAGTCAAAATTTGAGTCAGCACCAGTCAAGCAAAGTATGCAAAAGTGCCATCAACACAGTCAGCTGGAATAGGCTCACGATACAGATGATTTGTGTTTTCCCTCTGCATTCAAAAGTGAAGTGTGTAAACTTGAAGTTATAATAATATATGTATGGAAATTTAAAGTACCATAATATATGTCATATTACTCAGAATCATTTATTTTGTCAATTATAATATGATAAACTGGCTTCCAAAAAAACCTACTACATTATAAAAAATTGGAATAATCCATGAACAGTTAAAGATCATTTGAAATGTTCAGCCATCATATCTAAATTTAATTATCAAATATCTCATTCTCTTTTATAAAATAAATGGTATTTTTGGGGAGGATAAATACATAAATAGTTTGAAGAGAAAATCCACTGAAACAACAATAAACAAGACTATCTAAAGTACAGTGGGTTGAGGAGTGCTCCCTCTCATCAACTTCTATATCATTATTCATACAAAAATATTCGGTCTAAACATAGAATTAGTGTTTTTCAAGATCCATATAAATTCATACCTGTTCAATATAGTAAACCATAAAATATAATTTTTTTTAATCAAAATGGGAAGGGGAGGCCAGCTCATTTGACAGAATTGAGAAACTGATGCAAACAGGGTTAAGTGACTTGCTCAGGGTCATACAATTAGTTAAGTGTCTGAAGCCAGATTTGAACTCAGGAACATGAGTTCCTGTGTCCAGGTTTCTGCTTCCAGGTCTGGCATTTCTCTCCACCCTTTGCATTCTGGCTTCTAGTCTCATCACTCAATAGAAACTTCTGTCTCCAAAGTTATCAGTGATATCCCAATTGCCAAATCAAGTGGTCTTTCCTAAGACATGTGTATTACCATTATATTACCATTGTATCTATTCGTTGTACTACCCAGCTGCCTGAAATAAATACTACAGGCATTATTATCCCCATTTTAAAGATAAAGAAATTAAGAATCAGAGAGAAAAAGTGATGTACAATAGTGTGGGGGTGGAGTGGGAGAAAGGAAAAAAATGAATGTGTTACATAAAAATACAACAAACTAATGCACATACAAAAAAGAAAAAGGTCCATCCTTCTCTTACAGGCTACTCTCTTGGGATATATCTAGCAATAACTCTCCTTTGGGCTTCCAACAAGGTGAGGAGAAGGGTCTCCTAACACTTCCATACCCAGCAACAATATCAGGTACAAACCCAGACCACAGCAGTAGGAATATATGCATAGTTTGGTAAGCCTGAAACTGGACCTTACATCTTTGGTTGTCTCTTCTCTTTGTAGTTCTTTATCTGAGCACATGTCACCAAACAGTGGTCGTGAGAAATGGACATACACAGCCCTGGTGACTACTTTGTGAGTCTGAGAACTCCTGGATCCCCATGTTGCTTCTGGTTGGCCAGTAGGAGGGGACTGCAGGAGCAGGAGGGGTGAGAGGAGAGAACCACTGACTAGATCATTTTGAGGCATATTTGACTGGCCAGAAGATCTGGACTTTGTGAGTTGCTTAGGGTCAATCTGAAATGAATGTGAAACATCTGTTCAGCAGTTCAGAAAAGCTGTGATACATGTGATCTAGGATTCATTGAATCTCAACACAGATCCCTTATGGGCAGGGTCTTCAAATCCTACCAGTCACTCTACATACAATATGGTCATTGAGTATGGGATAGCATACCCTACAGAAAACACACAAGATTAAGGAGTCTCACATGAGACCATTAACAAGCACTCAAATCGCTCATCAGTTCCTCCCTATTCCTCCCCCTTTATAAGATAGGAAAGGCACACAGGAATTAGATCTCAGAAAGTCTTACATGTTAGTGTAGTAAGCAAATGTCACAGTGGTAGAGAATTCCTTTCTAATTCCTTCCTCCCTTCTGAAAAAGGAGACTCCCTGTTTTTCACAATTAAGGCCCAGCAAGCAACCTGAACTTGGCATAACAACAATCCTTTGCACTCGTGCTCTAGATGAACACTGCCGCAACTAAATCCCAGAACTGATGGTGCTTGAGCTCAGGCAAGCACCAACAGGCCTGGGACATGAAGCCCTGGTATGAATGGACTTTTTGTCACCAGACAACCTTACCTCACAATTTCTGTAATACTTTCCTACTGTTGCTATTCTACACTGTTTGATTCTTTGTCTATCCATAAACATATGAATCAAGATTTAGCCTCATTGCCCTCCTCTACTAAAGGAGGCCCAGACACATGTGTCTGATTTCCCTCCCCCAACAGAATAAGAAAGTTTTTGCTTATAACCTGTGTTAGTTCTTTGGTATTTTTGGAGTTAACAGAGGTTGCAAAACCTCTGTGACTCTTTGGTCATTTGTTACCAGAGTTGACATTTTGAATTAACTATTCTTACAATCTTTCCTTAGTAAAATATCCCTTTCTAAAATCTAGTAAACTTATTGATATCAGCAGATAATCGTGGGAAGAGCAAAACAATGGGCTACAAAACACATCTTCCAGATCCCTTCTCTGGAACCCTAAGAAGAGACATAGTAGCTACAGTCCAGGAACTCAACTTATCAGTCGAAGTGTAAGTTGAGATGGTGTCCCCAGAATATGTGCTACATGGATAGTTAGCTGATTAGCCCAGTGGCAAATATAAACCTCGGGTCCAATTTCAATTCTTTATGTTCAGAGGTTTGTAATATCATTAATTTTTTTTAAATCAGCATAATTCCTGAGTTCTTAAGTTAGAAAATTCTCTATTAGCCAGAAAAGAGAAGTTTTTTTATTGTCAGTCAAAGCACATTTATTAAGTTCTTACCATGTTTCCAGACACCATTCAAAGTACTGGAGATGGAAACTTATTCTAGCATGAATTGTAGCCAGTCACCAGTGCCTCTCATTAACTTTGCTATACTCAACCAATGTACAAACATAAAATACACAACTTTCACAGCAACGATAGGTTTTATGTAAGGAGAAAGCAAAATCAGGATGAAGGAACAAAATAAGGAATAGTGAGAAATCAGATCATATAAAAACACCAGGTAATGATCATTCACGGGCAGGGGAAAGTTAAAGAGAGAAATCTTTTAGAGTTTCCTCAGATCTGGGAGAAAGAAGAATTTGCCTCTTCCTTGAAAATGTTTCCTAATGATCAAAAGCTTGGTCATCAAAGATGAGTCTGCCATGAACAAATTAAAGTCACCATCTTTCTTATTTCCATAGCTGACTTACGTTATTTTCAGATTGGGGAGGAAGGGGTAGAGATCACCTTGCCATATTCTTGAAGATGCCTTCAAAAGTCTACTTCTGGGGAGCATCTTCTTCCCCCCATCTAGTCCAAGGTACTCAATGTTCTATTTTTTCTTGGATTGGGGTGAAAGAAACTACAAGTCCAAGGTCCTTAGTGAGGGTTTAAACACCTTCCTCTGTGTGTTTCAGCCCTCCATTCTACATATGGAGGTGTCTGAAGGTCTATCAGATGTGGGGAACCTATGGCCTTGAGGTCACATGGCTAAATACTCTAAATATTAAATACAGCAGGCTAGAGAATTTACATTTTATTCTATGAGCAACTGAGAGCCAATTAGGCACAAATATATGCCCTATATTCATTATTTTGGAAATCATATAGAAGGTGGATTCCAGGGCATAAAGAGTGAGGACTAGGTGCTTTGCATGTATAACCTACATATTGTCTGTCTTCTCAGTGGGGTTTGGGGAGGAGGGTGGGAAGGGATATGGGGAGAGGGAGAGAATTTGGAACTCAAAAAATGTTAATGAATGTTAAAATTTGTTTTTATATGTGATTGGGAAAAAATAATATTTTTTTTAAAAAGAAGTCCAAGGTTCAGAGCATCCTAAGTACTACCTATGGATTGGCTGCAATCTGAGGGAAGCTGTCAGTGAAAAATACAATTCTTATCAGTGAAAATACAATTCTTATCAAACATACATCATCTTGGGAGGGGAAAAGAAAGAGATGCTTTGTAACAGTAATCCAGTAAAGAAATGGTGAAGGTCTAAACTAGGGTGCTGTTCATTTGAGTGTAAAAAGGGGTGGATATAAGAGATGTTATGGAGGTAAAAATGACAACGCTTGACAAGTAACTAGAAATGGGAGATAAGGAAGGGGGAAGAAACAATGACGACTCTGGGACCATGAACCTGAGTGAATGAGAAAATGGCGCTGCCCTCGACAGAAAGAGGGAAGTTTACAGGAGGGGGGAGAAGAGGAGGAAAGAGAGCAAACATCAGTGCAAAATGATGAGGAACATCTCGAGCTACCTGTCAGGCCACCCATGATTTATGACTAGAATTCAGTAGAAGAATTAGGGATAGATATTTAGACTTGGATTCATCTGCATAGAGATGATATTTGAACTTATGTGAGTTGATTAAATCATCAAAAGGAGATGTGGTTGTCCTTTCCACATCATGGCTTTCCCCATTGTGGTTTCCATATATCACAGGTCAGCATAAAAAATTAAATTATAATTTTGGGGAGTTTTGCAGAAGCTGCAGATGGCATTTAAAGGCCAACAGATAACACAGAAAAAGTTTAGAAACTCAGAAATGCATAAAATATATGTGTAGTATTGTATAACATCAAGATACTTATCGTTTAATCATACTTTTACATTTAATTTTATGCAATATATAATTCTATATTGTTATTTAATGATATATTTAATATAGTAATTTAATGTGTTAAATTTTCTAAAATATAATTATGTGATATAATATATAATTTATATAATATTTAATAATACTTGTAATATCTTTTAGCAATTCAAACTTCTCTGGCATGAAGAGAGGGCCAAAAATTTTTACATGGATTTTCCAGATCACAGGAGCGCCATGTCCCTAACCCCTCCATGTAGGCGGGATAACCGCAGATACTGATCCTAAAAAGGAAACAGAGAGAAGAACTATGTCAGAATAGTGCCAGAATAACCCAGGGGAGAGAACAAAGAAACCCTAGAAAGTCTACAGTAACAAACATTGCAAAGGGATCAGGATGACGAGTTTGAGAAAGACCATGACATTTAACACTTAAGAAATCCTTAATCATCTTAGATAGAACAATGTGAGTTAAAACAGATTTGAGTCAGAACTCGAATTGCAAGAGGTTAGGAGTTATACATTGGTGAGCACATAGAGGATTGTTCTAAAGGCTATTCAGGGGCCCTCTCAGATATAAATCTATGATTTTAGCATGCCATAATCAGAAAAAGAGGTGAAGGATGAATTGGGAGGGTTATAATAAATTATTTAGAAGCCTGCTTCGTTAGAGATTGTGTTGTTCAGTCACATTCGACTCGATGACTCATAGGGTTTTCTTGGCAAAGATACTGGAATGGTTTCCCATTTCTTTCTCTGATAGATTAGGGAAAGAGGTTAAGTGACTACCCAGGGTCACACCAATAGTAAGGATCTGGAATCATATTTGAACACAGGTTTTCCTGACTCCAAGCCCAACACTCTATCCACTGAGCCATCTAGCTGCTTCTAAAATCCTATGATCCATTTGGTAATCATAAAGTACCATATAAATCTGAGCTCTTAAAATATATCTAGTTTTTTTCCCTTTAAAAATGTGTGTGTGTGTGTGTGTGTGTGTGTGTGTGTGTGTGTGTTCGAGCCTTGACATTTATATTAGAGGAAACAACCACTAAAATGTACACCCACTACAAGTAGCCTAACCCTCGGAATCCCCTCCCAGGAACAGAATCAATGTCTTTTCTAAGAGCAGTGGCAGAGACAGGCAGCACTTGATGGGGTGGGATACAGCTCTGGGTTATCATCTATTAGTGAATGAGGAAATGGGAGCTTTCTTCTGGTGGTTTGCAATAGAATCATTCACCTCAAGACTTGTGCTTTTTAACTTTGAGTTATGCAAGGTAGATAGGCTTAATTGTTTACATTGACTTTAAAATACGAAAACATTACTCAAGTATGAGTTGAATCTATTATGTGATACATTCAAAGGTGGCTTTGGAAGTCTCCTGTTCAAAAGAAAACAGTGATTTGTATAATCTCAATTAAATCCAGGATGTGCAGAGCAGGAGATCATAGAGTAGAAGATGAAATAAATAGCACCTGCTGCGTCCCTTGAGAAGCATATAAATTAGAAGAAAAAATTATTCGGTAACTACAGTATAATGCACATCTCCCTGTGCTGTGGAATCTGCGGGGTGTTCTCCCTTTTGTCTCTCTCTGTCTCTGTCTCTGTCTCTCTCTGTCTCTTGTCTGTCTCTGTCTCTCTGTCTCTCTCTTGCTCTGGCTCTGTCTCTCCCTCTCTGTCTCTCTCTCTCTCTGTCTCTCTCTGTCTCTGTCTCTGTCTCTCTGTCTCTCTCTCTCTCTGTCTCTCCCTCTCTGTCTCTCCCTCTCCTCTCTGTCTCTGTCTCTGTTTTTCTCTCTCCCTCTCTGTCTCTGCATGTGTGCGTATCTGTCTCTCTCTGTCTCTGTCTCTGTTTCTCTCCCTCTCCCTCTCTCTGTCTCTGTCTCTCTTTCCTCTCCCCTGGAGTTGAAGCACATCCACATGTTTATTGCTTGTCTATGTTTCAGTCAGGCTACATGTACACAATTAGTACCCCAGGATCCTTAATGGATAAAAGATATACTCTAAACAGAAGACATTATTATCACTGCTTGTAACTTAAAAATATTTTCTACAATAAGTATAAATATTCAGTGCCACAGAGTAGTTGGACTGGTATATGAAGGAAGTGTTGACTCCTGGAAACAACCAAAATGGTTTCTTTTAAAGCTTCTTTTCAAAACTTTAAAGCTATATCTGAAGAGGAGGAGTTAGCATGGCTATTAGACTCCTCCAAGAAAAGAGTATTATGGAAAGAGGGCTAGAGCTGGAATCAGGAAATTGGGGTTCCAAACCCTAATAATTAAAAGTCAAGTGAGCACCGGGAACATACTATTTAATTTCTTCAAGTTTCATTTTCCTCACCTGTAAAACAATCTAGCTGATCTCCAAGGTCCATTGCCATTCTGAATCCTATGATATCAGGAGTTAAACCTTTCATTGAATGAATGGAGTAGTGACCAAAGTGCCAGAGTTCTTAACAAAGTGGCTATTTCCTCACAAAAAAAATTTAGAAAGGCAAGGCCACCAAATATCATTCAGCAGAAGACTTTTAGGCATAACTTATGGAAACTAAATAGTAGCTCTAAAAGATGTAGCAGTCTTTTGGGGAACACTCCCCAAAATGGGCACTCACACACATAGGTTGGAGTTGCCAGAGGGCAATTAACCTCCTCCCAGAGTACTAGGATTAGGTAACCCTGTAGGGCTATATTTTTTTTTTAAAGCATTTGGGGTTAAGTTTGCTCAAGGTTACATGGCCAGTCATTATTTATGTGTGGGTGCTCATTTTCTGAAGCCGGATCTGAGGGATCTGATCCCGGGTCATCCCAACGCTGGGGCCAGAGCTCTTATTCACTGTGCCACCTAGCCACCCCTAGGGCTATATTTCTGGTACTGTAGCTTCTGAGCCCCCACCTGTGTGCATCCCTTTAACAATCATTCAGTTTGTACTTTAGTTTTTAGAAAATGGATTCACTGAGAATGTAAATCAAGAATTCTTGCATCAAAGAAAAAATGTAAATACTGTATTCTATGTTTTAATTATAAATCTACTACAAACTTTTCAAAAAATTAATTTAACATTATAAATTCTAGAATTATTCTTAGAGAGAAATGTTCAAGTTGGTAGATACCCCCTGGGCCCTTGAATACAATATAACACATCTTGAAGTAACATTTATAGAAAACTTGAATCAGAAAAAGTGGCAATGTGATAAAACACAATTTAGGGTGAATATTCTGCTTCATCTAATAGAAAAATAATCATTTGATATGTCAGGAATATCTCTGAAGATGTTGTCCTAAAACTACCCATCCCTCTTTTACCACTCCCATCAAGGTCTATCACCCCACCCATCAGGGGTAATCTAAAGTAATCAAAGGGACCTCTCCAATACCTTAATCATTAGGATTAATACCATAATTCCCTCAGGAAATGGGGAAATAAGGTATGCCCTTAAATGGGTCATAACTAATCCCTTGAGGGGAAAAGGGAAGGCAATAAATTTAACTAGCAATGAGATAATTCTCATTGTAAATTTGGTTACTATCATTAAGACAGTTTTCTAGAGCCTTAACTTTTGTTCTTGACCTTTTAGATGCTTTCCTAAAAAAAAAAAGAGATAGGTCTAAAAGAAAGGAGATAAAATCTGAAAAAAAAATATTTTGACTGGGGAAATATATATATATTTCTTAATATTTTTCATTGAACTAAAAAGGAAATTTTCAATGTGCTTCCACATTGGATATAAAATAGTCCCTGCAAGCTTAGAATGCACACTTCCCTTAAACACACAAAGTTCCAGGTTAGTGGACTCAAGGTTAATGTACAGAGGTAGGGAGTCACATGTGGGAAACAAGGGTACCTCACAACTCTTAGAATTTAAGCCCCTTTCTCTGTTTATGGCATCTTCACCAAGTTCCCTTTAGAAATTCTCTGCTGGGGAAACAGCCCATCTAAATGCTGAGGGTCCATACATATGTTGAGTCCATAGCTAGTCCTTCTCAAAGGATCATGAAGGGTCACATTCTCTAAACTATGATCCTTTAGGTGACTAGTCCTCATCTACTTGTTCTTAATGTCTCTCTGCTCCCATACAGATGCTACCATTGCCTACTGTTGCTCTTGTGTATGCCCCAATTGCCATTCAGCTCTGAGTGCCCAACAGGTCCTTTGGTGGGATTTTGGGATGTGCCAGACTCATAACGTCATTACTTAGATATTTCCACCTCCAGGCTGCTTCTCAGTCACCTCTTCAAGGAAACAGATAGAAAAGAGAGGCAACCTAATCCCAAACTTATGTAGGCAGGGCATGTGCTTGAGACCACTTGGTACAGAGCCTGGAACATAATAAGTGTTTAATAAATATTTATGCATTGATTGATGGATATGGTTGAATAGAAAACTTGGGTAGCTGTCCTTCTCCTACTAATTCTGAGGAGGCAACTCCACGCTACAGTCTTCCTGCTTCAAAGTCAAAAGGAGATGGACAAGTCACTCCTTTTGCATATACACTCAGTTCCAGCTTAGCGACCCCTCAGTCATTAGTTCTTCTAGCTCCACAGATAATTAGAGGATCCATCACATAAATCACACAGTACAAGCCCCTAGGTCATCATAATTAGAAATACATTCATCGGGGCGGCTAGGTGGCACAGTGAGTAGAGTGCTGGCCCTGGAGTCAGAAGGACCTGAGTTCGGATCCAGCCTCAGATACTTAATCCACACAAACAAAAACCTAGCCATGTGACCTTGGGCAAGTTACTTAATCCCAATTGCCCTCCAAAAAAAAAAAAAAAGCAAAAAAAAAAAAGAAATACATTCATCTCAAGCTTCCATGAGGTCACTTGGATTGGACCCATGCAATGAAGCACATACTCCAAGGACTGGTACCTCCCTAGTCAATTTACCCCATTACATACTGGTCCCCTGTTGGCAAGTCTATCTCCATTACAAAGAGAAAAACTCAGTATAGGTTTTGGTGTAAGTATTCTCCACATTGTTAGATATTCTACCTAGATAATGGGAATGTTTGTGTGCCAAAATGTATTTTATGCTCCAGGAGAGAGTGGATAATTTTTGTATTGATTCTTTTAGAAAACGAAGTAACATTGTGAAAAACCAGTGCTATTGTATGACTGTGAATCTCCAAAGGTTTGAAGTTGAGGATCACGCAAAGGGCAATGAGGAGACACATGCTGAGTAAAAGCAGACTGCAATTCATCAGAAAGAATTAAGCAGGAGAGTCAAAGTAAGGAATGTAACCAAAGAGAAAACCCTGAAAAAGAAGATGAATTGACTTTTAGAAAGAGTAAGCTATAGATAGCCCTTGTGCTCTATTGGCATTCCTGCCATGTTAAGAGAATATGAAAAAAATTAATTTTAAGAGAATAAGGAAGATTTTTAGCATATTGGGTTAACACCGTGTTTTGAACTTATGCTGCTTGGAGGACAGGGATGAGACTTTCACAGAATGAGCAGATGGGGATGAGTTTATAGCTGCATCTTTGGAGAAAATGCACATAGAAATAAGATCATCGATCTATTGTCCAGCATAGGAGAAATGTGAAAAATTAGAAAGAAATAAAATGACAGGTTCAAATTTTGACCACATCTGGCTTTCTCATTTTTGCAAATGAAAAGAAACTCTTTTTCTGTCAACTTTTCTTAAAAAAATATGCTAAAATGTTCAGATACCAACAATAGGACATCAATATTTAGGAGAAAGTTGATGATAGAAAGTATAACAAGAAAACACAATATAAAATTTTCATATTTTCAACTAGCTGACTCAATGATACAGTGCTGGGCCTGGAGTCAGGAAGACTTGAGTTTAAATCTGACCTCGGATAAGTAATAGCTGTGCAACCTTGGACAAGACACTTAACCTCTATTTACCTCAGTTCCCTCATCTATAAAATGGGGATAATAATAGCACCCACCTCCTAGAATTGTTGTGAGGTTCAAATGAGATAATTATAAAGCACTTAGCACAGTGCTTATAAGTACTATATAAATGTGAGCTATCGTTATTATATTATTTTAAATAATAATGAGATTTTTTCTTAAATCCAACATTGACTCTTGACCCTAATATTAATTACCTCAATTTTCATTTTGCTTAGTAGCCCTATAGGTGGCTCATGCAATAGAAAAATCAAGAACAAAATTTTAAAGCCAAAGCGGAAAGTCAGTCCATTTTGCTGCTGCTGTTGCTGCTATTCAGTATAACTACTTTAAAACAGTCTCCATAAGTGAGCTTTACTTTTTACTCTCAAATTCCAACTAAAACACCTGTCAAAGTTTTCCTTGGTTTTAGCATTCCTGTGTCTCATACGAATACTATTTTAAAAATTTTAAGCAAGTTTTCCCTTAGCCTAATCCTTCTGCTCCTGTTTTTTATCTTGTTCTTAGTGGAAGCATTAAAAATTGCTATTACTTATGGTTAATATGAAAATGTATTTTGCATGATTTTGCATATGTAATTGATATCATATTGATTGCCATCTCGGCGGAGGGGGGTGGAGTGGGAGGGAGGGAGGGGGAGAATTTAGAACTCAAAGTTTTAAAAGAAAAGAATGTTTAAAATAATAAAATTCTTTAAAAAACAAAAGAGAAACTACTATTACTCAGAAATATTATCCTTTCATATGCAGGTTGTCTGCAATGTGGTACACAACATGTTCCTGGAATCTGTTTGATGGCAAGTCATGGTAAGACAATTTTGACTGCACATGTGCTATTCCCTTGCCTATATCCTACCGTACACATGCTGTTTTTTGCCTCATCAGACACAAGCATAAGTCACAGAATGAGCAAATAAAGGAAGCCTGGGGTAAAGTAGAACCCTCCGTGGATGTCAAAGGGTTAGAGTGGTTTGGCTTGTACCCAAACTGCTCAGCTTTTTGCTTGCTATATTATCCTAAAGAGTACATACAGGTCATTTAATCTTTCCTCTTTCTCAAACTTTCATCAAAGGCAGTCTGGTATAATGGATTGAGAGTTCATCTTAGTGTTAGAAAGACCTGGGTTCAAGTCTCAATTCTGAAACTAGATCTAGGATTATATTCAAGTCACTGAACTGCTCAGTCTCAGTTGCCTTACCTGTGAAATCAACAAAATAATAGATGGTATTCACCAATCAAAAAGTGACCAAAGGACATGAACAGGCAGTTTTAAAGGGAAGAAGTCCAAGCTATCAAGAGTTGTATACAAAAAGTGTTCCAAATGGCAAACACTTAGAAAAATGCAAATTAAAACTACTCTAAGGTTCTAGCTACAAACAGCAGATGGGCAAAGATAAGAAAGAATGGAGAATGACAAATATCGGAGGGGTTGCTGGACAACAGGCACATTAATACATCAAAGTTAGTTAGTGGAGCTTTGAATTGGTCTAGCCATTCTGAAGAATAGTTTGGAAATATTCCCCCAAAGTTACTAAACTATGCTTGCTCTTGGATCAGCAATACCACTAATAGACCTATATCCCACAAGAGGTCAGAGAAAAAGCAAGAGTACATTTTGTACATTTGTACAAAAATATTGATAGCAACTCTTTTTGTGATGGTAGAGACTGAAACTAGTGGGGTATGCTTCAATTAGGGGGCTAAACAAATTATAGTGTGTGAATGTTATGAAATATGCTGTAATAAATGAAGAAAGGGGTGCTATTGGAAAAACCTGAAAAGATTTCTATTGCAAATGATATTAGAGTGAGAAGATCCATGAGAATAATTTTATACAACAACAAGCAACAATAGAAGAATGAATAACTTTTAAAGACTTAAGAACTCTGGTCAATGCAATGACCAACCATGATTCCAGAGGACCAGTGATATCTCAGAGATATCTGAGAGATAATGTATTCAAGATGCAGATGGAGACATACATAATTGGATATGGACAATGGGAATGTTTGCTTTGCTTGATTATGTATATTTGTTACAAGAGGGTTTTTTTTTTCTTTTCTTTCTCAATGGGCAGGGGGTAGGGATGGGAAGGAGAGAAAACAGGTGCTTATTAATTGAAAAAAAATAATAAAATATAGCTATAATTATCTCACAAGGCTGTGCAAGAGTGAAATGGGAGACATAAATAATAATGTATTGTGGGTGGAGTTGTGGAATTGTTCCAACCAACCTGGGAAGCAATTTGGAAATGCACCTTCAAACGACATATTCTTTCATCCAGCATATTGCCCAAAGAGAGAAGAAAGAGGAGGAAAAATCAATATGTACAAAAATATTTGTTGCAATGCTTTTTGTTGTTAACAAAGAACTGGGAAGTGATGGAGAAGTGGTACCTATCGTTAGGACAGCTAGATGGTGAAGTGGATAGAGTGCCATGCCTGAAGTTGGGAACACTCATCTTCCTGAGCTCAAAACTAGCCTCAGACACTAGCTGTGTGACCCTGGGCAAGTCACTTAACCCTGTTTCCTCATCTGTACAATGAGCTGAAGAAGGAAATGGTAAACCACTCCAGTTTCTTTGCCAAGAATATCCCAAATGGGAAAACAAGCCTCTGATTTTTGGGGTGGCTAGGTGGCACAGTGAATAGAGCACCGGCCCTGGAGTCAGGAGTACCTGAGTTCAAATCCGGTCTCAGACACTTAACACAAAAATTAGCCAAGTGACCTTGGACAAGTCACTTAACCCCAATTGCCCTCCAAAAAGAAAAAAAAAGAATATCCTAAATGGGGTCACAAAGAGTCTGACACAACTGAAAACAGCATCATTTGGAGAAGGGCTGAAAAAACTATAGTGTGTGAATGTCATGAAATAGTATTATTCCATAAGAAACAATTAAAGGGATAAATTCAGAGGAACCTGGGAAGAATCATATGAACTGATCTATGACAAAGTGAGCAGAACCTTTTTTATATTTTTATATGTAAATATGTATTTATATATTATATAAAATATATGCATATATTTTATATAATAACTGCAACATTGTCAAGGAAAAAAACCGTGAAAGTCTTTAGAAGGATGTTCTTTATAAGGAATAACCATTACTCCAAAAGACTGATGATAATTCATTCATGCTACTTCTTGACAGAGAGGTGATAGACTAAAGATACAGAATTTGACATGTTTTCAGAAATAGACAATATATAGATTTATTTTACTTGATTCTGCTTTGTTATAAGAGAAGGCTTTTATTAAGTTGGATAACGATTTATGGGAGGAAGGGAGGAATGATAGTAATGTTTTAAAAGAGAAAAATATCAATGAAACACACACACAAAAAAATACATAGAAGAGAACAGGAGTTTCAGAAAGGGGCAGGGACAAACAGAGCTGCATTGGAAAAACCATTTAACATATACTTAAAAAAACAGCTGTATATAATAGAAATTTATTACATCATCTACAAGCCTTTCCTTTTTTGTACATCAAAAGGCTTTTTTTTATATTTGTCAAATTCATAATAAAAAGAAAGTGTAAAATTTTAGTAGCTTCTAATTACTCCTAGATCTATATACTTGGCCCTAGTTTCACCCCTTAGTTCCAGTCCTAGATTACCATCTGCCTATTGAACATCACAAATGAAAAAAAAACAACAAAAAAACCCAAGACAGAACTCATTGTCTTTCCCCACTCTTCTTTTAAATTTCCCTGTTACTGTCATGGACTTGACCATCTTTCCAGTTTCCAGGTTCAGAACCTCAGTATCATTCTAAAAATCTTCACTTTCTCACCCCACATATCCATCAGTTGCCAAATGTTTCGGTCTCTACAGCATCACCTGTGTTTCTAATTAATACTTAACCTCCCTATTTCAGATCTTTATCCCTTTTTTCCTCAACTATTATAACTGCCTCCTAAGAAGTGATTTTCATACAGTAAAGGTCTGACTATTGAATAGATATGACTATCTATTCAACAAACTCTAGTGCAGGGGTAGGGAACCTGCTACCTTGAGACTACATGTGACCCTCTCTAGGTCCTCAAGTACAACCTTTTGACTGAATACAGACTTAATAAAAGGATTTGTTTGTAAAACTTGGACTCAATCAAAAGGATGCACTCAATGACCTAGAGGGCCACATATGACCTAGAGGTTCCAGGCTCCCCACCCCTGCAATCTAGTGAATCCTTTTCATATATAAGATCAGGTAGACACTCTTCTGATATTTAAAGCTCTTTACAACCAAGCCCCTTCCTATCTGTCCAGTCTTCCTTGTTGCTCCCTTCCATTTCCTAGCCTATTCTCTGCTCTTCACAAATGGTTCTCCAATTTCTATGTCTGCCCCCATGCCTGGAATACTCTCCTTCCTCAATCTGATTTCTTAGAATCCGTGGTACCATAAGATGTTTAGAAGACCTTTCCTGCTCCCACACATTATAATATAATACTCTAAGGTTACTTTGTATCAACGTCATATGTATCTTTTATAGACTTATTTATATACGTGTTGTCTCTCCCATTTGAATGTAAGCAGCTTGAGGGTAGGGATTTTTTTTTCATTTATTTTGTATTCCTAGAACTTAGCACAGTGTCTGGCACATAATAAAAACATTATAAATTGTTGATTGCTGTTGATTGACCGATTGGCTGAAAAACTAAATTTGGGATTTGAGACTGAAAGGGGAAATGACATAATAAAAAGAAATTTTCACAATTTTACTGAGGTGGGGACTCAAGCTAATTAATTAGTTAACATGTAATTTGCTGAAAGAGAGTTTGCATTTTAAGTAGTTAATGAGGTAATTCCAATTCATACATGTAGATTATCTTTAAACCCAGAGAGATAAAGAATTTTTCCGTGTGAGTACCTGAGATGCATTTTTTTCCACACATTGCATCATACACCCACAACCTTTCAAGGGCTCTACACTATACTAACTGCCTAATTGCTAAGATAGTCAAATATTCAGCAGGCTCTATTTAGACAGGACAATGAACCCCAAATCAGAAACTTCACTTAGATTTCTTGTCAGCAACTCTGATGATTATATAACTACTACAAACACCTACTCCCCAGCCCCGTTAAATAACATTAGCAGCAAAAGTTCAGTATGTGTGAGTAATGCATAATGAACACATTTTGAACATCATGTGGCAAAGGCAAATAAGTCTTTCACAAGCTCTTAATGTACAAGAAAAAATTTTAAAATATGCCATGAGGAGGAGGGAAACAGAAGAGGTTGAGTGGAGGGGGAGTATTGAAGAGGAGTAAACCATTAGCCCATCTCCCCAGGTTCCTGAGCACATAATCTCTTAAAGAAGGGAAAGAGGTAGCAATATTTCTGTCCAATCCAGACTATTCACTGCATCTTCTCTTTCAGGGAATACGAGTATTATACTAAGACCTGACATTATGCCAGAAAATTTGGAACAGATTTATTTAAGAACAAGAGTAGATCTTAGCCTTAATATAAGGAAGAACTTTCTAACAGAGCTGTCCAAAACTTAGAATAAGGTGACATGGAAGGTAGTAAATTCCCCATCATTGGAAGTATTCAAACAAAAGCTTCAGGCCTGTGAGGGAGATGTTGAAGAAGGGATTGGATTTCTGCATTGGGTGAGAGGTTAGGCTAGATCAGGGGTGGGGAACCTGTGGCCTTGAGGCCATATGAGGTGCTCTAGGTCCTCAAGTGCAGCCCTTTGAATCCAGAATCAGTCGAAGCGCTACACTTGAGGGCCTAGAGGGCCCCATGTGGCCTTGAGGCTCCAGGTTCCATACCCCTGATCTAGAACATGTGTAAAGTTTCTTTAAGCTGTAGATCCAGCAGTTCCTACCTGGACCTGGTTAAAATACAGAAATTCAATATGGCCTGGGGAATCGATATCATTAAGATAAGTTACTAAACTCGTGAAAAATCATCTTCCTAATCATAAGCCTGTAGAAGCGGGTCTCGTATATCCCCTGCGACTTTGGTAAAGGATTGTTCAGTCCCTCAACAATTCTCATTCTGGTACTGTAATGATCAGTCTCAACTCCAGTTAAGAATCATAGAATTTTATACATGGAAGCACACTTAGACATCATTTAGCCCAATTGCTCAATTCACAGATGAAGAAACAAAGTTCCATAGAGGGAAAAGAATTTGAGCAAGACCTAGGTGGTGGCAAAATGTAAATTATAACCATGACAGTGGCCCTTTCACCACTCCCTCCAGAGGGTTCCCTCCCAAGTCACTAGGAATGGTCAGTGAGAGGGAATAGCCTCCTTCCTCTACACCTGTGCTTGGATTATCTACTATGCTTGCATACAACTCCAGCTGTTTACAGGAGGTAGCTGCATGCTATAAGTGAACAGAGGGCTAGACATGGAGTGGGGAAGACCTGAGTTTAAAGCCAGCCACAAATACTTATTGATCATGGGGACTTGGGCAAGCCATTTTAGTTCTTTTGGCCTCAATTCCCTCATCTGAATAACAGTGATAATAATAATATGTACTTTACAGAATTATTATAAAGATGAAATTAAACATTATACACACATTTAGATATATGGGGGTATGGGTATATACACACATACTTATGTATGTAGGGGGATGGGGGTAGGGGTGTGGGTATATATATAAAAACTTTAAATAATCATTACATAAATGGTGGTTGTTGCTGTTGTTATTCAGCATGGAAAGGGATGAGGACTCCAGAAACGTTTGGACTAATTCAGTGGTAATGTAGGCAGTAAATTTACTATTAAACTGTTGGCTTCATGAATACAGAAATGTATTATGGTAAGTACCAAAGCAACCTGTACACACCTGTAGAGGATGTGCCCAGAAAGACCTTGGCTAGATCTTCCTAAGTCCATCTTGAGTGTCCTTAACAAAGTACTAAAGGAGATTGAAGCATATTTTTCCCTTATTTATTTTACTTCTTTTTTTTTGCAACATGGCTAATGCGGAAATGTTTTGCATGACTTCATATGTATAAGAGGCATCATATTTCTTACATTCTCAATGGGTAGGGGAGTGGTGGAGGGATGAAGAAAATTGGAACTGAAAATAATATGGAAAAAAGGAAGAAAATTACTAAATTCCCTAATAAGGTTATTTAATAAGTATAAATTCACCCGATCCTGACCTTTCCCCTTTAATACAAAAATAAAGATGATTGATTCACTGATGGGTTCTTAACCCATGGGCTACACCATTGAACTTGTCCTTTTTTATTTTTTTCAGAGGGCAAAAATAAAAAAGAAAGAAGACAGAGACAGACATAAGCAGTGAGGAAAGGAGCTCCTTATTACCATAGGCCAGTAAAAGTAGAACACATTTGTTCTAGAACAAGAGCAGATTTTTATCAGGGAGAGCTTAATATAAGGAAACACTTTCTAAAAGAGCTATCCAAATATTGAGAAAGGTAGTCATGACAGTGTATTACCCATCATTGGAACAGTTCAGTAAGGTTATAGGACTTTGTGGAGATTTGAATTAGGTTCTTTGGAGATGGGGAGCAGGGAGAGAGAGACAGAGACAGAGAGAGAGAAACAGAGAGAGAAGGGAAGGGAAGGGAAGGGAAGGGAAGGGAAGGGAAGGGAAGGGAAGGGAAGGGAAGGGAAGGGAAGGGAAGGGAAGGGAAGGGAAGGGAAAGAAAGGGAGGGGAAGGGAAGGGAAGAGAAATTATAGTAATTAACCCCACAACTCTACCTAGTCCATGTAAACCCAAAATATTCTTTCCTTCAGTTCTGGACCACAGGTTACATATAAGTGATTATAAGATCATGTGAGCTCAAAATCTAGTTCCTAGTTTTCAGTGTAGTAGATGTGCCAGCAACTCCTTCCCCAATATCTGTTACCAAAAGGAGTTAATGATGTTTGTTAGGAAGTTTCACAAGTCAAAAGATCAGATTTATTTTTTTAGCCTATAAATACAGAACCAGAACTGGTAGATTTCCATTCTAGATAAAAGAGAAGTCCCTGAAAATTAGAGTTATCCAAGAAGAAAAGAGTTTCCTTGAGAAGTAGTGAGTTTGCCAACATTAGAAGTGATACCTTGGAACTTGAATGACTAACAGCCGAAGGTCTGCCCTTGAGGACCTAGAGGCCACATGTGGCCTCGAGTCCACAGGTTCCCCATTCCTGGGTTAGCCAATTGTCAGGCTTCAAGTTGGCCTAGGTGGCTACTAAAAAACTTTGCAACTCTAAGTTTCTATGACTCTATGTATGTTGGCCCTGGGGGGGAGGGGAGGGGGAAGAATGTGCTTTTTGAGCTTCTTGTTTTTAATTCAGTAGGGGGAAAACACCTCTATATAGTTCAAATTAACCAAATTATTAATTAGCTATACAAAAAATCCTACACTAATGCCTCTGTGTGGAATGGAGATAATCCTGGCTTCTCAAAGGTTATTCCAGTGGACATGACCTCTGAAAGATTCTACTAAACTCAAAAGGCTTCAAGCTTCCTTTCCAGGCACCTCTTTCACAACCACCTTGCTATCCACACCAGAGTCCTGGTCTCAGGGAAACCTTTGCCCTGAAGCATCTCTTCTGATTGGTGACTGCCTCTTCTGGAACACTATTACAGGAAAGCCTGAACCAGGCTCCACTTCATTCCTCTCTGGCCACTTCCTCCAAAATCTTCCACAACTACCTTGCTGCCTCTAGCATACACTTTCTTCCCCTCACTCATCTTTTCTTCCTGATCTCCATTTCGGTAATAAAGGAATAATGATCAAATCAACACAAAAACTGGAGCCTTTGGATGGAAAAGAAGTGACTTTTACTGATGAAATTTACTTTTTCATTCAAGGTTATCCCAAAACCATTGTCAGAAGAATTGCTGGGGAACCAATAAGATCTGAGTATCTTTATCAGATTGTAAAATATCCATCCATCCAAAAAAATGTTTGGGGGGATTTTTCCCACAGGACCTGGAAATCTTGTCTCTATGAAAGGAATGATGAACTCTGAGATATATAAATAGATAGATATAGGTATTTACACATATAAATACATATATATATATATACTCACACATACATATGCACACACAATATATATGTATGTGTTGAGATATAGAATTGCTCCAGAATTATAGAAATCTCCAAATGAAGATGAATTGCTGCAACATGATCTTCTAAAATGCCATAAGCCATGGAAGGTAAAGAAATTTATCCAAGAGATATTGGTAAGCATGTCATTATATTGCAGACCCCATCAGCTTGCTCAAACTGTGTCTCCATGACAAATACCATGCCTCAGATGGAGAATACTAGGGATCAGATGGCATCTCTCCATGTGGATAGCAATAGGAAGCTGCTTCCTGGAGAATCCTGGAAGGCAATTTAAAGGGAAATCAAAGAAACTGAAGCATGTGAGGTCATTTGCTGGCCTGTTCTGGTCAATTAACCACATTGTAAAGAAGTTCTTTGATTGGTTTTGGAGGCATTGAAAAAGACCTGACACCTTTGCCTACTTCTTCTTTGTTGATTTTTGACCTATCTTCTTCAGCTGTACCCTGGTGGTATGGCAGGTCTGGTGAGAGACTCTTTTATAAGGAAAAGATCTCAGGGTCTTCTTCCCTTTTGAGTCCACATGAGTCCCAAGAAACAGGCCTGGGTCATTGACCTTTTTGTTTATTTTTTTCCTAGATGCGTGGAGTAGAGCTTCCAACCTTGGGAGACTGGAAAGGTTAAAGGTAAGGAAAGAAATCGATGGGAATCTGAGAGACAGAATCCAGGTTGTATGTTACAGCCAGTGTAGCATCAATGTCCCAAGGAGCAAGGAATGATCTTTGAGAATGATCCTAACCCAGTGGAAGGAAGCATCCGACAGTAATGGAAGTGAACTTGATGGACAAATACTCTGTAGGAACTGAGTTAAATTATGAGTCTAAACCCCATTAGAGACTAAGGGTGATATAAGGAAGATTATGCCTCTGGGGTATTGAAAGGAAGTGTTTGTACATTTTGCTTCCTATATATTTGAAGAAAATATCCTTTAGTGAAAGTTAATTAATGTTAACTGGGGTTTTAGTTAGTGGCCACCTAAAAATTTGGGGAACACAGCCAACGAAGGTTCAATCCAATAGCAGGGAAAATAGATACCCACAAACCCCTCAGGGACCCCTGGAAAGCTGAAGAGTCATATAGCAAAACTTCCCCTTCAGAGAGTGGGGCCAGCACATACCCATTATAAACATCCTTTACAGGCCTAGTAACTAATTTGATTTAAATACCATTGAGAACCCATGGGCTATAGTTAAGGATAGCCATAAAAAATAGACTGTTAATGTTTGACAAAGGTACACATAATATCCAATGTGGGATGATTGCAAGATGAATTTTTAAATGTGTCAATATCTTAAGAAATCATGTAGAATATGGATGCAAAGGCATCGATGCAGCAAAGTGAAAACATTTTGCATATTATGGGTGTTTTATGTAAGAAGTTGTAAAGATTATTAAATCTATAAATTTAACTACACTTTATCCTAGTTAATTTTCACACCATTGTGCATCAATTAGTCAATAAACATTTGTTGTCAGTGTTCATATTTTGTATGTGCCACACAGCATACTGGAAGGGCTGGAAATACAAGGAAAGCACCCCCCTCCAAAAAAAAAGAAGAAGTATACATTTTGAGGAGCAATAAAATCTGTAAATAACAAGGTACATACAAGATATATACAGATTACAGCTTGGATGAAGGTAATCTGAAAGGAAAAGGAAAAATCAAGTTTGGGGGAAGAGGGGACAACAAAAGGCCTCCTGCATAAAGTGTGACTTTAGCTAAATCCTTAAGGTCAGTTAGGTGCTGAAGAGGATAGAGTGCCAGCTGTAGAGTAAGGAGAACTGAGGCAAGTCAGTTAACCCTCTTTGCCTCAGTCCTTCGTCTATAAAACAAGCTGGAGAAGGAAAAGGCAAACCACTCCAGTATCTTTGCCAAAAGAAAAAAACACAAAGGGGTCACAGAGACTCAGACATGACTGAAATATCAACAACAAACAACTAAGGTAGTTAAGGGAGCCAGGGGACATTCCAGGCTTGGGGTTGGGCCAACAGTGCAAAGTCATGGAAATGAAAGATGGGGTGTTGTCGTCAAGGAAGAGCAAGCAGGTGAAGACAGCTGGTTTACAGAATATATAAAGGGGAGTCAATTATCAAAAAACTGGAAAGTTAGGAAAGGTATGAATATATGAAGAGTTTTAAACATCAAAATGTACACTTGATCCTGCAGGGAACAGGAAGGCACTAGAGCCTATTAAGTAAGGGGAAGCAGGGGATGTGTGTGTGACATGGTCAGCCCTAGAAGACTCAGTTTGGGTCATGCATGAATGCAACAGTTTGAAATGAGAGAGGCAGGGGTGTGTGTGTGTGTGTGTGTGTGTGTGTGTGTGTGTGTGTGTGTGTGCATGTGAGTGTGTGTGTGTGTGTGTGTGTGCACGTGTGTGTTTTAGAGAAGGAAAGAGAGAAAGGGTGGAGAAGGAGGGGAGAGATAGAGACTGAGACTGAGAGAGACAGAGAGAGGGACAGAAAGAGAGGGAGAGAGAAGGGGCGGCTAGGTGGCGCAGTGAGTAGAGCGCTGGCCCTGGAGTCAGAAGGACCTGAGTTCAGATCCAGCCTCAGACACTTAATGCACACACAAACAAAACCCTAGCCGTGTAACCTTGGGCAAGTTACTTAACCCCAATTGCCCTCCAAAAAGCAAAAAGAGAGAGAGAGAGAGAGAGAGAGAGAGAGAGAGAGAGAGAGAGAGAGAGAGAGAGAGAGAGAGGAAGAATGGATTGTGGTGAGGAGATATTAGTTAGAATGCAACTTCTCAGGTGAGAAGTGATAAAGGCAAAAGCTAAGGTTACAGCAGTATGAGTGAAGGGAAGGGACTATACACACAGTACATTTGAATTAGTTAATAAGGAAAAAGGAATGTGGAGTTGAGGAAGGAGATTTAACCCTGATGGTACTGTGCCAGCAAGAGTCTAATAAGGGTTAAATACCCAGTCTCTGAGTTTATTAACTTGGAAACACTTGCATCCTGGGGACCAGAAAGTCAATGGCAATCAAACTGATTTTCACCAGTCAACACCTTGAGACAAAAGGATAGCATCTCCCAACTCTTTGGTGTACTTTGTGCCTACAACTTTAGGTATGCAACAGAATAACCCAAAGTACACAACTTTCCCAGGCACACACTACACAAGAGAATACAAATATAGACACATTAAAGATATATAACCAGATAATCAGATTCCCTAGAGCTATATGGTTTTGCCAAATCAAAGATGCTCCTGTTTCTCTTGTCCTTCCTCCTATTAACACACTCAGTTCAACAGTTGCCAACAACAAAAACATTTATTAAGCATTAATGTGCCAGGAGCTATGCTAAACCCTGGGAATAAAAAAAAAAAAACAACCCACAAAAACAGAGAGCCTGCCCTCAGAGAGCTCACAAGCTAATGGAGGAGACAATATGCAAATAAATACATGCATAAAAGAGATTTCAGAGGGAAGACACTGGCAGGGGATGGGGAAGGGCTTCCTGGTGAAGGTGGGATGTGGACTGTCTTGAAAGAAGCCAGGGAAGGTGAGGCAGCAAAGAGAGGAGAGAACATTGAGACGAGAAGGAAGGACAGACAGTGAAAAGACACAGAGCATGAGGATGATGTGCCTTATGCAAGGAAGGAATGAGGATGAGGAAGAACACGTGGGTCAGTGTCAGCAGATTTTAGGGCACAATAAGGGGAGTAAACAGTAAGAAAACAGGTAAGAGGACAAGTTAGGGGAGTAACAGGGAGCCGGTGGAGTTTATTGAGTAAAAGGGTGGTATGGGTAGGTCATGATGGTCGGGCCTATACTTTAGGAAAATCAAGTTTGCTGATTAGACGTTGGATTGGACTGGGGGGAGACTTGGGCCATGGAGACCAGCCATAAGATGACTATAATAGTCTAGGCATAAGAAGATGAGGGCATAGCCCAATGTGACAGTTGTGTGAATAGAGATACAAACATAAAACTAATAGACATGTACACATGTATATGTACATATGTATATATAGTTTTGGTTTTATATGTGTATTCTCAGTCCTTAGCACAGTGCCTTGTGCATAGATGATATTTAACAAATGTTTGTTGAATAAATGAGGAGGAAATAAGCATTTAACAAGCACCTATTATATACACCAAGTACTGTGCTCAGTGCTTTACAGACATTATCTCATTTGATCCTTATAACAACCCTGGGAGATAGGTTCTGTTATTATATTCATTTTATAGCTGAGAAAACTGAGGCATGCAGAAGTTAAGAGACTTACCCAGGGTCACAGAGCTTGTGAGTATCTGAGTCTAGATTTGAATTTAAGACTCGATGACTCCAGGCCCAGTGTTCTATCCACTGTGCCATCTAGCTGCCTCAGAATGAATATATATTATCGTGAAGAGTCAAGAATGCCAAAGAGGTTATAAAAATAAGTGACTTGAAGGATAATAATGGTACCTTCAACAAAAATAGAGAAGTTAGTCACCCAGTTTCTTCTTAAAGATCTCCATTGATAGGGGATTCAAACCTGCCCCTTTGCACCCTGTCTATTCCCCCTGTCCCCAATCAGGTAACCTATTCCATACCTAAATAGCTGCAATTGTTAGGAAGTTTTCCTTTATATTAAACTAATATCTGCTGCATAGTAACTTCTGGCCATTGATTCTTATTCCCATTCCCTACTCCCCTATTCCAACCCAATCCCTCATACTCCTCATAATCCCACCCAAAGAATGGAAGAGTAAATTGAATCTATATGAAGATTGTATATGGTCTGGACTCACTAACAGGTCTCTGTCTCTATTTGTATGTTTTCCTTTCTCCTATTTTCCCTTAATTTTCTGTTAGCTTGTGGGCAGACCTGAAGTCCACTTTCTGCCATTTCCTTTTCCTCTTCCTTTTCCTGCCTCTATCCTCCATCCTTATGTTTATTAACTGTCTATAATGTTCTGGGTGACTGAGCTGTCAAAATGTATAAGATCTGCTTTTTCATCTTGAAGGATGTTAAGTTCAGGTATATATGCACAGAAAGACAACTATCAGAGTGGAGTCAAGATGGTGGGGAGAAAGGTCACAAATTTCAAATCTTCCCCAAAAACCTCTCCTAAAAATGATCACAGAAGACATCAAACATAATTCTATGTGGGAAAGTCAAGAAAAAGTCACAGTGAGTTATTTTTCCAGCCCAAGGCAATTTTGGAACATAGAAGAAAAAGTCTGTGGAAACCAGGCTGGACACCAACAAACAGTGCAGCCAAACAAAAGTGGCAATGTGGTGGGGGGTTGGGGTGGCAGGTAATAGCATGAATGAGCAGGGGCACTAGTGCCCAGAGATGGTCAGAAAAAGATCCCAGGGAACTCCAGTTCTAGCAGTAGGTGCAGGATTGCGTGTCATTGACAGCTCCGTTACCCATTACTCAATTCCAGACCATAGTTCCAGAGTAGAGAGGGAAAGTCTCAGTCAAGTGAGAGCCTTATTTGGGTAAGGACCAAACCCCAGATCAGGAGGACAGTGACCAGAATTCTCCCTAAATAATACCACTTTGGAGGCACCAAATACCAACAAGCCCCACAGATCAAGTTGTAAAAGTAAAAGGATATAATAAGTATAAGCTTAGTCCATTCATCCCCCTCAGAGGTGAGCAAACCCCAAATCTAACATAAAGTCCAAAGTCAAGAAGTAGACTGAAAAAGTGAGCAAACAAAAAAATAAAAGCAATAGAAAAGCTCAAGACAAAAACTCAAAAGAAAACAATGACTTGAAAACATGTACAAGCAAAGCCTCAAAGGAAAAATGCAGATTGGACACAAACCCAACAAGAATTCCTAGAAGAACTAAATAAAGAGCAAATATACATAAATAATTGTTAAATAAGTGCAATAGAGGAAAAATTGGGAAAATAAATGAGAGTTGTGCAGGAAAATATAAAAAGACAATTAATGAAATGGTAAAAGAGGGCCAAAAAAGTAATGAAGAAAATAACTCCTTAAGAATTAAAATTGTTCAAGTGGAAGCTAATGACTCTATGAGACATGATGAAACAGTAAAATAAATTGAAAAGACCGAAAAAAATAATTAATGTGAAAGATCTCTCAGGAAAAATAACTGACCTAGAAAATTTGATTGAGGGAAAGATAATTTAAGAATTATTGCACTACCTGAATACCATGATGAGCCTAAACATCATATTTCAGGACATTATAAAACTACCCAAATATCTTAAAACCAGAGAGCAAAGCATACATTGAAAGAATCCACCAGTCATCTCCTGAAAGAAATTCCCAAAAGAAAACTCCCTGGGGTGACTAAGTGGTGCAGTGAGTAGATCGTGGACCCCGGAGTCAGAAGGACCCGAGTTCAGATCTGGCCTCAGACACTTAACACACACAAACAAAAACCTAGCCGTGTGACCTTGGGCAAGTTACTTAATCCCAATTGCCCTCCAAAAAGCAAAAAAAATGGGGGGAGGAGCCAAGATGGCGGAGTAGAAACAGCACCTCCAAGGTGCTCTGCCCCACACAATTTCAAACTATGTAAAAGGGGACTCTGAACAACTTCTGGAGCCCCAGCACCCACAGAACAGCACAGAGAACCTAACCTCCTGCTGAGGACAGCCCAGCAGCCCTGCAGGGAGCGGCCAGTGCTGTGCTCTGAGAACAGGCAGCACAGCGCACTGGGAGCTGAGCCCAGGCCCACGAGCAGCGGTTTTAGCCCCAGGGTGGTTGGGCCAGCAGACGGCTGGAGGGACCCCAGAACACCAGCAGCTGTGGCAATTCCAGAACTATCAGCACAGATATGCCTAGGAGAAAGTGACAGGTTAGTGCCCTATGGACTTTGGGACCAGTATTTGGGAAACGCGTCAGCTTCCTCCCCTGGGGGCGAAAAGCCGCTGAAGAAACACAGCACAGAAGCCATTTTGCAGCATCAGTGGCAGCTCTAGCTCCTGGTCTGCAAACTGTAGGGAGACCCAGCAATCAGTCTGAGGGTTAATCGCTCTTGCTTTAAACTGCCTGGATCTGGATTGTGGTCTGGGGCGGGGGGGGGAGTTTGGGGTGGGCATCCAATTTGCCAGAGCAGGTGGAGGCTTTGCAGAGGCCACCCAACCTGCGGAAGTTGTGAAGACCCCACGTTTGGGTGGAAGTTCTCCTTTCTGGTGCCAGAGCCTTACTGTGGCAGCAAGCCCAAAAATCAAGTAATTAAGTGGCAACATGCCTAGGCAAAAGAAACAAAATATACAGAAAAACTCAACATTGGACTCCTATTTTAGAGGCAAAGAGAATCAAAGGATGGAGGAAGACTGTGAGGTCAGAACTCCTGCATCAAAAGCCCCAAATGAAAATACAAGCTGGCTACAGGCCATAGAGGACCCTAAGAAGCAGATAAGAGGGGGGCGGGGCCAAGATGGCAGAGTAGAAACAGCTCATCCAAGCCACTCTGCCACCAGATTCCCCCCAAACTATGTAAAAGGGGACTCTGAATAACTTCTGGAGCCCCAGCACCCACAGAACAACACAGAGAAGCTAACCTCCCACTGAGGACAGGCCAGGAGCCCTGCAGGAAGGACCAGAGCAGTGGTCTGGGAGCCGGCAGCATGCAGTGTGCAGAGCGCAGGGAGCAGAGCCGAGCGGAACCCAGGTCCCCGGAGCTGAGGTTTTAGCCCCAGGGCGGCAGGGCCAACAGCCGGCTGGAGAGACCCCAGAACACCAGCAGCTGTGGCGACTCCAGAATTATCAACATAGACATGCCTAGGACAAAGTAAGATGTCAGTGCCCTGTGGACTTTGGGACCAGTATTTGGGGAATGCATTGGCTCCCTCCCTTGGGGGCTAGAAGCCGCTGAAGATACATGCCATTTTGTAGTTTTCAGAGGCAGCTCCAGCTCTTGGCCTCTGAACAGTAGGGAGATCCAGCGATCAGTCTTGTGGGGGTAATCGCTCTTGCTTTAACCTCCCTGGATCTGGATTGTGATCTAGGGTGAAAGTCATGGGTGGGTTTACAGCTTGCCAGAAACAGAAGTTGCACTCCCACACGTTCAGGACGAAAATTCCCCTATCTGTCGCAAAGACATACTGGGGCAACAAGCCCAAAAGTCAAGTAATTAAGTGGCAACATGCCAAGGCAAAGGAAACAGAAAAATGCAACCCTAGACTCCCATTCTGAGGGCATAGAGTGGGAAAAGGACTGTGAGCTCAGAAGTCCTGCTCCAAAAGCCCCAGGGGAAAACATGAGCGGGTTGCAGGCCATAGAGGACCTTAAGAAGGACTTTAAAAACCAAATAACAGAAGTAGAGGAAAAATTAGAAAGACAAATGAGAAGGATGCAGGAAAAGTATGAAATGACAGTCAACAGCCTGACTGAGGAAAACACCTTAAAAAAAAGACTAACTCAAATGGCAAAGGAGGCCCAAAAGGGTAATGAGGAGAAGAATGCCTTAAAAAGTCGAATTTGCCAGATGGAAAAAGAATCTCAAAAGTTCACTGAGGAGATTCATTCCTTCAGAGTTAGACTGGAGCAAATGGAAGCTAATGACTTTAGGAGAAATCAAGATGCTGTTAAACAGATCCAAACAAATGAAAGATTAGAAGGCAATGTGAAATATCTCATGGGAAAAACCACTGACCTGGAAAATAGATCCAGGAGAGACAATTTAAAAATTATTGGACTACCTGAAAGCCATGATCAAAGAAAACCTAGAAATCACCCTTCAAGAAATTCTCAAGGAAAACTGCCCTGATGTTTTAGATCCAGAGGGCAAAATAGAGGTTGAAAGAATCCACCGATCACCTCCTGAAAAAGATCCCAAAAGAAAACTCCCAGGAATATTATAGCCAGGTTCCAGAATCCCCAGATCAAGGAGAAAATACTCCAAGCAGCCAGGAAGAGACAATTTCAATATTGTGGAAACACAATCAGAATAGCCCAGGACCTGGCAGCTTCTACACTGAGGGATTGAAGGGCATGGAATATGATATTCCAGAGGGCAAAAGAACTGGGAATGAACCCAAGGGTCACCTACCCAGCAAACTGAGTATTTTGTTTCAGGGGAAAATATGGTCATTCAGTGGAATAGAGGACTTTCAAGCATTCTTGGGGGAAAAACCAGAATTGAATAGAAAATTTGACATCCAGACACAAGAAGGAAGAGATGCCTGAGAAGGAAATCAGGGAAAAGAAATCAAAAGGAACTTATCAAAGTTGAACTATTTACATTCCTGTATGGAAAAGCAATAACTGTGATGTGATATCTTTCTCACTATGAAAATAATGGAAGAAGGGTGTGTGGTCATATGAATACATATGTGAATGTGTGTGCATATGGATAGAGGGCATAGGTTGAATTTGTTGGGAAGGGAGAATACTCAAGGGATGAAATTATGAGGTGAGAGAAGAAAGTGGCAAGAGGAGATGGGGAGAGACAGGGTAGGGTAAACTATCTCGTGTAGAAGAAGCAAGGGGAAGAGGTTGCAAGGGAGGGGGAGAATAGGAAGGCAAAAAGGCAAAACTACATTCTCACTGAATTTGGTTCAGGGAGAGAATGACGTACATACTAAATGGGATATCTCAACCTACAGCAGAATAGGGGGAAGGGGGATGAGAGGAGGGATTATGGATGGGAGGGCATCCTTGGGGGGAGGGGAGGTTGGAAGTACCCACTATAGAATAGGGACAGGATCATGTAGGGAATGGACCAGGTGGAGGGTGGGATGAGTGGGAGGGAATTATAAGCAGCCTTGTACAATATATCTACTATGATAATGTTTTGCATAGCTAGACATGTACAACATATACTGAATTACTTATCTCCCCAGAGGGAATGGGTGAAAAGGGAGGAAGGAAATGGATCTGAAATTCGAGGTATTAACATTAAATGTTTCAAATATATATAAATACTGTTATTAATACTCTTTTGCTTATAATGGGGAGATAAGATGTGCAGGCATTGGGACACAAAAATTCACCTTCCTCTAATGGAAAAGTCGAAGGGGGTATGGGAGAAGCTATGGGAAAGAGCAGATTGGAAGAAGTGATATCTTGCAGGACTGCTATTCTGGGAGGGTGGGTAGGGGAACAGCAGGGGGGTAAAATGATTGTAACTCAAAATCTGGCAGAAATGTATGATGTAAAACAGAAGTTAATAAAGCATTTGTTTAAAGAAAAAGAAGCAGATAAGAGAAGTGGGGGGAAAATTGGGAAAAGAAATGATAAAGATGCAAGAAAAGTATGAAATGACAGTCAACAGCCTGACTGAGGAAAATAACACCTTAAAACATAGACTAACTCAAATGGCAAAAGAGGCTCAGAAAGGCAATGAGGAGAAGAATGCCTTAAAAAGCCGAATTTGCCAGATGGAAAAAGAATCTCAAAAGGTCAATGAGGAGATTCATTCCTTCAGAGTTAGACTGGAGCAAATGGAAGCTAATGACTTTAGGAGAAATCAAGATGCTGTTAAACAGATCCAAACAAATGAAAGAATAGAAGGCAATGTGAAATATCTCATGGGAAAAACCACTGATCTGGAAAATAGATCCAGGAGAGATAATTTAAAAATTATTGGACTACCTGAAAGCCATGATCAAAGAAAGAACCTAGAAATCATCCTTAAAGAAATTCTTAAGGAAAATTGCCCTGATGTTTTAGACCCAGTGGGGGAAATAGAGGTTGAAAGAATCCACTGATCGCCTCTTGAAAAAGATCCCAAAAAGAAAACTCCTAGGAATATTATAGCCAGGTCCCAGAACACCCAGATCAAGGAGAAAATACTACAAGCAGCCAGGAAGAAACAATTTCAATATTGTGGAAACACAATCAGAGTAGCCCAGGACCTGGCAGCTTCTACACTGAGGGATAGAAGGGCATGGAATATGATATTCCAGAGGGCAAAAGAGCTGGGACTGAACCCAAGGGTCACCTACCCAGCAAAACTGAGTATTTTGTTTCAGGGGAAAATATGGTCATTCAGTGGAATAGAAGACTTTCAAGCACTCTTGAGGAAAAAACCAGAATTGAATAGAAAATTTGACATCCAGACACAAGAAGCAAGAGATGCCTGAGAAGGAAATCAAGGAAAAGAAATCAAAAGGAACTTATCAAAGTTGGACTATTTACATTCCTACATGGAAAAACAATAACTGTGTCTGATGAAACCTTTCTCATTATGAAAATAATTGAAGAAGGGTATATGGGCATATGTTTACAGGTATACATGGATAGAGGGCACAGGTTGAATTTGATGGGAAGGGATGATTCTTAAGGAGTGAAGTTAAGAGGTGAGAGAGGAAAGTGACAAGAGGAGATGGGGAGAGACAGGGTAGGGTAAACTATCTCAGGTAGAAGAGGCAAGGGGAAGTAGTTGCAGGGGAGGGAAAGAACAGGAAAGCAAAAAGGCAAAAGCATATTCTCATTGAAGTTGGCTCAAGGAGAGAATCACATACATACTAAATAGGATATCTCACCCTGCAGGAGAGTAGGGGGAAGGGGGATGAGAGGAGGGATGATGGAGGGGAGGGCATTTTGTGGGGAGGGGAAGTTGGAAGTACCCACTATCAAAGAGGGGCAGGATCAAAGTAGGGAATGGACCAGATGGGAGGTGAGATGGGTGGGAGGGAAATATAAGCAGTCTTTTACAATATATCTACTATGGTAATGTTTTACATAGCTGTACATGTACAACACATACTGAATTGCTTATCTTCTCAGAGGGAGTGGGTGACAAGGGAGGAAGGGAATGGATCTGAAAATCGAAGTTTTAAAATTAAATGTTTCATAAGATGTCCAGGCATTGGGGCTCAGATATTCACCTTGCCCTAATGGCAAAGTCGAAGGGGATATGGGAGAAGATATGGGAGAGAACAAATTGGATGAGGGGATATCTAGTGGGACTGCTACTCTGGGGTGGTGGGTAGGGAAAAAATGGGGGGGAAATTGTAACTCAAAATCTGGTGGAAATGAATGATGTAAACCAGAAGTTAATAAAGCATTTGTTAAAAAAAATAAATAAATAAAAGAAAAAGAAAAAAAAAACTCCCTAGAATATTATGGCCAAAATTCAGAACTCCCTGGGCAAGGAGAAAAACTGTAAGCAGCCAGACAGAAAGAATCCACTGTCAGGGGGACACAAGACTTAGCATCTAAGAACAGAGAGCTTTAAATTTTCAGGGTTTCCAAAAGACAAAGGAGCTAGGCTTATGATCAAGAATAACCTACACAGGAAAACAAAGTATAATCCTATACACAGATAA
Source organism: Gymnobelideus leadbeateri (assembly GCA_011680675.1). Lineage (NCBI taxonomy): Eukaryota > Metazoa > Chordata > Mammalia > Diprotodontia > Petauridae > Gymnobelideus > Gymnobelideus leadbeateri. Next base: position 352,179 of record WOXC01007526.1, read on the forward strand.
TGGATATTTAATGAAATAGAGGACTTCCAAGCTCTCGTCATGCAAAGACTAGAGCTGAATAGAAAATGTGACATTCAAACACAAGATTCAAGAGAAGGATAAAAAAAGTAACATGGTGAGAAATAATAATTATTTTACAACGGTTGAACTGTTTACATTCCCATATGAGAAGATGATACATGTAGCCCCTAAGAACATTGTTATCATTAAAGAAATTAAAAAGAATCTATTTAGATAGAGGGTGAGTCTATTATGTTTGGGTAATCTTTTTTTTTTTCTGAATTTAAACAAATGCTTTATTAACTTCTGTTTTACATCATTCATTTCCGCCAGATTTTGAGTTACAATCATTTTCCCCCCATTATTCCCCTACCCAACCTCCCAGAATAGCAGTCCCACAAGACATCGCTTCCTCCAATCTGCTCTCTCACCTACCTTCTCCCATACCCCCATCGACTTTTCCATTAGAGGAAGATGAATCTTTGTGTCCCAATGCCTGCATATCTTATCTCCCAATTATAGGCAAAAGAGTATTAATAATAGTATTTATATATATATTTGAAACATTTAATGTTACGATCTTGAATTTCAGATCCATTTCCTTCCTTCCTTGTCACCCATTCCTTCTTGGTATATAAGTAATTCAGTATATGTTGTACATGTCTAGCTATGCAAAACATTATCATAGTAGATATATTGTACAAGGCAGCTTATAATTCCCTCCCACTCATCCCACCCCCCACCTGGTCCATTCCCTACATGATCATGTCCCTCTTCTATAGTGGGTACTTCCAACCTCCCCTCACCCCAAGGATGCCCTCCCATCCATCATCCCTCCTCTCATCCCCCTTCCCCTATCCTGCTGCAGGTTGAGATATCCCATTTAGTATGTATGTCATTTTCTCCCTGAACCAAATTCAATGTGAATGTGGTTTTGCCTTTTTAGCCTTCCTTATTCTCCCCCTCCTTTGCACCCACTTCCCCTACATGAGATAGTTTACCCTATCATGTCTCTCCCCATCTCCTCTGCCACTTTCCTCTCTCACCTCATAATTTCATCCCTTGAGTACTCTCCCTTCCCAACAAAATCAACCTATGCCCTCTATCCATATATAACTGTAACCATATACACACACATTCACATATGTATTCGTATGACCACACCCCTTCTTCCATTATTTTCATAGTGAGAAAGATATCATCAGTCACAGATATTGCTTTTCCATATAGGAATGTAAATAGTTCAACTTTGATAAGTTCCTTTTGATTTCTTTTCCCTGATTACCTTCTCAGGCATCTCTTCCTTCTTGTGTCTGAGTGTCAAATTTTCTATTCAATTCTGGTTTTTTCCTCAAGAATGCTTGAAAGTCCTCTATTCCACTGAATGACCATATTTTCCCCAGAAACAAAATACTCAGTTTTGCTGGGTAGGTGACCCTTGGGTTCATTCCCAGTTCTTTTTCCCTCTGGAATATCATATTCCATGCCCTTCGATCCCTCAGTGTAGAAACTGCCAGGTCCTGGGCTATTCTGATTGTGTTTCCACAATATTGAAATTGTTTCTTCCTGGCTGCTTGTAGTATTTTCTCCTTGATCTGGGGATTCTGGAACCTGGCTATAATATTCCTGGGAGTTTTCTTTTTTGGATCTTTTTCAGGAGGTGATCTGTGGATTCTTTCAACCTCTATTTTGCCCTCTGGATCTAAAACATCAGGGCAGTTTTCCTTGAGAATTTCTTGAAGGGTGATTTCTAGGTTTTTCCTTGATCATGGCTTTCAGGTAGTCCAATAATTTTTAAATTGTCTCTCCTGGATCTCTTCTCCAGGTCAGTGGTTTTTCCCATGAGATATTTCACATTGCCTTCTAATCTTTCATTTGTTTGGATCTGCTTAACAGCATCTTGATTTCTCATAAAATCATTAGCTTCCATTTGCTCCAGTCTAACTCTGAAGGAATGAATCTCCTCAGTGAGCTTTTGAGATTCTTTTTCCATCTGGCAAATTCGACTTTTTAAGGCATTCTTCTCCTCATTGCCCTTTTGGCCTCCTTTGCCATTTGAGTTAGTCTATTTTTTAAGGTGTTGTTTTCCTCAGTCAGGCTGTTGACCCTCATTTCATACTTTTCCTGCATCCTTCTCATTTCTCTTTCTAATTTTTCCTCCACTTCCCTTATTTGATTTTTAAAGTCCTTCTCAAGGTCCTCTATGGCCTGCAACCCGCTCATGTTTTCCCCTGGGGTTTTTGGAGCAGGACTTCTGACCTCACAGTCCTTTTCCCGCTCTATGCCCCCAAAATAGGAGTCTAGGTTTGCATTTTTCTGTTTCCTTTGCCTTGGCATGTTGCCACTTAATTGCTTGACTTTTGGGCTTGTTGCCACACTATGGCTTTAAGGCCAGCTAGAGGAATTTTCGTCCCGAACGTGTGGGGGGCAACTTCCGTTTCTGGCAAGCTGTAAACCCACCCACAACTTCCACCCTAGATCACAATCCAGATCCAGGGAGGTTAAAGCAAGAGCGATTACCCCCCAAGACTGATCGCTGGATCTCCCTACAAATTTGCAGGCTGGGAGCGGGAGCTGCCTCTGAAAACTACAAAATGGCGTTTGTCCTCAGCGGCTTCTAGCCCCCAGGGGAGGGAGCCGACACATTCCCTAATACCAGTCCCAAAGTCCATAGGACACTAACCTCTTACTTTGTCCCAGGCAAGTCTATGTTGGTAATTCTGGAGTCGCCACAGCTCCTGGTGTTCTGGGGTTCCTCCAGCTGGCTGCTGGCCCTGCCGCCCTGGGGCTAAAACCTCGGCTCAGGCGGACCTGGGCTCGGCTCGGCTCCTGCGCTCTGCGTGCTGCACGCTGCCAGGTCCCAGACCACTGCGCTGGTCCTTCCTGCAGGGATGCTGGGCTGTTGTCAGCGGGAGTTTAGCTTCTCTGTGTCGTTTTGTGGGTGTTGGGGCTCCAGAAGTTGTTCAGAGTCCCCTTTTACATCGTTTGGGGGGAATGTGGGGACAGAGTGGCTTGGATGAACTGTTTCTACTCCGCCATCTTGGCTCCGCCCCATGTTTGGGTAATCTTAAAAGAAGAATGGAAGGGTGAGTCTTGTGTTTGGGTAATCTTAAAAGATGAATGGAAAGGTGAGAAAGTGGGATGCACTGGGAGAAGGGAAGAGGGGGAGGAAGACTGGGGGAAATTATCTCACATAAAAGAGATGTGCAAAGATATAAAAATGGAGGGAAGAGAGCAGGTAACACTTGAACCTCATTCTCTTCTGAATTGGTTCAATGAGAGAAATGTATACACACAGAACTGGATATAGAAACTTATCTCACCAACAGCAAAGTAGGAGCACAAAGCTAAGAGAAAGTAGGGGGAGAGAAGTGATAAGATGGAGAGTAGATTAAAGGAGTCAGTGGTCCGAAGCAAAACAGATTTTTGAGGAGGGCACAGGGTAAAAAAAAATAGAAGGATAATCAGGAAAAAATAGAATTGAGGGAAATGCATAATTAGTAATCATAATGTGAACAGGATGAACCCACCTGTAAAATGGAAATGTATTGTAGAATGGATTAGAAACCACGATCCAATAATATGTTGTTTACCAGAGACACACTTAAAACAATAAGTGGCTGGAACAGAATCTAGTATGCTTCAGCTGAAGTTTAAAAAAAAAGGTAAGGGTAGCAATCATAATCTCAGGAAAAGCAAAAGTAAAAATAGACTAATGAAAAGATATAAGCAGGAAAACTACATCTTGCTAAAAAGAACCACAGACAACAAAGTTATATCAATATTAAAAATATATGCACCAAATGGCATAGCATCCAAATTCTTGAAGAAAAGAATGAAATAGAAGAACTAGTTCTAGAAAGAAATAAACAATAAAACTACACCAGTATGGGACCTCAACTTTCCCCTTTCAGAACTAGAAAAATCTAACTGTAAAATAAATAAGAAAGAAGGGGAAAACATGAATATAATTTTTAATTACATATGATAGACCTCTGGAGAATATTTCATGGGAATGGAAAGGCATATACTTATTTCTCAGTTATGCGTGGAAATTTTACAAAAATTGACCATATAGTAGGGCATAAAGTCTCATAAGTAAATGCAAAAAAGCAGAAATATTTAATGAACTCATTTCAGATCATAATACAATAAAAATTAAAAAATAAAAAATAAAGAGCCATGGAAGCAGAGATTAAAAATTAATTGGAAACTAAATAATCTAATCATAGAGAATGAATAAATCAAAAAACAAATCATAAAGACAATCAATAATTTTGTTAAGTATAATGACAATTATGAGACAACATATAAAAATTTCTAGGATGCAGCCAAGAAATTGTGCTTTTATTTAAAGGAGAATTCATATCTCTAACTGCTTACATCAATAAAAGATCACTAATTGAGCATGCAAATAAAACAAAAACTAAAAATACAGCAAATTTTAAATCCCCAATTAAACACCAAAATAGAAATCCTAAAAATCAAAGGAGAGATTAATTAAATGAACAGCTAAAAACATCATTGAACTAATAAATAACACTAGGGGTTGATTTTATAAAAAAGACCAATAAAACAAACTGTTGGTTAAATTAATTTTTTTTTTTTTGCTTTTTCTTTGGAGGGGGGAAGACAAGGCAAGTGGGGTTAAGTGACTTGCACAAGGTCACACAGCTAGTAAGTGTTAAGTGTCTGAAGTCAGATTTGAACTCGGGTCCTCCTGACTCCAGGGCCAGTGTTCTATTCACTGTGCCACCCAGCCGCCCCAGCTAATTTAATTTTTTAAAAGAAAGAAGAAAACCAACTTGCCAGTTTCAAAAATGAAAAGGGTAAATGAACAACCAATAAAGATGAAATTAAAGCAATTATTTGGGGCCATTTTGCCCAATTTCATGCCAATCTAATTTATAATCTAATTTAAATGGGTGAATACTCACAAAAATATAAATTGCCCCGACTAACAAAAGAAGAGAGAGAATATTTAAATAACAATATATTTTTTAAAAACTGAACAATCCACAAATGAACTCCTTAAGAAAAAAAAAAAACAAAAACCTCTAGGACCAGATAGATTTACAAGAGAATTTTATCAAACATTTAAAGAATAATTAATTCCAATACTATAAAAAAAAATAGGTAAAGAAAGAGTCCTACTAAATTCCTTCTATGACAGAAATATGTTTTTGATACCTAAACCAAGGGGAGCAAAAATAAAGAAAATCATTGGGGTAGCTAGGTGGAGCAGTGAATAGAGCACCAGATCTGGAGTCAGGAGGACTTAAGTTCAAATCCAGCCTCAGACACCTAACCTTACTAGCCATGAGACCTTGGGCAAGTCACTTAACCCTAATTTCCCTACCCTCAACCCTTCAAAAAGAAAAAAAACAAACCATAGACTAATTTCCCTAATGAACATTGATGAAAAATTTTAAGTGAAATAGCAAGGAGATTACAGCAATATATCACAAAGATCACACACCAGGGTGGATTTATATTGATAATGATATGCTAATTCAATATTAGGAAAACTTTAAGTAAAATGACCATGTTAATAACAAAAACAATAAATATCAAATTATTTCAACAGAAGCAGAAAAGGTTTTTGAAAAAATACAAGTCATTCCAATTAAAAACACTAGAAAGCATAAGAAAAAATAGAGCATTTCTTAAAATGAAAAGCATATATATACCAAGAGCAAGCATTATCTGTAATAAATAACCCTTTCCAAAAAATCAGGGGTGAAGTAAGGATTCCATTATCATCATTATTATACACAATTGTACACAATTGTACTAAAAAGTCTAGGTCTAGCAATAGAACAAGAACAAATTGAAAGAATAACCAAAAGCAGCAAGGAAATAAAATTTTTATTTTTGCAGATGATACGATGTTATCCTTAAAGAACCCTAGAGAATCAACTAAAAACTAGTCTAAACAACCAACAACTTTAGCAAAGTTTCAGGATATAAAATAAACCCACACAAATCTTCAGCATTTCTATATATTACCAACAAAACCCAGCAGGAAAAGATAGAAAGAGAAATTCATTTTAAAATAACTGCAGACAGAATAAATTACTTGAGAGTCTACCTGACAAGATGCACATAGGAAGTATATGAACAAAATTACAAATCATTCTTCACACAAATAAAGACAGATCTAAACAAATGGAGATATATTAACTGCTCATAGGTAGGCCAAGCTAATACAATAAAAATGACAATACTACCTAAATTAATTTACTTACTCAGTGTCATACCAATAAAACTACAAAAGAATTACTTTATAGAGCTAGAAAAATATTAACAGAATTCTTCTGGAGGAACAAAAGATCAAGAATATCAAGGGAATTAATGAAAAAAGTGAAGGGAGCATACCCCTACTAGCTGACAAACTATAGTACAAAGTGGTAATCATCAAAACAATCTGGTGCTGGATAAGAAGCAAAGTGATTGATCAATGGGATAGATTAGTTACACAGTATATTAAAGCAAATGAACATAACTAATGTTTAATAAACTCAAAGATTCCAGTTACTGGGGAAAGAACTCACTATTTGACAAAACTGCTAGGAAAATTGTAAAGTAGTTTGGCAAAAACTATGCATAGATCAGTGTCTCCTCCTCCTCTTTCTTCTTCTTCTTCTTCTTCTTCTTCTTCTTCTTCTTCTTCTTCTTCTTCTTCTTCTTCTTCTTCTTCTTCTTCTTCTTCTTCTTCTTCTTTCTTCTTCCTTTTCTCCTCCTCCTCCTCCTCCTCCTTCTTCTTCATGACATACAGAAATATGTTTTGCATGACTCTACATGTATAAATGATATAATATTGCTCACCTTCTCAATTGGTGAGGAAGAAAATTTGGAAATAAAATAAAATTTAATTAATGCTATAGATAAATATCTTTGGAAAGAGAAAAAAGCCATAAATTACTAATAATTAGAGAACTACAAATTAAAACAACTCTGAGCTACACCCATCATATGGTTAAATGACAGAAAAGGAAAATGAATTATACTGGAGGGGATATTGGAAAATAGGTACATTAATGCACATTAAAGCAGTGAACTGACCCAACCATTCTGGAGAACAATTGAGAACTATACCCAAAGGCTATAAAACTATTTATATCCTTTTACCCAGCAATACCACTGCTAGGTATATATCCCAAAGAGAGCAAAGAAGAAGAAAAAGTTCCCATGTACACAAAAATACTTATTGTACCTCTTTTTGTGATGGTAAAGAATTGGAGGTTAGACACAAGATGGTGGAGCAAAAGCAGGAATTTGTCTGAGCTCCTGCTCCAAACACCTCCAATACCTGTAAAATATGACTCAACAAATTTTAGAGCTACAGAACCTACAAAGTGATGGAGAGAAACAAATCTCCCACTGAAGGCAGCCTGGCAGGCTGGCAGGAAGAGTCTATCACACCCAGCTGGGAGAGGAGAGCAGTCCTGGTGAGCCACACCAGCCCAGACCTGGGGCAGCCCTGAACAGCAGCACAGACCAGCCAGAGCAGACTTCAGGAGAGTGAATCACCAGCAGCTGTGGCAGTTTCCAGACTTCTAAACCCATAAAAACCAAACAGAAAGTAAAAGGTCAGTAAGGAACACTGTTGGAACCAGGTGGAGAAGAGCATGTTCTGGTCCCTGCCCATGAGGCAAGAGGTGGTGGAGGCCTGGAGGCTACTGCCATGTGGCTGCCTTCAGAGCTCCTGGTCTGCAGATTGTAGGGAGATCAAGAGATCATTCACACAGTAATTGCTCTTGCTTTGACCCTCTTGGATCTGGGTCACAGTCTTGGGTGGTGGTCCTGTGGTGAGTGTGCCAGAGTTTGTGGTGACTGTAGAGAGGGTTCCCTCCTCATAGTTCTGACAACTGAAAAACCCAAGCGATTTGGGACACAGTTCTCTCCACTCTGGAAGCAGAGTTCTACCATGGCAAAGAGCTCAAAAGTCAAAAACTGGTTGGCATGATGAGCAAGTAGAGGAAGCACAATCAGACCATAGAATCCTTTTTTGGGGACAAAAAGGATCAAAACATGGAACCAGAAGTCAACAAAGTCAAAACTCCTGTATCAAAAGCTTCCAAGAAAAATATGAATCGGTTACAGACCATGGAAGAGCTCAAGAAGAATTTTGAAAATCAAATATAAGAGAAATGGAGGAAAAATTGGGAAGAGAGATGAGAATGATGCAAGAAAATCATGAAAAGCAAGTCAACAGGCTGCTAAAGGAGAACCAAAAATACATTGAATAAAATAGCACCTTAAAAAATAGACTAACTAAAAAAAACAATAATAGACTAACTCAAGTGGCAAAAGAGGCCCAAAAAGCCAATGAGAAGGATGCCTTAAAAAGCTGAATTGCCCAGATGGAAAAAGAATTTCAAAAAATTTGAAGAGAATAATTCCTTCAAAATTAGATTGAAGCAAATGGAAGCTCCATTCTAATTTTTATGAGAAATTTTGTGAAAAAATACTTTATGAGAAATCAAGATTCTATAAAACAGATCCAAACAAATGAAAAAATAGAAGGCAATGTGAAATATCTCATTGGAAAAAAAAAAACAATGAATAGATCCAAGAGAGATAATTTAAAAATTATTGGACTACCTGAAAGCCATGATCAAAAAAAAAGAGCCTAGAAATTATCCTCCAAGAAATTCTCAAGGAAAATTGCCCTGATATTCTAGAAGTAGAAGGCAAAATAGAAATTGAAAGAATTCACCAATCGGGGGTGGCTAGGTGGCACAGTGAGTAGAGCGCCGGCCCTGAAGTCAGAAGGACCTGAGTTTGGATCCGGCCTCAGACACTTAACCCACACAAACAAAAACCTAGCCGTGTGACCTTGGGCAAGTTACTTAACCCCAATTGCCCTAAAAGGGGCGGCTAGGTGGCGCAGTGAGTAAGAGTGCCAGCGTCGGAGTTGGGATGACCTGAGATCAAATCCGGCCTCAGAAAATGAGCACCCACACACAAATAATGACTAGCCGTGTAACCTTGAGCAAGTTACTTAACCCCAATTGCTTAAAAAAAAAGAATCAGAGCTGAACAGAATATTTGACTTTCAAATACAAGAAGCAAGAGAAGCATGATAAGGTAAACAGGAAAAAGAAATCATGAGGAACTTATTAAAGTTGAACTATTTACATTCCTACATGGAAAAACAATCATTGTAAATCATAAGACTTTTCTCAGTATGAGGATAGTTGAAGGGAATATATATGTGTATATATATATATATATATGGATAGGAGAGTGTATGTATGTATAAATACATATGTGCGTGTATATATATGTACATATATACATAGAGGGCACAGGATCAGTTGAATAGGAAGGGATGATATCTAAAAAATAAAATTAAGAGGTGAGAGAAGAATATAATAAGAGAAGGATAAAGGGAGAGATAGAATAAGGTAAATTATCTCAATAAAAATGGCAAGAGAAAACTGTTACAATGGAAGGGAAGAGCATGGAGGTGAAAGGAAATGGGTTAACCTTATTCTCATTGAATTTGGCTTAAGGAAGGAATAACATACACACTCAGTTGGGTACCTTACCCTACAGGAAAGTAGGGGGGAAGGGGATAAGAGGGGGGATGATAGAAGAGAGGACAGATTGGGGGAGAAGGTAGTTAGCACACACTTTTGAAAAGGGATAGGGTTGGATGGAGGGAAATATAGTTAGTCTTTCACAATATAACTACTATGGAAATGTTTTGTGTACACATGTACAACCTATATTGGATTGCTTATCTTCCCAGTGGGGATGGGTGAGGAGGGAAGAAGAGGAAGAATCTGGAAATCAAAGTTTTAAAAACAAATGCTAAAAAAATTGTTTTTTTACATGCAGCTGGGAAATAAGATATACAGGCACTACGGCATAGAAATCCATCTTGCCCTACTAGAAAGTTAGAGGGTGCTTGGGGGAGGGTATAAGAGAGAGCAGATTGGGAGAAGGGGTATTCATTAGGCTAGCTATCTTGGGGCGGGGGTAGGGGAAAGATGGGGAGAAATTTTGTAACTCAAAATCTTGTGGAAATGAATGTTGAAATGAATGTTGAAAACTAAAAATAAATAAATAAAAGATTAAAAAAAAAGAATTTGAAACTGAGGGGATGTCCATCAATTGGGGGATTATTGAACAAGTTATGGCATATGATTGCCATAAAATACTATTGTACTATAAGAAATTATAAAGGGGATGGTTTCAGAAAAAACCTGGATGGACTTATGTGAACCAATATAAAATGAAGTGAACAGAACGAAGAGAACATTGTACAGCAATATTGTAGTGAAAATCAACTACAAAACACTTAGCAACTCTAATCAACATGACGACCAACTCAGTTCCAAAGTATTCATTATGAAAAATGCTATCCACTTCAGTACAAAGAACTGATGAACTCAGGGTAGATTGAAGCATCTTTTTCTCTTTATTCTTCTTGTCTTCCCCCTATAATAAGGCTAATGTGGAAATACAATTTGCATACTTTTGTGTTTATATGTATGTGTATGTGTATGTATACATATATAGTTTATTTTATTTCTTACCTTCTTAATAAGTGGAGGAGGGGGTTAAGGGAGAGAAAAAATTTGGAACTGAACATTAAAATTTATTTTTTTAAGGATGAGTACCAATTCAAGATTGCATATGCCAAATATATAATGGTCAATATAGACAAATAAAAGATGTAATTTTTCCCAATTCAAGTTCATAGATGCTCTGAAATCTCCCATGGACCACTTGAATGTTTATGGGATCCAGGTTAAGAATCCCCGATTTAGATGGTTTTTCATGTCCCTGCCAGCTCTAGATCTCTGATCCTCTGATCTGAGTTGGAATTAAAGCAAGGAGCAACCATTTCCCAAAATACCCTCCTTCCATTCTTCCTATCCAGGGAGAGTGCCAGTCTGTTGATCTCTTCTATCCTTGTTGTTCTATCAGCATAGTGCTAAAAGCTGGGGAGCAGAAATGGTGATAACAACTTGCCTGGCTGGTGAATAATGAAGTTCTAATGCTTTGGATGCTCTCCCTCAACATGGGAACATTTCGTGTTCTACAGCTGCCCATTTCCTGTATAAAAGGGATAATGCCTCAGTGTCCAAAACTGTAGGGCCACTTCAATATCTGTAACAATTAGTACTGTGTGGGCAAGGGAAGGCCAAATGAACAGCCTTTGCAAAAGTCTTCAAACCCTGAATCCATTTTCTCCTCCATTTTCTCTTTCTCCTTTTCTACTCACTCCTGTTCTAAAACTTCATATATCTCTTTTCTATTATGAGATCTCTGTCCAGCCTCTCACTGGGCACACTGTAGATGCCCCCACCCAGAGTACAAACCACCTAATTTACATCATTCCTATGTCCAAGTGGAGTATATGGGATGTTCAGGGAGGACTAGCCTCTGGTGTAGGAGCTGCTGAGCCTGCTTACTGTTCATCCACCTTTGGTGTCCACCTGGCACTCAACTCTTACCTGTGGCTCCAAGAAGCTATAGCATATCCAGCAGTCACATCCTGGTAAAAACCATCTTGACAGACTGGCTAAAGCAGGTTCAGAATAACCTACAGACCTCAAAGCAGTTGATGAGTAAGGGTGATGTCTATGGCAAACAGGAAAAGACTTCCCTTGGTGGAATGGCGGATGAGAATAATTAGTTCCAAAGACCATGAAGGCAGCTGAAGCAGATGTTACAGAGGGCTTAGAGCTTGGTCAGGCATCAAAGGCCCTAAACTCATCCACTGCATCCCAGGTTGTCACCAGTCATTTTGACTTTCATCTTGCCTCTGGACATCAATGACTGTGAGAGTGAGGCTGATGACTGTGCACCTCCGCGTCACTTAAATTTAACTCACATATGAGTCAAGACACCACCTGTGATGTCATGGGTCCTCTTCAAAAATGAAAGACAAACAACAACAATGTCCAAGTGCCAGGCATCTTCAGGCAAGGTGGCACAAGGAAAGGAACACTTGATTTGGAGGCTGAATTCAAATTCTAGCTCTACCATTTACTATCTGGCCTTGACCAGTCTATTAACCTTTGTGTGCCTTATTTTTTTCATCTGTAAAATGGAGTTAAATTGAATGACTTTTAAGGTTCCTTTAAACTCTAAAGCTATGACACAATGTAAGCTCCTTAATCATAGGACTTGTTTCATTCTTCTTATTTATATCCCCAGTGCCTGGCATAAAGCAATTAATAATAATAGTAATATTAGTAAGGATAGCTGAAGTTTACATAGCACTTTCTATTGTGTGCTAAACACTTTATCAATATTATCTCATTTGATCCTCACAACAACTCGGGCAGTTAGGTGTTATTATCCCTATTTTACATGAGAAAACTGAGACAAAAAGAGGTCAAGTGACTTGTCATGGGTCATATAGCTAGTAAGTGTTCAAGGCTAGATTTAACTCAGGTCTTAATAGATGTTTGTTGATTGAGTGATTAATCCTATGACCGTGAACAAATCAAAGCTGTACCAGATGAATCTTCTGGGCTTTATTATAGATAAAAACAAGAATTGGTGGTTTGGGTATATTTCCCCTAATCTTACTAATATTTTCTCCCAATTAGTAGAGATCATCAAGAGTTAATGCTATTAACATTGATCTGTACTCTTAGGAATATTAGTTCAGGTCAAAATTAAATTGGCAATCAAAAATGTATTTCTCTCACAGAAGAAAACTATCATAAGACCTCAGTCGGGCTTCAGAATATCTTAAAACTTGAACTCTTACAGAGATAACTCATAAATCAACTTGAAAACTTTGTTCAGATCATAATGCTTCTAGGAGCACTTTAGGGTAGGAATAAAAACCAACAAAATGCAGCCTAAGAAGGTAGAAGAAGAATTGCTGTTGGGGGGAAAAATGGAAATATGTGGAGTACACATATCACATTTATGATGAAAATATCATCTGTTTTCAAAATAGTTTATTTCAGTAAAAGTAAAATGTTTAATATCCACTGAAAATAATGTCTATTTTGCATGAACAATTTCAGAATCCTAGAATTGTGTCCTTTAATTTTTTTTCTACATAATGAAAAAATATATATCAAGTGATATGAAAGCATAGATCAGATGAGATAATATTTGTAAAGCACATAGCACAGTGCCTGGTGCACAGTAGGTGCTTAATAAATGTCTATTTCCTTCCCCCTATAGATTTGTTTCAGGCACTATTGGCCAGCAATGTAACTAGTGTAATACCTCCCTCACTCTGGTTGAGAAAACAGGCTTAGAATACTATGTGCTGTCCTTTGTACTGTACTCATTATGAGTAAGGGAGTTATGACTCCTGATTGGCTGAAAGAATGCTGAGCTATGACACTGACTACCTAAGTAAGTGGAGAATGGGTTTCTTCAGAGATGGATGGAGGACTTTGGGAAAGGTGGTTAAGACAGGCAAGCAAAGACTTCTGAATAGATATGGGAGTCCTCAGAGATTCAGACTTATAGAGGAAGCTAACCACCACCCCAAGTCCTCTCCTGCCTTCCCCATCCCAACAAGTTTCTTGACTTTCAATTCTTTCACCTTTGGAGGGTGCTAAGAACAGACTTCTCTTCCTCATCCCTGCCCTGACCCTCACTCCTCATACCTACCCTTTAAGATCATTTTCTCTCTCTTCGTTGGAGCCGAGATCTTACCTTGGTCCCTGTCAAAGGGTATATCTGTTGGTCTATTTTAATCTGTATATCCTCTCTGGTTTCTTTTCACTGCTTATTTTACTATTCATTTCTCTCCAGGTTCCACTCCTGACTCTCTGCCATGCCACAGAAGGCTCCTCATTCTGGAAATCCATGCCATCCCCATCCTTCTCACACTGGAATCACACTCTGTCCATGTAGTCCCTTCCTCAGATTGGCTGCTTCATTCCAAAACAGTCATTTTAAGGAAAGCACTGAGGCCAGCCATATCTTCATTTCTCTTTAGTTTTTTCTCCTGACTCTCTGTATTTCATCTGCTATGTCCCTTGTTCTTGCTCTCTGCTCCCCTTCAGCTTCCTTTTCCTGCTATCTCCTCCCATTAGAATTAAAGCTCCTTGAGGGCAGGAACTGTCTTTCCTACTGCTTGTATTTTTATTCTCATCCCTTAGCACAATGCCTGATGCTTATTAAGCACTTAATAAACATTGACTTCATTATTTTTGTTAGTCTTTTGTATAACCAGCTCCTTTCAAGGGAAAGAAGTAGGCTGACAATAGTAGGTTAAGTATTATCCTCCCATTGAGAATGATCAGGGGAAATGGCATTTATCCTGACCTTCCAGAGTACTGTACCATTACACTCCCAATATCTAAGGTATGGTAGATACATATCATGCTAGCCCAACCCACTGTTTAGAGACAAATAAAGAAAAGAATAAACATCCAGACAAATCGCTCCTCCTGCTCCCCACAAAGGCAGAAATCGCAATGTCTCTTAGAGTATGATGGGTCATATCCCAAAAGATATTTTTCCAAGTCATGTGTAAGCTAAGCTATATCTATATTTAGACAGCAGCCACTGTGCCTATAACTTACAGTAGAATGGATTAATGGATTACAACGCTTTACCCAAGCATACTGATATATGGTAAGACATGTCCTCAACGTACTTTTCCCCCACAACAAATTTCATCCCTATTCTTTATTCTCCTGCAGAGTTCCACTGCTGTAGCCCCCTTCTCTTGGGACCCACTTTCTCCCATAACCCCCAAGGGGTTGAAGGTCAGACTCTGAATTCTCTGTAGGACGGGCTGCTTCTTCTCCTGGTGCAAATGCATTGACAGTTAAACTATCCTCTGTTCCTCCAAATGACTTTTCCTCAAACATAATTAGGGATAGTTACTTCTCTGCATTAAGCTCTCAGAACTAGAAAAAGGGCAGATGGTACCTTGAAAAGGCATGATTTCCTTGCTTTATTCTGTATTACCACACTGATGATTGATAATGGATCCACCAGACCTACCTGTTGTTTTTTTTAAGGAAGCAAAAGGTAATTGGAGATGGACATAGAAAAGAAAAGTTGAAAGGAGAGGAGCCACAAAAAGGTAAATAAACCCAGTTCCCCAAAGGGATGCCTGAATATCTATACACATGATTCCTCTAAGTAACATTCTCTCCAGGCATGACAGCAGATGGATGCAGGGTCTAAGCAAGCCAGGAGGTACAGGAATATGAGTTAATAAGAGTGAAAGCACAGGGAAAGAGCAACAGATGGGTTTCAAGACCAATAGAAAAGTTCCTGGACCAAGGCACAGATAGAAATGAGGAACATGAGACAAAATTGCAGAGCAGTGTGACTAACCTGGACCTTGTCCTTCATTGGTCTGGGAAATTTTATGAACTGTGAAAATATGGGACAAGGAAAGGACCCGGTCTGACTTTCTATGGATCCTGGATGTTTCCCTCATAGAGAAAGACTGCACACAGGGTAGTATCATAAGTCTGGAGGACTACTGAAATCCTGGAAAGGTAGATCTCACCAGAGAAGTCAAAAAACTAGGACAAAAGCATGTCTCCCTGTTTTGGACTTTGTTTCCTATAATGGTGAATCAGAAAGACTCCTGACAAGTGGTGTGAATGAGTTATAATGCCTAAGATAACTAACTGATCTTCATTGCACCAAAGCATCAAGAAATGTGCCGATAAAAGTACAAAGAGAAAGGGTAAGAAAAGAGTAGAATGGAAAGAAATCCTCATATAGAAAACCAGCAGGCACTGAATAAATAAGTATGAAAAAAAGAAGTATTAATTCAATTAATAACATGGGGTAAAAGAATGCGCAGTGAATAGAGCACCAGCCCTGGAGTCAGAAGGACCTGAGTTCGGATCCGGCCTCAGACACTTAACGCACACACAAACAAAAACCTAGCCGTGTGACCTTGGGCAAGTTACTTAACCCCAACTGCCCTCCAAAAAGTAAAAAAGAAAGAAAAGAATGTTATGCAGTAAGGATTTAGAGATAGGAGGAATACAGAGAAAGATGGAAAGAGCTGTATGAACTGATGCAAAGTGGAATGAGAACCAAAAGAACAACACGAACAATGACTGCAACAATGTAAAGGTCACTATAAGGAAATTAATCTTGTAGCAACTGGACAACTGGACATGGCCCAGGATGCAGTAGGAGACCCTGGAGCTTTTAGGCTAAGGCTTTTTCAAGTTCTCACTTTGAGTGAGGTAACACCCATTCAGTGAATAGGCCTCTTTAAGAAATGAGTCAAGGGATAGTCTCTTTAAATAAAAAAAAATCAAACTGGGCAACAGTCAATGGTTACATTATGTAAGGAAGAGATAAAACTTTTATTTAAAAAGCCCAGTCTTATCTCAATGTAATAAATAGGTGGACCAATGAGAAAATAGGTATAGGGTAATCCCATATCTCTAAAGTCTTGTGACCTTCTTTTGAATTCCTGGTTCTCCCTCCTACCTATGTAAATTGAGGCACTTAAGTGATTTGTCGGGGGTCACACAAAACCTGTGTCTTTGAAATATGATTTGAAGGGGCGGCTAGGTGGTGCAGTGAGTAGAGCACTGGCCCTGGAGTCAGAAGGACCTGAGTTCGGATCTGGCCTCAGACACTTAACACACACACAAACCAAAAAAACCTAGCTGTGTGACTTTGGGCAAGTTACTTAAACCCAATTGCCCTCCAAAAAGCAAAAAAAAAGAAATATGATTTGAAACTGCCCACAGGTCTTTCGGACTCTGAAGTTTTCTATTTATTGTATCATGCTGTCTACCTTCAAAAATCCAACATTTAGAGGCAGCTAGGTGGTGTAGTGAATAGAGCACCAGCCCTGGAGTCAGGAGGAACTGAGTTCAAATCCAGGCCCAGACACTTAATACTTACTAGCTGTGTGACCTTGGGCAAGTCACTAAACCCCTCCAAAAAGACAAAACAAAAAAATTTTTTAATACAACATTTACAAGAAAGGTAATGCTAGAACCTTAAGTACCTGTGATCCTGGGAGGAGAGAAAACAGGAAATGAATTATCATCCTCACTCCTCTGCCAAAAAAAAAAACAAACAAAACCAAAATCTCATTAAAGTGAAAAGCTTAATCTGTAGAGGTCATGTGTAATGTTCACCTTTCTCATTTTGAAATCTCTTTAACAGTCTCTGTTGTTAGATCTTCATCTTGGTTGCTTCTGCTAACCCTGGGTTTCCCACAGGTTTCTGTTCTGAGCCTCGTCTCTTCTCCCTTTCTGTTCTTTTGCTAGATGATCTCATCAGCTCCTGTGGAACCAACTGCCATCTCTATGCTGATGATTCATGTACTTACCTGTCCCTCACCCCTCTTTGCTCTCCAATCTTGAGTCTCCCACCTGCCTATTGGGCATCTCAAACTGAATATCCCTGGGATCTTAAACTCAATCTGCCCCAAACTGAACTCATTATCTTTCCTCCAAAATCCTCCCCTCTTCCTAACTTCCATTTATTTTTGAGGTTACCATCATTCTCCTCTTCACCAACACTCAAAACCCAGGGGTCATCCTCACCCCTTATGCTAAGGCCTGTTGATTTTGCCTCTGTAACACCTCTGCCATACTCTTTCCCCCCTTTCCTCCCCTGACACTATCAGCACTTGGTGCAAGCTCTCATCACCTCATGCCGGAACTATGACAGTCTCCTGCTTGCTGGTCTCCCTTCCACAAGTCTCTCCTCACTCAGGATGATCATCCCACTCACCTGTCAAAGTGACTTTGCTAAGAAGCTAGTCTCACCATGTCACCCCCTTCCCACCTCATTCAATAAACTCCAGTGGTTACCCATTCCCTGTAGGTTCAAATATAAAATTCTATATTTGTCTTTTAAGCCCTTCATAACCTGGCCCCTTTCTAATCTTCTTACACCTTTCTCTCCTCCCCAGTGTTCTTTGATCCAGTGACACTGCCCTCCTCCCCATATGACATCCCATCTCCCAGTTCTGCCCCTCAAGCCTTCCATTTCTTCACCTTCCCTTCTGCCTCCTCCCTTCCTTGGCTTCCTTCAAGGCTCCTTTAGTTCGATTTTCTGCAAGAAGCCTTTCCCAATTCCACATTACCCTAGTGCCTTCCTTCTGAGACTACCCCCAATTTATTCTGCATACATCTTGTTTATATAATTAAAACATTCTGTGGTTTGGGGGAGAAGTTATGACGTTTATTAGTAAAAGCGTTGGCTATTGAAACACCCATGGAGCCATAAAAGGGGGCAGGACCCAGAGGTAGATAAAAACCAGGGACAGGATGGTGGGACTTTACAAAATGGAGTCATTTGGTTCCTACCTATACATAGAACATAATAGATATTTAATAGATGCTAGTGGATTGATTGACTAACCCCATAATGAAATTTAATCAGAAATGAGTGAAGGAGGAGGGAGGAGAACGATGTGAACTATTTTTTTTTCCTTTGAGGTGTCACAGCTGAAGATTGTTTAAACAGAGAGGAATGGTCTGAATAGGGAAAATAATGATACAGTATGAGTAAGAGAAGTATAAAAACAACATATCCATAACATAGTAGAATAAAAAATGATAAAAGCACATGAAATTGCAAATCTATTATGTACTACTTGCTATTCTTTAAAATATATAATAAAGCTATTATGTAATTTCCTTTTTTTCTCTCCCCCCCCCAAGTTTTTACAGGTTCAGCTTGAAAAAGAATATTTGTAGTTACTGAATTTATTTGAATAGTCAAACTTTTCATGATTATACTCCAAAAGAACTAATAAATAGAATGACGAAAAGTTTTATATATGTAGATGTGTGTATATATATAGATCTATATCTATCTATATGTGTATGTATGTGTGTATATATATATATATACACACATACATACACACATATGTATACACACATGGGGAGAGAGAGAGATAGAGAGAGAGAGAGAGAGAATTGAATGATCTGGGTGTCTCGGGCAAAGGGAGAGAGAAAAAATGTTGGTGAGGACAGAAATCTTGACCAAATTGCTTTAAGAAAAATAAACTATAATTATTTATGAGTGATTTTTTTTTTTACAGGATCAGATGGACAGGAAAATAAACCTGACAATATAATCTTGGAGAAAGTTGGAAAATGTATGAAAAGGCAAAATTCACCTATCTTCTACATTCAAAAAATACACTTAAAACCCAAAGGACCGCAAATAAAATGTATTATGCTTGAACTGAATCTAAGGGGGAATAAAGGAATTACGATCGTAATTTCAAGTAAGAAAAGATTAAAAATAGATTATGTCTGGGGCAACTAGGTGGCACAGTGAGTAGAGCGTCAGCCCTGGAGTCAGAAGGACCTGAGTTCAGTTCCAGCCTCAGACACTTAACGCACACACACACAAACAAACAAAAAAAAAACCTAGCCGTGTGACCTTGGGCAAGTTACTTAACCCCAATTGCCCTCCAAAAAGAAAAAAAAATAGATTATGTCAACAAAGATAAACTAGGAATATACATTATGCTTAAAGGCATCATGGATAATTTTTTTTAATTTAAATCAGTATTGAGGTTATATGCATTGAATGACACAGTATTTCAATAGTTGTGCTAACACCAGATAAATAACGTTTTAATAATTCTATGATGTCTGGAATGTAGGTGCGATATGCCAGAAATATTCATAAAAATGTTATTATTTAAAGTTTTCATAACTTAGTATCATCTTTCTTTTATCAGTATAAATGAGTTGCTATTATATATTAGAGAATGTATACACCTTTATATATGCTCTCTTGACAGACTGAGTTCTTTTTTATCCCTAATGCTAGAACCCTAATGAAATTTTTCTCTCCTAGAAGCTAGTCTCCCATTCATATGTAAAATTCTCTAGGGGAAAGTATAATTATTGTTGTGTCTGGCCCTTCATGACCCTATTTGGGATTTTCTTGACAAAGATGCAGGAGTGATTTGCCATTTCCTTTTCCAGTTCATTTTACAAATGAGGAACTGAGGCAAAGAGGGTTAAGTGACTTGCCCGAGGTCACACAGCTAGTTCACACCTGAAATCAGATCAGAACTCAGGAAAATGTCTTCCTGACTCCAGGCCCAACACTCTATCTAGCCACTGTGCCACCTAGCTTCCAGAGAAGTATAATACCTTAAAGTAGAAGCTTTATTGTTCTTTAATCAAATAACTTAGATCAAAACCATTGTCTTAGACAGTGGTCAAAGCTATTTGAGATAGAGAAGACTCATCTAAACATTCTGGAAAGAACTGATACTCGCTTACCTTCACAATTTGTTGCCTGTCTCTATTTTAATAAAACTATTCTCCTTATTTACAAAAATTACAATACTAATCTCAGCCCAAATGAGGTCTTTTTTTTTTTTGTGGCACCCTAGTTTCCATTAACAGAGAGAGAGACAGAGACAGAGAGACAGAGACAGAGAGTGTGTTATGTGTGCTTTATCCCTATAATCTTCCTACTAATTCATGTCTAGCCAAGTCTTACTTTTAGCTAAGGCAATTCACCAAAAATCCTATTTCTCTGTGCTGGAGTCTTCAAACCTTACATCTCAAAGACCCTTAAGTGTTAGAGGCAAAACTGCATATTCTACACCATAAACTCTATCCCAGATCTGATGACTAATAGCTTCATTTAAGAATACCTCTGCTTTTTAAGCAACAGGTTAGTTGGGATCAAAAGGAGTCCTATTCAAGTGGGGTCTATTACATTTGCAAGGCCCTAGGGAAACCAATACACATACAAAAACACACCCCGCCCTCAGGGAGCTGTCCTTAGTCAAATAGTGAACAACAGCCTACTACATGGTGGGTACTTTTACATGCTGCAATCCCATTTCATGACCCATTGGTGCTCACTTTAATTATTGTTCTGTCTGCAGCTGTAATTGAGGACATATTATTTCTCCACTTGAAATAAGATATTTCAACATAACCACCTCATATCATCCTAGGCAGAACTTAGAACTCATTCTCCATAAAATTCAAATATTAAATATTATTTTAGGGCATTTGAGGTTTCCCAAATGTAACCTAAGGCTCAAAGTCCATTTGCCTAAGACTCCTCAGAGGTAGAGGTTAATTACTTAATGTTTTGCCTCTGTGTAAGGGGTAGAGCTAGGAAGGGCTTGGCAGAGGAGAGATCTCAGTATTCAGGATCCTAGTTTCAAGAGCAAAGATTTGGGCTTCTAAATTCGGAGCCCCTAACAGCCCCTCTCACAGATAAGGAGCATTGAATAATCGATCTTCACCAAAAAGTAGAATCTTGTGGAAATGAATTTTGAGCCATGGTTACATTATTCCTATAAAGAACCTTTTTCTTCACTTCTCCCAATCTATGCAACACTACAGCTAATTATCTCTTCTTTCTAACCCAATATCTTATTCTTCTTTTTTTTCCTTTTTTCTAATATAACTAAAATTTATTTATGCAATTAGGCACATCCAAATGGAAAGGCCTGATATTCCCATAAGCCTAAGACTTCAAAGATAGATCTGACTAAAGATCTCAAGAGCTGAATTTCTGTGTGATTGTGAGCATTCTATACAGAGGAGGTGTCAAATATGTGTCCAGATTAAATAATTACAAAACATTAAACAAAATAAATAAAAATTAAATAAAATATTGTTCATGTTAATCTGTGGCTTTTGTAAATCTGCAGCTGAGGGATGCGGGATCCATATGTACTTCAGTGGCTCTCTGCCCGCTCTACCTGTAACACCAACACAGTATTCACAGCACTGACAGCCACTATGAATAAGCCAGAATGATTCTGAATTGCAAAATATAACAGACTCTTCATATATAAGACAGAAGCAAAAACATTTATTTGGAAACCAGAGAGTCAAATCCCAGCACCAGGAATCTGTCATAGCAACAAAGAAGTTAATAAAGCATTTCAGAGCAGAGAGTCACACCATCCTTTAGCCTTCCCACAAAAACACAAGCCTAACTGTCTCCTTGGGTGCATCCTCTCCTCCCTCCAGCTCTTACTGCTCTGACTACAAGCCTCCCATGGTCTCTGCTCCACCCATCAGCAAACTCCTCCCACCACAGTTTCCATGTGATTACATTTGGCCTATTAGGGGGCAGGGAAGATCTTCAAATTTCCATTACCATTACACACACACACACACACACACACACACACACACACACACACACACACACATACCTGCCTCATATTTTACTGAAAATATTGAGGCCATTTGCCAAAAGGTCCCTCTTTTCCCTTTCCCCTCATCTCACATCTCTTGACAACACTGCTTTACAGGATGATTGCATCATTTATGGCAAAGAACCTAGCAGGAAATGCATTCCTTCCCACCTAAAATGTGCCTCACTCTAATTAATCACACACATACACACACACAAACACACACACACATATGTTGAGGTCAGATTTTGGGAGAGTGGTTCAGGTGTGAAAGAATTCATTTAGACCTTCTATATAGCCATTAAGAGCTTTATTACATGAATCACATGGGTCTCCTTAGCAAGAAAGGTCAGGGAGACCCTGATATTTGGGGGAGTTTTGCTTACATAGAGGTTTCAGAATGATGATGTAGTTTTAGAGATTTTTATGGAGATTAAAAATTAAAGACAGAACAAGAGGAGGGAGACAAAAGCAATTCTTTAGGTACAGATTAAAGAAAAGTTTTATGTTACTTGTGTTATGTTATGTTATGTTATGTTATTTAGTTATGTGTTTCAAGATAAGGGGGAAAGGACTTTAGGGTTAGGCAATCTGGCCTCAGACACTCAGTGACTCTGGATAAGTCACTTAACCTTTTTTGCCTCAGTTTTCTCATCTATAAAATGAGCTGGAGAAGGAAGTGGTAAACCATTCCAAGGTCTTTGTCAAGAAAACTCCAAAGAGGTAACAGAGAGTTGGACATGATGGAAACAACTGAACAAGAAGACTTATTAGCTAACCTATCAATGATATCACTTGTGAATTCAGAGCCAACTCATTTCAATGATCTAGCACAGAGAGAAGAATCAAAAAACCAATAATGCATTTGAGTTTAGAAAACCTGAAAGCCCCAAATAAACCAAAACCCATACTAATTAATAAGGATATGTCTACTTTTTTTAAGACCAGCAACTAGTTATTTGTTTAAATAGAATCACCTGAGATATGATTGGGTATTGTTCTAGTTTCTTCTGTTGGATGAAAAGGATATAACATAAGCAGTTTTCTAATCCAATAAGCTTGCAACCACGGTAGTATGGACTGTTTAAAGCCTGAGGGAGTTCTTTACAAGTAGTAGTTGACATCCTAATAAGGATAAATAAAAAAAGTTATGTTCTTTTGCACCTTCCATCTTCAGAGCTCAAGAACTTAGCAAAGGCGGGGGAGAGCCAAGATGGCAGAGTAGAAACAGCACTTCTGTGGTACTCCTGCCCACACCACTTCCAATATATAAAAAATGGGGACTCTGAAAAAACTCTGGAGCTCCAGAACCCATAAAATGAAACAGAGAAGCTAATCTCCTGCTGAGGACAGCCTGGCAGCCTAGCAAGGAGTGGCCAGCACAGAGCTCTGGGAGGAGAGCCCAGGCCTGCATGAGTCAGATGTTTTAGTCCCAGGGCAGTTGGACCAGAAGGCAGCTGGAGGGACGCCAGAACACCAGCAGCTGTGGCATTTCCAGAATTATCAACACATAGATGCCTAGGAACAGGAGGAGTGGGAGGTCAGAACTCCTGCACCAAAAGACCCAAATGAAAATACCAGCTGGCTACAGGCCATAGAGGACCTTAAGAAGCAGATAAGAGAAGTGGAGGAAAAATTGGGAAGAGAAATGAGAAAGATGCAAGAAAAGTATGAAATGAGAGTCAACAGCCTGACTGAAGAAAATAACACCTTAAAAAACAGACTAACTCAAATGGCAAAAGAGGCCCAAAAGGGCAATGAGGAGAAGAATGCCTTAAAAAGCCAAATTTGCCAGATGGAAAAAGAATCTCAAAAGCTCACTGAGGAGATTCATTCCTTCAGAATTAGACTGGAGTAAATGGAAGCTAGTCACTTTTTGAGAAATCAAGATGCTGTTAAGCAGATCCAAACAAATGAAAGAAAAGAAGGCAATGTGAACTATCTCATGGGAAAAACCACTGATGTGGAAAATAGATCCAGGAGAGACAATCTAAAAATTATTGGACTACCTGAAAGCCATGATCAAAGAAAGAACCTAGAAATCATCCTCCAAGAAATTTTCAAGGAAAATTGCTCTGATGTTTTAGAACCAGAAGGCAAAATAGAGGTTGAAAGAATCCAGCAATCACCTCCTGAAAAAGATCCCAAAAAGAAAACTCCTAGGAATGTTATAGCCAGGTTCCAGAATTCCCAGATCAAGGAGAGAATATTACAAGCAGCCAGGAAAAAACAATTTCAATATTGTGGAAACACAATCAGGATAGTGCAGGATCTGGCAGCTTCTACACTGAGGGATCGAAGGGCTTGGAATATGATATTCCAGTGGGCAATGCAGCTGGGATTAAAACCAAGAATCACCTACCCAGCAAAACTGAGTATCTTGTTTCAGGGGAAAATATGGTCATTCAGTGGAATAGAGGACTTTCAAGCATTCTTGAGGAAAAAACCAGAGTTGAATAGAAAATTTGACACTCAGACACAAGAAGCAACAGATGCTTGAGAAGGTAAACAGGGAAAAGAAATCAAAAGGAACTTATCAAAGTTGAACTATTTACATTACTATATGGAAAAATGATAACTATAACTAATGAAACTTTTCTCAGTATGAAAATACTTGAAGAAGGGTATATGGGCATAAGAATACACATATGAATGTGTATATACATGTACAGTTTTCAAGTATACATAGATAGAGGGCATAGGTCAAATTTAATAGGAAGGGATGATACTTAAAAGGTGAAATTAAGAGGTGAGAGAGGAATATAATGAGAGGAGATGGGGAGAGACAGAAAGGGGTAAACTATCTCATATAGAAGAGGCAAGGGGAAGTGGTTGCAAGGGAGGGGAAGCACAGGAAGGCAAAAAGGCAAAACCATATTCTCATTGAATTTGGCTCAGGGAGAGAATGACATACATACTAAATGGGATATATCACCCTACAGGAGAGTAAGGTGGAGGGGGATGAGAGGGGGGAGGATGGAGGGAAGGGCATGCTGGGGGGGAGGGAGGTTGGAAGCACCCACATTTGAAAAGGGATAGGATCAAAGTAGGGAATGGACCAAGTGGGAGGTGGGATAGGAGGGAGGAAAATATAAGCAGTCTTTTACAATATATCTACTATGGTAATGTTTTGCATAGCTACTCATGTACAACATATACTGAATTGCTTATCTTCCCAGCAAGAGTGGGTGACAAGGAAGGAAGGGAATGATTCTGGAATTCGAAGCTTTAAAATCAAATGTTTTAAATATATATAAATACTATTATTAATACTATTTTACATATAATTAGGAAATAAGGTATATAGGCATTGGGGCACAGAGATTCACCTCGCCCTAACGATAAAGTTGAAGAGGGTATGGGTGAAGATATGGGGGAGAGCAGATTGGATGAGGGGATATCCTGTGGGACTGCTATTCTGTGGTGGTGGGTAGGGGAAAAATGGGGGAAAAAATGGTAACTCAAAATCTGGCAGAAATGAATAATGTAAACCAGAAGTTAATAAAGCATTTGAAAAAAAAATAAAGAACTTAGCAAACGCATGCATAGTTTTTTGTGAGGCAGTATGTTGTGATAGGAAGAATGCTAGATCTGTCACTACACTGACTGAATAAATCCTTCAGTTTCACCATCTGAAAAATGGAAATAATTATAATTTCTCCAGAGTGTCACTGTTGTATTAGCAGCAAAGCACTAGATTGGGGGCTCTTAAACATTTTTTTACATCTTGGACACCTTAATCCTTCTGGTAAAGCCTGTAGATCAGAGGTTTTCTGGTCCCCTTAACAAAAGGGGCTCTCCTAAGAATATTATATTAAAATAAAATATATTATTACAAAAGAAACTAATTATATTGAAATAGTTATCCAAAAAAATGTTTAAATAAGTTCACAGATTAAAAACCCCTGCACAAGATAAGTGTGAGCTATAATTTAACTGTACCATACGTGTTCCTCTGTGTCTAAACGAACAATCAGAGGCACAAAGGACTCTAATTACTAATGCAAGGCGCAGGAAGACCAAAAAAGTCTTTCTTCCCACTGGGCCTTTGCTTCCAAATACTTTCATTCAATATTCCTATAATATGGCACTGGCACTTCTCACATTCAACCTTACCTATAAAGTCCTTCACAATCTAGCTCCCACCTTTACTTTTATTTCATATTTCTCTCCGCTTTTATTTTGTATTTCTTCCCTTCACATTTTCTGTTCTAGTCAAACTGATCTCCTAGCTCTCCCATAATATAACATTCCATCTCCCATCTCCCACCACTCTGATATAAGTGTTTTCTCTGTTTCTAGGTTGCTTTTTCGTTGTTTTTGTGGTTGTTTATAGGCTGAAAGTTGTGGCCATGCATGGTCTAATTCTGATCAGCATAGAAACTTTGATCTGCTCTGTTTCTGATATGGGCAAGTTTACCCTTCCTTAGGTAGCCTGATGACCCATCCTCCTCACCTCCACTTTTTTAAAAATTAATTTATTTACTTTTAGTTTACAACATTCAGTTCCACAATCCCTTGACTTACAAATTTTCTTTCCCTCCTTCTGCCCCCCTTTCCCCTCCCCCATGGCAGTATGCAATCAAATATAGGATCTACAAATACCTTCACATTAAACATTAGTCAAATTGTAAAGGATTATAACCAATGGAGTAAACAATGAGAAAGAAAAAACAAAACAAAACACAAAAGAGAGAGAGCCAGTAGTTTGCTTCAATCTGCATTCAGATTCTGTAATTCTTTCTCCGGATGTGGATAGCCCTTTCCATCATGAGACTTTTGGAGGTGTCTTATAAACTTGCATTGCTGAAAGGAGCCCAGTCTATCAAAGTTAGTTGTCATACATATGATGTGCCTGTAATTGTGTACAAAGTTCTCCTGGTTTTGCTCTCCTCATTCAACATCAGTTTAATTAAACAAATGCCTTATTAACTTCTGGTTTACATCATTCATTTCCGCCAGATTTTGAGTTACAATTTTCCCCCCATTTTTCCCCTACCCACCACCCCAGGATAGCAGTCCCACCAGATATCGCTTCCTCCAATCTGCTCTCTCCCATATCTTCTCCCATACCCCCTTCGAATTTTCCATTAGAGCAAGGTGAGTCTCTGTGCCCCAATGCCTGCACATCTTATCTCCCAATTACAAGCAAAAGAGTATTAATAATAGTATTTATATATATTTGAAATATTTAATTTTAAGACCTCGAATTTCAGATCCATTCCCTTCCTCCTTTGTCACCCATTCGCTCTGGGAAGATAAGTAATTCAGTATATGTTGTACATGTCTAGCTATGCAAAACATTACCATAGTAGATATTGTACAAGGCTGCTTATAATTCCCTCCCACCCATCCCATCCCCCATCTGGTCCATTCCCTACTTGATCCTGTCCCTCTTCTATAGTGGGTACTTCGAACCTCCCCTCCCCCCAAGGATGCCCCCCCCATCCATCATCCCTCCTCTCATCCCCCTTTCCCCTATTCTGCTGCAGGTTGAGATATCCCATTTAGTATGTATGTCATGTATGTACCCCTTAAGTATCATCCCTTCCCAATAAACGCAACCTATGCCCTCTATCCATATATAACTGTAAACATATATACACACATTCACATATGTATTCAAATGACCATACACCCTTCTTCCATTATTTTCATACTGAGAAAGGTTTCATCAGTCACAGTTATTGTTTTTCCATATAGGAATGTAAATAGTTCAACTTTAATAAGTTGGTTTTGATTTCTTTTCCCTGATTACCTTCTCAGGCATCTCTTGCTTCTTGTGTCTGGATGTCAAATTTTCTATTCAACTCTGGTTTTTTCCTCAAGAATGCTTGAAAGTCCTCTATTCCACTGAATGACCATATTTTCCCCTGAAACAAAATACTCAGTTTTGCTGGGTAGGTGATACTTGGGTTCAGTACCAGCTCTTTTGCCCTCTGGAATATCATATTCCATGCCCTTTGATCCCTCAGTGTAGAAGCTGCCAGGTCCTGTGCTATTCTGATTGTGTTTCCACAACATTGAAATTGTTTCTTCCTGGCTGCTTGTACTATTTTCTCCTTGATCTGGGAATTCTGGAACCTGGCTATAATATTCCTGGGAGTTTTCTTTTTGGGAACTTTTTCAGGAGGTGATTGGTGGATTCTTTCAACCTCTATTTTGCCCTCTGGATCTAAAACATCAGGGCAATTTTCCTTGAGAATTTCTTGAAGGTGATTTCTAGGTTCTTTCTTTGATCATGGCTTTCAGGTAGTCCAATAATTTTTAAATTGTCTCTCCTGGATCTATTTTCCAGGTCAGTGGTTTTTCCCATGAGATATTTCACAATGCCTTCTATTCTTTCATTTGTTTGGATCTGCTTAACAGCATCTTGATTTCTCATAAAGTCATTAGCTTCCATTTGCTGCAGTCTAACTCTGAAGGAATGAATCTCCTCAGTGAACTTCTGAGATTCTTTTTCCATCTGGCAAATTCGACTTTTTAAGGCATTCTTCTCCTCATTGCCCTTTTGGACCTCCTTTGCCATTTGAGTTAGTCTATTTTTTAAGGTGTTGTTTTCCTCAGTCAGATTGTTGACCCTCATATCATACTTTTCCTGCATCCTTCTCATTTCTCTTCCCAATTTTTCCTCCACTTCTCTTATTTGATTTTTAAAGTCCTTCTTAAGGTCCTCTGTGACCTGTAACCCACTCATATTTTCCTTTGGGGCTTTTGGAGCAGGACTTCTGACCTCACAGTCCTCCTCCTGTTCTATGCTTCGATCCTCTTTGCCCTCAAAATAGGAGTCTAATGGTGCATTTTTTTGTTTATTTTGTTTCCTTTGCTTTGGCATGTTGCCACTTAATTACTTGACTTTTGGGCTTGTTGCCACGGTAGGACTCTGCCACCAGAAAGGGGAGCTTCTGCCCCAAAGTTGGGGTCTTCACAACTTCCGTTTCTGGCAGGCTGGATACCCACCCCATGACCTCCACCCCAGACCACAATCCAGATCCAGGGAGGTTAAAGCAAGAGTGATTACCCCCCAAGACTGATTGCTGGATCTCCCTACAGTTCGCAGGCCAGGGGCTGGAGCTGCCACTGAAAACTACAAAATGGCATGTCTCCTCAGTGGCTTCTAGCCCCCAGGGGAGGAAGCCAATGCATTCCCCAAATACTGGTCCCAAAGTCCAAAGGGCACTAACCTTTCACTTTGTCCTAGGCATGTCTGTGTTGATAATTCTGGAATCGCCACAGCTGCTGGTGTTCTGGGGTCCCTCCAGCCGGCTGTTGGCCCAGCCCCCCTGGGGCTAAAACCTTGGCTCAGGTGGACCGGGGCTCAGCTCTCCACGTGCTGAGTCCTGTGCTGCCAGCTCCCAAAGCGCTGCTCTGGTCCTTCCTGCAGGGCCGCTGGGCTGTCCTCAGCGGGAGGTTAGCTTTTCCGTGTTGTTCTGTGGGTGCTGGGGCTCCAGAAGTTGTTCAGAGACCCCTTTTACATAGTTTGGAGGTGATCTGGGGGAGAGTGCCTTGGAAGTGATGTTTCTACTCCGCCATCTTGGCTCCACCCCCACAACATCAGTTTATATAAGTCTCTCCATCACCTCCACTTTTAGGAGCTCACCATATTGGTACCAGATTTGGGGCAGATACCCAATTAGCTTTAGACTTAATACAGTTTGGAACTCCTGAACTCAAGCAATCCACCAGCCTTAACCATCATTACTTCCCCACCCCAGTAGTAGTGATTACAGGTGTGTGCCATTACATGTTGCCATGTCTGGAATGTACTAATTCACTCCCTCTTCACCTCTGTCTCATAGAATTCCTAGATTCCTTACAACAAGGATTTATATTTGTATAACCTATATCAAATTGCTTACCATCCCAGGGAGAATATTTAGAACTCAAAATTTTTTGTAAAAAAATGTTTAGGGGGGCGGAGCCAAGATGGCGGAGTAGAAACAGCTCTTCCAAGCCTCTCTGCCCCCAGATTCTCCACAAACTATGTAAAAAAGGACTCTGAAAAACTTCTGGAGCCCCAGCACCCACAGAACGACACAGAGAAGCTAACCTCCCGCTGAGGACAGCCCAGCACCCTGCAGGAAGGACCAGCGCAGTGGTCTGGGAGCCGGCAGCGTGCAGAGCGCAGGAGCCGAGCCGAGCCCAGGTCCACGTGAGCCGAGGTTTTAGCCCCAGGGCGGCAGGGCCAGCAGCCGGCTGGAGGAACCCCAGAACACCAGGAACTGTGGAGACGCCAGAATTATCAACATAGACTTGCCTAGGACAAAGTAAGAGGTTAGTGTCCTATGGACTTTGGGACCTGTATTTGGGGAATGCGTCAGCTCCCTCCCCTGGGGGCTAGAAGCCACTGAGGAGACACGCCATTTTGTAGTTTTCAGAGGCATTTCCGGCTCCCAGCCTACAAATCGTGGGGAGATCCAGCGATCAGTCTTGGGGGGTAATCGCTCTTGCTTTAACCTCCCTGGATCTGGATTGTGATCTAGGGTGGAAGTTGTGGGTGGGTTTACAGCTTGCCAGAAACGGAAGTTGCCCCCCACACGTTCGGGACGAAAATTCCTCTATCTGGCCTTAAAGCCATAGTGTGGCAACAAGCCCAAAAGTCAAGCAATTAAGTGGCAACATGCCAAGGCAAAGGAAACAGAAAAATGCAACCCTAGACTCCTATTTTGGGGGCATAGAGCGGGAAAAGGACTGTGAGGTCAGAAGTCCTGCTCCAAAAGCCCCAGGGGAAAACATGAGTGGGTTGCAGGCCATAGAGGACCTTAAAGAGGACTTTAAAAATCAAATAAGAGAAGTGGAGGAAAAATTAGAAAGAGAAATGAGAAGGATGCAGGAAAAGTATGAAATGAGGGTCAACAGCCTGACTGAGGAAAACAACACCTTAAAAAATAGACTAGCTCAAATGGCAAAGGAGGCCCAAAAGGGCATTGAGGAGAAGAATGCCTTAAAAAGTCGAATTTGCCAGATGAAAAAAGAATCTCAAAAGTTCACTGAGGAGATTCATTCCTTCAGAGTTAGACTGGAGCAAATGGAAGCTAGTGACTTTATGAGAAATCAAGATGCTGTTAAGCAGATCCAAACAAATGAAAGATTAGAAGGCAATGTGAAATATCTCATGGGAAAAACCACTGACCTGGAAAATAGATCCAGGAGAGACAATTTAAAAATTATTGGACTACCTGAAAGCCATGATCAAAGAAAGAACCTAGAAATCACCCTTCAAGAAATTCTCAAGGAAAATTGCCCTGATGTTTTAGATCCAGAGGACAAAATAGAGGTTGAAAGAATCCACTGATCACCTCCTGAAAAAGATCCCAAAAAGAAAACTCCCAGGAATATTATAGCCAGGTTCCAGAATCCCCAGATCAAGGAGAAAACACTACAAGCAGCCAGGAAGAAACAATTTCAATATTGTGGAAACACAATCAGAATAGCCCAGGACCTGGCAGCTTCTACACTGAGGGATCGAAGGGCATGGAATATGATATTCCAGAGGGCAAAAGAACTGGGAATGAACCCAAGGGTCACCTACCCAGCAAAACTGAGTATTTTGTTTCAGGGGAAAATATGGTCATTCAGTGGAATAGAGGACTTTCAAGCATTCTTGAGGAAAAAACCAGAGTTGAATAGAAAATTTGACATCCAGACACAAGAAGTAAGAGATGCCTGAGAAGGTAATCAGGGAAAAGAAATCAAAAGGAACTTATCAAAGTTGAACTATTTACATTCCTATATGGAAAAGCAATAACTGTGACTGATGATATCTTTCTCACTATGAAAATAATGGAAGAAGGGGGTGTGGTCATATGAATACATATGTGAATGTGTGTGTATATGGTTACAGTTATATATGGATAGAGGGCATAGGTTGATTTTGTTGGGAAGGGAGAGTACTCAAGGGATGAAATTATGAGGTGAGAGAGGAAAGTGGCAAGAGGAGATGGGGAGAGACATGGTAGGGTAAACTATCTCATGTAGGGGAAGTGGGTGCAAAGGAGGGGGAGAATAAGGAAGGCTAAAAAGGCAAAACCACATTCACATTGAATTTGGTTCAGGGAGAAAATGACATACATACTAAATGGGATATCTCAACCTGCAGCAGGATAGGGGGAAGGGGGATGAGAGGAGTGATGATGGATGGGAGGGCATCCTTGGGGTGAGGGGAGGTTGGAAGTACCCACTATAGAAGAGGGACAGGATCATGTAGGGAATGGACCGGGTGGGGGGTGGGATGAGTGGGAGGGAATTATAAGCAGCCTTGTACAATATATCTACTATGACAATGTTTTGCATAGCTAGACATGTACAACATATACTGAATTACTTATCTCCCCAGAGGGAATGGGTGACAAGGGAGGAAGGAAATGGATCTGAAATTCGAGGTCTTAACATTAAATGTTTCAAATATATATAAATACTATTATTAATACTCTTTTGCTTATAATTGGGAGATAAGATGTGCAGGCATTGGGACACAAAGATTCACCTTCCTCTAATGGAAAAGTCGAAGGGGGTATGGGAGAAGGTATGGGAGAGAGCAGATTGGAGGAAGCGATATCTTGTGGGACTGCTATTCTGGGAGGTTGGGTAGGGGAATAATGGGGGGAAAATGATTGTAACTCAAAATCTGGCGGAAATGAATGATGTAAAACAGAAGTTAATAAAGTATTTGTTTAAAAAAAAAAAGAAAAAAGAAAGAACTGAGCTTGAATCCTGATGGAAGTAAACTAATTGATTTAAAAAAAATGTTTAAATTGTTTTTATATGCGATTGAGGAAAAAAATAAAATGTCTAAAAAAAGAAATTATTTTGTATTACTTTGTATGTTTTGTTTTACCTTGTTGTAAAAATGAACCCCACATGCAGTGAGTATTGTATAGGTTCTTGGTTCTTCCACTCTCATTTGCTCATTTATAGTTAACCAATCCCTCAACTTGCCAGTTGACTTGTTCTCTTTTTGCTTTATTTTATTAAGGTTTTTTTTTCCAATCAGCAAAAATCTATTTCTCTCCTCTCACTTCAATTGAGAATGAAACTCCTTTTACAAATGTATAGTCAAACAAAACAGATTTCCACATTGACCAGGTTCAAAAGAATATATAACATATAATTATGTGTTATATAGCTATATGCAAAACATTGAGAGAGAGAGAGAGAGAGAGAGAGAGAGAGAGAGAGAGAGAGAGAGAGAAAGTCTCATTATGCACTCTGAATATTTCTGTTGGTTTTTTTTTAACCAGAAAGTAGGTCGCATGTTTCATCATTAGTCCTCTGGAATCATGGTTAGCTCCTAAATCTTTCAAATGTACAGTTCCTAAATCTTTCAAAGTTGTTTGTCTTTATGATAATGTTGTATAAATTTTTTCTCCTAGTTCTGTTTGCTTCACTCTACATCGGTTCATATAAGTCTTCCTAGGTTTCTCCAAAGCCATTCTCCTCATCATAGTACAATTTCTTAACAGTACTATCATATTTATATATCATGACTTGTTCAGTTATTCTCCAAATGATGGGTACCTCTCAGATTCTTACTTTTTCTTACCTAAAAAAGAACTATAAATATTTTTGCACACCTTAAGGTAAAATTTGTTTTCCTTAGGACTATTCTCTCAATCTTTTTGCTGTCATTCAGTTGTTTTCAGTGGTGTCTTACTCTTTGTGACCCTATTTGGAGTGTTCTTGGCAAGGATACTAGAGTGGTTTGCCATGTTCTTCTCCAGCCCATTTTACAGATGAGGAAACTGAGGCAAACAGGGATAAGTGACTTGCCCAGGGTCACACAGCTACATGTCTGAGGCCAGATTTGAACTCAGGAAAATGAGATTTCCTGACTTCAGACCTGGCACTCTATTTACCCTGCCATTTAGCTGTTCCTCTGTCCTAATCTATCCTCCCTCTAATTCCTCCCTCCTTCTTCTCCCTTTTCCCTTCTAATTCCTCATTGAGTGAAATATATTTCTTTACCCAACTGTGCATGTTTATATCCTTCCTTTCTTTGACTAGTTCAGATGAGAATGAAATTCCAGTGTCAGCTGCTCCCCCCTTCCTCCTTGTATTGACTTCTACTTCCATACTATGATTATTAGAGATAATTTCCTGCCCTTCCTTTCCTTTCCCCTTTATACTGGATTCTTTTTTTCTTCTCTTTCCGTACTTCTTTTAAGATAATTTAGA
The DNA here is from genome assembly GCA_011680675.1 of Gymnobelideus leadbeateri. Taxonomy (NCBI): domain Eukaryota; kingdom Metazoa; phylum Chordata; class Mammalia; order Diprotodontia; family Petauridae; genus Gymnobelideus; species Gymnobelideus leadbeateri. The sequence continues at coordinate 386,452 of WOXC01007526.1, forward strand.
CATAACAGAACCACTCTTAGGACTTTTGTCTAATTAGACTCACTCTATGACCCCTAATGATTTATAGTTCAGAAAGGATACAGACTACATATATCATTCCCATATTAGAAAGTAGTTTATGCTAGTTTCATCCCTTATGACTGCTTATTCATGTTTACCTTTCATATTACACTTAACTGCTGTATTTGAACTTCTAAGTTTCTATGTAGCTTATGGTCTCTTCACTGGGAATAAGGAAATTTATTTCATTAAAAATCCATTTTCCTCACCATATGGTTTATTTTCAGCTTTTCTGAGTTATTCTGGATTGCAAGCCTATAAAATTTTCCTCCTGCAATGTTGTATTCCAAGTTCTTTGTTTCTTTATATTAGTGGATGCTAAATCACATATGATACTGACTGTGGCTCCTTGGTACTTGGATTTTTTCTTTCTGATTGTCTACAGTATTTTTTCTTTGACTCTAAAGTTCTAGATATTAGCTAAAATATTTCTGGAAATTTTAATTTGGGCGTTTCTTTCAGGAGGTAACTGATGGGTTCTATTTCAGCTTTGCCTCTGGTACTAAGAGACCTGGGGTTAGTTTTCTTTTAAGATTTCTTGAGGGGGCGGAGCCAAGATGGCGGAGTAGAAACAGCTCGTCCAAGCCTCTCTGCCCCCAGACTCTCCACAAACTATGTAGAAAAGGACTCTGAAAATCTTCTAGAGCCCCAGCACCCACAGAACGACACAGAGAAGCTAACCTCCCGCTGAGGACAGCCCAGCACCCTGCAGGAAGGACCAGCGCAGTGGTCTGGGAGCCGGCAGCGTGCAGAGCGCAGGAGCCGAGCCGAGCCCAGGTCCACGTGAGCCGAGGTTTTAGCCCCAGGGCGGCAGGGCCAGCAGCCGGCTGGAGGAACCCCAGAACACCAGGAACTGTGGAGACGCCAGAATTATCAACATAGACTTGCCTAGGACAAAGTAAGAGGTTAGTGTCCTATGGACTTTGGGACCTGTATTTGGGGAATGCGTCAGCTCCCTCCCCTGGGGGCTAGAAGCTGCTGAGGAGACACGCCACTGTGTAGTTTTCAGAGGCATTTCCGGCTCCCAGCCTACAAATCGTGGGGAGATCCAGCGATCAGTCTTGGGGGGTAATCGCTCTTGCTTTAACCTCCCTGGATCTGGATTGTGATCTAGGGTGGAAGTTGTGGGTGGGTTTATAGCTTGCCAGAAACGGAAGTTGCCCCCCACACGTTCGGGACGAAAATTCCTCTATCTGGCCTTAAAGCCATAGTGTGGCAACAAGCCCAAAAGTCAAGCAATAAAGTGGCAACATGCCAAGGCAAAGGAAACAGAAAAATGCAACCCTAGACTCCTATTTTGGGGGCATAGAGCAGGAAAAGGACTGTGAGGTCAGAAGTCCTGCTCCAAAAGCCCAGGGGAAAACATGAGTGGGTTGCAGGCCATAGAGGACCTTAAGAAGGACTTTAAAAATCAAATAAGAGAAGTGGAGGAAAAATTAGAAAGAGAAATGAGAAGGATGCAGGAAAAGTATGAAATGAGGGTCAACAGCCTGACTGAGGAAAACAACACCTTAAAAAATAGACTAGCTCAAATGGCAAAGGAGGCCCAAAAGGGCAATGAGGAGAAGAATGCCTTAAAAAGTCGAATTTGCCAGATGGAAAAAGAATCTCAAAAGTTCACTGAGGAGATTCATTCCTTCAGAGTTAGACTGGAGCAAATGGAAGCTAGTGACTTTATGAGAAATCAAGATGCTGTTAAGCAGATCCAAACAAACGAAAGATTAGAAGGCAATGTGAAATATCTCATGGGAAAAACCACTGACCTGGAGAATAGATCCAGGAGAGACAATTTAAAAATTATTGGACTACCTGAAAGCCATGATCAAGGAAAGAACCTAGAAATCACCCTTCAAGAAATTCTCAAGGAAAACTGCCCTGATGTTTTAGATCCAGAGGGCAAAATAGAGGTTGAAAGAATCCACCGATCACCTCCTGAAAAAGATCCCAAAAAGAAAACTCCCAGAAATATTATAGCCAGGTTCCAGAATCCCCAGATCAAGGAGAAAATACTACAAGCGGCCAGGAAGAAACAATTTCAATATTGTGGAAACACAATCAGAATAGCCCAGGACCTGGCAGCTTCTACACTGAGGGATCGAAGGGCATGGAATATGATATTCCAGAGGGCAAAAGACCTGGGAATGAACCCAAGGGTCACCTACCCAGCAAAACTGAGTATTTTGTTTCAGGGGAAAATATGGTCATTCAGTGGAATAGAGGACTTTCAAGCATTCTTGAGGAAAAAACCAGAGTTGAATAGAAAATTTGACATCCAGACGCAAGAAGTAAGAGATGCCTGAGAAGGTAATCAGGGAAAAGAAATCAAAAGGAACTTATCAAAGTTGAACTATTTACATTCCTATATGGAAAAGCAATATCTGTGACTGATGATATCTTTCTCACTATGAAAATAATGGAAGAAGGGGGTGTGGTCATATGAATACATATGTGAATGTGTGTGTATATGGTTACAGTTATATATGGATAGAGGGCATAGGTTGATTTTGTTGGGAAGGGAGAGTACTCAAGGGATGAAATTATGAGGTGAGAGAGGAAAGTGGCAAGAGGAGATGGGGAGAGACATGGTAGGGTAAACTATCTCATGTAGGGGAAGTGGGTACAAAGGAGGGGGAGAATAAGGAAGGCTAAAAAGGCAAAACCACATTCACATTGAATTTGGTTCAGGGAGAAAATGACATACATACTAAATGGGATATCTCAACCTGCAGCAGGATAGGGGGAAGGGGGATGAGAGGAGAGATGATGGATGGGAGGGCATCCTTGGGGTGAGGGGAGGTTGGAAGTACCCACTATAGAAGAGGGACAGGATCATGTAGGGAATGGACCAGGTGGGGGGTGGGATGAGTGGGAGGGAATTATAAGCAGCCTTGTACAATATATCTACTATGATAATGTTTTGCATAGCTAGACATGTACAACATATACTGAATTACTTATATCCCAAGAAGGAATGGGTGACAAGGGAGGAAGGAAATGGATCTGAAATTCAAGGTCGTAACATTAAATGTTTCAAATATATAAAAAAAAAAAAGATTTCTTGAAATATAATGTCTAGGTTCTTTTTTTCAGTCAGGTTTTCAATGATTTATAAATGTTTGTTTGTTTGTTTTCTCCTTCATTTGTTTACTATATCAGTTGTTTATACAATTAGGTATCTTCCATTTTCTTCTTTTTTTTGTCTTTTGACTTCATTTTAATATTTCTCATTTCATGGGATAATTTGCTCTTGTTTGCTCTGTTCTAATTTTATTTGCTTGAGCAAGGTTTTGTATTTCTTGTGCCTTTTCAATGTTTCTTTTATAACTCTCATTTCTTTTCCAACTTTTTTCTAGAACTCTCATTTTATTTTTTAAAAATATTTAACTCTTTTTTTAAAAAGATTTGCTTCACCTCTTCCAGCAGTTCTAGTTTAATTCATATCTGTAACGGTCATGTAAATGGGAAGATCTTTCCCATTCATTAATGTCCGTGTGACCTGCTTAAGTCACAAGGAAATCTGTCACATGAGTCTGAGTCACAAGTTTGTTGTGGAAGGATCTTGCTGGAGCAAGAAGAGTGGAACAGAATCCAGAGAAAGTTGGTCAGAGTACTTAGAAGTGAGGGAGAAAGAGGAAGCAAGCTGTGAGCTTTGAGTGTTTGTTTGTGGAAAGCCCCTAGTAGGGAGAAGGCTTGGGGATGATAGTACTCCCTGCATTATTATGGTGTAGATTTCTTTGTTGCTATGATGAATTTGGTTTTCTGGTATTGGGATTTTATTTTCTAGTATTTGAATAAATGTTTTGGTTCTGTCTTTCATGTGGAGAGTCTATTATATATTGCAATTCAGAATTATGCTGGCACATTCATAGCTACCATAGGTGCTGTGGATATCATGTTGGTGCTACAATGCTGAAGTTGTATTTTTATTTGAGGTTTTGCTTATAGATGATTTAGAGTCATTCTCTTTTTCTCAGTTCATGTTGAACATTCTTGTCACCTTAATAACTTTTTCTTATGAGATTCCTTTTTTGTTTAATCATTCTTCTAGCCTACTTTCTTTTTTTAAAAAAATCAGGTATTTTTTAAATTTTTATTTTTTTGTTTTTTGGAGGGGGTTAAGTGAAATTAAGTGACTTGCCCAAGATCACACAGCTAGTAAGTGTTAAGTGTCTAAGACTGGATTTGAACTCAGGTCCTCCTGACTCCAGGGCTGGTGCTCTATCCACTGCACCACCTAGCCACCCTCTAGCCTACTTTCTGATGTCAGATTTTATGTTAGGACAGGACTCTGCACTTCTGGAGGAAATGTTGGGGCTGTTCTTGTTTATTGGGACTGGCTGCTTTCTTGGGATATTACTAAATGCTAAGTTATTCCAAGTTCTTAGGGATAGCTCAGGCTGGGGACTTGCAAGATTTCAGTGATCCCAAAGTGGTCTCATCTAGGATAAAGCCTTATTACCATCCTACTCTGGTCTGAACTCAGCAAGTTCCCAACATTATTTTGGATCTAAGCAATAGTAAATTGTTGATGGACTCAATCACTATAAATCAACTAGGAAGCCCTGCTGGTTCAGAATGACAGGTAGGATTTCTGCCCTGGTTATCCTCTACAAGCTTCAGACTGGGCTAGAAGTTGGCCCTGACACTCACCTCCCTCACCCCAACTCCCACCCCTGACTCTGTACTGGGGTCTAAGGTAAAACAGCTGCTGTTTGCTTCTGAACTCCTCTCTGGGTAAACAACCTAGAACCTGTGACTGCTCCTTACTCTGGCATGCCATATCTGGGCACAGGTCTATTGCTCCTCAGTTCACTCTAGACATGTGACCCAGTATTGGGTAGAGAATGACAAAGCTCGCAGTTGGCACCTGTTCCCACACTCTGCATGAGATCACAGTATCCTAACATGGGTGTTGGATTTCCTCTTTTCCTAGTACGCAGCCTCTCCCTGCACTCCAAAGCATTTCTGGCCAGATGCTGTCCTTGGTATCCAAATATCTTCCTTTCTTTGCTGGCCTGAACTAGAAAAAAAATAATACGTTGTGATTTTTTTCTCAGATTTCCCCAAAAAGATTTTGTCTGGTACATTTTCTAGACCTGTTTGGAAGAGGTTTAGAGAGGCTTTTTATTTGAGGGTGGGGCAGAGTTCAACTTACTCCTTCCTTCTTGTTACTCTGCCATCTTGGCTCTACCCTCTAACTCGTTCTCTTTTTAAAATATTTCGTTATCTTGAATTATAGAATGATAAAGAGGTATGTTTGGATTCTTTCTCAGAAACACAATTGCAACATCTTTTAATTTTTTAGCTCGAACTCTACCCTACTTCTCTAATATTATTTATATGATGAATTAGATAAGCTTTCTTTTCCAAAAGAATTATTTATTTCCCTAAATCTTTTTTTTTTCTTTTTGGAAGGCAATTGGGATTAAGTAACATGCCCAAGGTCACATGGCTAGGTTTTTGTTTGTGTGCGTTAAATGTCTGAGGCCAGAACAGAACTCAGGTCCTTCTGACTCCAAGGCTGATGCTCTCCATCATAGAGTACAAGTTGAAGAGGAATCTCCTTTTGATAGTGAGGTTGATCATGAAGGCTTATACTCCATGTCTGTATACCCCATTTGTGCTGGGCAAAGAAGAAGGAAGAATCCAAGGGTTAGTCAGAAATTCACAGATCTTAAATAAAGCAGAGATCTAAACCTCTGAGTATGCGCCACCTAGCCACCCCCTATTTCCCTAAATCTTAATTTCTTATCATTAAATATATTCTAAAAATTTTATAAACAATTAGCAAGTGAAATAAGTAATAGACATAGATAATTATTCCTATCTTAACTTGCAAAACATCATAGCCTAGGGGGTGGCTAGGTGGCGCAGTGAGTAGAGCCGGCCCTGGAGTCAGAAGGACCTGAGTTTGGATCCGGCCTCAGACACTTAATACACACACAAACAAAAACCTAGCCGTGTGACCTTGGGCAAGTTACTTGACCCCAAAAAAGCAAAAACAAACATTATAGCCAGAATTACCCCAAATCCTCTCTACAACAGTTGACTTCAATTTACCTGTTCAACAATATTTAAGTTCTGGTGGTGGTTAGCTGGTGCAGTGAATAGAGAACCACCCCTGAAGTCAGGAGGACCTGAGTTCAAATCCGGCCTCAGTTACTTAACACACTAGCTGTGTGACTTTGGGCAAATCACTGAACCCCAATTGCCTTCTTAAAAAAAGGCAAAAAAACCCCAATATTCAATTTCTATAATAATTCCACAATATCCAAGATATTCAAAATATCAAGTAAGCTACCTTCTAAAAAATCCTCTTCATAAGACAAAGGTGAAAATAAGTAACTTCATTAGAAAAGAATATTCTTCTGTTACTTTTCTCTTTTCCTCAGCTTCTTCCCAATCATGTCAGGAAATAGTCTTTCCAGCTTCCCTCAAATTATCATATTTAATAGTCTTTTCCCACACTTTATCTGATAGATTTTAATAAATTGAAAGTAAAAAACATTCATTCTCTTCTTGATTCTGGAGAAGCACCTCATAGAAAGACATTTTTTTCAACTAAAAATTCCCTAAAAATTATTTAGTGGAATCCCAAATTCACCTTAAATTTTACCAAGTGGTATCAATGGGGAGTAAAGCTGGCTGAACACTTGCTATTACTACTGTTGGTGATGAAAAACCTCATCCAAAATTTAATCAAGAACACGGAGATCTCTTGGGATAAGAACAGGAATTTATTCTCTTCCCAGGGAGAAGAGGGCAGTCTTCCCCATGACCAATCATGAGGAAGAGGCACGTTACAAAAGAACAAGAATTTATACCAACGGGTGTTCCTTCTCCCATTGGCTGAGAGGTGAGTTCAAGTCTGGGCGCAACAATCTTCTCCAATGGTAAACAACAGAGGAGCCTGCCACTAGGGCTTACAAAGAACAAAGATGCTGACAGACAGCAAGGGAAAGGGTGGGGGGTGGAAGGGTCCCAAAGCAATGGAGAGGAGCTTGGGCTGTCTGGGACCCCCACTGGCTGGGAGGAGGGGCCACAGAGGTGGGAAATCTGAAAGCCTCCTGAAAGGGCAGCAGAAGGAGGGGTGGGGGAAGGAGAGGGAGGTTCTGAGAAGTTTTCACTTCCCCCCAGACAATCCTTTTCCAAAGAGGAAAAAGGGGGGAGGATCTGAACCCACCCAGATTACTAAGGAAGAGGTGGGAAACATGCAGGCTCAAGGCCACCTGTGGCCCTCTAGGTCCTCAAGTGTGGCCATGGATTTAGTCAAAGGGCTGGACTTAAGGACTTACAGGGCCACAAGTGGACTCCAGGCTGAATGTTCCCTACCCTTGGCCTAAGGTCTTAGAATTTTGAGTAACCACACCCAGCTCCATCAACTGATTTCATTTTAGTCTATGGGCAAAATGGCCCTCATATGAATGTGGTCCATATAAATCACTCTCTTTGCTATGTTGGGTAATTCATATGAGACAAAAAAAATATAGTAAAAAAAAAAAACAAAAAACCAACCATAACATCTCAGAGCCCCAAGTTAGGTAAAATTCCACATACTCAGAGGTTTAGATCTCTGCTTTATTTAAGTTCTGTGAATTTCTGACTAACCCTTGGATTCTTCCTTCTTCTTTGCCCAGCACAAATGGGGTATACAGACATGGAGTATAAGCCTTTATGATCAACCATGAAGTTTTCTATAAAGCAAAGATTAGTATAAAGAAAAAGATTAGACTAAAAAGATTTTCTAAAAATTACATAATAGTATCTGTTTATCAAATAAGTAAGGGGAAGGGAAATCTGGAGAGAACAAACCATTTAGAGCTTCCCTGGGACTTTGAAGTGGTGATTACAATCAGCAGCCTTGGCCTGGATTCTTTAAGGATGGAAGTAGGGACCCAAGGGTTTACCCTAATTACCCCCTTTGCTGCTATCTGCTCCCCTCAGTCTGCTCTCCAAAGCTCTCCCACAAGCAGATTGCTTTCCAGTGTGTTTTGTCATGTTTTCTCCAACTGTCTCATTTCTCTGGCACAGCCTGTGTATCCCTCTTTCTGCAACTTTAGGGCGTGATTCCAGTCTGCCTCCCAGTTCAAAGACTGTGATTGTCCAAATATCTCTCAGGGATAGGGATGACCACTTGTCCCTCTGAACTACTAATCCCAGAAAGTCAATGAGTTCTCAATTCCCTATTAGAGATGCTATATAAAACATACATGTCACAATGCAAAGCACCATTTGCCAATTTGTTTTTTATGCAGAGGAAGACAATACGACACTGGCATTAGTAATAATGAAAATAGTTAAATAGGATAAAAACAATACGGCATTAGTAGTTGTCATCATAGTTAAAAGAATAATAAAAACCAAAAACTAGTTGTGTGACCTTGGGCAAATCACTTAACCCTAATTGCCCTACCCCCCTCCGGAAAGAAAAAAAGAATAATACACATCAAAAAATGTGAAACATCATATGTAATTCAACAATGAATTACATGTATCTGAAGAAATAACCACTCCTGAAATATCATAATTTTACCTATGGATGTAAGAAAGCTCTAATTCCTTTTTGACCTATTTGTATTTCTATATCTATATGCAAATCGATTGATATTATAAACTTACTACCATTTTTAGCTTCTGTGGCTTGCTTCTTTATCCAAAGGAATTCCACAGTCTAGGCAAGAAAGGTGCTGTCTCTGGGCTCAACTGTCCCCCCATATATGAACTGGGGTTTTCCTCAGTCCTAAGAAAAGTTATTGGATTTTTGATTTTTCTCAGGAGTAATCAGCACTGACTAGAAAAAAAAAGCTGAGCTTCAACGTTCTTGAGATGCGGTTTCAGTGTATCAGGGTTGGGTTTTTTTTTTTAATAGATTTTTATTGATTTTTTTTTAATGTTGGAGACTGGTTCATCCCTGAGGGAAGTACAGAAGCCATTTCCAGGTCCAAACTCAATTCTGATCAGCATGGAAACTTTGATCTCCCGTTTTTCCAAGCTGGGCCAGTTTGACCACCCTTGGGCAGCCTGGTGGTCCTCCACTCCCAAGAGTTTGCCATGTATTGATGCTACACTCTTTTTTCTTTCCTGAAGCTCAGAACTCCCAAACTCAATCACGTCATCAGCTTCAGCCTCCCCCAGTAGCAGGGATGACTGGTGTAACCTGACCCCAAATCTTGTTTTTACTTAATCTAGATTTCTGTCCTTATCCTACCTTCTTCCCCCTTCCAAAGAGTCATTTCTTTTAACAAATAACATTTTTAAAAGGAAAAAAGGAAGAAGAGAAAAAAATTCAGTGATATGATCAATATATCAAACAAATCAACCCTGATGTATACAGTGTCCTACAATCTTTCACTTTTTACCAATTTCTTTTGAGCACTGAGGGTTTTTTTTTTTGTATCAAGTGAATGTCTTATTGCCTTTCTTTTAAAAGTATGCCTTTGCTCTACCACACTTTCCAGGTTCTTCAGGTGAGATATCTATCTCATATTTAGGCTTTTCTATCTGGTTATCAAATTTCTCAAATATTCTCTGCACCAAAGTTTTGATGATGCTGGGAAAGTCATTTAACCTCTGCAGCCTCCATTTCCTCAACAGTACAGACACACACACACACACTCACACTCACACTTATGTAATTCAGAAGAACTGATACAAGGACACTCTTAAGGTCTCTGAAGAACTTTGGAATCAACTGAAACATGGGAGACACTGGCATAGGACTGCCCAGCAAGGCATGCCTTCATCAAAGGAGGCACTGTGCCCTATGAACAAAGCAGAATTGCAGTAGCTCAAAAGAAATGTAACATGTGCAAATTTAGAGACATCTCCACTCCAAATGTTCATGTGGACTATTTGTGCCTGAGATGTGGTAGGGCCATGAGCTCATATTGGTCTGATCAGCCAGTCAGACACACTGTACCTTGATTCCATCATAGTGATGTCATTTTGGTCCTCTTCAAGAATGAAGAACAACCGTGTGTGTGTATGTGTGTGTATGTGTGTGTGTGTGTCTGTGTCTGTGTTTGTGCAATATAGATACGGATCTATATCACACAGACACATTTGTACATACACACTCGTATTTTCAATTAGACGGTGCAACAAATAGAATGTTGCACCTGGATTTAGGAAGATCTGTTTGAATCAGGCCTCAGATGTGACTTTGGACAAGTCACTTAACCCTTTTTGCCTCCATTTCCTCATCTGTAAAATGAGCTAGGGAAGGAAATGGCAAACCACTCCAGCATCTTTGCAAAGAAAGCCCTAATTGAGATCATGAAGTCAAACACAACTGAAACAACTCAAAAACAATATGTATGTGTGTGTTTTTATACATATATATGAAAATGAATATTTCATTTAGTGTTTAAGTTCAGGACAAAAATATATTTTAAAAGCAAAAAAGCATCTGGTAGGTGGTCAGTAAGAATTGTAAAATGGAAGAGAAGGGAATATACATTTAAGTGCCTGCAATGTTGCAAGGCTAGACCAGAGGCAGACTTATGTCTTATCACTGGACTCTAATGAACTTGGAGAGAGTAAGGCTGATGACTTTGCTCAGCTGTGCCTCACTTAAATCCAGTTAAATGCAAGTCAAGACATCAACCACCCTGCTGATGTCATTGGTCCTCTTCAAGAACAAAGGACCAACAACAACACTATTCCAAGCACTATGCTAAGTGCTTTACAAATATTATCTTATTTGATCCTTACAAAAATGCTGGGAGGTAGGTGTTATTTTCATTTAGACAGACAGAGGTTAAATGATGTGCCCAGGGTCACACAGATAGTGTCTGGGGCTAAATTTTAATTCAGGTGTTCCTCCCTGCAGGCCCAGGTCTCTATCCATTGAGCCATGCAGCAAAGTAGTTTGTAAAGTGTCAGAGGTGGAAAAGTGCGAGGTTTTCAATAGGAAGATTTCAAGAATGCCTTGGTTCAGCAATGGTCATCAACATCTGATGAGAGGGCAAGGAAAAAAAAGACCAACATAAAAGTCTGCAAAATTCATCAAAAAGTCAGAAGAAGGGGAGGCTAGGTGGCGCAGTGAGTAGAGTGTCGGCCCTGGAGTCAGAAGGACCTGAGTTTGGATCCAGCCTCAGACACTTAAGGCACACACAAACAAAAACCTAGCCGTGTGACCTTGGGCAAGTTACTTAACCCCAATGGCCCTCCAAAAAAGAAAGCAAAAAAAAAAGTCAAAAGAAGATCCAATTTGTTCACAGGGCTTGGTGTAGTTTTTCAGGCTCAGAGACGTAAGAGGACCCAACATATGTAAAGCTCAGCCTAAAGTTGCTTCCTGAAATCACCAGTGGGTCAGTGCCACAACAGGTTCTGACTTGTCTAAACCGAGGTCAGCCGAGAACAGTATTGTCTGGAAAGATCTGAGCTTCCCTTATTTCCTCCATCCCTCAACTGCTTGCTATTCCACCTCCCCACCCACAAGCACCTCATTTCATCTTTTCCTTTTTCCATTTTTGCCAAGTTTTACCAGCAAAATGACAACTGCACCAATGATACTGGCAAATCAAAGGCACTGCCTTCCATGTTAAAATAGTATCAGGTCTTCTCAGTCAGAAAAACAAACTAGTGATTTTTCAGATTTTGAGTTTCCAATCCATAATGCTATTGGTCTTTTGCTTCTAGTTTCTACCCGTGACTCCAAGATTTGGAAAAATACTAACAGGTAAAACATATATAGTGCATTAAGGTTTGCAAAGTGCTTTAAAGGATACCACATTTGATTCTCATGACAAACTTATAAATCAGGTGCTGTTATTATCCCCATTTTGTGGTTGAAAAAACTGAGGATCAGAAAAGTTGAGTGATTTTCACAGGGGTCATAAACCCAGTATCTGAGAAAGGCTTTGAACTATTCTTCTGGCTCTGAGTCCAACACCCTATCCACCAATACCCTATGCACCACCTGGGTGCCATATACAATTGCCCATAACCAAGTGACATCAAAATTTAACTGTACTTCCAAAGCTATTTAAAATGTACTTTCGGGGGCGGAGCCAAGATGGCGGAGTAGAAACAGCTCGTCCAAGCCTCTCTGCCCCCAGATTCTCCACAAACTATGTAAAAAAGGACTCTGAAAAACTTCTGGAGCCCCAGCACCCACAGAACGACACAGAGAAGCTAACCTCCCGCTGAGGACAGCCCAGCACCCTGCAGGAAGGACCAGCGCAGTGGTCTGGGAGCCGGCAGCGCGCAGAGCGCAGGAGCCGAGCCGAGCCCAGGTCCACGTGAGCCGAGGTTTTAGCCCCAGGGCGGCAGGGCCAGCAGCCAGCTGGAGGAACCCCAGAACACCAGGAACTGTGGAGACTCCAGAATTATCAACATAGACTTGCCTAGGACAAAGTAAGAGGTTAGTGTCCTATGGACTTTGGGACCTGTATTTGGGGAATGCGTCAGCTCCCTCCCCTGGGGGCTAGAAGCCGCTGAGGACACGCCATTGTGTAGTTTTCAGAGGCATTTCCGGCTCCCAGCCTACAAAGTCGTGAGATCCAGCGATCAGTCTTGGGGGGTAATCGCTCTTGCTTTAACCTCCCTGGATCTGGATTGTGATCTAGGGTGGAAGTTGTGGGTGGGTTTACAGCTTGCCAGAAACGGAAGTTGCCCCCCACACGTTCGGGACGAAAATTCCTCTATCTGGCCTTAAAGCCATAGTGTGGCAACAAGCCCAAAAGTCAAGCAATTAAGTGGCAACATGCCAAGGCAAAGGAAACAGAAAAATGCAACCCTAGACTCCTATTTTGGGGGCATAGAGCGGGAAAAGGACTGTGAGGTCAGAAGTCCTGCTCCAAAAGCCCCAGGGGAAAACATGAGCGGGTTGCAGGCCATAGAGGACCTTAAGAAGGACTTTAAAAATCAAATAAGAGAAGTGGAGGAAAAATTGGAAAGAGAAATGAGAAGGATGCAGGAAAAGTATGAAATGAGGGTCAACAGCCTGACTGAGGAAAACAACACCTTAAAAAATAGACTAACTCAAATGGCAAAGGAGGCCCAAAAGGGCAATGAGGAGAAGAATGCCTTAAAAAGTCGAATTTGCCAGATGGAAAAAGAATCTCAAAAGTTCACTGAGGAGATTCATTCCTTCAGAGTTAGACTGGAGCAAATGGAAGCTAGTGACTTTATGAGAAATCAAGATGCTGTTAAGCAGATCCAAACAAACGAAAGATTAGAAGGCAATGTGAAATATCTCATGGGAAAAACCACTGACCTGGAAAATAGATCCAGGAGAGACAATTTAAAAATTATTGGACTACCTGAAAGCCATGATCAAGGAAAGAACCTAGAAATCACCCTTCAAGAAATTCTCAAGGAAAACTGCCCTGATGTTTTAGATCCAGAGGGCAAAATAGAGGTTGAAAGAATCCACCGATCACCTCCTGAAAAAGATCCCAAAAAGAAAACTCCCAGGAATATTATAGCCAGGTTCCAGAATCCCCAGATCAAGGAGAAAATACTACAAGCAGCCAGGAAGAAACAATTTCAATATTGTGGAAACACAATCAGAATAGCCCAGGACCTGGCAGCTTCTACACTGAGGGATCGAAGGGCATGGAATATGATATTCCAGAGGGCAAAAGAACTGGGAATGAACCCAAGGGTCACCTACCCAGCAAAACTGAGTATTTTGTCTCAGGGGAAAATATGGTCATTCAGTGGAATAGAGGACTTTCAAGCATTCTTGAGGAAAAAACCAGAGTTGAATAGAAAATTTGATATCCAGACGCAAGAAGTAAGAGATGCCTGAGAAGGTAATCAGGGAAAAGAAATCAAAAGGAACTTATCAAAGTTGAACTATTTACATTCCTATATGGAAAAGCAATAACTGTGACTGATGATATCTTTCTCACTATGAAAATAATGGAAGAAGGGGTGTGGTCATATGAATACATATGTGAATGTGTGTGTATATGGTTACAGTTATATATGGATAGAGGGCATAGGTTGAATTTGTTGGGAAGGGAGAATACTCAAGGGATGAAATTATGAGGTGAGAGAGGAAAGTGGCAAGAGGAGATGGGGAGAGACATGGTAGGGTAAACTATCTCATGTGCAGGGGAAGTGGGTGCAAAGGAGGGGGAGAATAAGGAAGGCTAAAAAGGCAAAACCACATTCACATTGAATTTGGTTCAGGGAGAAAATGACATACATACTAAATGGGATATCTCAACCTGCAGCAGGATAGGGGGAAGGGGGATGAGAGGAGGGATGATGGATGGGAGGGCATCCTTGGGGTGAGGGGAGGTTGGAAGTACCCACTATAGAAGAGGGACAGGATCATGTAGGGAATGGACCGGGTGGGGGGTGGGATGAGTGGGAGGGAATTATAAGCAGCCTTGTACAATATATCTACTATGATAATGTTTTGCATAGCTAGACGTACAACATATACTGAATTACTTATCTCCCAAGAAGGAATGGGTGACAAGGGAGGAAGGAAATGGATCTGAAATTCGAGGTCTTAACATTAAATGTTTCAAATATATATAAATACTATTATTAATACTCTTTTGCCTATAATTGGGAGATAAGATGTGCAGGCATTGGGACACAAAGATTCATCTTCCTCTAATGGAAAAGTCGATGGGGGTATGGGAGAAGGTATGGGAGAGAGCAGATTGGAGGAAGCGATATCTTGTGGGACTGCTATTCTGGGAGGTTGGGTAGGGGAATAATGGGGGGAAAATGATTGTAACTCAAAATCTGGCGGAAATGAATGATGTAAAACAGAAGTTAATAAAGTATTTGTTTAAAAAAAAATAAATAAATAAAAGAAAAAAAATAAAATAAAATGTACTTTCAAGACAATTACAAATAAAACATCAGTAACTGTGACCTGACTATGGTAGCCAGAAATGTAAAAATGAACCTTATTGCTTGATGTTAGGCCTTTTTCAGTGAAGAAAAATCGAATATCCCTGTTTTACTTAGTGCTTCTTTGCTATGAAAATTTCTTGTTTTCTCAATCTTGAAAAGAAAGCAGCTTGAGTTTTTGTTTTAATAATCACAAGCTGAAAGCTTTCCAGTGTCTTTAAGATACAAGAATATCTCTTGGAAAGTCCTTTCCCCTCTCCATCTCCCACTTCCTCCCCACTGGCTTTAGTATTAAAAAAAAAAATATCTCCAATTTTAGTCCACCAGGTAATGGTAGATTCAGCTCTTCCTCACTGCAGACCCAGTTCTCTATCCACTGGTTCTCAAGTTGAGTTTTGATAGTGAGAAGTCTCTTCCAAAAATTCTGTGCATATACCAAGTTTTCCTCCCTTTACTAGGAAGGTTACAGATCACAAAATATCATTATGACACAATATTCTGGAGATTCTGGTTCAATTTAAAACTGACTCATGGATAAACAAGACTTTCCTAACTCCTATCTCTCCATCTACTGATAAGAAAGGTGTTTTGCCTAATTTGCCTAATCCTCACTATTTAAGACATTAGTTAAGATTTTAAAAATCTGTAAAGTAGCCAATCACTTCCAAACCTTCACTTTCCCCAAAATCGCATTTGTGTAGCACTTGAAGGTTTACAAACTACCTTCCTCATGAGGTTCAAGTATTCCTGCTTAAAGATGAGAAACTGAGGCAAAAGGAGTAAAATGTTTTTTTTGCCTGGAGTCACATAGTTTCAGGGCCAGACCTCAAATATGGGACTTTTGGCTGATCTCATTGTTCTTTTCCCTCCTGCCATACTCTTTTTTTTTGCTTTTTGGAGGGCAATTGGGGTTAAGTAACTTGCCCAAGGTCACACGGCTAGTTTTTTGTGTTAAAGTGTCTGGAGACTGGATCCGAACTCGGGTCCTCCTGACTCCAGGGCCAACACTCTACTCACTGTGCCCTTGCCATACTAATTCTTCAACCTCTTTCTTGAACCAGTATTTGAGGACATCAGGCATTCAGTAATTGTTCATTTGCTGATTCAAGAGCAAACCAAAGCTTATTACTTGCTGCGTACACTTTAGAATTCCTTTGTGGGGGCGGCTAGGTGGCGCAGTGAGTAGAGCGCCGGCCCTGGAGTCAGAGGGACCGGCCTCAGACACCTAATCCGCACAAACAAAAACCTAGCCGTGTAACCTTGGGCAAGTTACTTAACCCCAATTGCCCTAAAAGGGGCGGCTAGGCGGGCACAGTAAGAGCGCCGGCCTCGGAGTTGGGATGACCCAAGATCAAATCTGGCCTTAGAAAATGAGCACCCACACATAAATAATGACTAGCCGTGTAACCTTGAGCAAGTTACTTAACCCCAATTGCTTTAAAAAAAAAAAAAAGAATTCCTTTGTGGTTTAAATATTATGTCACTAACAGCTTGGAACAGATGAACTCAAAGGGCCAAATATATAAAAGAAATGGATTCAAGAGAATTGTTTGCACCAATGGGTTACTATTCTAATATTAGATTTTCTCTAGCTTCTTTTCCGATTTACAGTTTTTGAAGAAAATAACTTTGATGTTTCAAATTTTTTGCAGAAAAAAATTCAAAAGAGTGAATTCAGGGACGGCTAAAAAATTGAATTGTGCTTGAAAGAATCTTCTTTCTTTAGGTTAGGTCCAAGTAAATGCCAACACCACCATTATACAATGGTGTATAATGGTGACTGTATTCTCCAACATTTCCCAAGGAAACTTCCACTGATCAACAGGAATTACCTGTCATACTTCCCAGTACTGCATTTTGTGGTGCTTATAGAAGCATTTCTCCCAAAGACGACAGTGATCACGTTGCCTATATACAGCCTAACACCATTAACAGATATCTTCTATCTAACAGATATCTACTATCAATGTGAGCTTGAGAAAGATCATTCAACTTCTCCATGTCACCTGTCCTCATCTGTAAAAATGAAAGGGTTGGACTAGATAGTCCTTGAGGTTCCTTCCAACTCTCAATCTAGTCTTAGGACAATCTCATAAAAAATTTTAGGTAAGATTTTTTTCTTACCCAGTGTTTTTTCCTCCTAAATACCAAACTTGTTTTATGTGCAAATACTTTTTGTTACACATACCATCCCAACTAGTCAATATTTGAGTAAAAAGAGTGCCCAGAACAATAAAAGACAAGTTCAATTAAGGATTTGAAGTTTTCAAAAAAGATGGAGACTTTTGGCTAACTATACCCAAAGTCTTTCCTTCACTTGCTAAACAATAGCATTGACTTTCTTCTAAGTATCACTAAACCTAATAGCATATTTTACTAAACATATCGCCTTACCCTTTGTCTTTACTATCATAGTCTGTGACTCAAAACAGATAAAACTAAAAAAATTATGGAGACATTTCCTTTACTCAGATGTTTAACTCCGTGTAGGCAAAAGCAACAATGAAATTTTTTAAATGTGGATTTCTCTAGCATTTGCCTTTTTCACTCATCTGGCACCTTACCATGAGTGATCTGTCTCACATTCCTATATTATTTAATACTTCAGATTTGTATTTTGTCTCAGCACTAAGAGCAGGCACCATTTATTGTACTTTTCATCTCCCATATTGCCTACATATGTTAGGTGTTCAACAAATAATTATTAAATGAAGATTTAGATAGCCTTTATGTATTGTCCCTTTGTTCTAAAAATGCAAATCTGAGTTCTATCACAATGCCAAATGAGAATTTGGTATGATATTTAAAGAGCTCAACTAAATGATGGCCAAAGTTCCCTATGAGGCTCTGATCATATTTTGACATGTTGGATCCATGTTTACTTATCTGTAATTTTCTTATTCTAAAGAAACAAAAACGTGTTAAGGAAATAGCAAAGAAAAGAGCACCCAAAGAAAAGTGTTTACAACTATAATCACTTCAGATGAATCAAGTATGCATTTTATTTAGCCTCATACCTGAGGCTATCATTGATATAAAGGAAAAAACTTGAGGAACAACATGAAGATAATTCTCATGATTACAGCTATCTGATTATAACCAATCACAGAAATTACGCTCCATTTTTAATGCCACACAAAATGCAAAATAATAACTAGAAACAGTGTGAAGCACCTGAAAATTGAAAGGGAAATTATCCTGAATATACTGTATCTATGTAATCTGAACACATACTGTATGTACTATTCTAAATTCCCTCACTTTTCATTTTAGACCCTAATAGTGGGATGTCTCAAGGTTCAACTTGGTGACACTAAAAGCCAGACATTTTTGCAATTTTATTTGCTTTTACATTTTAAATTAGAAACAATTTCATAATTATAATAAGGACTACCAATGCTCTTCAAACAGCGCTATCCTTATTATCCTTATTAAGAAATTGCTGTTTCTTCCTTGAGAAATAGGGGACTAGAATAATGAGTCTCGTTCTTAGAAACTCGAGCGTTTGGAGTCAGAGGCCGTAGGTTCAAATCTTGATTTTGTTACTCCTATCTATGTGACCTTTTGTGTTGTGTTGAGTCATAATCACATCCAACTCTGACCCCATTTGGGGTTTTCCTGACAAAGACATTGCAGTTGTTTGCCATTTCCTTCTCCAGTTCATTTTAAAGGTGAGGAAACTGAAGTAAAGATGGTTAAGTGAGTTGCCCAGGGTCACACTGCTTATATGTATCTGAGGACAGATTTGAACTCTGGTCTTCCCAACTCCAGGCCCAACACTCTATGCACTGTGAGACGTAGCTGCCCGTATGTGACCTTAGATAAAACATTTAATCTCCCTGAGCCTCAGTTTCCTCATCTGTAAAACAAATGATTTGGCCTTGAAGACATCTAAGGGCTCTTCAAGCTCTAAATCACCGATCTATGATCACAATTCAAGACTAAAAGTCAATCACTGGCACAAAAAAAAGCAATGGACTCAAAGTCAAATGACGTGAGCTTGACTTCGGGCCTTTGCTCCTTGCTACCTGTGTGACTTTGAGCAAATCAAAGCCCCTCTCTTGATTCTTAATTTTCTCATCTGCAACATGTGTAAATGATGTCAAAACCTCCTTCCATGTCTGAATTCCTGTGACCCTCTCCAGAGCAAATTTCCTTTTTCCTAAAATATTTAAAGCCAACAAATAATGAAAACGTATTCCAAAGATATATATATATATACAGTAAGATATGTTTTATGGACATGACTTTAAAAATTTAATGGGGAAGAAAAGGCATTGATACAATGACAAAACGTGCTGGAATAGAACATCCAAGAATGCTAGCATAGCTATATTTAAGCAAATAGGCAGCACAGGATGGTGTACAGAGAGGTGTCAGCACTCTGGGTTGTCTGACCCTGGATGTCCTTTAGAGAAAAGCCTCAGGACACTAAGAGCTTAAGACCATAAGTTACAGAGCTGTAGCCAACCTGTGTTAGTGGAGGTAGCTTCTTCACTGGGGAACTCCCTACACTACGAAATAGTTCAATAAACTATATTTGTAGGAAAATAATCTTTAAAAAATAGCACTAAACAGCAACAGAAGAGTCTGTTTAATTTGTTTTTAATATCTCTTATTAAAGTATTTCTAATCCTTCCATAAAAGTACATCACAGTTCTACAGTTTATTGCAAACAGATTTCTTATCTGTCGATATTCAAACTATAAAACATTATTCAATTATTGGCACTATTTACTCTACAACACAATGGAGAATGTTTCTTTAAATAAAGAAAAAATAGCAACTCAAGAGGGGAAAATGTCAAACAAAAGGTCCTTTTACCAAGACAATTACATATCTATACCAATAGTTACATTAAAAATGCTAATTTCTGAACAGGCACAGGATTAAAAAGTCATGATGAAAGTTAGCCAGGTTTTGTCCAGAAATGTAATATATACTGAAGTTTATTATTATTATTATTATATTTTAGCAAATCCTAGTTTGCCAAGCTTCAGAAGGCAAAAGTCTAAAAGTATAAGTTTCAATGTTGTCCACCTAGTCTTCTTGCCCAGAAGAATCTGGTGACTGGTACTACTTCGCAAGAGAGCACACCGTCACCAATGTTTTTCTTGTTAATTACTCCATCAAAACAGCAACATTCGTGTCCTTAAGATGCAAGGCCTAGCAAGAAGCCTCCCACAAATCCACTGGATACCACTATGTTCTGTTTGATAAATTCTGTTGACTAAAAAAAGAAAAAAATCTTTTCATTAATTGCATACTATTAAAACATAAATATTACTTGACATTTCTAGCTTTATTCACTTTCAAAGAAAATGAGTTCTCACAGAATTCAAATTTTAGAAAAATTTCAAATTTTAGAAAATGAGAGACATAGGTATTTACAAAAGTACAAGATCTTTATGCTTCCATTAGTGCAGCACCCTTAGCTTACTGTAAGGAACCATAGGCACCAGGTGGATAGTACATTGAGTATTGTAAGACTGTCCTAAGAGACTGTCAACTCAGTTCACAAAGATCTGTGGTTTAATCAGCATGGGTATAAAAATAACAACCCTTCTAATGATTTAGAAGATGGTCTTCAAGATTTACTGTGCCCCTAG
Source organism: Gymnobelideus leadbeateri (assembly GCA_011680675.1). Taxonomy (NCBI): domain Eukaryota; kingdom Metazoa; phylum Chordata; class Mammalia; order Diprotodontia; family Petauridae; genus Gymnobelideus; species Gymnobelideus leadbeateri. The sequence goes on from WOXC01007526.1 coordinate 406,947, forward strand.
AATTCAGTACCATGCCACAAAGCTGGTGATGAAACCATTCAAATTAGCTGTTTCAACCCATTAAAGTCCTACTCCAATATTAACTATTAAGTTCCCACATTGTGCACACTTTCTTTTTATTGGGAATAAAAAAGAAATATTATGGTGAAAAAGCTTTAGATAAGCAACTATTAGGTGCTCAAATACACTTAGCAAAACAGTTAAGTCTTTTAGGATCCTTGACTCCAAGATAAGACATGATACTGAGCACGGGACACAGTGACCAAATTTTTAGTACCACTGCTTTTGGAAAGGATATTGACTGTCTAGATCAAATTGAAATCTCTGTCATTCCCCTTATCAAAATGTCTCCCTGATCTCTATTGTCCTACCTTTTCTGTCTCCATCTAATAAAATGTAAGCTCCTTGAGGGCAAGTCCTATTATACTTTCTTGTATCTGTAATTCACTTTTAAAAATTCCCCCATATAAAGGAGTATTTTCTCTTACCTCTTCGATGATGGTATTAATTTCAGGTGCAGCTTTATTTGCTCTTTTTTTAATCTGTCTTTTTGCTTTGTTTACATCTTTTTCAACTCTCTTCCAGTCAACTTGCACATAGCCACTATGACTAGCAATCTAGGAAAATTTAACAAGATGGTAAAATGGTATTAAACCAGGCAATTTGCTAAGACCTTCATGAAAGTTCCACTGATGTTGAAATTATTACATTAGGTTATTAAATAGGTCTACTGATGGTGTTTATGTATAGAAAGTTACTCCTATAACACTTCCTTTGGGGAAGAGAGTTGGACATTGTGAAAATACAGACATGGGAGTATTCAATTGCTTATCTGAAGGAAAAAAGAGTTGATAAGATCTTTCCTCACTCTATAAAAGCCCATCTTAAGTTAACTTCCTTCTAAAGCTGGATTGTAAAAATGTGGCAAAATTATGCTCTACCTAGTTTTTCACTGCATAAATCCTTTAAGTACAATTATAAGTAAATGCATATGACATGCAAAAAAGAATGTAACAGGGTAGAACTGAACTACCATTATATTTGTGAATGAGAAATTTGTGTATAAATAGGAACACTTTAGAATACTCAAATAATGAAATCAAAGATAAGAATCAGAGGAGCAGTAAATAACCAAGCCATATCATCTGTTAAGAACCTTTTCTTAGAATACACTCTATGTAAATCGATTCTTTGGGTTTTTCAGACAATGAAAATATCTGATGTCATACACAAAAGATGATTCTGAATCCTGCATTTTCTTCTATCAATGTCACTCTCTGAAGAACACATTTATGCAACTTTATATATATTTTTTTATTGCGTCACTAAAAACAATGTAAGAATACATACTGTGGAGATCAAGTAGAAGGGCAAATCTTTTTTTGGCAGCCAGCACCCAAATGATGATAAGCTCAGTGTTTAGGAATTTGTTCAGTCTAAATGGAAAAGCTTTGCTACTTGAGTCAGGTTTTACAAGATTTCTATTTGTTTCTGCATCTACTTTCTGCTTTCTGATCATGCAGAGCCTATGAGGGGGCATATCTATTCTGCGCATGTATTTGGCTATAATTTTTACTTTTCAGTTACAAGGAATCAAAATGTTTCCTATACCAGTTTTCTTCCTGCCAACTAACTTCACTCAAGTGTAATTGTTAAAAATACCTTAAATTACAAATTTAGCAGTTCACAAAATATTTACCATTTGCTCAAGATGTATAAGGAACTATCATACAAACAGTAGATGATGTTTATATTTTAGAATTTACCAAGTACTTTAAGATACAAATGAAACATGCTAAACATTTAAACCTCATAATAACTCTGTAAGGTAGATACTATAGCTATTATCTTCAATTTTTTAAACAAATTAAGAACCTGAAGCTTACAGAAATTGAGTAATTTTCCCATGACCACATCACTTGCATCTCAGGAAGAATCTGAACCTAGACCTTCCTCCTGAATTACCATATTTTCATTTTCTCATTATCTCCAGTGTGTCTATGTAAAACAGCAAAATTATCCATTATATCATTTTATATACACAAAGAAACACAGTCAACATAAAATTATAAAGACTGGTTCTATAAGTCACATAAAACATTACAGTCACAATTTTTGTATCTTTCATTTGTATGTACATGTATTTTATACATAAAATATATAAGTAGCCATTTATACAGCTAGTTCTCCCATTTGATAGATATTCCAATCCAGGTATGGAAGATGATGTTAACAATGGCCTACATTACTGGGAATACAGTAGAGCTACGAGCTAAAATATTTATTCTCATTCAGTCATATCTTAACATAGTAGTCTAATAGCAAAGTGACTGTCACAGGATAAAATTTCACTAAACCTACCCCTGGGGGGTGGTCTGGTCAAATCTTAGTTTTATGTGTTCTAACAGGAAGAGACATGATCTAGTTCCAAAATACCTAATAGTATCCAACTTGGCCTCAAACCATATCTAATATAGAAAATACAAGGGGCGGCTAGGTGGCACAGTGAGTAAATTGTCGGCCCTGGAGTCAGAAGTACCTGAGTTCGGATCCGGCCTCAGACACTTAACACACACACAAACAAAAAACCTAGCTGTGTGACGTTGGGCAAGTTACTTAACCCCAATTGCCCTCCAAAAAAAAAAAAAATACAAAGAAGGATAGGTCAATCAGTGGGTTCAGGGTTCAGCTCCAATTCATGCTCATAACCACAATGTATATAAAATTTTTCCAAATTAGGTCAAGTATCAAGATGGGGGGAAAAAAAACCTGGTCCAGCTTCTAACGGGGTAGAAAAATTGTATATATTTAGTGATAAATAATTAGCGAACATCTGCCACATAATTTTTGACATGAATAGCTAAGAAGCATTTGTGTCTACCAGCAACGTAGATCAGTAGATATTATTCATTAACATAAGTCTATAGCTCAAGTGATCTGAAAAATCTTTAGTTTTCAGATCCTTAACTGTCTTGAAGCAGCTAGTGCCTCAATGCTCTGAATACTTCCATACCAGGATGAATGAATGAAAAAGTATTCATTAAGTGCTTACTATGTACTAAGCACCAACGTCTTATGAATTGGCATATATGAATATATTAGTAAGGTCCAGAGATTTTCAATGGGAAACCACAGAACCACATCTAAAGCTAAACAGCACTGAATAATATACAAACTATGAATGTGTACACACTCATTGGAAAAGGATATGAAGAAAATATGTGACCTGCCCTTCACTACTATACTGGGCCACCATGTTGACTTGATCTGGAGAAGTGAAGCTGTATATGGAAACTGCTGAATCCCAGGAAGCCAGCTGAGCTCAGGCAACCAACTGATGCTAGATAGAGGCCAGTCAAAATGAAGAGGCTAAAGGGTTTTATACTGAGACAGAAAAAGGGACCTGGATACTCCAATTTAGGGTAAGCAAATCCCTACCACCTTTGAACACTAATTATGAAAGTCATATATTTCTCTGTTCCACTTAGCAATACTAAGTGGACTAGATGATCTTTAAGGTCTCTTCCAGATCTAAATGTACATGGATGTGCATAAAAGACAAAAAAAGCAGGTCATCAGGGCAACCCTGGGTTGGGGTTTTGCAAAGGATTATCCCATGGACAGGACAGAGAGAGAGACAAGGAATTCAAGGGGGCTGATAGTATGTTGCTAAGTGGTCAGACACATGGTAAAGAAGTGAGGTCAAAACTGGAGTTATTAAAAACTTGTTTTTAAAAAAAAAGTTGATTAAGGCTAAGCTTAGGGGTTGGCATAATTCTTCTGTGTGAATATTCACTGGTCATTCTAGCTATCTTTGCCTCTATCTGCATGGCCCACTTCATCCTCTGGGTAAAATCCACATGCTACAATCAGCCTGCATCACTATGTTTTTAACAAGAGCTAATGATAGTTTTGAGGAGAAATCTTTGCTATTAGAATATAAGAATCTTAAGACAATTCATACTCAAACTGTATTATCTATAAATCAAAGTATTCAGTAGGCTTAAAAGAAATTTAACATTCTACCACTTCTTTTAGTTCCTCTAAGTCTGGTTTTCATGGTTCCATGTTTATAGTGAAACTATATTTACAGCATGTAAATTGTGTTCTTTTTACCTTCGTGATATAGGACAAACATAGGGAGTGAAAAGGCTGGAATAGCAAATATGGATGCAGATTAATGCATATTTCACAAATGGATAAAGAATTTCACAGCTTAGATTGTTAAAAACTATTTGTATGTTGAGCAAAAAAAGGGCAGGGGTGGAGCGTATCTCTCTGCTCTTTGTGGTTTCATAGAAGAACCGCCAATCCTGTCCATATTTTCAAAATGCAACACTTATATGCTGCAAGATATGAAAACTGGTTACTGAAAACTACTGCAGATCTGAGTGAAATGGAGAAAATGCCTAATACTTAATAGACAATGAAGTTTAAAAGATAACAATACACATTCTAAAGTTTAGAAGACTCATGGAGCCGTTTTGTGATTATCTGAGAAGTATCGAGTGATGGATCACTGACTGCCTCTTCGCTCATTCTCCCCAGCTCTCCACTCTAAGGAGGCTCCCCACTGCCGCTTCCAGGCTCTCCCCCTACTTCCATCACTCTGTAGCCACTCGTCCTTTGAAGTTCACTTTATTCATCTCTACCACTCAGTCAAAATCCTGGTGGCTGTTGTCTACAGACCTCCAGATTAAGTCTCCTTTTTTCTTCAATAGGTTTCAATAGATAGTTCAGTTTTTCTCAGCTCTCCACCTCCCGCCCTCATACTAGGAGACTAACTTCAAAATGATCTTCCCTCAAGTAATTTAATCACTCAGTTCCTCAACCTACTCATTTCCCAAGGCCTACTCCACCTCACCTCATCTTGCCAGCACCACAAAAGTACTGCCTCTATGTTCAAGACCTCCAAGTCCCCCTACTCAACAATAATCTACTGTCTTTTCAGCTCTTCCAAACGTGTTCGTTCCTTCTCAAACTTCCTATGGATCCCTCTCCTCCCAACTCTCTCTTAGCTGAGAACCTCGTCCCATACTTAACAGAAAAAACTGAGGTCATTTGCTGTAAACTTCTTCTTGCTCATCTATCACTCGGTGCCTCCTGCCACTACCTCCTCCTTCACCCCTGTCTCACATGATGAAGTGACCTTACTCCTTACCAAGGCTAACTGCTTCTACTTGTACAAGAGATCCCACTCCATCCCAACTCCATCAACAGAGTGACCTCTCTGTCATTCCTATTATCTCACTTATTTTCAATCTTTCCCTCTCTACTGGTTCATCTCCTACTACAATAAACATTCCCATGTCCCCCATCTGGGAAAAAACTCTCACTTGATCCTTCCATCCCTACTAAGTATAATACGATTTCTCTTCTGTCCTTTGTATCTAAATTCCTTGAAAAGGCCATCTATTATAGATGTCTTCACTTCACAACCTGGCCTCTGGTCTTATCATTCTACCAAAACTGCTCTCTCCAGAGTCAGTAATTATCTCTTAGTTGCCAAATTCAGTGGCCTTTCCTTCCATTCTGATTCCCTGTGACCTCTGCTCTGTAGCCTTTTACACTGCTAATCACTCTTCTCTCTGGGTTTTCAGGACACCCCTCTCTCCTGATCTTTCCCAGGTCTCTGACCGCTCCTTCTCCATCTCTTTTGTGGGACCCTCCTCCAGACCACCTCCTCTAACCATCGGTGTCTCTTAAAGTTCTGTACTGTCTACTCTTCTCCCTCTACACTACTTCATTTGCTAAGTTCATCAGCTTCCACAGATTTAATCACCATTTTCAAAGCTGATGATTCTCAAATCTACCTTTGCTGACCTCTAATCTTGCACCTCTACTGCCTACTGGAGGTTTCTGGATCATCCTTTACATTTCTTAATACTCAATGTGTCTAAAATGGATTTTCTCCTGAACCGTGTCCTCTTCTTACTTTCCCTATTACTGCAGAAATCATTACCATCCCCCCAGCCCCTCAGGCTCACAACCTCGAAGTCATGCTGGATTCCTCACTACCTCACCCCTATCCAAGTTTTTGTCAAAGTCTGTTGATTTCATCTTCACATCTCTCCAACAGTCCCCTTCTCTCCTGTAACAATGCCACCACTCTGTACAAACCCTCAATCACCTCATGCCTTATTATTGGTCATTCTTCCTGCCTCAAATCTCTCCCCCCTCCAGTCCATCTTCCAATCAGCCACTAAAGTGATCTTTAAGTGCAGGTATGATCATGTCATCCCCCTACTCAAATTCCAGTAGCATCCTACTGCCTCCAGGAGCAAATACAAATGCTGTTTGATATTCAAAGCCCTTCATAACCTAGCTCCCTCCCAGCTTTCCAGTTTTCTTATACCTTACTCCCCAATATGTACATTCTGATGCAGTAACACTGGCCTTATAGCTGTTCCACAAACACTTCATCTCTCAGCTCCTGGGTAATTTCTCTGGCTGTCCCCCATGCCTGAAGTGCTCTCTAGCTTCTCTTGTTCACATTGAGTGGTGTGTATGTCACGTCCTCCATTATACTATGACTTCCCCCAAAAGGTGGGATTGTTTTCGCCTTTCTTTGTATCCCCAGCACTGAGCATGGTGGGTGCTTAGACACAGTAGCTGCTTAATAAATGTTCACTGACCTGAACTTCAGTGAATGGTTTGTATGCATGTATGAAATAGAGATGGCTGTCTCTTCTGAAAAGTGCACATCTTTATAATTGTTTTGGAAATAAAACAAAGAATGCTCATTTTTCATTTCACTAATTGTTTAAATTCACTCACCTGCTGGACTTTAGGAACGGCTGTACAAAACTAATAACAAAATTTTGTGATCACCTACCTGCAGGAGAAGAAAGCCACCACCCACTGCAGTTGCTGCAAGTTTTCCAACTTTCTGGAATAAAAATCCTGCACACCTTAAATAAAAAAGAAGTAGAGAGAAGGGAAAGATTAATTTTGTCTGACTATAGAAAGGCAGCTTTCCATTCCGTATTCCTGGGATATAGGATATATGTAGGATAAAAATTCTAATTCCTTCTCCTGGGAAACAAGATCCTGTACATGCCAACCCATCCTATCCATTACCCAATCTCTATTCTGCAAAAGGCAGACTGGCCTCTTCTCACATCATTCTCATACCTAACTTTGCTTATGCTATTGTGACCCCTTACTTAGGTTGCTTTCTATCTTTATCTCCCAATCTAAAGATCCCTTAAAAAGGTCCAGGTCAGGCAAGCTCTATCTCGTCCAGGAAAATCTCCAAATTTACTTAAACCCAGAGATCTCTGCCTTTTCTGAAATACTACAGAACTTAATCTCTGTAGAGATTAATCGCAGCCCTTAAGATAAGGCAGCACTATTAATACTATCCATTGTAACCTTCTAATATAAAATCCTTCCATTACTTTTCTTACATTGTTTTCCCTCATTATGACCTCTAATCTCTCTACCCTTCAAGTGCCTTCCCTGCCCCTACTTCACCTTGTTCCCTTCTCAGTCTCAATCCTTTAGTGACCCAATTTAACTCTACACTCTTGAATCCCTTGCTTCATCATGATTTGTCTGGATTAATCCTACCATCTTCTTTCTCCAATCCTATTCACATGCTGCTTGTTCAGCAGATCTGGAGAAAATGATGTAATCACAATGATTGGGTCAAATTTCTCTAATGCCAATTGGACTCTTATTACAGCATGGATCAATCCTTTTACTCCATTCTATTCTCTATCCCATTCTCCATAGCAGATATTATAAACCTTTTCACTTCTAAAAACTTTTATTATCAACCTTCCTACAATATCTTGACATTACCTTCCTATTTTCTCTTCCTTTATTCAGGTTTTAAATAGAGAAGTGAACCTTCTTCATGTCAGTAATAGCTGTTCTACAAGTAATATTTTGCATTTACCCAAGCCTGCCTCTATCACCACTTCCCTATCACAATCTTACCCTATTTACTGTTTCCTTCCCCATTATCTATAAACTTACTCAAATCTCACTCATTCTGAGAATCCCTCACTAGACCATACCTATCCCTGCAAGCTATTATCATTTATATCCCTTTCTCAACTAAACTTAATTTCCTTCACTTCCTTCTCCTCCCAATCTCTTCTAAACTTTCTACAATTGATTCTACAATTGACTTTATCATTCAATTGAAACTGTCCATTCCAAATGATCTCTTAATGGCCTTTGGCAAGCCACACATCCTCCTTCACTTCTCTGTACCATTTGACACTAAGATATATTCTCTCATCTCTATGTTCTCTCTTGGTCTTCTACCTGTCTGAATACTTTTTACTCAGTTTCCTTTGGTGGATTATCATCTACAACATGCCCCCCTAACTGTGAGTATACTCCAAAGAGCTGCCCTAGGCCCTCTTTTCTTTTCTCTCTATAATCTATCTAATAATGATGACTACATCTATTCCCGTGGGCTTGTTATCTTCTACATTAATGCCTCCCAAATCAATATTTCTAATTCAAGTCCCACATGACCCACTAAACAACTCAATATGTTCAAAACTGACCTCCCCTTTCCAAGTCCAAATCCAAATATCATTCTACTGAGGTCACCATTATCCTTCCAGTTTGCCACCTCAGTGTCATCATCAACTCTTCACTTAATCAGCTGCCAAACTCTGTCATTATACCATCCCCCTTCTGTCTACTCACAGAACCACTACGACTGCTTAGGCCCACATCACCTTTCATCTGGACTACTATAATGGCTTACTAAGGGTATCCCTGCTTCCAGTCTCTTTCCTCTGCAAACCAGCCTGCACAACTGCTAAAATAATTTCCCTAAAGCACAAATCTGACCATGTCATTTCTCTATTCAATAGATTCCAGCAGCTCTTTATTATCTTCAGGACTGAATATAAACTCCTGTTTGGTACTTGAAAACTGTCATAACTTTTCAACACTATTATTGCATATTCCTGCCCTCTACACACACTGCAATCCAGCCTCATACTTGGTATTCTACCTCTCACCTCTGTGCTTTTTGTACAAACACCCACCCCCTTACTTTTGTGTAACATCTTCCCCCATTAGATTGTAAACTCCTTGAAAGCTGAAACTATCTTTTTCCTATTTGTATCCCTAGCACTTGTGCTTGGCACACAGCAGACACTTAATAAATATATTTACTGTAAATAAAACTAAATTAAATGAATAAATATTTACTAATTCAGTTTGTTCATTTATTGATTTTGCACTAGCTCTACCTACTTGCTCACCTCCACTCAGAATCCCTGATTCTCTTCAGCTCAAGCACCATGTTCTACAGAAGGCCAATCTTAATTCCCCCCAGCTATAAGGACCTTCCCTCAGAAATCACCTTGCATCTATTTTGTATATGCCATCATACAAAGCTATGTTGTTTCCCCTGCATCTTCCCATTAGACTATAAGCTCCTATAAGGGAGACTATATAAGACTATAAGGGCAGGAGCTATTTTCCCTTTTGTCTTTGAATCCCACAGAACCTAGCCTGGCACATATTCAGCACTCAATAAATCCTTCCAGAGTGCTTATCTCCCCAGTAAGACAGTAAATTTCTTAATATCAGAAACTGTATATTTCTTTAGAATCCTCAATAGCATCCAATATATAGTTTAATAAGTATTTTTGATGATAAATAAAATACCTAAGTTATATATGATCCATAAATTTTAGGATATTTATAACAAATTATCAATTTTTTGGACTATTGTCTAACAGAACTAACAGTCTAACAGAAAGAACAAAATTAAAGTATTTGGTATTTCTTTTTTTTTTTCTTTTTGGAGGGCAATTGGGGTTAAGTAACTTGCCCAAGCTTACACGGCTAGGTTTTTTTGTTTGTGTGTGCATTAAGTGTCTGAGGCCAGATCCAAACTCAGGTCCTTCTGACTCCAGGGCCCTCACTCTACTCACTGCCACCTAGCCACCCCAGTATTTGGTATTTCTATCAGTTTAGTTCCACATTTAGAGCACAGCTTTGTCACCCTTCCAACTAAATTCTAATCCCATGTGCTAGTAATGTTCTGACAATTAAAAAAGATTTAATGTACACTGAAACTATAAACATGAAAGCAAATCAGTTTTATGATTTGAAAGGTTTTATGTAACAAGTATTTAATATTCTAAATTGCAAGATGATTATAAAAATAAATGTGGCATAGTGAGAAAAGTATGTGATTGGGAGTCAAGCGTGGATGGTTTCAAATCACAGCTCTTCTCATTTGCTGTGAGTCTATAGATATGTGTCATTTATCTCACGTGGTATTCCAGAAAACGTTTTCATTTTGGGGGCCTAATCTTTCTTAGGATAGGTTTCTTCTGCTACAGACAGAGCCCACTTCTCTTTTCTGGCATCCTTTTCTGAAATTGTCTATACATGCTACATTCCATGCTAGGGACCCTTGACTTCTCATGAAACGTCACTAATTAGCTGTCTATAACATCAGAGAAGAATGAGATCCTACTCATCCCTATAAAGCGCTCAGCCCTTTTCAGGCTCTCTTAGGCCATCATGCTACATGGAGTGACCAGGAGTCCATCCAAAACAGGAGCTACTGTGACAAGAGGTTAGTGTAATGATTCCCAAAGGGACAACCTCTTGTAGCACGGACTCTCCTTTATACATGCCCTGAAGATTACCTTACCCCCAAAGGCCCTGACATCTCTAGCTCTTTCATTTTTCCTCATTCTACCTGCCAACCCAGTTTGGAGAATAGATACCATATCACTTCATTTGTTGCCTTTCTTTCCCTCCTTACTCCTCAGCATAAAGTCAAAGTTTTTCCTTAAACACCCCAAACAAAAGTCTACTGGACTAGCCTAATTCTTGTATAAAGTCCCCTTAAGTCTCAAATAGAGTGGAACGAATTGTCTGAACCATCATCAGAGAATCTGAGAGTTGGAAGACACCTTGGTGGTCACTGTAAAAGAAAGGAATCTCCACTATAATATACCTGACAAGTGGTCTCTATTTGAAGACTTTCACTAAGTATGAACCCACCACTTCTCTTAAGGAAGCCCATCTTAATTCTGAATAGCTCTAATTATTAATAAGTTCTTCCTGACCTCAAGTCTCAATTTGTCTTTTCTGTAACAATTTATAACTCATTGCTCTGCCCTCTGGGGTCAAATAGTATAAATCAAGTCCCTCACCCAAATGACAGCCATTCAAATATCTGAAGACAGTTATCACATTCCACCCTTTCCTCCCCACCTTTCCCTCTCCTATGGGCTAACCATGTCCAGCTCCTTCAAATGATCCTTATATTACATGAATTCAAGACCCTTTACCAACCTAACGTCCTCCTCTGGGTACTTTCCAGATAATCTGTTCTTCTTAAAAGACTGTACCACTGAACACAAGTTAACGTCTGATGAAGTCAGAGTACAGAGGCACTATTAGCACCCTATTCCTAAAAGCAATGCCCTACTTAATGTAGTTAAGATTGCATTAGCTTTTTTGTCACATCATGTTGCTCACTCCTATGGAACTTGAAGTCCACTAAAAATCTCCAAATCTTTTTCAGAACTGCTATCTAACCAGGCCTCCCTCATTTTTATATTTATAAAACTGGTCTTTTATAAGTGAGTATAAGACTTTACATTTATCCCTAGTGAACTTCATCTTGTTAGATTCAGCCCAATACTAGTCTGTCAATATTCTGTCACCCAGTGAGTGTATTAACCAGCAAATGTGAGAAGTATACCACCTATGCCTTTATCAGAGTCATTGGAGTCAAGTAAAAATCCTTAGAGTACTCCAATGGAGATGTCCTGCTACAGAGACACCAACTCACTAATAACTACACTGAGTCAGCCAGTTTCCTTACATGAAGAATGGGAAAAATAGTAGCACCACCTCTCACATGGTTTTTGTGAAGAAAATAAAGTGTTTTATGTGTTATTTTTACATACTAAAGGAACCTACATTTTAGTTAAAGTATTTTAGGTAAAAAAATTTTGTTAAATTTTTATGCTGGGTGAACTTAGTTTCCTTCCTTTTTTTCTTTAAGCAAAAATGTCCTTGTTTTATTATTTTCTTAGTAATTGTTGCTAACCTTTTGTTCCTAGCTTACCATTTTGGAGCAGGTTTTAAATTCCCTTTTTTGTAAATAGAATTTTTTTTCTAATTACATGTAAAGATAGTTTTCAACATCCATTTTTATGAGATTTTTGTGAACTCATTATTTTCTAAGAAAATTAATTTTGTTTGTATACTAATTACATTCAAAAACCTTTCAAAACTCCTCTGTTGAGCCTTAAAAGCAACTACAAAAGTATAGTTGTAACAACTGGATTTAACTATATACTAGTTTGCCTCTAATTTGTTTAATCTTTATACCTAGGAATAAGAAAAAAAATCCATCATAAACTTAAGATCTGAACTGACAACTAGTTAGATGTGTGCTTATTAAGTATTTCTGCACACATACTATAGCAAAGTGGCTTAGTGGACTTGAAGTCAGCAAGACCTGGGTTTACAGCCTGCCTCAGCTATTTCCTGATCCTGAATCACTCTAAACAAACCATTTAGTCTCTGTCTGCCTCAACAACCTCATCTGTAAAATGGGGATAACTACACCTACCTCAAATAAGATCATATATGTACAGCACTTTGCAAAACTTAAAACATCATAAAAATGTTTGCTGTGAATATATAATATATAACACAACATGTAACAATATGTAATACAGCTCTCTATAATTAGTGCTCTTCCTGTAGTCCAATATGTGCCAAGAATTTGGCACATGCAAAAAAAGAAATGACATGTCTCTTTTACCAAATGATCAAAGTGTCTGAGTGAGGATGTCTAACTGTTCTTTATGGGTGCATCAAAGTTTGAAATGATGGTAAAGAAACACTACATACCTTGAAAAGAAAGATCTGTTTTTGCTAAAAGACATGACAGATAAACACACAAAGTTGCCCAATGTGAATACAAAATTCAAGATGTGTAGCACTGAAGGAAAAATGCCAACATCTTGTGGGGAAGGCTCCTATTTATACCTTTGTATTTAACTTTTATAACATTTTTAATTTTTAACAGCATAACTATGTATCTAAATCAGCTATGTATACAAAATAATTGAATTATATATCAGGCATTCCATCATTTGTTAATAGATATTCCTATATATTTTAAGACCTCACTGTCAAAAAGATCCAATCCAATGAGCACTAGGTCTGGAATCAGGAAGACCTGAATTCAAATCAGGCCTCAGACACGTACTACCTGTGTTAACCTGGGCAAGTAACTTAACCCTATTTGCCTCAATTTCTTCATCTGTAAAATGAGCTGGAGAAGGAAATGACAAACTGATATCTTTGTCAACAAAAAAATCCCAAATGGGGGTTTTCTGGAGATAAAAAAAAAACTTATCTGGGGGGAAGAAAGAAGCCACTGCCCCAAGGAGCTTTAAAAAAAAAAAATCTGACTAGAGGTTTAATAGCTGGGCAAGTTATTTAATCTCTGTCTGCCTTAGTTTTCTCATTTGTAATATGGGAATCATTGTATCTAACTCCCAGGCTTGTTGTGATGATAAAATAAGAAAACATTTGTAAAGTTTTGCAAACTAAAGTGCTAAATGCTATTAATGTTATTGTTATTATCTCTGCTTTTCTCCCCTTTCCATCTGGCCCCAATTCCTAAAGATAGGCATGAGTTCAGTGTTGGGAAGGGAACAGCGAAAGGTGAGTGGTCACAGAAAAGCATTTACATTCTACTGAAGGTTTTAACATATAAACAGAGAAGCAGATACGTAAAAGACTGACAGAACCTAAGAATTAAAAGAAGCAGGATGAGCTACGACCTGTCAAATGCACAAAAGTATAGACAGAGGGCCAAGTTTAGGGAACAAGTGGATGAGATTGGCTTTAATGTACCGTGTGTGAAAGGAAGTAATGTGAAAAAGCCTGGAAAGGAAGGCTAGAGTCATAGGGGGAAGAGTTTTAAATGCCAGATATAAGCATTTTTTTTATCTAAGGGGGAATAGGAGAGAAAGTTCTTGAGCAGAGTAGTTACATGGTCAAGCCTGGGCCTTAGGAAATGATTTTAAGATTTGTGTGGAGGATAGATTAGAGAGGAGACAGCATGGGAACCAGGTGAGAGATGATAAAGCCCTCAAGTGGGGTTATGGTCATGTAAGGAAATAGAAAGACATGTGAGAGATGTGGAAGCACAACCAGAAAGAATAGAGGAAGAATGAGAGGTCAAGAGTAACTCAAAAGAATTACAAACAAGGTGATTGGAGGGAAGGTTTTGAGTAAACCAAAATGGAGAAATTTGGAGGACAGATGAGTTTGGAGGAAATAGCTCCATTTTGAACCTGAGTCCCAGATACCTATGGGCCATCCCACTGGAGATCCAAAAGGTAGTTGGTAATGAGGGTCTGAAGCTCAAGAAAGAGAAAAAATTTGGATGTGGATCTGGGAATCATCTGTGAAAGAGATGAAGGAGAAAAGAGGACCCAGTACAGACACCACAGGAATATCCACAGATGGCCAGACATTGATCATTTGACAAAGGAGACTAAAAAAGAATGGTTAGGCAAGTAGAAAAGAATTAGCAAAGTCACAAAAACCCTGGGATAAGAGGGGTTTTATGCAGAAGGAGATGGTCATCATAGTCAAATGCTTCAGAAAGGCAAGAAGGATGAGGAATGAGAATTGGTCATCACAATTAGCAATTAAGGGACCATTAGTGGAACATTACTATGCTATACTAAAATAATGATTTGGAATAATGCATGTCAGGTTTTTTTGATATATCGATCATTTTTACTCCTTACTCCATTTCTTTTTCTCTTCCTCTAGAAAATTTTTTTCTTTTGTTGTTCTAAGGGGTGGCTCTTTGGGAAAGAGAGAAGAAAAAAACATGGGGAAAAATCTAGGCAACCTAAAACAAAAAGATAATAAAAATATATCTTTAATAGATTATTAGTAACTTTCAGGAAGAATTTTAGTTCAGTAGTGAGGGTGGAAGACAGATGGAAAGGGGTGAAAAAGTAGGTAAGAAATATAAAATAGCTTTTTTCTAGGAGTAGGGCTGTAAGAGAGATGAGAGAGATGAGATAATAGGTTGAGGGAACATGATCACATGAAAAGTTTTTAAAGTTGGGTAGACACAAGTAAGTTTATAGGCGGCAAAAAAAAAAAAAAAAAAGGTTGGAGAGGAGAGCCTTGAGGGGTTGGCCTGGCTGAGAAGAGACAAGTCTATCCATCAGAGACAAAGGAAAAGAAAACAGGAGTTGGGGATTAGAAAAAAGAAAAAGGAGGCAACTCAAGGCAGTTTAAAGCCATTTAGGGTCATCAGAGCATAGGAAAGGAATGACCTACAAGGCTAAAGAGAAAAAACAACCACTGGGAGGAGTGCAGTAGAGTCAATTAGGGAAGAATAAATATATAGTCACATAGCAGTGAGGACCAGCTAAGACTAGATAAAACAGGTCTGCAATGGACCCTGTCAGCAGGTTTGTATGACTTCCTCCTAGACTTTGAAGGACTAGGTTAAGGAAGAGTGGGGGGAGAGAGATGATGGTGAGGGGTAAAGCAGGGTTGAGGTGTGGCAAGGCTGAAGTGGCAAGAAGACAAGAGGGCAAGTTCTCAAGTAAAAGATTGGGAGTTGTAGCAGAAAGACTGTGAACCAATTAATGAAAGAAAATAAATGCCAACAGGACTTAGAAAGTGTTATTTATTGGGATTTTATGAACTTGAAAGAACACTGAATATAAAAGGAAGAACAGCTGCTGAAAAGATAGCAACAGAGGGAAGATCCAGCATAACAGAAGGAAATTCTCCTGGTCTAAAATATCAGGGGTCTGAATAAAAGATACATGATTTGGGTGACCAGCGATACAGTGTCTTCAGGGGAAAACCAAGTGTCCCTGAGTGCAAGAAGATGAAAGGTTTTGTTAATGAAAATGGAGGTTCCTCAGGACCCAATGGAAAGAGGAAAGAACAGACCGGGACTTGGAGAAGAGCGGGAGGTGTTAACAGAAGGGAGGAGGGACTTCAACAAGCAGCAAGGCCATATTACCCACAAGAATTATAATTTGCAAGCCAAAGGGGGGAGATAATAGTACCTTTTGGCTGGGAGTCCCACCTCAAAGGTCAAGTGATTGGGAAGAAGGGAAGGAAACATTAATTACCTCTATCTCAAAAGTGGAGGGGTAGGGGGGTAGAAAGAAAAGCCAAAGCATTTATCTTAACATGGGCAAAAAGTTAAGATTATCTGAGAATATGAGACTGATTACAATTTTTCTAAGACATAATTAGTAGAAAACACAGTAAGTTCAGCAGTACTAGTGAAGAAATCCCCTGATTACTTCCACTATTCACTTAAAACTCCAAACTAAACTACTGTTAAGTCAAAAGACCCATAATATTGGTTGTGGATTAAAATATTACAATTAGGGGCATTGAGGTGGCGCAGGGAATAGAGCACTGGCCCTGGAGTCTGGAGGACCTGACTTCAAATTTGACTTTAACATTTAGCCATGTGACCTTGAACAAGTCACTTAATCCCAATTGCCCTACTTACCCCCCCCAAAAAAGACAATTAAAAAGATTACAATTATTAGTAATGGCTAATGTGTCTGTTTATTTCCATTTGCATACACCTTACTTTATTGAAAAGGCAGCTCTTTAAGAGTTAACTATTTTTTGGTCCTGACTTGTGATTTCATCTGTCAGCAAACCCCTTCTAAAAATCTAGATCAGAAAATATTCTGCACTTACAGCCCCAAACCATTTGCCTGGAGGCATCCCTGGTCACACAGCCATTCAATTTTAGAAACAGGTCTTAAAATCCAAGTCCCTATAGGGTGTTCAGCCAAGTTCTCTCTCTTAGTTAAGTATAAACAAGTCTTAAAGAGTTAATGACACCCTACAAAATTAAAACATGTCATTCTCACCATCCAGTCACTCCGCCCATTACAATCTGAGTAGCCACAGAGTATTTCTCTACGATAGGTCCGGAGCTGTGGCCAAACACTCGGTTCCACCAGTGGTGTCTTCTTGCATACTCTGTTAAATCCAGCACTTCATAAGAGTCATCATCACTATCATGTTCTTTCAGAGAAAAAAGGAAAACACAGGCATTAAATTCAGGCAAAAGCCAGGAAAAGTTCCTTACATCATGTTCTTTCTTAAAGTATCACTATTTCCAGTAGAATGGTTTCCCTGAGAAACCTTAAATTTTTGTTTTTTTATATCTAATTTCAGATACCAGAGATACATCTTTATATATGTCTATATCTAAAGATACACATCTGTGTGTGTATAAAACTTTGAGTTCCTGCCGTAAAGAACCCATGGGATATTCATTTACCTCCCACAAGAACTCACTGAAATACCAGGTGAAACCCGGAGAAAGTGGAGTGTTCATCATCTGGCCTACACAAGGCATTCCTTAGTGGTAGTGGATGGCAGGCCTCACAGTAAGAGACACAGGAAGGGGAAGAAGATGCCCTTTTGGGGCAAAATGGGGTTTTCTTTTTCAAACCATTACAGGAATCCAGAGTGCCCAGAACCAGAGAAATTAAGATGAAGTGAGGGGTGGAAAGCCATAGGAGCCCTTCTCTAGGGACATCCATATTGTCATATGGAACTCAGACTGAGGGGGAGAGGTGTTGGCGCCTTTGGCGGAGAGGGAGAAGGGGCTGGGGAAACAACAACTACGGGTCTCAGCAGCTAAAACTGCATTAAGACTTCTGGGACACCCTGCAGAGTAGGACAGGCCTATGTGTCTAAAGGACAGAACACTTGGCTCCTGTCCTGGAGGAGGGAGTGGGGTACAAGGAAGCAACGGGGGAAGGGGCCAGAGGGAAGGAGAGACGGGAGGTGGGGGAGGGGCACCCCAAAAGGCCTCAAGGAGACAGAACATTGGGGTTGGGGGCTAGAGGGGGCTGGGGGTCCGTCTGCAGGGGAGGATGGCAGGAGGATGTGCACCAATACAGAAGAGGGTAAATAAAGCTGGGGGGAGGGGCCAGCAGGAGGCCATGGGGAGGGGGTGCTTAGGCAGTTTTGGGGGGCAGGAAGGTTGTGAAGCTGTGTGTTTGGGGACGGGGCAGAGGGTCCATGGCCTCGGGGCCCAGGTAGGAGGCAATGGGGGGAGGGGAAGTAGAGGGATCTCGGTGGCGGGGAAGGGGTCGTGTCTGGAAGTAGCTGGGGACGCTGGGCCGTGGGGGCGGGGGAGGGGGTGACAAGCCCCGTCCTGGGTCCGAAGGAAGGGGGGGGGGGGGGGTTGAGTGCGGAAGGAGCAGAACCGCAGTTTCTGTTTAGATAGCTGTCCTGGGGGCCCCTCGGGGCCGCTCACCTGTGGGACGGGGGTTCCTGGTCGCCATGATCCTGCCAGCGGCCTGTTGTCAAAAAGACCCCCACCCCCGTCCCTATAAATCCCCTCTGAGAGCCGCCCGCCCCACCACTCTAGGGGCCGCTCTACCCTGGGAGCGAGAAGTCCGAACTCTATGGTTGTCTGCCGCTTTATCCAGCCCTTCTTTCTTCTCCCTGACCCCTGCCCCGCCCCCGGCATAAGGCTTCCTGCGCAAGCGTAAACTGTGCGGGGCTTGAGGGAGCCCAGCTGAGTGCCGCATCCGTCCTCGGCCCCGGAGGCTTGTGGGAATTGTAGTCTTGGTGACCCAAGCATGTGAGGATGCAGGACTGACGCTTCCCCAGGGTGCCTGTGTCCCCTTCCCCCTCCCCACTTTCCGCTATCGTTCCGGGGGCCCAGGAGCCCCTTCTGAAAGGAAGTGGCCAGATGTTGGGGACATTTCCGTTCAATTCAATCCGCATTTATTACGCTGGGGATACATAAAGAGGCAAAATGCCGCCAGAATATGACTGGGGAGACACCACGCAAACATATACAAAGCAAGGATGAATTAGAGATAATTAACATCATAATCTATCCACCCCCTTCCATTTTCCTTCCTCGGACTAGTCAAAATTCAGCGCTGGGAGAGAGGAGGGGAAGTGCCCCAAGGAAGCAATTTTTTTTTAAAAACAAACATAAAGCACTTTATGGACAGGGATGAGACTTCAAAAACTGAAGTATCTCTTGAATGATCCTATCACCTTTTTTTCTTTGTTCCTCCCCCGCCCCGCCTCAATCTCTTCAGATATTGACGATATTTCCCTACCAGAGGAGCCCCGGGAAACCTCCACCTAATCCCTTGATTGGATCATTGGAAAGATCTGTGTATTCCCCCACCCTGGGAGACTTCCGTCCTCTCCCCACCCCCACCCCACCCTCAAATAAACATAGATTTTGTTTATGCCTTTTCTGAAAGCCTACAGAGCTCCTCCTAACAAAATAGAGATGTTTGGTTTAAAAGACTGAACTGTAGGGAAAAAGGGCAAGTGGGGTGGGAGTGGTAATAAAACAGGTAGAAAGAAACCCACAGATGAATCAGTGAAACAAATTGCAGCAGAGAACACTGAGAAGATGCGAAGAATGAGGTTGACTGCCCTACGGGATTATGTCTATTAAGAGGGCGAAATGGGAGTGGGATTTGTTTCCCAACCCCCAACTATTAATGTGGTCACAGAAAGTAAGGGAATAATAACAAGTTGTTAAATTGTAAAAGAAAAAATAAATGAGGCCCCACCTGGAGATCCCTTTATGAGGTGCAAACAAATTCCTATGCTGAATCTGAAAAGGAGCCTGGCCATTGGCTGAGAAATAGTTGGCCACACCCGTAGGCCTTACAGCCAGGCCTGGAATTTCTGGAGCACTAATTTTGAGAGTTGATCCCTAGATTCAATAGAGATCCATTCCACATAATTTTAAGCTTTGACCCCTGGATTGGAGAGAAATCTATTTGGTGGACATGCTTTTAGAGTTGACCCCTGATTCAAGGACAAGCAAAAAATGAGAACTTTGAGAAGTTGGACCTGGGAGTTTAGTTGAACTCAAAAACAAAGACCCTGGATTCCACACTAAGAGAAAGAATATTCAGGGTCTGTAATATTTGGAAACCTACAGTTTACCTTGGCCATACGTATACTCCACTATAATTATGCTTTTTTAAGTTTGTGCCCACTGTACCCACAAGATACTATGTTTATTTGGGGGAAAAGCAAGTTCAAGGTTTACACAAGGAAAATTATAGCTAGCTATTATATCATTTGGTGAAGCTGCTTCTTTGAGCCAGTAGTTTGTTTTTGAGAAGAACACTAGATGGTGGGAAATGAGCCATATCTTAAGAGTGTTCTTTAGAGTACCCTATGTCCTCAACCTGCAAACTAGTGAGTGAGAAATGAGGAATGGTGTTGATCTGATCACCAAGCCAACCGAACAAGTTCAAGTAGAGTCTCACCCTGAAAAATGTTTGGAAGTCCTATCAGAATAGCAACTCAACTGTACATTTAAGCAAAACAGTATTCACTAAAGGAAAAGGCTAAATCTTGGTTTGCTGTTCCAGATTAATTTTTACCTCAGATCAATATTCTGCCTTAGCTTTGCTGAACTTTGCTTTTCAAATTCTGAGCTATCAATGCCAAGACATTTGTGCTACTGAAATATTAACCCACCTTCCTGAAGAAAGCAAATCTAAGATTGTTTGGAGATGGCATTCATTTTAAACCCGAAAAGCAGAGTACTGTGTCAGTTTGGAGAGAGAAAAGTAAGTTTAAGGTTGTATTACGGAAAGAGGGAGGCTGTGTGGAATGAACAGGGAATTCAGACCTACTGTGCTCTTAAAATTCTCAGAAATAGATGAAATGAATTTTTTTCTCACTTTATTCAGTGTTTTTAATTTTTTGATGAATTTGCTTGGATTTATAGTAAAATGATGGATATGTGTGGCTCTAAAGTAGGCTAGCAGGAGCTTATATAGTATATGTATTTATACTATATACAGTATAGTACATAAATCTATGTAAAAATGAAAATGGGTTGCTCCATAAAGGAGAGCCTGCTATCCTTAGAAATTTTCAAGAAGAGATTGAATATGTTAAGTTCTTTACCCAGATGCCCCATGGGAGTGTATAGAACAAAGAAGAGTATAGATTACAAAGCCAGGTTCCAGGAGAAAAGGTCACCATACAAAATGGTAAAACTATATATATATATATATATATATATATATATATATATATGTCAATTTTTCTTCTCTGGATTTTAACAAACTATCCTTCCTATACATTTGGTAATAATACAATAATAGAGGATGTTTTTATTGTGGATTAAAGTATATGAAGGATTTCTAAATACCTTTTGCTTTTGATCCTCACAATAACCCTACAAAAATAAAAAATATTTTTTAAATGATAAAACCAACCTACAAGGGTTATGGCTTGGCTACAGTTTATAAACTGAGTGAAATCCAGGTCTTTGTGACTCCAAGACCAGTTCCCTACACTATGCCATGAAATGAACTAGATTATCTTGTTTTAGCTTGGAAATTTTACAATGTTATATTCATTAACTAATCAGTTTACTATATGTCAGCTTTCTGTAAGGGTCATATCCCTTTTAGACCAGCAAATTTGAATTTACAAGACCCTTTCAGATATGAGTGAATTATTCCATTACTTGTAGGCAAGGATTTTCTCCAGTCACTCATTTTTACACAGCAATGGAAAAACGTTAGAACTTTAAGAGGTATTTGGTAATTATGCCAAATTATTTCATTAGTGACCTACCTTGCTGAGATGAAGATTTGGGAAATGTACTATTGATTGTCACTCTAAATTGGGGTGAGGTCTCTTAGCACTGAGGGGGCCCAACGCTAAACAAGAATTGTCAAGGGAGTAGAAAAGAGGAAACTTCTTTCAATCTAGGCTACCTTGTGCAAGTAAGTATCCTCAGCTGAGTGTTGTAAGTGACTTAAACTGGAAGTAGTCGAGGTTATAATTACCCATCAGGAAACAAGTTCAGGGAATCCAAAAGATTCTATGCTGTCCGAGGAGCAAACTGACTAACCTAGCAGTCAAAACAACCCATCCAGCAGAGGCCAAGGTCTGTTATGAACTTCTTGAAGAATCTACCAAGTGATTTCCTGCTATTCTGGAGAGAGAAGACATCAAGACCCTACAATTCCAGAGTTGTGAATTGTTTGGGCCATATGTGTTCCCTTCATATGTATCCTCACTAACAATTATTTTGTTTACAACCACTCTCCCTCATGGACTCTGTGTTTGTGAGAACACATGCCCTAGACTGAGGAGGAGGAAAGGGTATATATTTTGGTAGAAGTTTCTTGGGCAACCCAAATGCAAGTTTGGAGAAGGGAAGAATTGGAAGAGTATATAGAAGTGTTAAATTTCAATGAACCTACAGTGTTTCTACGGGGAGGGTGAACACAAGGAAACCATGACTAACTGGAATTCAGCCCTTCCATTCAAAGACATCTAATCAGAAAGTGCTAGACTCCTCCACTCCCCCCCAAAAAACCCCCAGATGTACACAGGTAAACCTGTAAGATCTGTGTATCTTCAGATCATGTAAACATCTACACCAAAACATATTTTGAGGATTTTTTACTTCCAGTGAGTCTAGAGGTCATATCCCCATTGGGGGATAAATATTTACATTTGCTAAATTGAGAGGAAGGAGCTTCCCAAATGAAGATGGACTATGGCAGTAAAATCTTGTATTATACCACACATCACATGAAAGGTTGAGAAACTTGTCCAAGAGAAAGAAAAATAAACTTCAAAGGCCTGGGAGCTCACCTGATTTAAAAGCCATTGAAAACCTATGTACTATTTCATCAGTGCTAAACTTTGAAAAAATGTATTGTTCATGTTTGTCATGGGTATGTGCTTAATATCCAATGTGATAAAAAGATGTTTCGATGTGAATAACAAATGTGTCAGAAATTTCAGAAATTCTGTGTTGAATCACATAAACAAGATTGCAGCAAAATAAGGACATGTTGCCTGTTTAAAGTTGTAAGGCTTATAATTTATTAATAAATGTAATCATTTTACTTATTACACTTAATTTTAATACCGCCTGTATCTGCATTTGTGTGTATCTGTAAGAGAAGGTTTTGATATCTGGCCCAGACATGGAGGGCTGGGGTGGAGGGCAGTGGGGTTTGGGGGGTATGGGCAGGAGTTAAGAATTTTTAATCTTAGTTCTGCCTGGCTTTTGTTTTAGTTGGCTATGGTGGCTCTGACTAAAGAGAAATTGTCAAAATCATAAAAATATGTTTCATGATAAAGAATTATTATTATATGTAAATTGCAGCATAACTTTATCAAGGAGAGATTTGGGGGTATGGTTGTGAAGGGTTTTGAAAGCCAAAAGATTTTAATTTTGATCCCAGAGCTGATAGGGAGCCCCTAGAATTTATTGAGTGGAGTGAGGGTAAGTAACACAGTCAGATCACTTTCATAATTCAGTAGAGGATGGAATGCATGGAGGAGACTCATGGTAGCCAATCAGCAAGCAGTAAAGTGAGCTTACACCAAAGTGGTGGCAGTGTCATAGATGTTACAAAGGCAAAAATCAACAGGTTTTGGTAACTGACTAGATATGGGGAAGGATGTTATTGTTGGACGGACTCCACTTTGCCCTTCCCTTCATTGATTTGTAAAGCAGACAACTCAACCTTCCCTTTCCTTCATTGATTTGTAAAGCAGACAACTCCACCTTCCCCTCCCCTAATTGTTCTGTAAACAAGCACAACCCCCAACCCTTCCTTTCCCCAGATTGATCTGTGGGCTGGAGTCCCAGCCTGGGGTTTCTCACTGACGGGGAAATTCAAATGTATACTGACCAATCATTGTAGTTTCAGCTTACATCACTGTAATTTCAGCTTATGCAACCTGCCTATGGAACCTCTATAAAACCGGCACAGTGTCTGTACAAAGTTATTGTCTGATTTGCGCATGTACCCCAATAGTCCCGCGATATTAAAATCCACTTTTTAAATTTAATCTTGGGGTCTTCTGTCTCGATTTATTGGGGTATAACAGTTATATATTGGATATGGTGGACAAGGATGATGACACCTAGGTTATAAGCTTGGTTGACTGGGATGGTGGTGATGCCCTCAGGAGTATAAGTAAAGTCCAGACTGTAATGGTGAGAGAAACAATTATTAAATAACCAATAATTGGGGAGATCCAAGGTTTTTCCCTTCCAATTTCCTTATTCTCTCTGCTAGGTCAAGCCAGCATCAGAAAGACATCATTGATGAGATTGGATTAACTTTCTCTTCAATTTTATTCAGACCCCACCCAAGTGAGAAAGCCCAGGTTTTCTTCTCTGGTAGGTTCTTTGTCTAGATTGCCTGAGGCTGAGGGTGGCCTGGGAGCAGGAGAGATCAGAGTCCCCCCTACTCCTCTCTAAGTCCATCTCATTAAAATATACATTCTTATTGTTATTCAGAATTGATTTGCCACCCTCAGGAATACCCCCTCTTTCTAGGACAAGTAAGCATTGAGTGGGTTCCTTAAGGGATCTTTGGCCATTGGCCCCTTTTATTAATTATCCACTAGCATAATCAATCTCTACAACTATTCATATCTCACACTGGCATAATTGAAAGCATACTAGATCTATAGTTAGAAGACTTGTGTTCTACATATAATCTTAAACAAGTCACATCTCTAACTCAAGTGATTTACTCATACATAAGTGTTTGAATACCACATCCATATCCAGTGAAATAAGAGTTTGTGGACCTGGAGTTAGTAAGACATTTGTTCAAATCCAGTCTCTGAGAACACAGTGCCAGCTAGTGTGACCCTGGGCAAGTCACTTAACCTGTTTGCCTCAGTTTCCTCAATTCTAAAATGGGGAAAATAATAACATTTACCTCTTGATTTTCACCTCTAAAGCTTGGCACATGGTAGTCACTCAATAAATGCTTGTTTCTATTTCTTCCCTTCTTACTTGATCGAGGAGAGGATCAAATCTGACTTAGTTGAGTATTGGGAATCTAGGTAAGCAAGCAACTGAGGCCATTTATTGAGAAAGGCTATAATACTTCAACAGCAGTGTAAGTGTTAAGGCAGGAATAATGTGCTTCCTCTCCTCCCCCATAATGTAGTCACAAGGTTATTCAGTATGGTAATAGGTGGTAAATTACCTACAAAATGGCAACTGGAACCACACTTTATGAGGTATGAACAAACCCCCAAGGGCTTTAAATAGCTAAAGACTTGACTTTGAGGCTTACAGACTCAGAGCTGTATGTGGAAGAGAGCCCCAGAGGGTATAGAAGGAGGTGAGCTCCCTCTTCTGTCCCCCACCATTGACCATGGCATCTAGAAGAAGGAGTTTAAGAGATCATCACTTTTAGCCACAATTGAGAGAATGATACAGTCCAGACAGGAATGGATACAGAGAGAAGAAAAAAGCATCTTCAAAGAATGGGACCCTTCAGAATAAATATAAGAACTGGCTATGAAAAAGAGTTGGACTCAGCTGAAGAACCCACCCAGCAGAGAATGCTTCACCAGAGGGGAATTGTGAGAGACTCTGCACAGAGAGAATTTTTAGGCCCTGTATTACCAAGAGTTGAGTTGCCTTTGCCACATGTTTATCCTAGAAAGATACATCACTACTGTCATACTCTTTTAAGTTGGAATTCACTCTGTTCCCATGAACATTGTGTGTATTTGTGGAACAGCACCCCCTAGATTTATTTGGGGGAAGCTTTTGTAGCTACTATATCATCATAGTAAATGTCTTCTGTTAAGAGCTAATTGTTATCTTTTGGCTAATTGTTAATGAGAAACACACTGGTAGGGGCTTGTGCTATTAGGAGGAGCCAACAGGATACCTTTGTGTAAACTGGGGGAGTATTTCAGAGGTAGTGCTGTCCAAGTATCTAGGGAGTGCAGTCTTCCTATTCCCCTTCAAAAAAACATACTTATTAACCCCAGATGGAGGTAGCCTTTACACCACTCTGTCAAGTATAAGAAGGGAAGAAAGAGTAGGAAGAGTACACTTAACATACTCTTCAAGGTTCCTCCAGATTGTTTTATCCAAAAGTCTAGGCCTGTTCTGTAGGTCACATCCCTGGGGCTGGAACTAGCTGCACTGTTTGTTGTCTGTTGTCTGACCTTTAGATTAAGTTCCCATCTTACCATAGATAAAAGTGATTTTTAAATTGTTAAATGCCATCCAAAATGCCTGCTATTATTACTTATTTCTGATAGCCTGAGTTCTGGTTAGGATCAAGAGGCTGGGTACACAAGGAGAAAACTTTTCGAAAATAATTTCTTCCCCTTTCTTTATGTAAAACTTGCAAAGATAAAATTTCACTTTTGGAACTCTCCTACTTTTTTCCCCTAGTCTCTTTTTTCCAGGCCCCCAGAAAGATAAGAGATTTTGAGCTGAACCACAGAGGTTGCTGTCATCTAAACCATTTACAAATAAGATCAGAGTTCCAGAGAGAGTAAGTGATTTACCCATTAGGGTCACACAAATAATAAATGGCAAAGGTGGGATATGAACCTGAGTCTTCTGGCTCCAGATCCATTCACTCCAAGTGGAGATATCCCGTCAGCAGGTGGAAATACAGATCTGGAGCTCAGAAAGGAGGCTGGGAAATGAAATAAAAATAACAAATCTGGCATATATATATATATATATAGAGAGAGAGAGAGAGAGAGAGAGAGAGAGAGAGAGAGAGAGAGCTCTTTAAGGTTTGTAATTGTTGTTATTTAGGCATGTCCAACTCTGCACGACCCCATGGACCATAGCATGCCAGGCCCTTCTGTCCTCCACTATTTCTCAAAGTTTGGCCAAGTTCCTGTTCATTGACACTATCCATCTCATCCTCTGCCATCCCCTTTTCCTTCTGTCTTCAACCTTTCCTAGCATTAGGGTCTTTTCCAATGAGTCCTGTCTTCTTATTATGTGGTCAGAGTATTTAAGTTTCAGCTTCAGTATTTGACCTTACAGTGAATTAATTTCTTCAAGTACCATATAACTGATTTGATCTCCTTGCTGTCCAAGGACTCCCAAAAGTCTTCTCCAGCAACACAATTTGAAAGCATCATTTCAGCAGTCCTCAGCTTTCTTGGTAGTCCAAATCGCACAGCCATTCATTGCTACTGGAAAAACCATAGCTTTGACTATATGGACCTTTGTTAGCAAGATAACGTCTCTGCTTTGTCCTGATTTGTTTGTCCTGATTTGTCATAGCTTTGCTTTCAAGGAGCAAGTGTCTTTTAATTTCAATTGCTGTCTGTGATAATTTTGGAACCCAAGAATGTAAAATCTGACACTGCTTCCATTTCTTTTCCCTCTATTTGCCAGGAAATTATGGGACTATTTGCCATGATCTTAGGCGTTTTTGTTTGTTTTTTGTTTGGGTTTGGATTTTGCTATTAAGCTTCGAGCCAGCTTTTACACTCTCAAGAAGAGGCTTCTTAATTCTTCACTTTCAGTCATCAGAGTGGTATATATCTGAGTGGTACACATCTGAGATTGTTGATATTTCTCCTGGCCACCTTAATTCTGCCTTTTGATTCATCTAGCCTGGCATCTCACACGATATATTCTGCAAATAAGTTTTAAAAAATGAGGCAGTATACAGCCTTTTCATACTCCTTTACCAGTCTTTTTGTTTTTTGCTTTTTTGTAGGGGTAAAGTAGGGCAATTGGGGTTAAGTGACTTGCCCAAGGTCACACGGCTAGTTTTTTGTGTTAAGGGTCTGAGGATGGATTTGAACTCGGGGCTTCCTGACTCTAGGGCCAGTGCTCTATTCACTGTGCCACCTAGCTGCCCCATCCTTTGCCATTCTTTTCTTTTTTTTTTTTTTAAGCAATTGGGATTAAGTAACTTGCTCAAGGTTACACGGCTAGTCATTATTTATGTGTGGGTGCTCATTTTCTGAGGCCGGATTTGATCTCGGGTCGTCCCAACTCCAAGGCCGGCTCTCTTACTCACTGCACCACCTAGCCACCCCTATCCTTTGCCATTCTTAAACCAATCCGTTGTTCCTGTTCAGTTCTAACTTTGCTTCTCGACCTGCATGCAGGAGACAAGTAAAATGATCTGGTTCTTCCATCTCTTTGTGGACTTGCCATATTTTGTTATGATCACACAGTCAAAGGTTTTAGTGTAGTCAGTGAAGCAGAAGTAGATGTTTTTCTGGAACTCCCTTACTTTCTCCATAATGTAGAAAATGCTGGCATTCTAGTTCCTCTGCCTTTTCAAAAACCAGCCTGCTCCTCTGGTAAGTCTCAGTTCAGATATTATTGAAGTTTGCAGAATCTTAAGCATAACCTTACTGGCATGTGAAATGAGTACAATTGTTTGGTAATTTGAACATTCTCTGGCATTGACCCTCTTTAGGATTGGGGAGTAAACTCATCTTTTCCAATCCAGTGACCATTATTGAGTTATCCAAATTTGATGGCATATGGGGTATAATACTTTAATTGAATATAACGTCTTTTACAATTTTAAGTAGCTCAGCTGGAATTCCATTACTTCCACCAGCCTTTTTGTTATCGGTGCTTCCTAAGGCCCACTTGACTCCATTCTCCAGGATGTCTGGCTTTACATCAGTAACCCTGCAATCCTGGTTATCAGTGATGTTAAAATCTTTCTTGTATAATTCTTCTGTATATTCTTATGATCTCTTCTACTTCTGTTAAGTCCCTACCATTTTTTGTTATTTATCACGCCCATTTTTGCATGAAACTTTCCCTTGATATCTCTAATTTTCTTGAAAAGGTCTCTTCTCTTTCCCATTCTCCTGCTTCCTTCTTTTTCTTTGCATTGTTCATTTAAGAAAACCTTCTAACTCCTAGATAGTCTCATTCAAGTGGGCATATTTTTTCCTTTCTCCATTCCCTTTAATTTTCCTTCTTTCCTCAGCTATTTGTAAAGTCTCCTCAGACAGCCATTTTGCTTTCTTGCTTTTCTTTTTCTTTGGAATTTTTTTGTTACTGCCTCTTGTACAATGTTGTGAACCTCTGTCAATAGTTCTTTTGGCACTCTATCTACCAGATCTAATGTCTTAAATCCGTTCATCACTTTTGCTTCATATTCATAAGGGATGCTATTTAGGTCATATCTATATGGTCTGATGGTTTTCCTTTCTTCAATTTAAGTCTGAATTTCACAATAAGCTCGTGATCTGAGCCACAGACAGCTCCAGGCTTTGTTTTCATCACCTGTTATAGAGCTTCTCCAGTTTTGGCTGCAAAGTATATAATCAATCTGATTTTGATATTGACCATCTGTTGACATCTATGTGTAGAATCACCTTTTGGGTTATTGAGAAAGAGCATTGGGGGGCAGTGAGGTGGTGCAGTGAATAAAGCACCGGCCCTGGAGTCAAGAGGACCTGAGTCAAGAGGACCTAGCTGCCTCCTTTTGGGGTTATTTCTAGAAGATGTTGTAGGTCTTCATAGAACTGATCAAGTTTGGCTTCTTTGGCATCTTCTTTGCTCTGTTTCTTCTAAGGAATTCTTGCCCACGCTAGTAATGATTCCCTAAATTAAATTCACCCATTCATTCCCGTCCACTTAAATTCACTGACACCCAAAGTGTTGATGTTGATCTTTCCATCTCCTGTTTGACCACATCCAGCTTGCCTTGGTTCATAGATCTTACAGGCCAGTCTATGCAATATTGCTCTTTATACCATCAGTCTTTTCTTTCCTCCCAGGCACATCTGTGGCTGAGTTTCCTTTCGGCTTTGGCCTGACCGCTTCATAAGCACTGGAGCTACTTGTAGTTGTCCTCCACTCTTCTCCAGTGCTATGTTGGGCATCCTCTGACCTGAGGGGCTCATCTTTTCTTGTCATATCTTTTATCATTTTAATACTGTCCATAGGGTTTTCTTGGCAAAGATGCTGGAGTGGATTGCCATTTGCTTCTCCACTAGATCACCTTTTGTCAGAAAACCTTCAGATGGGCCAGTTTGTGTTCTCTTTCATGTTTTGTGTTAGATGCTTTATCAGACACTTTAAGGCACAATTGAAAGCACAGTTAAAAGACTTGGGCTTCACGTGTAACCTTAAATAAGTCACTTCTCTAACTCAACTGTGGTACTCATCTGTAAAGAGGTGCCCGCTAGACATTTCCATCTCATAGGTATCTCAAACTCAGCATGTCCAAAATAGAACTTGTTATCTTTGCCTATAAGCCCCCACTTTCTCCAGACTTCCCTGTGTCAGAAGGAACAGCCCTTCACCCTGGTTCACAACCTACTTAAGTAATCCTCTTTACTCTCATTCATCCCCATATTGAATCAATTGCCAAGTCTTTTTGAACCTCATTCTATTAAGTTTGGCCCACTACTCCGACCTGTCAAGATCTGTATTTCTTTTTTCAACCTTCACTTTGTGTCTCAGCAAATTTTATAAGCATGCTGTCTGTGCCTTTATCCAAGTCACTCATAAAAGTGTCAAACATCACAAAATCAAGGACAGATTCCTAGTCCAGTAATTGGAGACCTCTTTACAAGATGAAATTGAACTACTAATTAGTACACATTGGGTGTAGTCATTCAACCCATGAAATTATGCAAACATCAGCCATTATCTATCCTTCTATTCCAGAAGAATAGTATCAAATATTAAAGTACTTTGCTAAAATTTAGGTAAACAATATTCATAGCAGTTTTTTTTCTTATTGGCCAGGCTATTCACACTATCAAAAATAATTTTAAAATTTTAATTTAATTTTAAAAAATTAAAAAATTTTAAAAGGTAAAGTTTGGCACCTATTAATCATGCAACCAAGCTGGCTTTTTGATCATTGCTTCTTCTTTTAGATAGATGTTCCCTAACCATCCCTTTAACACTACTTTCTAGAATTCACTGGAGATCAAAGGCAAGCTTATTGACCTGAAATTTATAGATGCTGTTCTTTTCTCTTTTTCTGACAATTAGGACATATACCCTTCTTTAATCCTGGAGTACCTTTCCCCTTCTCCACTATCCTTTTTTTATTAAAGCTTTTTAAATATATTTCTGTCACTTTCTAATAACTTCCTCTCCTGTTACCCTTCCTTACAATACAGAAGTGTAATTAAGCAAAACAAAACACATATGTTAGCTGCACGGAACAATCTAGTCCACATTCAGCCCCGGTAGTTTATCATCTCTTTAATGAGAGCAATGAAGCATAGGACTGGCATCCTACCTAGCTAAATTCTCACTAATCTTTCTGAGATCACATCTGATCTGAACAGTCACATCTCCCAGGCTACAGTCCTGACTCACCTAGATTTTCTCTACAATACCCCAGAAACCTCTCCAACCTGGGAGGTAACTGCAGCCCTAGACTTCACACATTGGAAGTACTCTCTGGAGTGCTTTCCAAGCATGGTAGTCACAGTCACAAAAGAGTGTTTGGGGAACAAGAAATGGTTAAGTTTAGCTGGAGTACAAAGCGAGTGAGAGGTGTGAGGTTGACTCAGGACCGTTCTCTGGTACTTTAGGCTGGATAGAAGAACAGAATGAGGCATCCCTATGTCATTCAACACTTAACAAGGAGAAGGATATGCAACAAGGAAAGGCATTGAGAAAGCCTCAAGTTAACAGCTACCATTCATATAGCACTTTAAAGTTTACAAAGTGTTTGATAAATATCTCATTTTATCCAAATAAGAACCCTGGGAAGTAGGTGCTATTAAAATCCTCATTTACAGGTGAGGAAACTGAGGAAGATAGGGATAAAGTGACTTGCCCAGGATCGAATAGCTATTAAGTGGCCAAGACCAGAATTGAGCTCTGGTCTTTCCTGATTCTAGGCCCAGAGCTCAATCCACTGTGTCTAGCTGTCTTAAGAAGAGAGAAGGGTTAGGAGAAATGTTATTGAGACTTGGCAACTGATGACAGTGCCACCTTCCATAAAAATAGGGAAGTCTAGAGGAAGAGTAGATTTAAGGAGGAAGATATTGAGTTCAACTTAAGAAACATGGAGGTTGACATGCTGATGGAACGCCCAGGTAATAGGCAAACAGGATTGGACCCTGGGAGCCATCTGCTTAGAGATTATAATTCCCTGAAGAAATCACCAAGAGATAGTATGGAGAAAAGAGAAAGAAGGGCCTAGGACTGGGCCTTTAGAAACACCCACAGGATGTTTGAGGGCAGGATGTGGATGATCATTCTCTTTAGCAAAACAAAGAACAGTTGAACAGCCTTTTTTCTGTCTTCTGTTTATCATCATCCACTTGAATACTGGTCCTCCTTTTAAATCTTTCTCCACCTGCCTCCCCCAATATAGCTAAAAAAGCAACAACACTCATTTTTTTCTTAACTTTTCTCTCCGGCTTCAGTTCATGAATAGCCCCCAGTCTTCTTACACCTTCCTCTCCCTCTACTTACTCTGTGATCCAGTGATAAAGGCCTCCTCGATGCTCCTCACAGAAGACACTCTCATATGCCTGCACTGGGTATCTTTACTGTCAGTGTCTCCCATCTCTGCCTCCTGGATGCCCTGGCTTTCAAGTCTCAGCTAACATCCCATGTCTGTATGCCTTTACCAGTCCTGAATCTTAATGTCTTCCCTTTCCTATTATTTTCAATTTATCCTGTTTGTACATCATTGTTTGCATGCAGTCTTCCTCATTTGACTGAGCTCCTGGACTTTTGTTTTTTAAATTTTTGTCCCCAGTGAGAGAAACAGAGGAAAGAATTCTGTTTATACAGAAGCGACACATACACGCACTCTCATCCTCAGGAGGTAAGTCAGAAGTAACTAATTCCAACCAGAGCTGTGGCTTGGTAGAACCAGACTTCCGATACAGTAAAAGGTCCGAAGCTTGTCAGAAGCATGCTTAATAAGCTGTTTAATATTAATCAACACACTTTCAGGGTGGAGCAAACTATGAATGCACATGCAGTGTATGACAAGGGAGAGGGAACACATTTAGGAGAAAAACATGCAATTGGTGCTTCAAGAAGTTGTATCCAGCCAAAGAGTAACAGGGGAGGGAACTTGAGGTCAAAAATGGGAATTAAAAGCTGGCTGCTCCCAGCACTTGGGTGCCCACTCTTTTGGGGTGTTATAAACTGCTTTCCTTGGCTTCATCAGTTAAGGCCTTATTTCTTTATGAGCATGTTTCACACACCAGAACTTAGTACAATGCCTGACACATACTAACCACTTGATAAATGCTTCTTTTAAAAGAATTTATTCTGAATTTCGGAAATAAAGCAAGCATTTCCATAACATAGAGGAGAAAAAAAGATGATCATAGATGAAACTGCAAATCTATTATGTACAACTTGCTATTCCTTTTAAATATATAACGAAGGTATGTAACTTTTTTTCTTCCCCCCCAAGATGGCTGCCATTAAATACGTGTGTATAAAAACATTTCTATATATGTTGTGCCAAAAGGAGTGAGACAAGAGGACCCTCCTCCCACCCCCCACCCCATGGGTAAAATTTGGAAGTGGATTTTATTTTCTGTGGGACCGTAAGGGGTCAGGCCCAAATCAAACAGTGAGTGCGCACCGACAATGTGTAGGCTTTTAAAGGGATACCACCCGGCCAATGCTTAGGTATTACTTAAGCAGAAACTTGCAGAGACCAAGAACAGTGATGGGTCAGTACACACCTCTGAAATTCTGGCCGGTGGCAAGTCTTCCTGACCTGGAAGCCCGGTCACCTCTGTGGAGGTGGGTTGACTGAGTAAAGGTGAACATCCTTTGGGGCAGAGTAGAAGGGACCTGGCAGTCTGCTCACTTCCCTGAGGGAGGGCTGAAGTAGGGGATGGGAAAACCAGGTACAACATATACACTTTTATTTATGAGTTCTTCCCTGGATGCAGATAGCATCTTCCTTCATATGTCTTTTATAGTTAATAAATGCTTCTTGACTTTAAGATTCCTGACACTGTGCTGTATTTTTTTCATTTATCTTCCATTTCTTGATCTTGTTTCCATCTTTTATACAAGCCTCTTGAAATCTAAGGTGGTTGTTGAGTGCCCCTGAATTTACATTAGTCTTTTTAGATTCTCCCCCTCCCCTCCTTTATCTTCTTCATAGGAATGATTTCTCTTTGTATCTTGAGTATTTTGTGAACCTATAGGTTCTATAGAGCTGTAGGCTCTGGAAACCCCCTTGAACTCTCCTTGAATCTTCCCACTAGATCTGGTGTTGCTCTGAGGCTATAATGCCCCCAACTGGCCTTTCTTTATCTCTACACCTAATTCTCGGTAACCTTTAACCTAGCCCAGGCCTTCTTCCTTGATGGTTACCTCCAGACAGCTCCTGGCTATTTCCCACCCTTAATCCTATCTAAACCCCATTCTCTAGGTTACTGGCCTCCACTCTCTCTCACCCCAGCCCATTCCCATCAAGATCCTCCCTAGACTCCTCCTCTAATCATTTGGCCAACCCTCTGATCTTGTTTCCATGAAAGTGCTCAGATTCAATATGACCTGCTTCTCACCAGTTTGCAAATATTCAGATTCCTTGAGAGTCTGGGCAATATGGAATAAACCTTGTTTTAATTTGGCTGAAAGAAGGCTTGGGTCAAATTCATTCAGAGAGGAGCAACATTTTGTACTTTTGGGGTCCCCTAAACCTCAACAAGCCCATTTATTGTTTAAGGTATCTTGATTAAATCTCCATTTAGGAAGTTTTAGTTTGTGTTCCCCATATTATTATTTTGTTACATTATTTTCTGCAAAGGATCTGTTCAGTACTTATACATTTTTTTTCTGTCTCCCACTACAACCACCATTTTGCATGTCAGGTGCCCCCTAAGAACTCAATGTTGTACCCGAATAAAAGAGACAGAAGATCCCCAAGATGAAGTTTAAAAAGTGGATTTTATTACCGCGGGACTGTCGGGGTACATGGTCACCCAAATCAGACAGTGCTTTGGCACAGACAGTGTGCCGGTTTTATAGAGGTTCCATAGCCAGGTTACATAAACTGAAATTACAGTGATGTAAGCTGAAACTACAGTTATTGGTCAGTATACATTTGAATTTCCCACCAGCGAGAAACCCTAGGCTGGGACTCCTGCCCATAGATTAATCAAGGGAAAGCAAGGGGTGGGGGGTCCTGCCTGTTTATAGATCAATCAAGGGAGAGGAAGGTTGAGTTGCCTGCTTTACAAATCAGTGAAGGGAAGGGCAAAGTGGAATAGTGTCTAACAATACATCCCTTTGAAGAAGTTACCAATAAAGAGGGTTATGGTTACTCTGGAGACCCCAAAATACCAACACCCCAGATCCTACTGAATGAATTCTACTCAAGTCTTCTCTCAGCCAAAGAAAAGTAAAGTTTATTAAAAGTTCGCTTGTATTGGACACAAAGTAAGCCTGTGCTAGGTCATTCTATGGCACTCTCACAAACATGGAGACAAGATGGGGTCTCATATGCAGAAGGTTGTGGGAGGAATCTAGAGGAGGAGTTTGGGGAGGGTCTTCAGGAGGAGTTAATGAGGTCAATGAGTGATTAAAGGGTGGGAAGCTGCTGGAAGCTACCTGGAGACTACAGACAATGGTGGGCTAGGCCGGTTCAAGGTGAATTGATATATTTTTTTTTATTTAAACAAATGCTTTATTAACTTCTGTTTTACATCATTCATTTCCGCCAGATTTTGAGTTACAATCATTTCCCCCCCTCCCCGTTTTTCCCCTACCTACCCTCCCAGAACAGCAGTCCCACAAGATATCACTTCCTCCAATCTGCTCTCTCCCCTATCCTCTCCCACACCCCCTTTGACTTCTCCATTAGAGGAAGGTGAATCTTTGTGTCCCAATGCGTGCATATCTTTTCTCCCAATTACAAGCAAAAGAGTATTAATAATATTATTTATATAAATTTGAAACATTTAATCTTAAGACCTTGAATTTCAGATCCATTTCCTTCCTCCCTTGTCACCCATTCCCTCTGGGGAGATAAGTAATTCAGTATATGTTGTACATGTCTAGCTATGCAAAACATTATCATAGTAGATATATTGTACAAGGCTGCTTATAATTCTCTCCCACTCATCCCACCCCCCCACCTGGTCCATTCCCTACATGATCCTGTCCCTCTTCTATAGTGGGTACTTCCAACCTCCCCTCCCCCCAAGGATGCCCTCCCATCCATCAACCCTCCTCTCATCCCCCTTCCCCCCATTCTGCTGTAGGTTGAGATGTCCCACCTAGTATGTATGTCATTCTCTCCCTGAACCAAATTCAATGAGAATGTGATTTTGCCTTTTTGCCTTCCTATTTTTCCCCTCCCCTGCAACCACTTCCCCCTGCTTCCTCTACATGAGATAGTTTACCCCACCCTGTCTCTCCCCATCTCCTCCTGCCACTTTCCTCTCACACGTCACAACTTCACCCCTTGAGTATCCTCCCTTCCCAACAAATTCAACCTATGCCCTCTATCCATATATAACTATAACCATATACACACACATTCACATATGTATTCACATGACCATACCCCCTTCTTCCATTATTTTCATAGTGAGAAAGATTTCATCAGTCACAGTTATTGTTTTTCCATATAGGAATGTAAATAGTTCAACTTTGAAAAGTTCCTTTTGATTTCTTTTCCCTGATTACCTTCTCAGGGATCTCCTTCATCTTGTATCTGAATGTCAAATTTTCTATTCAACTCTGGTTTTTTCCTCAAGAGTGCTTGAAAGTCCTCTATTCCACTGAATGACCATATTTTCCCCTGAAACAAAATACTCAGTTTTGCTGGGTAGGTGACCCTTGGGTTCAGTCCCAGCTCTTTTGCCCTCTGGAATATCATATTCCATGCCCTTTGATCCCTCAGTGTAGGAGCTGCCAGGTCCTGGGCTATTCTGATTGTGTTTCCACAATATTGAAATTGTTTGCTGCTTGTAGTATTTTCTCCCTGATCTGGGGATTCTGGAACCTGGCTATAATGTTCCTGGGAGTTTTCTTTTTGGGATCTTTTTCAGGAGGTGATTGGTGGATTCTTTCAACCTCTATTTTGCCTTCCGGTTCTAAAACATCAGAGCAATTTTCCTTGAAAATTTCTTGGAGGATAATTTCTAGGTTCTTTCTTTGATTATGGCTTTTGGGTAGTCCAATAATTTTTAAATTGTCTCTCCTGGATCTATTTTCCAGGTCAGTGGTTTTTCCCATGAGATATTTCACATTGCCTTCTACTCTTTCATTTGTTTGGATCTGCTTAACAGCATCTTGATTTCTCATAAAGTCATTAGCTTCCATTTGCTCCAGTCTAACTCTGAAGGAATGAATCTCCTCAGTGAGCTTTTGAGATTCTTTCTCTATCTGGCAAATTTGGCTTTTTAAAGCATTCTTCTCCTCATTGCCCTTTTGGTCCTCCTTTGCCATTTGAGTTAGTCTATTTTTTTTTTTTAAGCAATTGGGGTTAAGTAACTTGCTCAAGGTTACACGGCTAGTCATTATTTATGTGTGGGTGCTCATTTTCGGAGGCCGGATTTGATCTCGGGTCATCCCAACTCCGAGGCCAGCGCTCTTACTCACTGTGCCACCTAGCCACCCCTTTTAGGGCAATTGGGGTTAAGTAACTTGCCCAAGGTCACACGGCTAGGTTTTTGTTTGTGTGGGTTAAGTGTCTGAGACCGGATCCGAACTCAGGTCCTTCTGACTCCAGGGCCGGCACTCTACTCACTGCGCCACCTAGCCACCCCAAGTTAGTCTATTTTTTAAGGTGTTGTTTTCCTCAGTCAGGCTGTTAACCCTCATTTCATACTTTTCTTGCATCCTTCTCATTTCTCTTTCCAATTTTTCCTCCACTTCTCTTATTTGATTTTTAAAGTCCTTCTTAAGGTCCTCTATGGCCTGTAACCCACTCATGTTTTCCTTTGGGGCTTTTGGAGCAGGACTTCTGACCTCACAGTCCTCTTCCTGCTGCATGCTTCGATCCTCTTTGCCCCCAAAGTAGGAGTCTAGGGTTGCATTTTTCTGTTTAATTTGTTTCCTTTGCCTTCGCATGTTGCCACTTAATTACTTGACTTTTGGGCTTGTTGCCACAGTATGTCTGCCACCAGACAGGGGAACTTTCATCCTGAACATGTGGGGGAACAACTTCCATTTCTGGCAAGCTGGAAACCCACCCACGACCTCCACCCCAGATCACAATCCAGATCTAGGGAGGTTAAAGCAAGAGCAATTACCCCCCAAGACTGATCGCTGGATCTCCCTACAGTTCACAGGCCAGGAGCTGCATCTTAAAACTACAAAATGGTGTGTCTCCTCAGCGGCTTCTAGCCCCCAGGGGAGGAAGCCGATGTGTTCCCCAAATACTGGTCCCAAAGTCCATAGGGCACTAACCTCTCACTTTGTCTTAGGCATGTCTATGTTGATAATTCTGGAATTGCCACAGCTGCTGGTGTTCTGGGGTCCCTCCAGCTGGTTGCTGGCCCTGCTGCCTGGGGCTAAAACCGAGACTCAGGTGGACTGGACCTGTGCTAGGCTCCCCAAGCTCTGCACGCTGCTGGCTCCCAGAGTGATGCGCTGGTCCTTCCTGCAGGGCTGCTGGGCTGTCCTCAGCGGGAGGTTAGCTTCTCTGTGTCGTTCTGTGGGTGCTGGGGCTCCAGAAGTTGTTCAGAGTCCCCTTTTACATAGTTTGGAGGAAATCTGGGGGCAGAGTGGCTTGGACATGCTGTTTCTACTCTACCCCCCCCACCATTTTTTCTTTTTTAAAGCAATTGGGGTTAAGTAACTTGCTCAAGTTTACACGGCCAGTCATTATTTGTGTGTGGGTGCTAGGGCAGATTCGATCTCGGGCCATCCCAAATCCTCTTGGGTCATCCCAAATCTGAGGCCGGTGCTCTTACTCACTGCGCCACCTAGCTGCCCCTGAATTGATATTTTGATAGGCTCAAGGGTAGGAAGTCTAGTAACAGAGGAATGCCAAACTGTGGTTTGGGCCCACAGTATAGGGCTTATTGCCTCATCAAATGAGATGATTTAATCAGGGCTCAAGGGAGGTTCTAAAAGCCTGTACCTCAAGGACTCAAGGAGAGCTCAAGGGGGCTCCTGTTGAGCATAACTGAGCGAGACAGAAATTTTGAAGTGAATTTTATTACCAAGGGACTGTCAGGGTTACTTGTTTAAACCCAAATCAGACAATGGGTTGACACAGACCATGTGCTGGTTTTTAAAGAGATCTAATAGCCAGGTTACTGTAAGCTGAAACTACAATCAGTGATTGGTCAGTGTACATTTGAATTTCCTGCTGAGCATGGAAGTGTGCCCTAGGCTGAAATGATCTATTAGGAGAGGGAAAGGTGCCTGTTTACAGATCAATTAGAGGAAGGGGAAAGTGGAGTTGTGTCCCACACTCCCAGAGCCCATACCTCATCACCTTCTCCTATGGGGGAAAACTTTTCCAGGTTAGCAAGCTCTCAAAAAAGACAACCTTCCATTGTACTAACTTTTCTTGTTTATTTGTTTTGCCTTTTGGGGGGGGGGGGAGGCGCAGAACAATTGGGGTTAAATGACTTGGCCAAGGTCGAGTAGCTAGTAAGTGTTAAGTGTCAGAGGCCTAATTTGAACTAAGGTCCTCCTGCCTCCAGGGCAGTGCTTTATTCACTGGGCCACCTAGCTGCCCCTGTACTAAATTTTCTTAAACTAAGTCTTTCAGGAGGTCACTGTCTGCCTTCTTTCCTATGAGAATGATCTTCACTGGTGGGCCCAATGTTCCTTTACGTTGGGTCCAACCACAGCCCCCTCCCAGTCCAGCAGCCTCCCTTTCAGCATAGTTAAATACATAATAGAAATCACTTGCTTTCACAATTCAACCTTGGACTTGGTAGGGGCAAATTAGTCATTTCATCCCACCTGATTCTACCTCCCCTCCAAGCATTTCTACAACCCTCCATTTAGGCCATTTATTTCCACAAAAGACACTAATTCACCTGGGGGAAGGAAGGGAAGTCAACTTTTACTCCTTTGTTTCCCTCTAGTCTTTCTTTCACCAGAAATCTTTAGTCCTCTAGGCTTTTTTTATTCTTTGAAGGTCTCTGTTTTTTATTTCAACCCCATTGATCAATCTTTTGCCTCCCATAAAATAATAACCTGTAAACAGGAGATAATTCATTTCATTACTTAGTCTTCTTTGTGCTAATTATGCTAATTTACATTTTAAATGCTTCTGTTCATTGTGTTTGCAGTCAACCCACCCAACCCTGCTCTTTTATTTGCTGAAATGTCTTAAGTAACTCTTTTGTTGAAGAACTCATTTTTTTCATTGATTTTGTTCTGATTTGTAGGGTGTGACATTTTGGGTTGAAGCTTGAATTCCATTGCTTTTTAGAATATATTATCACATTCCCTTTTCCACTTCTAATCCAATTCCTATCCTGAATACTATTGAAGGCCTTTCTCCTGGTCACTTGAATTTTTTTTTTCTTGTCATTGAAGAATCATTAAATTTAAATACTCTAAATCTTCTAGGTTGAAATGTAGGATTTTTTTTTTCTTCCAGTATGAGATCTGTGGGTTCTTTCAATCAGTCCTTTGTTGTCTGTATTTAGATGTTGTAGTCAACTTTCTTGGATTATTTCTTGCACTATAGAACTTGGGCTTTTGGATTTTTAATGTTCTTCTAGGGGACTTACTCTTTAAGTCATTTCTTTCCATCTTCTTCTTTCTTTGGCTTATCTACACTTATGTGTTTCTTTAACATTGCTTCTTTTCTGCCTTAATTGAAGGATGCCAAAAGAGCAGTTTGCTAACAGGGAGGCTGGTCACCTCAGGAGTCTCACTCTTCTTTATCCAATCTAGGACAAAGAAGGTTGAAAACACACACACACAGATATTAATATAGAGATTCATTGAAAATCACCAGGGAAATAGATAAAGATGGGCAGAGGAAAGGAGGGAGATTTAAGAGAAAGGGCAGAATTGAGGAGAGAATAGTCACAAATAAAAAAAACTTCTAATATGTAGAATGGATTATGAAGTGAGATTAAATAAGGAGAAAAGAAAAAAAGGGTGAGTTCCAGTTACTTCCATCTGCACTGAGTGAAGAGAGGAAAGGCAAAATATTAAGAACTGATATTCCAATTATAAACTACTAGCATTAACCCCATTTCCTTTCCGTCAGTATCTTTTTGCCCCCCAAAAAACAGGTAGGAGGCAAAGAGAAGTCACACTATTAATAGGATAAGATAAGGGCAGCTAGATGCACAGTGAATAGAGCATGGGCCCTGGAGTCAGGAGGACCTGAGTTCAAGTCTGGCCTCCACACTTGACCTTAGGCAAGTCATTTAACCCCAACTGCCCTGCCTTCCCCCCTTCAAAAAAAAAAAAAAAAGAACAAAAAAATAGGATATGATGAAAGGAGAACTGTGCCTAACAATCATTAATTATAAATTGAATGGGATGAATTCACACATAAAATAGGGGAGGGTAGTAGAATAGATTGATAAGAATCTAATAATGTTATTTACAAAAAAATGAAACATTAAATTTTACACAGTTAAAATGAGGAGCTGGAGCACAATTTTTATGCTTCAAGTGAATTCAGAAAAACATGAATAGGATTCATGTTCTCAGTCCAGGTAATAATAAAAATAGACATGGTTAAATCAAGGCCCTTTCTAGCTCTAAATTCATAATCTTATAATTAGGTACTCAGACCAGAAGATTAGGTTCCCAAAATGGCAGCTGCTACCTTGGATTATAGAAATAACCCTGTGGGTCTGCATTTCTAACAACATACCTAACAAGCCCCCACTAATGTGCTTTTCATTAATAATCAGGTAGTACATTCAGTTAACAAAGACATTTACAAAGATAGCATAGCAAGAATAGAAATTATACCTGGAACATATTCTCCCACAAATATACATATTATGTTGTTGGACACTACTCCACTTTGCCCTTCCCTTCATTGATTTGTAAAGCAGGCAACTCAACCTTCCCTTTCCTTCATTGTTTTGTAAAGCAGACAACTCCACCTTCCTCTCCCTTAATTGATCTGTAAACATGCAGGACCTCTACCCCTTTCCTTTCCCTTGATTGATCTGTGGGTGGGAGTTCCAGCCTAGGGTTTCTCACTGGCAGGAAATTCAAATGTATACTGACCAATCACTAATTGTAGTTTCAACTGTACACTGATCACTGTAGTTTCGGCTTATATCACTGTAATTTCAGCTTATGCAACCTGGCTATGGAACCTCTATAAAACCAGCACAATGTCTGTGCCAAAGCACTGTCTGATTTGGGTATGTACCCCGACAGTCCTGAGATAATAAAATCCACTTTTAAAATGTAATCTCGGGGATCTTCTGTCTTGCTTTATTGGGGTACAACATGTATGTGTATTCAAACCTGTAGTGCAATGCTAGTAATGCATATGTGTTTGATGCTCATTCAGAAAAAGCAACTCTAGACTTCTGGTAATATAAGACCTATGTAAAATTGAAAATTGATTTAATTCTATTTTGCTAAGATAGTACTCAAGCTATATTTAATATGCCCTTTCCCAGGTTCCTTCTCCTTATAAATTTCATCTACCACTCACATCCCTATTAGCTCTACCTTTGTAACTCCACCCATCACCCATTTTTCCAGAGAAACTTGATTATACCTAAAAGGTCAAATCTCATCAATCTAAACTATTATGGCAACTCCCATTGCCTAAGAACCTTTGTCTTGTGACTCAAATCACATTTTGTCTTGACTGTGATTAAGGGGATTTCAGAAGGGGAGGTCTAAATGATGCAATCTCAGTTCTGACTATGTCCAGGATAGCCAATCAGACACACCTCTCTGTTGCTCAGGATTTTGCTGTCATATTGCTAATTGTTTTAAACAAACCCTGTCAGTCTCTATTCAAAGTCTTTGGTTATTGAGAAGCCACAGAATCAATTTATTAGTTATTTCTAGCCTAACTAATAAATTGATCATATTCTTTGTCTCTCAGTTTACCTTAATTTCAATCTCAACACCTGAAAATCCTTCCTCCTTTCATAGAGTCCTTAGATAGCTTCCCTTGGGTACATTTTGGAAAGTCACTCAGCTAGGTTCCCATTGTTGAGGTTTGGGGTTTCATGGTGCTCAAGAACCCAAAATACCAACACACCAGGTCCTGCCTGCCAAATGAAATCAACTCAAACCTTCTCTCAACCAAAGTAAAACAAAGTTTATTAAAGATTTGCCATAATGGGCAGACTCTTAAGGAGTCTAAGTATTTGTGATGCTTGTATTGACAAGCAGACCAGAACAATTTGACACAGACTGAGTCTGAGCTAGATTGAATCTCAGCACCTTCATAGAGGCAAGATAGATCTTACATACAGAAAGACTGTGGGAGGGATCTAGGGGTGATCTAGAAGAGAGGTTTGGGGAAGCTCTTGAGTAGGAGTCTAAGGAGGATCTTGAAGAACTGAGGTCAGACTCCAGGAGTTGGATTAAGGGTGGGAAATAGCTGAAGGATAGGGCTAGGGTAGTTTAAGGGTAACAGATTTGGGTATAGATAGGATCAAGGGTGGGTAGCTGGACCATGGAGGGCTAGGCTAGGTTTAAGAGTCATGGAGATTTGAGCCTAGGATAATGAAAGTCTTATGGCCTCAGGCAAATGCCTCATCAAGTGGGGATTCATGGGACTTCCCAGAACCTGTACCCCATCACCAGAAGTTGTTTCTCTCCAGTAAGCCCTTCAAAATTGCTTCTTCCCTTCGATGTTTATCTCTTGGGCCCATGACCGTTTGGAATGTGTGCCTCTGTTCACCCCGGATGAAGTATCTCATTCTCATCTAGTAACTTCCTTTCAAAGATACATGACAAACATAGGTAAAGGGAAGAGAGAATAATTTCTTCTGTCCTCACTTTAGGGGCCTGTTCCATGGCAGCTCCTAGCTTACATCTCTTACTCTCAAACTGCAAAAATACATCCAGGGCCAATTCATTCATGCTGTTATATCATGGGTATTCCTTTGTCAATTAGAGACATGTTCACAAATTTTAAATTGATCGGGACATAAATACTTATATACTTTTAATACTTAACACTGTGTCACTACAGTATAAGTCTTCTGTGACTACTTCACCTGACCTGACAGTTGAATTGCGGAAAAATAGTAAAGCACATAAATACATAAATCAAAGGCCAATTTAAGGAGGAATAGACAACAAAACAAATTTTGTTTTGGTCTTTAATCTATGCCTTCCAGACTTAGGTAAATCCAAAAAGGAGATAAATGAGAAAGAAAAGAATCAAAAGAATTTTAGAAAAGTTAAATATGATATATCTCTGGGGCCTACTTAATGGGAATATGAAGAATATACATATTTCACATCTGTGTATCACACCTTTACAAAAATTGGCCACGAACAATAATAGCATTAAAAACATATACCAAATGCAGAAACACAAATTATTAAATGTATTCTTTAGTGACCATAATAATGATAAAGATAATTTGAAAAAATGTTTGGACTTAATGTACATTAAGGACTATAATCCTAAAGAATGTATGCAGTAAAGAACAAATAATAAATTTATTAGAGAAAATGATCAAATTGGACAACATACCTAATCTGGTATAATTTAGTCAAAGGAACCATTAGAGAAAAAATTATATCTGTAACATTTTCATCAAAAAAGGAAAGAAGAGATCAATGAATTGGTCATGAAACTAAAAAGCAAACAAAAGTAAAACACAGAAAAGCAACAAATAAAACCTCACTTAAACACAAAAACAGAAATTCTGAAAATCAAGAGATCAATGAAATCAAAAGCCAAAAAAACATTGAATTAACAAATAAAACTAATAGTGGAATTGTTTTTAAAAAGATGAATAAGGGGCGGCTACGTGGCGCAGTGAGTAGAGCACTGGCCCTGGAGTCAGAAAGACCTGAGTTCAGATCCGGCCTCAGACACTTAACGCACACAAATAAAAACCTAGACATGTGACCTTGGGCAAGTTACTTAACCCCAATTGCCCTCCCAAAAAAAAAAAGATGAATAAAACAGACCATTTGATTTCAAAATAAAG
Source organism: Gymnobelideus leadbeateri (assembly GCA_011680675.1). Taxonomy (NCBI): domain Eukaryota; kingdom Metazoa; phylum Chordata; class Mammalia; order Diprotodontia; family Petauridae; genus Gymnobelideus; species Gymnobelideus leadbeateri. The sequence goes on from WOXC01007526.1 coordinate 451,815, forward strand.
GAAACAAATTACACACAGCAAAAAGGGAAAGGAAATCAAACCAGATAAAAACTGAAATAAAAGGAATTCTTATAAACCATTTTATTGAATTATATCCAACAAAATTGATAACTTAAAAGAAATAGACACACACTTAAAAAAACAAAATGGATTTACAAATGAATTCAATAGAAAGTCCAGAAATAATTAATACCATATTTTTCAATTTGTTTACAAAAATATGGAGACATCCTAACAAGCTCTTTATATGAAACAAATTTGGTCTTAATAACAAGGGAGAGATGAAGCAGAGAAAGAAATCTGGCGACTATGATTCCTAATAAAAACTGATGCAAAAAATGAATACAATTTTAGCAAAGAAGATATGGGATCATATTCAAAAGATTATTCACTATTGCTGAGTTGGATTTATGCCAGGATTTCAGAGTTGTTTCAATATTAGGAGAGCTATAAACAAGACTGTGTAATAGAAACAATAAAAATCACATGGTAATTGCAGTAGATTCAGACTTTTTAAATATAGTATAAATTTATGATAAATACAAGTTAGTATAAGGAACAAATGGTTCTTTCCTTAATATCCTAAAAAGAATCTTTTAAAAACCAAGTATTAATATTATCTGTAATGAAGAAATATTAGAGGCCCTTCCAGTAAGATCAGAGATAAAGTAAGCCCATAATTATTTATTATATTTCCAGAAATGCTAAGTATAGTAATTAGACAAGAACAAAAAAATTGAAGGAATAATCAAAATAATCAAGAGGAAATAGAAATACTTCTATTTACCAATGATTTACTTGAGGAACTCAAGATATTTATAAACACACATAAATCTTTAGCTGTTTTGTATACTAATAACAAAATATACCAGAAGGAATTAGAAAAAAAAACATTCCTATTTAAAAATAATTGCATAATGGACAAAATATCTGGAAGTTCAATTACCAACACACACTGAAAACTAATAGGAATAGAATGACAAAATATTATTTACAAAAATAAAGGAAAACCTAAATAATTGAAGAGATATTAATTCTTCATGTTTGGGTCAGTTTAATATAATAAAAATATGCTACTTAAATTAAGTAAAGATTTATTTCCATATCCATCATATAATATTTGTAATTTACTTGGGTTACTTTGTGGAAGTAGAAAAATAAAAACAAAATTCATTCAATAGAATATCAATAATCTCAAGGGAAATAGTGAAAATGATAGAAACGGAGAGTCCTAGCAGTAACAAATCAACAAGGAAGTATATGTCAATACTGATTAAAATAAGGAAAAGTGGGACGGCTAGGTGGCGCAGTGAGTAGAGCGTCGGCCCTGGAGTCAGAAGGACCTGAGTTTGGATCCGGCCTCAGACACTTAACACACACAAACAAAAACCTAGCCGTGTGACCTTGGGCAAGTTACTTAACCCCAATTGCCCTCCAAAAAGAAAAAAAAATTAAATAAAGAAAAATTCATCAATGGAACAAATTAGACAAGTGAGAATAGATACAAATATATACAAACCAGAACCATTTCCCAATAGATAAGTGATCAAAGGATATTACTGGGGAATTCTCAAAAAAAGAAATGAAAATTTTCAACCACCATAAAAAAAAGTTCCAAATCACTAATAATAAGAGAAATCCAAATTAGAGCAACTCAAGTTCTTCCTCATTCTCACAAGATTGGCGAGCATGATAAAAGGAGAAGATAGCCCTTGCTGGAAGTGTTGTGGGTTACCTAGTGCACATTTGGTGGAACTGCGAATTGGTGCAGCCATTCAGGAAAACACTTTGGAATGACAGCCCAAAAAGTCACTAAAGTGAGTAGTGAAGCTACCATTAGGCATCTACACCAAAAAAGTCATACAGAGAGAAAAAACTTATAGGCACAAGAATATTTATGGCAACATTTTGTTGTTGCTATAGCAAAAACCTAAAAACAAAATGGGTCCCAATTAATTGGACAATGGCTGAAAAAAAAATGGTAGTGTGTGAAAATAATTATGCCATAAGAAATTGTGAATATCAGAGGTTTATTTTAGAGAAATATGGAACGGTTATAGGAACATCAATGCACTGTGAAATGAGCAGAGCCAAGAGACTAATTTTTGTGATGACCGCAGTTATAATGTGAAGAAAATCAATTAAAGTGACTCAAAACTCTGATCAAAGCAACAAATGACTCATGGCAAAGAAGTCATGGACTAGAAACAGATAATAAGATATGCATTCTCAGACAGGCTAATATGTTGATTTGTTTTGCTTAAAAGTAAGTATTGATTACAAAGGAGCACTTCTACTTGGGCCGGACAAGGGTTTGTGCAAGTGGTTTGTGATAGAACATCAATAGAACACTGTAAGATGCATAGAAAAAAAAAACACAAAAAGGACAGAACAAGACACAAAGAAATAGAATGGTTTTTTTCACTATGTTGGTAAATACATGTAGGCATATATTTGAGATATGTATGTTTGATATGTATATTACATATATATCAAACTGTATGATTGAATTCTTATATAATCCATGCATTCTTTTTTTTTCTTGTATATTGAAATACTGAAATGTTTGCATTTTGGGGATTATTATCAACAAAAAAGAAAAAGTAATTTAAAAAAACTATTTATGGCCTATAGCCAAAAAGGGGGAATAAAAAGCCATTTTCTGTTACTGGAAGGAACCATGAAATCCCAGACTAGAATAAAAATTATTAATTTTTTTTAAAAGAAGAAAAAAGCAAGCTTAGTAATAATTTAAACCAACTATTTTGTAATGGAAAAAAAAATAATAAAGCTGCACGCAGCCCAGTTCAGTAAACACACAACTATTTAGCAAAGAAGAAAATCATTCACAAGTCAGATGATGGGGATAAAGGAAACAACCTTCAATCATATACAAATGCTTAAAATTAGAATAAAATTTCCCTGAACCACCTGGCTTATCATAGCCTATCCAAAACCTGTTGGCAGATAACCTGGAAAACTTCTGTGACTTTTTTCTTTTCTGGCTAGTTTTTATATAACTGAAAACACTTTCTCTTGGGATCACAAAGCAAACATATGGCCCCCATAGCCAGCCCTGTCTATGTCAGGAGATAGAATTGCTGCCAAAAGTCCATTCCCTGTAGTATATGTCTTTTTTTACCCCCATACACAGCTTTCAAAATATTTTTCAGTCCAAAAAAACTAGCACACTGTGACAGTTCTTGGATTAGTGGGATTGAATATGTTTGGAATTGAATCTTTGAGGTCAGATTTGCAAAGGAAGTAGGACCCTTGCAATGACAAAAAAGGAGCATCAAGAAAGAAAAATAACATTCAATAAATAAATAAAAAGTAAATTTCCGAAAACACATTTTCATTCTTAGTCTTTCTGACAATCAACTTGTTTTGTTTTCCATAATTCTCATCAATCAGGGATTTTGATCCATGATGGTCTCTAAATTTGAGGGTCATTCAAACAATTTTGCAGTTTCCCAAAGGAAATCCAGCCTCTCCTCCAGCTCAACTCTGAACCCAACTTATCAGTTTAAAGTCTGTCCAAGATATCTATTTCTAAAAATATATAATATTTATACAATCTATATATATGCACACAATATGTATGCAAATATGAAGAGGAAAATACGTGTGTGTGCATGTGTGTAGACTATGTCTCTAGTTAAAGAGGTTGCTCATCCTGCTTTATTATTGACTGGCAATAAGCATCCTTCATCTTGTTTTTTCCTAGGTGGATAGTTAGGCCAAACTCTTTTGAGTGGGCGATGGAGTTTAAGACAGGAAGTTTTGCAATGTTTGGGAGTTTGATGCTTTTAGCATAATATCATCTGAAAAAATAAATAGAGAGCCTCACTGTCTATAAAGAATCCCTCTTTTACTTGGTCTTTAAATGGAATCTTCTCCATAACAGCAGTAAACAACTATGTGTTCATTTAATGACCTCAGATTTCTTTATGAGACTAAGGTTTTGCTTTTAAATGTAGTATATTCTTTCTAGGTTCACTCCCACAACTTTTAGTCAAGCTAGCAGATTGGGTCCTGAGGAATGACTGAGGCTTTGGATTATAGGGGTTATCCTATGGATGACCGATAAACATTTATTAAGTGCCTTCTATATGCCAGGCACTGTGCTCAGTGCTGGGGATATAAGGGAAGGGAAGATAGTTCCTGCCCTCAAGGAGCTCACAGTCTAATGAGGGAGATGACATTCAAATAAATTTGTACCAACAAGCTGTATGCAGGGTTAATAGGAAATAATCAACTAGAATTAATAGGGGTTGGGAGGGGCTTCCAGCAGAAAGGGGGATTTTAGCTGGGACTTGAAGGAAGCCAAGAAGCATCAATGAAAAGGAGGAGCATTCCAGGTTTGGGGGACAGCTAGAGAAAATAAGTCAAAAGACAGAATATCTTGTTCAAGGAACACCAAGGAGATCAGTGTCACTGAGTCACAGAGTGTGTGGGGGTGAGTAGAAGGTGTAAGAAGACTGGAAAGGTAGGTGGGGGGTAGGTTAAGAAGGACTTTGAACATCAAACAGAAGATTTCCTATTGATCCTGGAGGTAATCAATAGAGAGTTACTAGAGTCCATTAAGTAGGAAGGTGACATGGTCAGACCTGGGCTTTAGGAAGATCATTTTGACATTTGGGTGGAGGATAGACTGGAATGGGGAGAGACTTGTGACAGGCAGACCAACCATCAAGCTATTGCCGTAGTCCAGGTGTGAGGTGATGAGGGCCTGCACTAGGGTTAGCATGTCATAGGAGAGAAGGAACAGGCCTTGGCAACAGGTTGGATGAGGGAAGTTGTGAGCCTGAGTGATTGGAAGGATGGAGGTAACCTTGGTAGTATCAGGGAAATTTGGAAGGGAGAGAGATATTGAGATCAGCTTGGGACAGGATGAATTTAAGATGCCTACTAGGCTACTGGAGATGTGAGACTGGGGGTCAGGGCTTTTAGAAGCCTTGACATAGAGATGATAATTTAATCCATGGACAGGGAGCTCATAAGACCACCAAGTCATAAAGAGGAAGAAGAGGGCCCATGACAGAGCGCTGTGGGCCACCCCTGCTTAGCAAGTGTGACCTGGATGAAGATTCAGCAGAGGAAACTGAGAAGGAACAGATGGATAGCTAGGAGAACAAGGAGAGAATAGTGCAATGGAAATCTAGAGAAGAAAGTATCAAGGAGAAGAGGGAGAGGAGCAATGTCAAAGGCTGTGGAGAGGGCAAGAAGGATGAGGGTTAAGAAAAGGTCATTAGATTTGGCAGGCCAGCTAGGTGGCTCAGTGTGTAGAGTGCTGGACCTGGAGTCAGGAAGACTTATCCTCCTGAGTTCAAATCTGGTCCCAGACACTTACTTACTCTGGGACTTCACCTGTTTCCTCATCTGTAAAATGAGCTGGAGGAGGAAATGGTGAACCACTCCAGTATCTTTCTCAAGAAAACCCAAATAGGTCACAAAGAGGTGGACAGGACTAAATTATGACTGAAAAACAACAAAATTAGATTTGACAGTTAAGAAATCATTCATGGCTTTAGAGAGAATAATCTTGGTTGAATGTTGAGATCAGAAGCCAGGCTGTGGGGAGTTAAGCAGAGCTGGGAGGAAAGGAAGTTATGGTACTTTCTTCTCAAGTTTAGGCAGAAAAGATAGGAGAGCTACAGGACAATAGTTAGCAGGAATAGATAGATCAAGTGAGGGTTTTTTTAAGGATGGGGGAGACATGGGTATGTTTGTACTCAGTAGTGTGACAGCCAATAGACAGAGACTGAAGATAAGTGAGAATGTGGATGATAGAAGGGGCAATCTGTTGGAGAAGATAGGATAGAATGACATCACTTGTGCATGTAGAGAGGGGTTAACCTTGGCAAGGAGAAGGACTTCTTCATGTAAGACAGGGGTGAAGGAGTAGATAGTGACAGAAGTCAGCTGGAGGATTTGTGATGAGGAGGAGGAGGGAAGAGAGAGCTTGAAAATGGAAAAGGGTGTCTTTTTTTTTTTTTTAGTAGAAAGGGCAGGGAGGAAGGGCCATGGGAAATCTCAGGATGGATGAAAGGTCTGGAAGAGTTGATGTGGTATGTGAGATAAGTGAGTTAATTGGGAAGAAGTAGAAGAATTTCAATGAAGGCCCAGTTATGTGATATAAACTTATAGTAGACTGAATTGATATGGTTCCATGATTTTTCTCCAGCTTTGTTTAACAACATATACATAAAAGTGAAGGCAGTGGGTGGTGGAATTGATCCAAAAGTGAAGCTTGGAAAGACTAGATAGGGATATGAAATGGGGGCAAGGGACTCAAGAGAAAAAGAAGGTGTAGAGTTGAATAGATACAACCGGGTGACAAGATGGAGGAAGGGAAGTAGAATATGGGTTCTCCAACACCCAAAGAGTCTAAAAATTTCTAAATTTCTTTCTTAAGTTATGGGAAAGCAAGTGGGTTAGATTCTTATTCTAGACTAAATATCTTTTATTTTCTTTCCTCACCCCCACCCCAGGAACTAACAGTGATGGTTCAGATAAGTTTCCATTTGGCCCTTCCCGTAGTAAAGTTCATAGAAGTTGCTGAAAGGACCTGCATGAATTCTGAACTCATACCTCTCCTTCCATGGGCTGCCCTCTGTGGCTTCCCCTGAATGATCCAAGTCGTTCAGGGGCTTTATAGAGTATGTCTCAGGCTTGGGTAATGCTGAAGGACCCCTTGTGCCCTGATGCTGAATTTCCCTACACAATTTTACTAGCACCCCCATGGGCTGGCCATCAGTTACTCTCTTTCCAATCTGTGTTTTGGTAGCCACACTCAAAGCTCTCTTTGGGACCACTCTATGCCCAACTGACAAGACTGTGAATATAATGGGGCTTACTTCCACCACCCTCAGAGCACCCATTCTCCATTCCCACAGCACCTTCTCTAGTGTAGTTCTCTCAATAACAATGAGCATTGGGAGACGAAGGGTAGTGGTGGTTTATAAAAATAATTAAATTAAATTAAATATAATGTAATATAACATAACATAATATAATATTATATATTAATGCCATTACATTATTACAATATAATTATTGTATTATGTTGTATTACATATTAAGTTTTATATTATGTATTACATAACATAATGTTTGCCCTGGTGGCCACTGCTGTTCCAGTCTCCCGCTCTGTAAATTTTTAGATGGCTAAGATGGGGAATTATTTGCACCTGACCTTGTAAAAATGAATTCTTCTTGCAGGAAGTTTCTCATGGGAATCTGCAAGGGAAAGAATGAAGCTCCTAAAGGAAATGGGTAGATATGATAGGTTTGATTTATGTGTCCCACCCCGCTTCCCACCCCACCCCAATTTAGCCTACCATACCCTATGCACGACATGCTTCAAGAGCAATCAGATCCCATCTTCTGGGTGGAGTCCCACCAGAATGGCATCAGACTTCAGGTATGACCTCTTTCTAGCCATATAACCATATAGGTATGGGCAAATCAATTAATGACATTTGAATGTGAGTGTGAAACAGCAGATCTTTTCTGCAATCTCTAGAAATGTTACTATGGGTAGGGCCATATGGAAATTCTTAGAATTATCTGAACCATCCCTATCATTTCCTGGTGTAGGGGTGGGGTTGTGGGAGGAAGGTAATAAGTCCAGAATAAGCTTTTGAATTGCCCCCCCATAATCTAAGAAGGAAGCCCAGAAATTTATTAGATGTACTTTTACTATGGAGTAAGTTACATTGGGACCAATCTGGAGGCTTTAATAAATGTAGCTTATTCCACATCCATAAAGAGATCTGACAGCCCATGGAAGTCAGCTGCTTAAAAGCATCTTAGCCTTGGCTTTATTAGTCCATATCCTCAGAAACCATTGCTCCAGTGACATGTCAGCTTTCTGTTTGAGCTTTGCCTGTAACCTCCCTAGCTCTAAGGTAGAGTTGGTACTCTTGATCTTTGCTCCCTCAAGAAGTAGAGTCATACTTCCCTTCTTCCTCATTTTCTTTCATTCTCTTGCCTAATGGCTTTAATCTCAACAAGGATTGTAATCTCTGGTTCAGAGAACATAGGGTTAATTCCTGATTGAAGTCTGTTAGTCCCCACACCCATCAGGAGAGATCCCTCACCTCAGTGATCACCAGTCAGCAATGAAAAGACAATATTGGAATATTTTGCACTTTCTTTACCCCTCTGCCTCCTAGTGTTCTCCAGCACTCCAGGCCCCACTGAGCTAATCCCTCTATCTAAACTGACCCTGCTCCTTATTCTATAGAGAGGACTCCCCATACAGGATCAGAAGGGCTCTGCTACTCAGAGCTACACAATGTCCTGCCATCCTATCACCCCATCCTTCATATTTGCAGAGCTCTTTCCCCAACTCAGAATCTACTATGCAGCCCATCTCATCTCATCCCAGTTACCAAGACTATGCCAAATGTTAGAACCAGTTCTAATGACAGCAATTCTCTTAGTTTAGATTCTCTTTTGGATGCATAAATCATCGAACAATTAACAAAAAAGTTCACTTTGCTCTAAGGATATAAAGCAAGGATACAGTAGCACTTATATCCAGCTTTGACAGACACAGCTTCCTTCATCTCCTTATAGAAAACCATCTCGTCTGCAGGTCAGCAAAGCAGGGTATAGTGAGTCTCATGGTCTCAGGTACTGTTACGGGAATGGGAATTTAAGATCTTCCCTGCCCCTTGGCTAGGCTTAAGTGACTCTGAGAACCTTCCTTGATTTAAAAATATACTCTGCCCCCTAATAGGCTGAATGTGGTCACCTGGAGCCTGTGGCAGGAAGCTTGGTTTTCAGGAACACCCACACCTAGATACTTTGTGATTGGACAGTGGGTCAAGAGCCAGGAGAAGGCTATATATACCCTGATGTGAGGCTTTGTTTTGGGCCTCACTTTGAGGAAAGTTGTGTGATTTGACCAGATGAGACTCTGGGCAGCTGTTGAGCCCCCAGGCTTTGAAAACCCAGATGTTGGTGCTTCCCTCTCTGGTAACTGAATAGGTATGGATGTGATGGTCAGACAGTTGGAGGCCTGTCTGCTGATGTTTCTCTGTCTGCTTGTTACTTCTGCTTGTAACCTTTGTTTGTATTCTCTGAAGTTCAGGGTGCTGACCTTTTTCCTCTGAACTAGGTAAATGACATATGTTTGATTAAAACAAAACTGTTAACCCATTATGAGTTGCTTTCCTTTAGAAAAGTAGATCTAAGAACCTGTGTTGGCAGCCACCCTGGGTATGGTGGGGTGCTTGCTGCAACAAGTACCCACCAAGTCTGAAATGCCCTGACTCCACATGGTAAGACTTTTTATGCCCTTAGCTGACTAGGAAGGTGAATCAAAGGAAAGAGGAGCCAGTAAAGTCCCAAAGATAAGTTTTGTTGCCTTTTAAGGAAAGCCAATTCTTATTGGTGGAAAAATGGCAAACCTGGTCCTACCACAGAGAGGATGCATCAAATATACAGATAAGGAAATAGGAAGTCATTTCAAGATAAAAAGGGGGAGCTAATAATTGGGGAGTGATGGAAATGAGAAAGATATGTTAATAATAGTCATTGCTTCCATCAATCTGTTTAGTTAGGTTTTGTTTTTTGTTGTTGTTTTTTTTTTTTTTTGATGGGGGGAAAACAAGAGCTTCCATCAATCTGGATTCCCATACTTTCAATACATATTTTTAAGTCAGCTATTCCAGGCCCTCAAAGAAGCCGTTAGAATTGCTCAATGTTGGCTCTGCTACTGCCAGAAGTAAGTATCCAGAAGAAAGTGCTCCAGAGCCTGGAAATCTTACTAAATGAGGTAATGCTCCTCCCAAAGCAAGCAACCAGTTGCTCAAATATTCTCCTAAAATTGAATTTAACCACATATGTCCACTTCTACTTTAGAAGCAAAATCACTAAATGCTCAGCCATATATCCTACTACAGACCATTAAAAATGAAGGGTAGGGGCGGCTAGGTGGCGCAGTGAGTAAGAGCACCGGCCTCGGAGTTTGGATGACCCGAGATCAGATCCGGCCTCAGAAAATGAGCACCCACGCATAAATCAAATGACTAGCCGTGTAACCTTGAGCAAGTTACTTAACCCCAATTGCTTTAAAAAAATAAAATAAAATAAAATAAAATAAAATAAAATAAAAATGAAGGGTATTTTGTTATAGTTGTAGCTGATCCAAAACGTGTATACATATATACAATACATACACTTATATAAACATACATACATTCAGGAAAAAAATAGATTAGTTATTTACTATTGTGATACCTATAGAAAAGCCATGTGGGAAAAAGATTTACCACTTTTTCTTTTGAAGGCAGTTAATTGGGTTCACCTCTACCTTACTGTACACTATTCAGGATTCTCCTGTGTGAGCTGATGAATTTTAGGCAGAGATAGCTAAAAATGTAGAAATATGTTTAATTTTAGCCCAATGACTTTAGTTTTCCTCTTAGCTACAGTTGATTATTTCTCCCCTATTTTCTTATACTTCTTTTTATAATATAACATTTTCAGAACCTTGTCATTTGAAATATAATTTTTTTTTCCTTCACAAAGGGCACATTAGGGAGCCTTTACTTGTAGTCATGATGATCTCACTCACCCAGAGCTCTAGGCCTGCTTCTTTTTCCTTAACAGAAATTCATTTTTTAGATACCAGTCCTTTTTCTTATTACTCTTGGTATACTGAAATATTCATATTTGGTTTTATGTCCAAAATAAAAAAGAATGTTCAAAAGGAAAAAAGTTTTCTTTTTTCCCTCTGATGCTCAAGAACAGTGTCACTAGGTTTTATTTTCTTATTTAAATTTTCTTTTATATTATGAACTTAATGATAAACAAACATGAACATTTCAGTATACAAAAAATAGCAGAAGAGATGAGTATATATAACCATGGGCTTCTATGGGGGAAAAGATTGTGCCTTGAAGGGGACAAAGGGGGTCCAGGGCTCTAGTGTGAGCTTAAAGAATTGTATGTGTAGGGGATGACCATCTGCCAACAGAAAGCCCTCATCCTTAGCATCTTTGCTTCCTTGGCCAAGCCTTTTGGTAAAGTTCAAGAGACAGCTTATACAGAAGACACCCTCCACTGGGCAAATCTCTGCAGAGTAATCCTCCATCCCTACTTGTCCTCCCAGTTCCACTGCAGATAGCTCCTTCTGCAAGGCTTCCAGTAAGAGGTGCAGACATTCTCCCAGCAGCAGGCATCCAGCAGCACTCCCTGCTGCAGTTTTTTTCTGCAGTTGTGTGGGGATCTTGGCAAGGAATGCTGAGGCTCCTTCAGCCACACTAGCCAAGCCAATCTCCATCTAGAGGCAGCTAAGTGGCACAGAGGACAGAGTGGTGGGCCTGGAGTCAGGAAAAAACCAAGTTCAAATCTGGTTTCAGACACTTAGCTGTGTGATACTAGGCAAATCATTGTATACCTCAGTTTCCTCAGCTGCAAAATGGGGGTCATAATAACAGCACCTACTTCTCAGAGTTGTTTAGAAGATCAAATAAAATATTGGTAAAGCTGTCATAATGCCTGGAACACAGTAGATGCTTTGTCTTCCTTTTTCCTTCCCCCACCACGATAAGAGATATTCTTGTGTTGGGTACCATATTACCACAGAAGAGGGGCACCCTCTAGAAATTTCCCACATGGTAGAAGGAACAGATTTTCTTGCATCACAGCTTTAATGCAATTCTAGACAATACCCCTCCTTATGGAATCTCTTCCTTTGAAACTGTCCCAACCAACCTCTAGCTGGGATTTGAGACTAGGCTTGGTTCTAATGCCTATGTAGAACATCATAGTGTTAGATGTTGGAGAGAAGAATCAGGGAGTACCTGACTACAGAAGAGAAGCAAGACTGCTGAATTTATATATTCCTAGATATCTTTTTTCTATTCATCAATAGCTGTGGGTCCTTCTGCTTTATATGCTCCCTAGAGGAGTCTCGAGTGTTGGGCTCTGCTGCCAAGCTTTCTGAGGTCTGAAACACAGAGAATACCAAAGAAATTGGCATTGATCAGGGGCGGCTAGGTGGCGCAGTGGGTGGAGCGCCGGCCCTGGAGTCAGAAGGACCTGAGTTCAGAATGGCCTCAGACACTTAATCCACACAAACAAAAACCTAGCCGTGTAACCTTGGGCAAGTTACTTAACCCCAATTGCCCTAAAGGGGCGGCTAGGTGGAGCAGTGAGTAAGAGCGCCGGCCCCGGAGTTGGGATGACCCGAGATCAGATCCGGCCTCAGAAAATGAGCACCCACGCATAAATAATGACTAGCCGTGTAACCTTGAGCAAGTTACTTAACCCCAATTGCTTTAAAAAAAAAAAAAAAAGAAATTGGCATTGATCAATCTTTGTCACAGAGCCAATGATATCCCTTATTCTGACAATGCCATCTAAGACTTTCCCTCATCCCTAATATATATTAGTTTCAGAGGTCTCAGGATGCTCTACAAGTAACCCTATAGCAGCAGTTCTTAACATTTTTTTGTGTGTGCCATGGACCCTTTTGTCAGTCTAATAAAACCTATGTATTAAATAACAAGAGAATGCATTTAAAATATTGGCAAGTTGAAGTTAATTTTTAAAAAAAAAACCCAGCAGGATGAAAGCTATTTTTGCTTAGACTGAATAAGAAGATTTAACTGTGGGATGGTCTTTAACAAGGAAGCATACATATCATGTTGGACATCAATTTCAGCTTTTTGTTTAGATGGTTAAAATGCTATGAATCCTAATTCACAAAGATATGATATTTGAAATGGAATTAAAGCTTCCACAGCTTGCTTTAGAAGGATTCTATAAGGCTTTTCAAGTTAAACTCCAAGTAATATTTTTTGTTCTACAGTGAATGAGTTTATTTTTGGCTAGGTCGACACCTTCAATGAAGTTTATTTCTGTAAGAAAAGGATTATGAATCCATAGTTCAAATTTAATGTCATAAAGACAGAAATAACTTTTAATAGTTCTGAAGTGTCAAGAGGTATTCATAAATTTCCCTTTTCAGAGAAATCAACAAAGAATTGTGTATCTCAATTCCATATTGGTAAAGTACTTCTTCCAGCATTGGAAAGTTTGCAGATATGTTGGCCTCTACTGTCTTGGATATCAGTAGCTCAGTCAAGAAAGCTTGCAATTTTTTTCCAGTAATATCCATAATGGTGACTTTAGGACCTTGACACATAGAGGGCTAACATTATCTTGCAGGTAAGCCAGCCAATGAATAAAATCCATTGTTTTAAAGTGTGCTATGGGGGCAGCTAGGTGGAGCAGTGAATAGAGCGCTGGCCCTGGAGTCAGAAGGACCTGAGTTCAGATCTGGCCTCAGACACTTAACGCACACACACAAAAACCTAGCCGTGTGACCTTGGGCAAGTTACTTAACCCCAAATGCCCTCCAAAAAGCTAAATAAATAAATAAATAATAAATAAAAATAAAGTGTGCTATGAGTGAGTTTTCTTTTTCTTTTAGAAAAAAAAGTGTGACTTCTTTCCTTAGTCTGAACAAGTGCTTCAAGATGTATCCTCTTGAGTGGTAAAGAAGCAATTCATATTCAGCTTCTATTTCTTTTTACTTTTTTTTTTTGGCTGTTCTTATTTTATTGTGTGTGTGTGTGTGTGTGTGACTTTTCTTTTTTTATAATTAATTAATTAATTTTTAGTTTTCAACTTTCACTTCCATAAGATTTTGCATTTTAAATTTTCTCCCTCTACTTCTCCTTTACCCTCCCCAAGACAGCATGCAATCTGGTATAGGCTCTACTTATACATTCATATTAAATATATTTTTACATTAGTCCTGATGTACAGAAGAGTTAGAAATAATGAGAGGAACCATGAGAAAGAAGAAACAAAACAAAACAACAAAAGGAGACAAAATGGTATGCTTCCATCTGTATTCAGACTCCAAAGTTCCTTCTCTGAATATGAACAGCATTTTCTATCTTAAGTCTTTTGGAGTTGTCTTAGAGCCTTGCATTGCTGAGAAAAGCTAAGTGCATCAAAGTCAGTCATCGCACAATGTGACTGTTACTGTGAACAATGTTTTCCTGGTTCTGCTTATTTCACTTAGCACCAGTTCATGTGAGTCTTTCCAGGTTTTTCTGAAGTCCATCTGCTCATCATTTCTTATAGCACAATAGTATTCCATTACATTCATATACCATTACTTGTTCAGCCATTCTCCAACTGATGGGCAATTTCTTAATTTTCAATTCTTGGCCACCACAAAAAGAGCTGCTATAAATATTTTTGTACATGTGGGTCCTTTTCCCATTTTTATGATCTCTTTGAGATACAGACCTAGAAGTGGTATTGCTGGGTCAAAGGATATGCAGTTTCATAATCCTTTGAGCACAGTTCCAAATTGCTCTCCAGAATGGTTGGCTCAGTTCACAACTCCACCAACAATGCATTAGTGTTCCCATTTCCCCACATCTCCAATATTTATCATTTTCCTGTTTTGTCATGTTAGCTAATCTGATAGGTGTGATGTGGTAGCTCAGAATCATTTTGATTTGCATTTCTCTAATCAATAATGATTTAGAGCATTTTTTCATATGACTATAGATAGCTTTAATTTCTTTCTCTGAAAACTGCCTATTCATATTCTTTGATCATTTATCAATTGGGAAATGACTTGTATTCTTATAAATTTGACTCAGTTCTCTCTATATTTTAGAAATGAGGCCTTTACTCTGAGGTACCATCATTGTACCATGATACAATTGTTTTTTGTTTTTTGTTTTTTGGAGGGGGGAAGGCAGGGCATTTGGGGTTAAGTGACTTGCCCAAGGTCACACAGCTAGTAAGTGTTAAGTGTCTGAGGCCAGATTTGAACTCAGGTCCTCCTGACTCCAGGGCCGGTGCTCTATTCACTATGCCATCTAGCTGCCCCTGTGATACAATTTAAGATCTGGTACAACTAGGCCACCTTCCCTTGCATTTCTTTTCGTTAATTCCCTTGATATTCTGAACCTTTTGTTCTTCCAGACGAATTTTGTTCTCATTTTTTTCTAACTCTATAAAATAAATTTTTGGTAGTTTGATTGGTATGGCACTGAATAAGTAATTTAATTTAGGTAGAATTGTCATTTTTATTATATTAATTTAGCCTACCCATGAGCAACTGATATTTTTCCAGTTATTTAGATCTGTCTTTATTTGTGTGAAAAGTGTTTTGTAACTATGTTCACAAAGTTCCTGGGTTTGTTTTGGCAGATAGATTCCCAAATATTTTATAATATCTACAGTAACTTTAAATGGAATTTCTCTTTCTATCTCTTGCTGTTGGGCTCTGTTAGTAATAAATAGAAATGCTGAGGATTTATGTGTATTTATTTTGTATTCTGTAACTTTGTTAAATTTATTATTTCAAGTAATTTTTTACTTGATTCTCTAGGATTCTCTAAGTATGCTATCATATAATTTGCAAAGAGTAATTCAGCTTCCATTACTTGATAAAATCTTTTTAAAATGTGAGTATTCAGAGATCTGTTTCTGATCGAGTTGATGACTTTTATAACTCTTGACAAAACTTCTTTCGGGATTGTTGGATGTCTTTGTTGCCAGTCCACATGCAAAAATCACTGAGTAACAACGTTTGAAGTTTCCTTTTTCACTGATGAAGCAAAACCAGATATATCACCAAGCATCAGAGGAGCTCCATCAGTGCAAAGAGTATGAAGTTTTTTATTTCAAAGTTTTGTTTCACACACACAAAAAACCAAACCCCCAAACCCAACCCTTTTGCCATTTCTAAAATGTTGATGGTCTCTATGATTTCCAAAAGGGATTCACTAAATAAAAATTTATCTTCGATGGCACCAGAATGCACACAGAAAACAAAACCAAGGAGCTACATATATTGAGATATGTCTGTAGTTTAATCCTGTTACATACTGAAGAGGAATATTAGCAGGGATCCCGTTTCCCCGATGACCTGCTTTAAAACGTCAAAAGGAATAGCAACCACTCCAGAATGTATCACATCATTTAACAATGGAACCACTTCCAGTATTTTCCTCTCATCCTGTCTACAAGCAGGCTTAACTATTTCCAATGCACATGGCTTTACTGGAATCTCTCCAATAGTGTAATAGTACGGGACTTCTTTTGTTTTGCAATCCTGTAAGCTGATGGTTGGTCTGCCACAACCTGTGAGCACATATAGATTAGAAGACAGCAACCACATGGGATCTAACGATGGCTCTAATAATGGCAGCAATTTTAAAGTATTAATAATTAGACATTTCAAGAAGAAGTCTTTGTGAAATACCAAATGTAAGTATCAGAATTTCCCCAGCTTTTTAAAAATTGAACTTTCTTCATATGAAAACAACCTTTATTTTTAGATTTATTTGCAGGATGGACATATATAAGATGGGTTTTAGTTTTGTTGGTTTCATTCTTCTGTTTGTAAGAATTTTCTGCACATACAAAAAAAAAAAACAAAACCCCAACTGTGTCTTTTGTCATATATTCTTTAATGCAACTGAAACCATATAATACATATTATTCATAATATTTTCCTTTCTTCAACATTTCTACTTAAATTGTGTCTGTAAAAATATTAAATGCATAAACCTAAAATAAAATATTTGACTTATTAATAATTTTAAAATTCAATATTTTTGTATTATTTTTATTTGTTTGATAATTCTGCATAGAAATAATTTATATGCTAATTAAAGTCTGAGATATTCAAGGAACTTATATGACAAGTAGTAAAATTAGACAGTTTTTATAGTTTATCCAAAGTTCTAACACTTTTAACAGTTATTAACCCCCTCTACATATGGAATTTGGCTATTATTCCATGTGGAGTTGCATGACTTTCTGTGGCTTCCTTAAAATAACAGTTCTCATTTCTAATTTCACTTGCAGTTTTCCCATGATGTATATATTTTTAAATATATGGTATTTTCATAGAACAAAAATGCAGGAACACAATTTATACAACCTCCAACATATGTATGCCTTTACTTCTTAAAACAGAAAATATACAGAATGAAACTACAAAAAGAAAAAAAAACAAATAAAAGAAAGAAACTCTCTACTTAGCACTGTGTATGACCCATATCACTGAGAAATCTGTTGGTAACAATGAGAAATTACTTTAAATAAAACACTGATCTCAAATGTTCGATGTTCTGGAACTTACTTGATCCATATTGGCTATCTCTGTTTTTAAAAAAGGGGTGGGGGAAGACTTGTCAACTTATGGAGGTTTAAGAATTCTCATTTGAACTGTCCATTTTTGCAAAACTGTAACAAAAAATGAAAATGACTAATCTTCCACATATCGAAAGACAAACTATTGCAGATAGGAAATACTAGAAAATAGTATAGATGTCTGGTCACCAATATGAGAAAATACAGGTTCACTCGTTGATGGCACAGTAGGCTGATAGTGGGCCCACCATGATCCATGAGCACATATAGATTGGAAGACAGCAATCACATGTGAGCTTACAATGGCTCTGATAATGACAGCAATTTCAAATGAATTGAGTGTAAAAGATATTTCGAGATATTTGCAATAAGTTCTATGTTATATGAAAATATGTGTGATTTCTATTGATGACAAAGTTACAGGTGCTTCTGATTTGGCTATGATTTGTTGGCTACATTCATATTTAAGGAAAATGCCTTTTAAAAAAAATCAGTTAAAGGTTAGTGAAAACAAAGATTTCCCATCCATCCAAGTTCATAGACCTTCTGAAGTCTATCCATGCATCTCAGGTTAAAAACCCCTGTCCTAGAGGCTCTGAGAAAAGTTGTCTGAGGGGTATGTGACGAGCTCTAAGAACTGTGTGTGTGATGGGAAAGGTGTCTGCTTGGTGTGTGGTTCGGCAGAAGTGCCCATCTGTGGGTCACAGTGGCAGGTATCCTAAATGCTCAGCACTTCCTCAAAGTTGCTGTGGTCAGATCTGCCGCTAGATTTCACCACCAGCTCCAGTGTTTTTCTTGCCATTGGAACCCACGATTTTGTTCTCATACATGTGTGATTACTGCTCAGTTTTCTTTTCTGAGACATCATCCATATTCTGCCTTTTGAAGGGTATATCCTAAATACTTTGAAGGGTATATACTAAATACTAAACACTGGGATTGCTTCTATTCTCTCTCTACACCACCTCTTTTGGTAAGCTCATTTCTCAACAGACAATTCCCTAATCTATATTTCCAGTCCTAGCCTCTCTTCTGAGCAATAACCTTACATCATTAGCTGCCTATTGGACATTTTGAACATGAATGTTCCATTGCCCTCTCAAACAAAACATGTCCAAAACTCAATTCATCTTTTACCCCCAAACTCACCTCTCTTCAACAGTTCTATTTTTACTGAGAGTAATACTATCTTTCTAGTCACCTGGGTTCATACCCTCAGAGTTATCCTTGATTCTTGACTCATATTTACATCTTTATTCAGGCAATTGCTAAGTTTTATTATTTCTACCCCCACATCACTCTCATCTTTCCAGTCTCTCTGCTAACACAGCCTCCATCCTAGATAAAGCCCCCATCAGCTCTTGACTGAATCATTGTGACAGACTCCTAATTCTTCTCCCTACAATTCTTCTCCCTGTCCAATTCATCATCTATGCCATTTTCTTAAACCACAGTATGTCACTTCACCAATGACTCCCTATTGCCTCTATGGTCAGATAAAAAAAAAATCCTCTGCTGGGCATTTAAAGTTATTCACAGTCAGGATCTAACCTATCTTTCTAACCTTTTTTCATACACTTTATGATCTAACTTAAATGGTCTTACTTTTCTTCACCATCAACACTCCATTTCCATTCTCATGCTTTTACTATTCCTCTTGACTGGATTGCACTTCTGCCTGACCATTACCTATTGGGGAAATCTCATTAGTGGCTTTCAAAGATAAGCTGCCACAAAACTTTCTGCATGAAAGTTTCCTTTCCTAAGTCCTTAGCTGCTAATGCTTCAGTCCCTACAGAAATATCATCTTGAATTTATGTATTTATTTCATATGTACATAAATAAGAACATTTCTCCTCTGATGGAAGGTAAGCTTATTAAAAGCAGTGACCATTTCCATTTTGTGTTTGTATACTTAGAAATTAGATCTTCACTAAATATTGTCCACATCTCTCCTTCCTTTTATGGCTAAATACCTTGAGAAAGCCATCTACAATAGATGCCTCCATTTCCTTTCCTCTCACTTTCTTCATAATTCTCTACAGATTGACTTATGACTTCATCATTAGACTGAAACTGCTCTTTTCAAAGACGTTTGCTTGTTTTTAAATTGTCAATTGTTTTCCCAAACCTCCCATGGCTCCTCTTCTCCCTACCTTCTCATCTGAGAACTGCCATGATTGACAACCATGTGGCCATGACCTGCATGAAGATCCAGCAAAGAGGCAGAAAAGGAGTGGTCAAACAGGTAGGAGAAGAAACAGGAGAGAGTAGCCTCTCTCTCTCTCTCTCTCTCTCTCTCTCTCTCTCTCTCTCTCTCTCTCTCTCTCTGTTACTGTCTCTGTCTCTGCCTCTATGTCTCTCTCTGTCTCTGATTCTGTGTCTCTGTTTCTGTCTCTGACTCTGTGTCTCTGTCTCTGTCACTGTCTCTCCCTCTCTCTCTCTCTCTCACATGCACACACACACACACATACACAGAAAAAAGGTTATTAGATTTGTCAATTAAGACATCATTGGTAATTTTGGGGAAAGCAATTTTGATTGAATAGTAAGGCTGGAAGCCAGACATAGAAAGTTAAAGAATAGAGTGAAAAGAAAGGAAAGACAGCTTTCTCAAATATAGCCATAAAAGGCATGAGAGATGTGGGATGATAGCAAGGATGGGTGGATCCAATGAGGGTGAGTATGAGGGAGACATGGGCATGTTTATAAAAAGGCAGTAGGGAAGCAGAGAGTAGACAGAGAGATTGATTATAAGCTTTAGGGTGAAGATGATAGAAGGGGCAATCTGCTAGAGACGACAGGATACAATGGTTCACATCCTCCTTGGCAAGGAGGACAGATGCCTCTTTATGTGAAATGGTGATAAGGGAGGGAGGAAATCATAGAAGGCATCTGAGTGATTCAAGATGAGAAGGAGGGAAGAGGATACTCTCAGAAAATGTCCTCAGTTTTTTCAGTGAAATATAAGGCAAGGTTCTCAGATGAGAGGGGAGGGGATAGGGAGTCATGGGAGGTTTGAACAGGGATGAAAGGGTTTGTTTCTACTACACCATCTTGACTCCACCCCCGAGATGAAAGGGCTTGGAAAAGTTGCTGCAGTATGTGGGATAGTGAATCAGTTAGAGAAATGCAAAAAGATGGCCATGGTTCACTGAAGGCCCAGTTGAGATTTTGTAACAAATTTACAATTTACAAATCAGCATGGTTTTAGGATGTTTTTTAAATTTCGTTCAGAATATGAATAGGAGTGAAGGTAGTAGATGGTGAGAGAAATGCAAAGTGAGACTTAGCTGCGTGAAATTGGCAATAGGATAAAGTGCAAGGAACTCAAGAGAAGAGGACAGTGTGGTTGGCCAAGGGGTCAAGTTGGGTCATGGAGGAGGGTGTGGCCATTACATGGCATCATGGCTGGGAAAGAATTGATGGAATGAGTGACTAGAAGTCACAGTCAAGAGAAACAACAAGATTAAGAGTTTCAAGACAAAGGGAAAAGTAGAATTAGAAGAGATTATGATGAGATAAAGGGAAGGGAATATGCATTTACATGGCATTTACTATGTGCTAGGCATGTACTAAGCATTTTTTTTCTAATAAATATAATCTCATTTCATCCTCACAACCCTTTGAAAAAGGTGGTGTTATTATACCCATTTTACAGCTGAGGAAACCAAAGCAAACAAAGGTTAATAGACTTGCTCAGGGTCACATAGCTGCTATGTGTCTGAGGCTAAATTTGAACTCAGGTGCTCCAGACTTGAAGCCCAGTGTTCTTTCCATTGCACCAAGCTCCCCCTAAAGGAATTTCAGCCTTCATGAACATGGAAATGTTTGTTTGTTTTTGGGTGTTTTGTTTTTTTTTTCTTTTTGGAGGGCAATTGGGGTTAAGTAACTTGCCCAAGGTCACATGATTAGTTGTTTGTGTGTGTTAAGTGTCTGAGGCCGGATCTGAACTCAAGTCCTCCTCGCTCCAGGGCCAGCACTCTACTCACTGAGCCACCTAGCCACGCCTGAAATGGAGCATTTCTGGATGATGGTAAGACCAAAGGCATGTTCATCTGTGTCCAGCTAAAGGGCAGTGATAGATTAGATCATAGGAAATGAGTAAGTTGAAAAACTGCAAAGTGTTTTGGGGTTTTTTTTTGAGGAAACATCAGTACGTATTTTGAAGTCTGCTAGTATGAGGGCAGGAGTTGTGGAGGAGAGAAAGACTGTGAGCCAGACACTAAAATCACTGTGGGAGGAAGGAAGGTATCCTGGGAAGTTAGGGGGTTTGAGGTATTTGAAGTCCTCTAGGATGAGGGAGAGAGTTGGGGAAAGAGGAACCCTTCCCTCCTTTTAGGGTATGTACCAATATCATTAATGAATATTGATGAGAAAATGAAGTAAAACATTAGCAAAGAAGTTACAAGCATATGTTCCCCAAAATTATTCATTATGATCAAGTTAGATTCATACCAGAATTGAAAGGATTCAGCAGTAAGAAGTTATCAATATAGTTCATCGTATTAATAATAAAATACCATAATTTACATGCTTATCTCAATGATTATGAAGTCATAGATCCTGTCTATCCATGACACGCATGAGCTATATGTATATATCTCTTCATTTAGGATATGCATATCTCACATAGGCTTATACATACCATAAATGTCCAAAGATTGGGGAATGGCTGAACAAATTGTGACATGTGGATGTAATGAAATACTGTTGCACCACAAAGAAACAGATGAAGTAATGCAGAGTGAATAAAATAGAACCAAAAGAAAAATATGCAACTATGTAAAATTTAACAACTAGGTAAAGACAATAATAACAGAAGCAAAGCTTGATAAACATACAGAAAATGTGTTTAAAAGAAGTTGCAGAAACAGATAGAATAGGGGCAGCTAGATGGTGCAGTGAATAGAGCACCTGCCCTGGAGTCAGGAGAACCTGAGTTCAAATTTGACCTCAGACACTTAACACTAGCCGTGTGACTTTGGGCAAGTCACTTAAACCCAACTTCCCTGCCTTTCTCCTCCAAAAAGAAACAAACAGAATAATTTTAATTTTACCTTAAGTTAATTTACACATTAAAGAAATTCTGTAAATAATAGAATTTTGTAGCTACATTTACAATTATAGAAGCATAGATTTAAAGTAGTAAGGGACCTTTCAGATGACTTAATTCAATTTCATTTTACAGATAAGGAAATGAGCCCTAGAGAGTGACTTGTTCAAGGGAACAAAGGTAATAAGTAAGTGGCAAAGCTGAGATTTGAGCCTAAGACCTAGGAGACAAAACCTAGTCCACCTGTACACATTACCAAATCTCACCCAAATGTCATAATTATTTTTTTCTTTTTTTTTAAAATGCTTTATTAACTTCTGGTTTACATCATTAATTTCCACCAGATTTTGAGTTACAGTTTTTCCCCATTTTTTTCCTATTCCCCATCCCAGTATAGCAGTCCCACAGGATATCCCCTCACCCCATCTGCTGTCTCCCATATTTTTTCCCATAACCCCTTCGACTTTTTCAGTAGGGCAAGGTGAATCTCTGTGCCCCAATGACTAAATATCTTATTTCCCAATTATATGTAAAACAATATTAATAAGAGTATTAATATATTTTTAAACATTTGATTTTGAAACTTTGAATTCCAGATTCATTCCCTTCCTCCCTTGTCACCACCCTTACTGGGAAGATAAGGAATTCAGTATATGTTGTACACGTGTAGCTATGCAAAACATTACCATAGTAGATATATTGTAAAAGACTGACTATATTTCCCTCCCTCCTATCCCACCTCCCACTTGGTCTATTCCCTGCTTTAATCTTGTCCCTTTTCAAAAGCGGGTGCTTCCAACTTCCTGCCCCCCCCTTCCCTCCCACCCTCCTTTCCATCATGCCCTTCCCCCCTACTCTCCTATAGGGTGAGATATTCTATTTAGTATGTATGTCATTTTCTCCCTGAGCCAAATTCAGTGAGAATACGGTTTTGCCTTTTTGCCTTCCTATTCTTCCACTCCCTTGTAACCATTTTCCCCTTGCCTCTTCTATATGAGATAGTTTACCCCATTCTGTCTCTCCCCATCTCCTCTTGTTATATTCCTCTCTTACCTCTTAATTTCACCTTTTAAGTATCATCCCTTCTTATTAAATTCGACCTGTGCCCTCTATCTACCCATACCTGTAAACATATATATATATATATATATATATATATATATATATATATATATATATATATATATATATATATATATATATATATACACATTAACATATGTTTTCATATGCCCATATACCCTTCTTCAACTATTTTCATACTGAGAAAAATTTCATCAGTTACAATTATCGTTTTTCTATGTAGGAATGTAAATAGTTCAACTTGGCTGAGTTCATTATGATTTCTTTTGCCTGTTTACCTTCTCAAGCATCTCTTGCTTCTTGTATCTGAATGTCAAATTTTCTATTCAACTCTGGTTTTTTCATCAAGAATGCTTGAAAGTCCTCTATTCCACTGAATGACCATATTTTCCCCTGAAACATGATACTCAGTTTTGCTGGGTAGGTGATTCTTGGTTTTAATCCCAGTTCCTTTGCCCAGTGGAATATCATATTCCAAGCCCTTCGATCCCTCAGTGTAGAGGCTGCCAGATCCTGTGCTATCCTGATTGCATTTCCACAGTATTCAAATTGTTTCTTCCTGGCTGCTTGTAATATTCTCTCCTTGATCTGGGAATTCTGGAACCTGGCTATGATATTCCTAGGAGTTTTCTTTTGGGGATCTTTTTCAGGACGTGATTGGTAATTCTTTTAACCTCTATTTTGCCCTCTGGTTCTAAAATATAAGGGCAATTTTCCTTGAGAATTTCTTGAAGGATGATTTCTAGGTTCTTTCTTTGATCATGGTTTTCAGGTAGTCCAATAATTTTAAAATTATCTCTTCTGGATCTATTTTCCAGGTCAGTGGTTTTTCCCATGAGATATTTCACATTGCCTTCTATTCTTTCATTTGTTTGGATCTGTTTAACAGCACTAGCTTCCCTTTGGTCCATTCTAAATCCTAAGGAAAGATTCTCCTTAGTGAGCCTTTGAGATTCTTTTTCCATCTGGCAAATTTGGCTTTTTAAGGCATTCCTCTCCTCATTGCCTTTTTGAACCTCTTTTGCCATTTGAGTTAGTCTATTTTTTAGGGCGTTATTTTCCTCAGTCAGGCTATTTACTCTCCTTTCATAATTTTCTTGCATCATTTTCATTTATCTTTCCAATTTTTCCTCCACTTCTCTTATTTCATTTTCAAAAGCCTTCTTAAGGTCCTTTATGGCCTGTAACCAGCTCATATTTTCATTTGGGTCTTTTGGTGCAGGAGTTCTGACCTCCCAGTCCTCCTCCTGTTCCATGCTTCAGTCCACTTTGCCCCCAAAATAGGAGTCTAATGTTGAATTTTTCTTTTTATTTTGTTTCCTTTGCCTAGGCATGTTGCCACTAAATTACTTGACTTTTGGGCTTTTTGCCACAATAGGACTTTGCCACCAGCCAGGGGAGGTTCCATCCCAAATGCTGAGGTTTTCTCAGCTGCTGGAGTTATTAGTTGGGTTATGGGTGCTCTCTCTGAAGCCTCCACATGCTCTGGCAAGCTGGTCACAGACTCCAAGACCTCCACCCCAGACCACAATCCAGATCCAAGAAGGATAAAGCAAGAGCACTTACCCCCTCAGACTGGTCTAGGGTCCACCTACAGTTCACAGGCCAGGAACTGAAGCTGCAGCAGCTAATCAGCTGCTTTTCACCCCCAGGGGAAGAAGCTGACGTACTCTCCCAACCAGTCCCAAAGTCCATACTGCACTGACCTCTCACTTTGTCCTAGGCATCTATGTGTTGATAATTCTGGAAACGCTACAGCTGCTGGTGTTCTGGGGTCCTTCTAGCCGGCTGCTGGTCAGGCCACCCTGGAGCTAAAACCTCTGACTCACACGGGCCTGGGCTTGGCTCCCAGAGTGCTGTGCTGGCTGCTCCCTGCCAGGCTGCCAGGCTGTCCTCAGCGGGAGGTTAGCTTCTCTGTGTCATTTTGTGGGTTCTGGAGCTCCAATGTTTGTTCAGGGTTCCCTTTTACATAAATTTGAAGTGGTGTGGGCTGGAGCGCCAGGGAAGTGTTGTTTCTACTCTGCCATCTTGACTCCGCCCCATAACTATTTTTTAAGATTTGTCTTATTTGTGGTTTTGTTTTTCTTTCCTCAGTTATTATTATTATCATCATCATTGCTTGTATATTTGACTCTTGGAAAGAATGTTGGATTTAGGGCCAGAGGACCTGGATTCAGATCCCAGCTCTGCCTCTTGGGCAAATAACTTAGCAGTAATGGCTAACTCTTATATATAGCCTACTGTGTGCCAGGCACTGTGCTATATATGATTTACAATTATTATTTCATTTGAGCCTCACGATAACCCTGGGGGGGTAGGTGCTATTATTGTCTGCATTTTACAGATGAGGAAACTGAGGCAAACAAAGGTTAAGTGATTTGCCCAGAATCACAAAGCTAGTAAGTGTCTGAAGCTAGATTTTAACTCGGGTCATCTTCTTCTTCTTTTTTAAAGCAATCGGGGTTAAGTAACTTGCTCAAGGTTACACGGCCAGTCATTATTTATGTGTGGGTGCTCATTTTCTGAGGTTGGAACTGATCCTGGGTCGTTCCAACTCTGGGGCGAGTGCTCTTACTCAGTGCTCCACCCAGCCACCTCAAACCCAGGTCTTCCTGACTCCAGGTTGAGTGCTTCATACACTATGGCTCCACAGAACATGTAATCTTTCTTGGCTTCAATTTTTTTCATCTGTAAAATAAGGGGGTTGAACTTTGATCAATTCTGAGGTCACTTTCAGATTTAAAATGATGTTTCCTACTGGTACTTGGTGACAGAAGTGGGGAAAAAATGTCTTTCTTAAAAACTGGAATGTCATGCAGAATGAGTCTCTTCCTGCTTTTATGAGTGTAGAGATCACATGATATATTAGAAAATCCACTGGTTTGTGCATCACAAGGCCCAAGTTTTAGCCCTGACTCTACCTTTTACTCTGGCATACTATCAAGCAGACTATTTAACCTGTTTGTGTCTCAGTTCTCTCTTCTACAAAATGAAGGGAATAGGTATATGTGTGTCTTGTGTATATCTAAAGATATTTAGATCTCTCTTTATATAGATACCTATTTATAGACAAATATCTCTATCTCTATAGGTATCTATATATCTATAAATATCTATCTCTAAATCTATACATATCTAAATCTCTATATATACATACACATAATACACACATACACCTATTGTTATTAGAAGTCAAAATATACCTCTGTGATCTATAGATACATCTTTATTAACCACTTACTGTATACTAAGTTCTTGTGTTAAGTACAAATAGATAAACTGAGGCAGTTGCTGCTTCTTTAGTTGGGAGGTACAACACATAAAAGAAAGTCCAGTTGCAGGTTGTAATGAAACTACTTGGAAGTCCTGAGGGTACCATGGTGGAGTGGATGGAAAGGCCCAGGAATCCACAGATCTATGATCCATTATCAATATAATAATAATATCTAGCGTTCATATAGCACTTTAAGGTTTACAAAGTACTTTAAAAATATAGTCTTATTTGATCAGGAAATTGAGGTTAAATAACTTGCCCAAGGTACTACAGCAAATAAGTATTAAGTGTCTAAGGTTGGATTTGAACTCAGGTCCTCCTGACTCCAGGGCTGGTACTCTATTCACTGTGCCACCTAGCTGCCCCCTCCCCCCATTTTTCAAATGAGGAAACTGAGGCAAACAGAAGTTAAATGCCTTGCATAGCATTATACAGCTAGCTAGTTGGTGTCTGAGGTCAGATTTGAGCTCAGGACTTTCTTCCAGGCCCATCACTGTATCCATTAGCTGCCTCTGTATCAGTCTGTCATTATAAATGAGAAATTGAGTAGCCATCAAGTATATAAGATATTTGAGAGTAAGGATTGTATCATTCTTTATATTTGTAAATCCAATTGCCATGTTGTTCAAATGCAAAATGTATGCTTGCTAAAAAGACTTTTATGGAGAACTCCACACAGGGCAGGTATTCACATGGTGGTTAGAAGAAGGACACTCTCAAGGTCTCTCTTAAGAACTTTGGAATTGATTGTGTGACATGGGAGATACTGGCACAGGACCCTTCAGCATGACCTGCCCTCATCAGAGAAGGCACTGTGCTCCTTGGGCAAAGCAGAATTGAAATAGCTCAGAGAAAATGCAGGATGCACCAATTTAGAGACTCCACCCCAAATATTCACATGGACTATTTGTGCCCAACCCATGATAGAACATTCCGAGCTCTCATTGATCTGATCAGCCATAGACACATTGAAACTTACCTCTAGCATAGTGAGGTCATTTTGGTCCTCTGAGAATGGAGGATAACAACCAACCAACCATTTCCAATGGTGAGTACAATGCTTGGAGCCTAATAAGTGCTTTTTGCTTGGCTGCCTGGTACTAACAGACATTCTTACTCTAAGACTTATGAGGAACAGGAGTGACTTTCAACTGGAGTAGTAAGGGAAGTCTTCAGGGAAAAGGAAGGATTTGAAAGCTAGCTAAGGATTAAGTAAGAAGAAAAGAAAATAGAGGCGACACCACATTCTACTCCTCTGAGAAGAGGGGATATTCTAGTATTTTGTTCTATATAAACCAAGCATTTTTGAGGGTTAGAAAGACAGGTAGGGCCTAGAGAGGTGTTGAATGTTGGCTGGACCCCAGTCCATCTATTATGGACCCTCAATAAGCTGGAAGTAAAATGGCCAGCATGGAGTGAGAGTGCCTGTTTAGGAGGTTTGGGGTAAGCCAGGAGAATATTCTTAGATTCCACTGTCATTTTAAAAGAAATTGTAGTGGAGTCAAGATGGCAGAGTGATAAGAAGCAATTCAGTGAGCCCCAATCCATGAACTTCTCCTAAGAGATCTAGATAATGCACCAGACTGAATGCTGATACGGAAATCAAGAAAAAGTCAAAAATCAGTCTTTTTGTCCGGCCCAAACTGGCATAGGGAGACACACAGAGAGATGTGGGGAAGGAGTTTGGCAAGGAGCAGAAAATGCCTTTGGAGTACTCCAGTGGAGCACTACCAGGGAAAGCCTGGGCATCAGGGAAAGAAGGGGTCTCAGACCTATACCAGGGCACCCCCAGAACTACACTGGGGTACTGTGACAGAGACAGGTGTCAGCTGGAAGCTTTGCCACCCACTACCCAGTCCCAAGTCTCAGGGCAGAGTGACAGGGGACCTGGGACCTGCAAACCACAATAGTATTTTCAAATAGGGAAACCTTGAGAGGTATATAGAGAAAAAAGGAAGCTCAGTAGCACCAGTAGCAGCAGCAATGGCATGGCTCAGGCCTCAGGTACAAAGCACTGTCTTACTTCCAATGTCTAGTCCAACTTGCAGAGGACAAAACCAAGGCAGGAATCTTGGACCAAGAAGAGCCTGTAGTTCTGCCACTGAGCCAACAGAGCCTTCCAGTCAGCTGATAGAGGCAGCATCCAGGAGCAGTTTGCTCTAGTTCAAACCTAAACTCAGGCCAGGACCTTGCAGAGCTCAGGCCAGAGAGGCAACAATCAGACTTTGTCCTGGATCAAAAGAAGTTTTATTTTCTACCTTTAGAGAAGTCCACTCTTGAGTTCCATGGACTATTTCATTTATACATCTTTTATTTTCTTGTAATTAATTATTTTATATTATAGTTATTTGATAGATAAATGTAGATAGACTCATCTACACTGAAGGAGAGTATAGTAGCCACATTAAAAAAATAAAAGATAAAAGATTCATTGAAATGTGAGTGTGTGTATACATGTCTTACATATAAACTATTACCCTGCAAATTCTGTGAAGTCTTACCTAAATTTTATATCTTTCCCCATACCTAGCAAATTATTCTGTATTCAATGAGCATTCAATAAATGTTGTATTAAATTGAATGTAAAGAAGATTCAAAGGAAATATTAAACGAGTATTAATACTTCTTTGCTCCTTTGGGAAGAGTGAAGTAGTTCCTTTAGTAAACATGATCTACTAGGTAATTAGTCATTTGGGGGCTAAGTGATCAGCCATGCACCTAATGTGGTTTTAAAGACAAGCCTGTCAAATCTGCATATTCATTAAGCAACTACAATGAGCCAGGCACTGATCTAAGCCTTTCACAGATATTACATCATTTGATCTTCACAACAAGTCTGGGAGGTACGTACTGTTATTATCATCCTTACTGTATAGTTAAGGAAACTGAGGAAGACAGAGGTTAAGTGACTTGTCCAAAGTCACACAGCTAGTAAGTGTCGGAGGTCAAATTTGAACTCAGGTCTTCTGGACTTTAGGATGAATGAACTGTCAGTTGAGGAAGTCACCTTTGGCAGTTAAGAAGAGAGACAGCGATGGAGGAAGAACCCAGTTCCTGAGAAGGAATGCCTCTCCAGCCTCTCCATTGTATCTGTTCTATAGAACAGCACCCACAAGAGGTACCTACCCCACAAAGAGCAGGTCTGAGGAGTCTAACTGTGGAGGTGAGTCAAGCATCAGAGAAGACCAGACCCAGGGAACCCAACAGAGTGACAGTCATGCAGAGATACTCTATGGAATGGGAGCAGTAAGTGGGTGGACACAATGAGACAAGACATCAGAAGACAGTAAGCAGCTGTTTGTGCCAGTGCGACTTGAGATGCCTTGGCCAGATGTGTTGTCTGTTGGTATATAGTATGCTTTTTGCATGTGCTCATTTTCCCCACTAACATTGTGTGTATTTAGGAGAGTATGCACCAGGTTTGCAGTAGAGATATTTTGAGGCTATTGTTTCTATAAATGTCTTTGCTTTGAACTAATAATGTCAACTGACTGAAGATTAGAAGTAATCACATTGGTGGGGGCTCCTTAGTTAGATTTTCAACAGTGTGGGCTGACCTAGTACCTTGAACCAGCAGGAGCTGACTCCTGATGTATACAAAGCAGCAGTGTGGGTAAGGTATAGGGGGACAGCTAAAGGAGTTGTTGCATAGATTTTAAGTATTCCTTAACAGATGGCCCAAGCTTCCTTCTAGGACTGTCCAAGTCCAAGGGAAAGTTGATTTAAAAAAGAAAAGACTGGGGTGGCTAGGTGGTGCAGTGAGTAGAGCGCTGGCCCTGGAGTCAGAAGGACCTGAGTTCGGATCCGGCCTCAGACACTTAATGCACACACAAACAAAAACCTGGCTGTGTGACCTTGGGCAAGTTACTTAACCCCAATTGCCCTCCAAAAAGCAAAAAAACAAACAAAAAAGAAGAAAGGACTGTTTTTCCTTTTTCAAACAGACCCGTGGTTTCTACTAAAACAGGTTGCAATTTATAGTCTTAGAGAGTTGCCCAGGACACTGAGATTAAGTGACTTACCCAGGGTCACTAAGAATGTGTCAGAGGCAGGTAGGACCTGAATCCAGGTCTTCCTATTATTATTTTCTAAAGCCAGACCTAGGTAAATTCCTTTTTAGTGCCAATTTCTAGGCAAGAGGTTGTGGTTCACATGGAACTCTTTTAAAATTTATTTATTTATTTATTTTTAGTTTTCAACATTCACTTTTATATGATTTTGAGTTCTAAAATTTTCCCTTTCCTTCCCCTTCCTCTCCCCAAGATTATAGCATGTAATCTGATATAGGCTATACAAGTATAATCATATTAAACATATTTTCACATTAATCATGTTGTAAAGAAGAAAAAAACCACAAGAAAGGGGAGAGAGAGAGAGAGAGAGAGAGAGAGAGAGAGAGAGAGAGAGAGAGAGAGAGAGGAAGAGAGAGGGAGAGAAGGGAGAGAGAGGGGAGAGAGAGAGAGAGAGAGAGAGAGAGAGAGAGAGAGAGAGAGAGAGAGAGAGAATAGTATGCTTCGATCTGCATTAAGACTCCATAGCTCTTTCTTTGGATGTGGATAGCATTTTCTATAATGAGTCTTTGGGAGTTATTTGGGAGTTAGTTAAGATCCTTGCCTTGCTGAGAAGAGCTAAGTCTATTAAATTGGTCATCGCATAATGTTGCTGTTAATGTATACAGTGTTCTGGTTCTGCTCACTTCACTCAGCATCAGTTCATTGCATGGAACTCTTAAATTTATAAACCAAAAATGCTTTCTGAATTCTCTACCCACCATTATAAAATGATGGGCTTTGTCATTTAAAGAGACCATAAAAATCATCCATGGTAAGAAGATGAGTTTGAGGAGACATCTCACTGAAAGGAAATTGAAAAATTAGAGAATATATGATGTGATTGTCTAAGAAAGGTTTCAGAATTGGTACTTTTGGAGAGTATATATATATATATATATATATATATATATATATATATATATATATATATATATATACATATATATGTATATATATATATATGCCTATAAATTTAATTATAATCTCTATGGAGAGGTTTCAGAATTTTTAACCAAGCTACTTCCATTTTTCCAAATCATAATCACTTCTTACTTCCAATGACCTTCACTCCTCCAACCCCATCTCAGCTACATACATAGATATAAATGCTTATACCCTTTGTCTTGCCATTACCCATAAACTTATCACATCCATGGTCAAGAATCCCCAAATCCCCTTAGTTGACCATAATCTATTGCTTTTCCACCCCTCTTGCCTTTTCTTACCAAGTCCTATTCTTTGTCCACATTGTGACCTTTAATCCCTCCATTCTTTCCTAGGCCATCTGCTTGTACTGTCCACCTGTAATCCCTCCGTTCTTTCCCAGGCTGTCTCCTTGTACTGGTCACCCTTTCCTCTATTACCCATCTTGACCTCTGTTTTCTTCTCTTGAGTCCCTGACCCCCTAATTATGTCTACAATTTAGCCCTGCCAAACTTCAGCCTTGGATCACTGCCACCATCTACCATTTTTGATCCTGTACACATACTACTGAACAAAGGTGGAGAAGATCACAATACCATTCTGACTGGGTCCACTACAAATTTATGCTATATAACCTAAATGGGCCCTAACTGCTACTAGGCAATCCATTTATATGTCCCTTGTAAATTTATGATCTCATCCTCCACAGCAGTTCTTTTGAAGCTTTTCATCACTTCCTCTCTCTCACCCTCTCAGCTGAGAACTTTGGCTTATATTTAACTGAAAAAATTGAGGTTATTTGCCAAGAGCTCCCTCTCCTTCCCTCTTAATTATCTCTTGTCACTCAGATGTCTTCTTCTACTCTCTCCCCCTTCACCCCTATCTTACATGAAGAGGTAGCCTTACTCCTTACCAAGGCCAAACCCCTCTACTCGCCCAAGTGATCCAATTCTATCTCATTAACTTTTGCTGACTGCTGCCTATGACATCCCCATTCACTTAATCACTTATTTTCAATCTCTCCCTTTCTACTGGGTCCTTCTCTACCACCTACAAACATGCCCATGACTACCCCATCCTCCAAAATAATCCTCACTTGATCCTTCTATCCCCACTATTATTCTATACATCTTCCTCCCTTTGTGGTCAAACTCCTTGAGAGGGCCATCTTGAATAGGTGTTTCAGGTCTCTCTGTTCACTCTCTTAACCCTTTATAATATGGCTTCTGATCTCATCATTCCACCAAAACTCCTCTCTCCAAAGATACCAATGATCTCCTAATTGCCAAATCCAATGACCTTAGACCTCATTGTTCTTGACCTCTCTGCTGAAAGTTGACTTTGTGAATGACCCTCTCCTCCTTCACACTCTCTCCTCACTAAGTTTTTGGAACAACACTCTCTACCTATCTGATTGCTTCTTTTCAACCTTCTTTGCTGGACCCTCATTCACGTGATGCCCTCTAACCTACATCAGGGTTAGATGTCCCATAGGGTTCTATCCTGGGCTATTTTCTCTTCTCCCACTATATTACTTCACTTGGTGATCTCATAAGCTCCTATAAACTTAATTATAATCTCTATGCTAATGATCCTTAGATCTTCTCATCCTAATTTCTCTGTTGACCTCCAGTCTCACATCTCCAAATGCTTTTCAGAAATCTCAAACTGCATATCTAGTAACTATCTTAAACACAATATATCCAAAACTGAAGTCATTACTACCTATTCCTACCTTCCCAATGATTCTCAAGGGTAGCACCATCTTCCTACCTCAGGCTTACAACCTAGAAGTTATCCTCAACTCCTCACTGTCTCTCACCCCTATATCCAATCTATTACTGAGGTCTATTGATTTTACCTTTGCAATAATTCTTAAATACTTCCCCTTCTCTCCTCTGAAACTGCCACCTCTCCTTTACCCTCTCCTACTCAACTAAGTCTAGTGGCTCAGTATTGCCTCCACAATAAAATACAAAACCCCTTCATTTGGCATTCCAAGCCTTTCATAACCTAGCATCCCCCTCTACCTTTTCAATTTTCTTTCACCTTATATTCCCCCATAAACTTTTGGACACAATGACACTGACCTCTTTGCTCTTCCATGAAAAAAACACTATCTCCATATACTGGGCATTTTCTCTGGCTGCCCCCCATAATCTAAAATGTTCTCCTTCCTCATTTCCACCTCCTGGATTCCCTGACTACCTTCAAGTCATCTCATCTACTCCAGGAAGCCTTTCCCACTCCCTTGGAATCCTAATGCCTTCCCTCTGTATATTATTTCCTATTTCTCCTGCATGTGGCTCATTTGTACCATATTTGTTTACTTGTTTTCTCTCCATCCCCCCTCTCTCATCCTGTTAGATTATAAACTTCTCCAGGGCAGGGACTGTCTTTTACCTCTTTTTGTATCCCCAGCACTTAGAACAGTACCTCAAACACATCAGGATCTTAATAAATGTTTATTGATTAACTATAATTAATCAATGTATCAACAAATATTTAGTGAGTGCCTACTATAAACTACATGATGTTAGGTGCTAGGAATACAAAGATAAAAGTAAAAAAAAAAATCTACCCTCAGGGAGTTTATATTCCATCTGCCACTGACATGTCTACAAGAAACCACTAGGTGATGACTGCAAAGGTAAAATTTGGGAACTTCCTTTCCCAACAGAAAAAGGGGAAGAGCTGAATCTTTCCAAACTATTCTTTCCCTCTCTCTTTCTCTCCCTTTTTCCCTTTCTCCCTCCCTCTCTCTTCTTTACTGTGAGTAGCAATCCAATCCATCAAGCATTTACTAACCATTTATATGCAAAACACAGTGCTGAACCCTGGTGATACAAAGAAAATGAAAACCAGCCTGCTCTGGGATCTTACATTCTCCTAGGGGGCAGCAGCAAGAGAAAAGAATATACCTGAAAACTGGAGGAGAAAGGGAGCACCGAAAACTAAGGCGATCAAGGAAAGCTTCTTTCTGATGTTACTGTCAGGTCAGACTTTGTTGCTTCCACACCTTGGGAAGAGCAAAGGAATGAGCATGTTCTAAGCACAGCACTAAGCTTTTTTTTTTTTTTTTTTTTTTTACAATATTATCTCATCTGATCCAAAGAAATATTTTTATCCCCATTTTACAATTGAGAAAACTGAGGCAAACAGAAGTTAAGTGACTTGCCCAGGGTAAAACAGCTAGTAAGTATCCAACTTCCTGATTCCAGGCCCCCTGGTGTGGGCTCTATATTTCCTAGCTGCCTTCATTTTTGGTGCCCATTTAGTATACAACATACACATCTTCATTCTTCTTTGGGCTGTTCCCAGGAACATTTGTCAATAATGAATTTATTGTTTGTTCAAGTCTTGTTCTTAAATTTGTTTAAGATGGATGGATGGCCTGTTTGAAGTGTCATTGAGGAAGTCATGTGTTAACACAGCATTACGTGCAAGTGTTGGTTTTGTTTGTTTGAGGTATTTTGGGTTGTTGTTTTTTTTTGAGTTCAAAATAAGGGCATCTCCAAAGAACTTTTAATTGCATGACCAGGACAATAACTGAACTGTAAGCAATGCCAAATATCTCTTTAGTTCAATCCAATTATTTTCAGCACCGAGCTAGTATCACCCAAAATACATTAAAAAAAAAATCATAGATACTTGAATGCTTTTTAATATTGGTGCTTGAGAAAACTGCACCTGTATATTTTGTGCTTAGAAATGAATGTGGAAGTCTAATCAAAGTACAAACTTTACCCTGCATAAAAATAACATTCTTTCCTTTCCTTTCCATTCAGTGAAAAAATTAAAACCGAAAATCAATAGTTAGGAAAAGTATTTTGAATTCTTTAGCTAAAGGGACTGAATTTATCTTTATTATGCATCACATAAGTGTATATAATGATCTCTTAACATAAAGGTTCTTTTTAATGAAAAATGATAAAAATAAGTATTTTTCTATGTGACAACAAAAAAATTTTTTTAAAGAGATCTCCCTTTGGGGGATTTTCAAAACAATTTCCTCTCATCCTTTGGGTAATTGATTCATCTCAAGGAACATTTGTTCTATCCATTTTAAAATAGCTTACACTTCTGAAGTTTTGAAAACATTTCAAGGTCCTCTCCTTGGGAATACACATAATATTCTCTCTTAATCTTAGAACAGCTGGAGTACAGGAATGATTTCATTTGTAACTAGTAACTGAACCAATATTACTAATTTCTTGAGAATAGGAGCATTTTAATTTCTTTAGGTTTCCTTATTTCTCACAGATTTGGATTTTAAGCACTACATCTAATATATATCTACATAGTCTAATTCCCAATACCCAGCTTCATACTTTGTATTGGGAAGCTAACAATGCTGTAGCTACAGCTGGAATGGCATTGCTTTTTTAAGTCATTATCTCAAGGCCTTCAAGATTCCTTGAAATAGCTACTGGAGCTAAAATTCCTTGGGTTCTGTTTCAAGGTCAAAAAGACTTCTGGGTTGGGAGGTGTTTTGGAATGGGGTGGAAACTAGAAACAAGGAAGTCTTTAAAAGTGAAATTTTCAAGTCATTTGCATGTTAAAAATGATTTCAGTTTTAAGATAATCTGGATTTTTTTTTTGTAATATCTTCAAGATTGACCACATAGTACTTTATTTTGACCTTGTATGGTGAGATTTCACAGAATCACAGCATTTCAGAGTTGAAAGAGACTTCTGAGGCTAGCTAGCTAGTTTAACCACTGGCCCTGTTATATCCAGGCAAATATTTCTGGAGTTTCAGAATTAGTGGGATAAAATCTATCCTGTTCAAAATACGGATAGCACAGGGATTGAGCTGCAGCTTGATACTTAAGCACCTCTATAATCTAGACTTCCTGTGAGGAAGATAAAGGCCAGTAATGCTGTCCAAGGGCTTCAAGGAAGCACTGAACCCTTCAACTCAAAGGTAGATCTAAAGAAGGATAACTTTGGAGATTTTACATTTGTACTGTAGCTGGCCTGATTCAAGCCAGCCGCATGAGACTCACTCAGGATTGGAAAGAAATGAGATGCTCACCGAGCACATAATACTGAGCAAAAATAAGTTTATCTAACAATATCATGGAAAGGCTCTTTAGCAAGGAAATAGCACTAATTCATCTGGGTACAGCAATCCCTGCTTCCACTTTTACAGAAGTGGTCCAGCAAGTCAAAAGAATGTGTTAAACCTAAAAAACCCCCAACTTCTTGTGGTCTGAGCTATTATATTTAGGTAACCAAGAACAGTCAACAGTTAGAGTCTTAGTTTTCTGAATCAAGTCTCAGGGATAGTTTCATTGCCTTTTAGGGGGAAACTAGCCTTTCCCGAATGGATATTGTTCCTACCATACCAGTGCCTGAGAAATGGAAGGGCTATTTGAGAAAGAAACAGCATGAGAGCTGAAACATGTTCTCACTGCTTGAGTAGCAAAGAGGATGTTCCAATGGGGCAATACACACAATCTAATTATTGCAATAAGAAAAAATACAAAGTGGAGCCAAGATGGTCAAGAACAGGCAGCAACCCAGTTGAATTCTCCCAACATTCTCCTCCAAACAACTTTAAAATAGCTTCTCAAATCAAATTTAGGAGTAGCAGAACCAACAAAAAAGCAGCATGAGACCTTTTTCTTGTCTAAGACAACTAAAGAGGTCAGCAGGAGAGGTCTGTGGCATTGAGGTAGGGGCCAACTCAGAGCACAAGGGGCAGTAGCACAGTGGTGGGTCTTGGGGGTGGTTGCAACAGGGGCAGCAGCAGCAGCTTCAGGAGCTCTGTTTGGAGATGAAAAGGTGACTGTACAACTTGTCAGAAAGATATTAAAGGGGACCCTTTGTTGGCACTGAATATAGCTGGTGTTGATTGGCATATCTATTGCCCATACATAGTTCTGGGTCATAGTTCCAGGTTGGAGAGGAGCACTTATGATCAGTAAAAGGGGAAAGGGGCTCTGGTCACAGTTCCAAGGCAGAGAGGAAGGAGAACAGGGAACTTGTTCACAATCCCAGGACCAAGAAGAGTGCTAGCACTTGGGGCCGCAGGGGACCAGGGCTTCTTCCTGGGCAAAGACCAGAGTGCAGACCAAGAGAACAATGACCATACCTCTCCTCAGATTATACCATCTTGGAAGCTCCCCAAACTTGAAAAACCCCAGAACTAACTCTGAAAACAGTAGCATGAAAAAGGTTGAAGTTTGGGATAGTGGCTCCCCACCCCCAGTGAGGAGAGTCCAACTTTCAAAGTTCCAAGTCAAGAAATGGGCTGGAAAAATGAGCAAACAACAAAAAAAGAACCTAATCATAAAAAGTGGTGGCAGGAAAGACCAAGACACAAACTCAGAAGAAGACAACAACATGAAAATAGTCAAATGGAAAGCCTCAAAGAAAAAAATACTAATTGGACACAGGCCCAATAAGAATTCCTAGCAGAGTTAAAGAAAGAGATAAATGGTAGAGGAAAAATTGGAGAAAGAAGTGAGAGTGATCAAAAACATTACGAAAAGAGAATTAACAGCTTGGGCTTTTTTTTGTTGTTGTTTTGTTTTTAAAGCAATTGGGGTTAAGTAACTTGCTCGAGGTTACACAGCTAGTGATTATTTGTGTGTGGGTGCTCATTTTCTGAGGCCGGTTTCGATCTCGGGTCATCCCAACTCCGAAGCCGGCGCTCTTACTCACTGCGCCACCTAACTGCCCCTGGTTTTGTTTTTGTTTTTTTAAGGCACAAAATACTGAAGAAAATAATACCCTAAAAAATAGAATTGGCCTGATAATAAAAGAGGCACAAAAATTCACTGAAGAGAATAACTGTTTGAAAAGCAGTTATAAGCTAAATGGAAAAATAGATACAAAAATACATTGAAGAAAATACTCCTTAAAAAAGCAGAAATGGCCAAATGAAAAAGAGATAGAAAAGTTCACTGAAGAAAATAATTCTTTAAAAATTAGAATTGAGCAAGTGGAAACTAATGACTCCATGAGGCATCAAGAAATAATAAAACAAAGTCAAAAGAGTGAAAAAAAATAGAAGAAAATGTGAAATATCTCATCAGAAAGACAACTGACCTGAAAAATGTATAGAGGAAAGATGATTTAAGTATTATTGGACTACCTGAAAGCCATAATCGAAAAAAGGAACCTAGAAATCTTATTTCAAGAAATTATAAAGGAAAATTCTTCCAATAGATCCAGAGGGTAAAATAGAAATTGAAAAAATCCACCAATCACCTCCTAAAAAAGATCTCAAAATGAAAACTCCCTGGAATGTTACAGCCAAATTCCAGAGCTTGCAGGTCTCAGATAAAACAAAAATCAAAACAAACCTACTTAAAAGAGATAGTCAAGGAAACTACATTTTGTTAAAAGGCACCATAGACAATGAATTTATATTAAAAAAATTTGACTGCAAGTTTTTCTGATAAAGGCATCATCTCTGAAAGATATAGGAAACAATCAAATTTATAAAAATAAGAACCATTCTCCATTTGATAAATGGTCAAAGGATATGAACAGGATGTTTTCAAAAGGAGAAATTAAAGGCATTATGTAATCACTAATGGTTAAAGAAATGTAAATTAAAACAACTCTGAGGTACCACATCACACCTATCAGAAATGACAAATGGTAAAGGGAATGAGAGAAAACAGGCATACCAATAAACTGTTGGTTGAGTTGTGAACTGGTCCAACCATTCTGGAAAAGTTTGGAACTATACCCATAGGGCTATAAAACTGCATATCCTTTGACCCTGAAGTTATTTTATGAGGTATGTACTCCAAGGAGATCAGAGAAAAAGGAAAAGGACCTATATGTGGAAAATATTTATAGCAGCTCTTTTTTATGGTGGCAAAGAATTGGAAATTGAGGGGTTACTCATCAAATGGGGGATGGCTGAACAAATTGTGGTGTATGATTGTGATGGAGTATGATTGTGCCATAGGAAGTGATGAAATGGAAATGTGTTTTGCATAACTACATATGTATAACCTATGTCAGACTTCTTGCCTTCTCAATGTGGGGGTGAGGGAGATGGAGGAAGAGAGAGAATTTGAAACTCAAAATTAAAAAAAGAAAGAATGTTAAAATTGCTTTTTTATGAAATTGGAGGGGAGAATATTTAATGAAGTTTAAAAATAAAAGAAATGATGAGGGCAGTGATTTCAGAAAAGATATGACAAGACCTATATGAACTGATGCACTGAAGTGAGATGAACTGGAAGATCATTGGGGCACAATAACAGTAATATTATAATAATTATCAACTGTGAAGGACTTGGCTCTTCTGATCAATATAGTGATACAAGATGATTCTGATAGACTCATAATGAAAAGGTGTAAGAAAAAGAAATGATGAACTCAGAGTGCACATTGAAGGATAATTTTCTCATTTCCTGTATTTTCTTTTTTAGACAATATTGCCAATATGGAAATATGTTTTGCATGATTTGATATGTATAATTGACATAATTTTGCTTGCCTTCTTAGTGAGTGGGGAAGGAGTGGGATGGAGGGAAAGAATCTGAAATGCAATTTAAAAAGAAAAGAACGTTTTAAACAATTTTAAAGAAAGAAAAAATTTTGTTTTTAAATTCTGAATTAATCTTTTGACAGAATGCTTCTAACCTAGACCCACCTCCTTCTCTTCCTACCTGGCAGCACTTCCTTTTTCTGGAAACTTCTATGCTAGAAACTTCTATCTCCTCATGCATCCATGGCACCTCCCTACCTATAAGAAGAAACCAATCAGACTCACCTGATTGAAACCATACCTATATCTCTAAAGTTCTGGTACTAACCTGCTTAGGGACTGCTACTAGAGTTGACCATCTCTAGGTTATCCCAGTAGGTGGACAGTCTGCTATAGAATTAAGGATCTTCTTGTAATTCTAGATGGAGAGATCAGGTTGTGGCTATAATTTGGGAGACACTAGCTCCCAATCCTAAGGTCAGGGGAAGGGCCATGAGGGTAGAAGATGCAAACCCAGTCATCACTCACACTGATTTTGAGGAGTGATCAGAGAGCTGAAACTAAGAATGTCAAATGCTAAAGAAAAACTTGTTTCAGGGCTGTTGTTGAACCCCCTTTTTCATCATGCTAGGGACTACCTGATCTAAGGAGCAGGACTTCACTGATTGTAATTTTCCCTTGCTGTCCCTCCCTCCCCACCCTGTTGATCCTCCCCTCCTCCCAGTGTTCCATTAAGTCTCACACTTTTCCTTGTGTGAACTAAAATATGCCAAATAAAGACATACTGATTTTAACACCACTAGTTAGTCTGAATTTTTTGAGAATACCTAAGACCTTAAAATAGATACTTCCAGACCCCCAAATGCAAAATATATTAGTAGTAATTGAAACCATTTTGTAATGATTTTAAAAATAGAAAAGTATATCAGTGAGATAGACTGGACAAAGAAGAGTCAGAAATAATTTAACTCAATGACTCCACATTTGATAATCTACATACACAGTAGGTATCCTTGATGAAGGTTTTAGTAGTAAACAGGCAGGTTTTCACAAGTGATATTTTTACAGTGGGACCACATCTTTACCCTCACAAAACTGAATGAATGATGTTGAGAAAAGAAGATCCAATTTTACTTACTATTTGTTAATTACAAAACATATTTAATTAGTAGGACATCTTAAACACTCCTTCTCAACAAAGTGTCTCCCATACATACAACAAAATCATTCATGATTTATTGAAATATAACAACAGAGATAACCTCAACTTAGTTCAGCTCCTGTATAGGACAGCTCTCTACAGTTTCATATCCAAAGGGACCTCCTTTTCATCTCTGCTAGACAAGTCCTTGTTTTAGCTTCCACTAGAGGGGAACTCAAAGGTCCTCCTAAAGACTGCTCTTGCTCCCCAGTGTACTGATATTGTTCTGACTGTGATATCTGGTTGCCAAGACAAACATTTTTGAATACCTCTGTAGCTGATCAAAGAGCCTCATCTTCAGCACACACATGGTTAGCCAACCAGAAACTAGTTACAGAATGTCTCCAAGTCTTTTTCTCTAAGACACTTTCTCTTTTTTTCTTTTTTTTTTTTTGGAGGGCAATTGGGGGTTAAGTAACTTGCCCAAGATCACATGGCTAGGTTTTTGTTTGTGTGTGTGTGTTAAGTGTCTGAGGCCGGATCCGAACTCAGGTCCTTCTGACTCCAGGGCTGACGCTCTACTCACTGCGCCACCTAGCCTCCCCCCAGACACTTTCTTTATACATCATCATGATCCTCCTAGAATCAGACCCTAGAGAACTCCATCCATATGGACAGATGTCTTCTTATCCCTGGTGTCCTCCACATGGAGACACCATCTGATGTGCTACACACACACCCGACTCCTATTACACATATGGCCCTTTGCTTTTTTCTTTGATCTCTGGGGTATAAGTCTAAGACTGGTAATGTTAGATCAAAAGAAATGTGCAGTTTAGATATTGTTGGGGGCATGGTTTTAAACTGTTGAGTACACAATAGCTTTACCAACATACTTCTCTTCCAACACTATATTAATGTCCTTGTTTCTTCACAGCCCTCCCCCCAACATTTATCATTTTCCTTTTTTTGTTCAGCTTTGCCAATCTGATGGGTATAAGGTAGAACTTCAGAGGTGCTTTAACTTGCATTTCTTTCATTATTTGAAACATTGTAATTTCATACAAGTATCAATAGTTTGGATTTCTTCCTTAGAAAACTGCCCATTCATATCCTTTGACCATTTACCATTTGGGGCCAAAGTTCTTTGAATGGCTTTATACATCCCCCGAGAAACAAAGACTAATTTTTAAAATATCAGTGTTGTATGATTTTGAGACCTGAAACTACAGTCTCCAAAGAATTGAAAATGAATAATACACAGAATAGTAAAGAAGCACATTGTGTTTGTGACCAGGCTGCAACATATAATTAATGAAGAATTGCAAAGAACAGGAGTAAAGGGTGTCATCATGGAAACATATAATAGAAAATGAAAATAGGCTGATTTCATGGCAAGGGCAAAAACTAACAGGTGGATGACAAGATGACAAGACAAAGCAAAGAAGGCCTCTAGCACATTTGGTGAATCTCTAGTCATACATTTGTGGGAGCACCTGGAAAAGAGATAAACAGAATGATGAGGCATGGACAATGGCCTGGATTGCCGAAGGGAGCATCCAAGTTAATGAGACCAGAAATCTCTGAGTATGCTTTGAATTTCATCTAGAGGTTACCATCCTGCCAGTTCCCCAGATATGCATGACTTGAAACAGGATCTTCAAAATTTCTACACAGCAGTTCTGTATAATCCAATAAGACGGGCAAATCTAAGTGTGCTCTAAGGACTGCATTGGCCAGTCTACCCATTATGCATATACATTGTGTGTGCTACTGCTCTAAGGACAGAGCCCTGGACTCTGGAGACTTTATTTAAAACCTCACATTTCCCACCAGCTTCCCTGCTTTGGAACTCCTGTGAAACTCTTCATCATGCTTTTGATAGGGGTAACCTCTCTCTCTCTGCTTTCTATTTTTCAGCTTTCTTTTATGTCTTGTCTCCCCTCATTAGATTGTAAAATCCTTGACTGTATTTTTATTTGAAATTTTATCCTCATAACATAACACAAAGTAGGAATTTAATAAATATGTCTACTATATTATGACTATGGCTGGACTGGGAGAATCAGCTGCAGGGTTGTTTTAGCCAGCCTCTATACTGTTGTTGTTCAGTCATTTCATTCTCCATTTTACAGTTAAGGAAACTGAGAGAGAAAGAGGTTAAGTGACTTGCCCGTGGTCTTATAGCAATAAATATCTCTTTCTACTCCGCCATCTTGGCTCCACCCCCAGCAATAAATATCTGAAGCTAAATTTAAATTCAGATCTTCCTGATTCCAGGCCTTGCACTCTATTGAATGTTCCACCTAACTGGCTCATGAACTTGGCATCCATGATTTATTTCCCCTAATAGTTTAATCGTTATATTTCATTATAATTGAATTCCTTTGTAATCTCATATATTTTGTTTTATACACTTAAAAATATCATTTGCCACACTACCAAAGGGGTACATTACACAGAAAAAAAGGGTTAAGAATCCTTGTTTAATCCCTTCCAGTTGTACCCCTCCTCTCTCCACCTCTCTCCTCACCAAGGGCCATACTTTTCTCCACATTTTTTAGCTTTTGTTACACAACCACCAGTAGGATGTGCTACCTTCAGCACCTTTCTCCCTATTTCATTACTTTGATTCATCACTTCTTTATCTTTATCCTAGGGTTCCTTCACTGCCTTTAACCCTGAAGTGTTGTCTAGGTTTGAGGAGGTCAGTCATTGTGCCTTGAACCATGGCAAGGCTGTTCATTAGTAGGTGAACAGGGCCTCCATCTGTAACCTTGACATGATGAATAAGGTCTCCACATGAGGGGAGCTCCTGCAAGGATGTCATTTGGGCTGTGCTGGGAATCTGACTAAGAGGAGGGTGGGCTCATACTGGATATTTTCAACAATACCAAATTACAGAAGAATACCACCACCCCCACACACCTCCCCACCCACACCAGTTGTCAGACCACTAGTCTAATTAAATTAAATTAATTTTTAAGGGAAAGTCCCTCTTCTGGGCCACTACATCAGTATGGGTCCCCTGTATCCTTTGGAATAAGGCTGGATCCCATATTGGAGCTCTATTGATTTTGTTTGCTGCATTTAATGTGTCAATTGTTAATATATCAATTTATTTAAATTCCCTGGGCTTATGTCATTATCCCACAGATTAAGGATCCAGTGGAGGAATATCTCTATTGTAATTTACTTTACAATCAGCCAGTTCTTTGGCAGTATTTATTCTATAGCCTCTGACACCTGTATTGGTGCCTGCCCCACCTAGTAGGCTAATTTGATGCTAATGACTGGGTGGCCTTCCTAGGTTGCACAGCTGCCCTATCACAGCTAGTGCCTTTACTTCCTAAGGAGTTGAAGATAGATTTTCCTAATCAAATGGAGACCAGTCCTAGGGCCCTCTCTTTTTCTATATCCTTTAGGAATTAGGTTTTCCCAATTTTTGAATAAAGAGTAACCAAGGAGCAGACTTTCTTATAGTGACCCATCCTTCCCAGTCCTTCTTCTTTAAAATCTACCCCAGTTACACCTGTAGGTTTGATGGGACATGTTTCCTATCCAACTAATGGGCTTTACCCTACAGGGTCCATTATTCTTAGCCCAATGGCTACTTAGAATTCTTACTAGGCTATCCCACCATTCAAGGAGTCTCTTCCTTTTAAATACCAGCCTTCCACAACCACGAAGCCTGCTTGGCAACCAATTGTGATCAGGAACTTCAATTTGTG
Source organism: Gymnobelideus leadbeateri (assembly GCA_011680675.1). NCBI lineage: Eukaryota > Metazoa > Chordata > Mammalia > Diprotodontia > Petauridae > Gymnobelideus > Gymnobelideus leadbeateri. The sequence goes on from WOXC01007526.1 coordinate 496,694, forward strand.
CTTTTCTCTGGAGCAGTCAGATACTCAGTTTGGGTCCAAAGGGCAACTTTACTCTAAACAGATATAGCAGTAATGACATGGGGAATAAATAGAGAATTCAGTTCACACAGACTTTTTCCCTAGAAGGGCACTAGACTGGCAATGACCAACCTTTCTCCCAAAGCAGTCCCCACTTCATTAGTTTACCATAATCTAAAGGGAGAGGGGCCAGGAGAAGGAAAGGCAATCCTCATACTCCTTGAGGAATAATGAGAGGGAAGGGCAGTATCTTCTCCATACTAGGTGGCTACTTGTGGGAACCTGTACGTAAGTCCCAGAGCATCCACCTGAACTAAGTTGTTTAGCAACCCAAGCTGATGGCCTGATCCAATTCCCAGGGAGTCTTTTCCAATATGGCTAATTGTCATAGACAAAAAAAAAAAAAAAAGAAATTACTCAGTGGCTAACCTACTGGTGATGAGCTGCTTTGCATTTAGCTTTTAGTCCTTGGACAGCACACTCAGCTTCATGTTGGGACCATAATCAAAGCCTTTCCAGCTGGTAGGTCTAGCATCATAAGATTATAGATTTAGAACTGCAAAGGACCATCAGAAACCAAACCCCCATTTTACAGAGGAGGAAACTAAGGCACAGAAATTTTAAATGACTTCTTGGGGCATGGCACAGGTAGCAAATATCTGAAATGATAATTAAGCCCAGGTCTTCCTGACTCCAAAAACCAATGTCCTGTCCATGATACCATGCTGCCTGTGTCTTCCTTGTGACTACTCTTTGCAATTACAAGAATGAGTATGTTTCTCCCAAGTCTTTTCTACTCCAAGTTCAATATCCATGACCTCCCTACTCATAGTGTTATCTTGAAGTGGAGATCACTTTTGGCTATAGATTGGACTAGATAACCACCAAGGCAACTTTCAAGTCTATGATTCCATGAATTGAATTTGTTTAGGTTAGAATGATCACACAGAGGATATCTGTGCTTTAAATGAAACCATTTTAAAGCCATTCAGGGGTCAATTTTTCAGGGAAAATATTTGAAAGAGAAGTCTTCAAAAATACAAAATACTTCATACATTGCTATTTACCACTCCTACCCTCCAAAGTCAACCAAAAAGACATCAACCACCAACATACATAAATCTTGTCTCATCTTTATAAAATTTTGATGAAAATTCTCCATGTGTATATCAAGAGTATCCTTGATAAAAATGAAATCCAGGCTTGGCTCCTGGTATCCTTACTAGATACTATTGCTATAAGAGATGTCAGTCTCCAGAAATAGAGAATAAATGCTGGCCAAGAGTTCTCCCATTTACAGATGTCTTTTGAACTTAGCTTTGAGAATTTTGGGAAGAAAAAACTGGCAGATCTTCCGTATTGCTCATCTACTTGGAAGGAAGAATGAGTAGTACTAAGTAGTACAGCCACTCTCTGTACACTGCTCCCTTGTCTTATTCCTCTTAGAACTTTACTGAGTTGCTCTTGCTGGTCAGTGACAATCAGAACTGAAGGATGTGAAATTTCCTTTCTTTACATTTTCCTCCATAATTTCCTTTGATATTTTTGACATTTTCTATTTCCAAATGAATTTTGTTATTATTTTTTCTAATTCAGTAAAAACAAATTTTTTTGGTAATTTAACTGGGATAGCATTGAATATGTAAATTAGTTTGGGCAAATTTCTCATGTTTATTATATTGGCCCTGCCTACCCATGAACAATTAATATTTCTCCAATTATTTAAATCCAATTTTATTTGAATAAAAATGGTTTTTTTTTTTTGTAACTTTATATAGTTTCTGGGTTTATTTTGGCAGGTATACTCTCAGGTATTTTATGCTGTCTAGAGTTATTCTAAATGAGGTATTTTTTACTTCTGGCAGAGTTTTGTTTGTGACATAGGAATGCTGATGATTTATGTGGATTTCCTTTATATCCTGCTACTTTGCTAAAATTATTAAGTGTTTCAACTAACTTTTTAGTTGAGCCTTTGGGATTTTCCAAGTATATCATCACATTGTCTGCATAAAGTGTTGAACTTTATCAAAACTTTTTATGCATCTATTGATAAAATCATATTTTTAAACTTATGTTATTATTATTTTTTTAAACAAATGCTTTATTAACTTCTGTTTTACATCGTTCATTTCCGCCAGATTTTGGGTTACAATCATTTTCCCCCCATTATTCCCCTACCCAACCTCCCAGAATAGTAGTCCCACAAGATATAGCTTCCTCCAATCTGCTCTCTCCCATACCTTCTCCCAAACCCCCATCGACTTTTCCATTAGAGGAAGGTGAATCTTTGTGTCCCAATGCCTGCACATCTTATCTCCCTATTACAAGCAAAAGAGTATTAATAATAGTATTTATATATATTTGAAACATTTAATGTTACGACCTCGAATTTCAGATCCATTTCCTTCCTCCCTTGTCACCCATTCCTTCTTGGGAGATAAGTAATTCAGTATATGTTGTACATGTCTAGCTATGCAAAACATTATCATAGTAGATATATTGTACAAAGCTGCTTATAATTCCCTCCCACTCATCCCACCCCCCACCTGGTCCATTCCCTACATGATCCTGTCCCTCTTCTATACTGGGTACTTCCAACCTCCCCTCACCCCAAGGATGCCCTCCCATCCATCATCCCTCCTCTCATCCACCTTCCCCCTATCCTGCTGCAGGTTGAGATATCCCATTTAGTATGTATGTCATTTTCTCCCTGAACCAAATTCAATGTGAATGTGGTTTTGCCTTTTTAGCCTTCCTTATTCTCCCCCTCCTTTGCAGCCACTTCCCCCTGCTTCTTCTACATGGGATAGTTTACCCTCCCCTGTCTCTCCCCATCTCCTCTTGCCACTTTCCTCTCTCACCTCATAATTTCATCCCTTGAGTATTCTCTCTTCCCAACAAATTCAACTTATGCCCTCTATCCATATATAACTGTAACCATATATACACACATTCACATATGTATTCATATGACCACACCCCCTTCTTCCATTATTTTCATAGTGAGAAAGATATCATCAGTCACAGTTATTGCTTTTCCATATAGGAATGAAAATAGTTCAACTTTGATAAGTTCCCCTTGATCTCTCTTCCCCGATTACCTTCTCAGGCATCTCTTCCTTCCTGTGTCTGGATGTCAAATTTTCTATTCAATTCTGGTTTTTTCCTCAAGAATGCTTGAAAGTCCTCTATTCCACTGAATGACCATATTTTCCCCTGAAACAAAATACTCAGTTTTGCTGGGTAGGTGACCCTTGGGTTCATTCCCAGCTCTTTTGCCCTCTGGAATATCATATTCCATGCCCTTCGATCCCTCAGTGTAGAAGCTGCCAGGTCCTGGGCTATTCTGATTGTCTTTCCACAATATTGAAATTGTTTCTTCCTGGCTGCTTGTAGTATTTTCTCCTTGATCTGGGGATTCTGGAACCTGGCTATAATATTCCTGGGAGTTTTCTTTTTGGGATCTTTTTCAGGAGGTGATCGGTGGATTCTTTCAACCTCTATTTTGCCCTCTGGTCTAAAACATCAGGGCAGTTTTCCTTGAGAATTTCTTGAAGGGTGATTTCTAGGTTCTTTCTTTGATCATGGCTTTCAGGTAGTCCAATAATTTTTAAATTGTCTCTCCTGGATCTATTTTCCAGGTCAGTGGTTTTTCCCATGAGATATTTCACATTGCCTTCTAATCTTTCGTTTGTTTGGATCTGCTTAACAGCATCTTGATTTCTCATAAAGTCACTAGCTTCCATTTGCTCCAGTCTAACTCTGAAGGAATGAATCTCCTCAGTGAACTTTTGAGATTCTTTTTCCATCTGGCAAATTCGACTTTTTAAGGCATTCTTCTCCTCATTGCCCTTTTGGGCCTCCTTTGCCATTTGAGTTAGTCTATTTTTTAAGGTGTTGTTTTCCTCAGTCAGGCTGTTGACCCTCATTTCATACTTTTCCTGCATCCTTCTCATTTCTCTTTCCAATTTTTCCTCCACTTCTCTTATTTGATTTTTAAAGTCCTTCTTAAGGTCCTCTATGGCCTGCAACCCGCTCATGTTCTCCCCTGGGGCTTTTGGAGCAGGACTTCTGACCTCACAGTCCTTTTCCCGCTCTATGCCCCCAAAATAGGAGTCTAGGGTTGCATTTTTCTGTTTCCTTTGCCTTGGCATGTTGCCACTTGACTACCTGACTTTTGGGCTTGTTGCCACACTATGGCTTTAAGGCCAGATAGAGGAATTTTCGTCCCGAACGTGTGGGGGGCAACTTCCGTTTCTGGCAAGCTGTAAACCCACCCACAACTTCGACCCTAGATCACAATCCAGATCCAGGGAGGTTAAAGCAAGAGCGATTACCCCCCAAGACTGATCGCTGGATCTCCCCACGATTAGTAGGCTGAGAGCCGGAGCTGCCTCTGAAAACTGCAAAATGGCCTTTGTCCTCAGCGGCTTCTAGCCCCCAGGGGAGGGAGCTGACGCATTCCCCAAATACAGGTCCCAAAGTCCATAGGACACTGACCTCTTACTTTGTCCTAGGCATGTCTATGTTGATAATTCTGGAGTCGCCACACCTCCTGGTGTTCTGGGGTTCCTCCAGCCGGCTGCAGGCCCTGCCGCCCTGGGGCTAAAGCCTCGGCTCAAGTGGACCTGGGCTCGGCTCCTGCGCTCTGCGCTCTGCGCTGCCAGGTCCCAGACCTCTGCGCTGGTCCTTCCTGCAGGGCTGCTGGGCTGTCCTCAGCGGGAGGTTACCTTCTCTGTGTTGTTCTGTGGGTGCTGGGGCTCCAGAAGTTGTTCAGAGTCCCCTTTTACATAGTTTGGGGGGAATCTGGGGGCAGAGAGGCTTGGACGAGCTGTTTCTACTCCGCCATCTAAACTTATATTATTGATGTAATCAATTAGGTTAATAGTTTTCCTTATGTTAAACTATCCCTGAATTCCTGAATATCCCATTTGCCCATAATATATAATCTTTGCAATATATTGTTTTAATCTTTTAGCTGGTATTTTATTTAAGAATTTTGCATCCACATTCATTAATGAAATTGGTCTATAATTTTTTTTTCTGTTTTTACTCTTCCTGGTTTAGGTATCAGTATTATGTATATATATATACATTTTTTTGCTTTTTTTTTGGAGGGCAATTGGGGTTAAGTAACTTGCCCAAGGTCACACGGCTAGGTTTTTGTTTGTGTGTGCATTAAGTGTCTGAGGCCGGAACTGAACTCAGGTCCTTCTGACTCCAGGGCCAGCGCTCTACTCACTGCGCCACCTAGCCGCCCTTATCATATATATTTTATGAAAGAAATTTGGTAGGATCCCTTCTTTACCTATTATTCAGTATAATAGGATGTTCACTATAGGCCCTATTTTACTTCCTGCCAAGTTTGAGGAGAAATAGACAGAAAGGGAGACAGAGGTTTGACTTTGGCTCCACCCAAAAGTGGTGATTGTTTGTTTATGTTGTTTGCTCATAATATCGTCCTTGTCATTATCACTATGTCCTATGTCTGATTGTAAACAAAGAAAAAAAAGTGGTCACCTATATGATTAACGTTGGTAGTAAGTGGAGATTTGGAGAAAGCCTTTGACCCTTCAAAGCACTTTTTCTACTTCACTGTGAGCTGAGATGCAACAGGAGGGTGGACACACTGATCCCATTGAGATTTTCACAATGCAAGAAAACCATATCATAATCAGACCCCAGGAGAGAACTTTAACTGATATACCCCTAGACCTAATGTAGATATAAGCCTTCAAGGAGCTCTTACTCTGTAGGACATATACTATAATACAGAGTTAGAGTTCCCCTCTACCCATAAGTTCTAGGGGCAAAGTGGAAATGACATTTATTACAAGTGAGGTTGCTCTACATATAAGAAATACCATGGGATGCTTAGACTCCTTACTATATATCCTTTACACAAATTTGAGCAGGTAACAGGCTTTTGCTGAAAATTATCTATAGAAGACTGGATCTAGGACTAGATTAGTGACAAAGAAGCATCTGGTCACTATCTTGTAGCACTTGAAGCTATTGAAGAAATATTATTTTCTTTCTTTTTTTTTTTTTTGGAGGGCAATTAGGGTTAAGCAACTTGCCCAAGGTCACACGACTAGGTTTTTTTGTTTGTGTGTGCATTAAGTGTCTGAGGCTGGATCCGAACTCAGGTCCTTCTGACTCCAGGGCCAGCCCTCTACTCACTGCGCCACCTAGTCACCCCCAAGAAATATTATTTTATTGCTGTTTTTTCATTCATGTTCTGGCTTAAGAAAAGAAGCTTAATGCCTCCTTCAACTTTTTTCCAATTAATTTAGTAGTGGAGATGAGGATTTATACTGTGATTTTGCCTGTTTAATATTCAAATGCTTGGTATACAAACCTTCAGAGGAAAAAAAAATCAAAAGAAAGAGTCATTTATGCTATTGGAATAGAACGGGAGTTCTTGATTTGCTCTGCATGTGAAGCTTATGGATATGAATTGTACTTTAGCAAAGTAGGCATTGAATTTGTAGTAGAGAGACAGGTTGGAATTGGACTTTTACAAGACTGTAAAAGCAGAAAATCTATTTGACTCTATGTAGAGTATTTCATTTGGAGAGAAAACTAATTTTTTTGAGAAAAAATTAGGAAAATATCAAGATACCACTGATATCCAGCCCAACTGAGTATTCCCTTTTTTCCATAAGCAAATTTTAAAATAAAACTGAAAACATGCTCTTTTAGCTAAGTTTGTCTTCATGAGGAAAAAAAAGTTCTTTTAAAGCTATGCTAGGAAATTTCCATTATTAATGTTTTTTATATTGTTATAATATGGTGACCTCAGGTGGGGAAAACCTTGTTTAATATTATAAATTATATTGCTTGGGATGTGGTGGTACACGAGATATAAATTACTCAGATGTTTATGATAGGTCTGAAAATGAAAGTGTTAATACTTCTGTAAGCAAGTTAATCTATAATATAATCCAATAAACATTTATTAAGCACATATTAAGTTCCAGGCACTGCACTAAGTGCTGGGGATAAAAATAAGAAAAAGAAAGACAGTTCCTGTCCTCAAGGAACTTACAATCTAGTGGGGGAAAATAACATGCAAAAAGAAGTTGAAAAGTGGAGAGGTGAGTAGAGAGAAGAATGTATCTGGCATAGAGACATGATGATAGTAAATTCAAATCCCAAGAAATAAAAAGTTGGCTGGGCTTCTGAGTCCTCTTTAAATGGAGACTTTGGACCTCATTCCTATTAGATTGGCTAATAGGACAGAAAGGGCTAATGACAAATGTTTGAGGGGGGTGTGGAAAAAATGAGACATTAATGCATTGTTGGTGGAGTTGTTAACTGCCCAACTATCTCTGGCCAAAGGGCTATAAAACCATTCATACCGTTGACCTAGCAACACTAGTACTAGGTCTGCATCCCAAAAAAGATTTTAAAAAAAGGAAAGGGACCTACACATATTTACGTAAATACATACAAAAACATTTACAGTGTTCTTTTCTGAAGGCAAAGAATTAGAAATCGAGGGTTACCTATCGATTGGGGAATAGCTGAGCAAGTTGTGGTATGTGATTATGGAATACTATTGTACTATAAGAAATGATGGGCAGGGGACGGCTAGGTGGCACAATGAATAGAGCACTGGCCCTGGAGTCAGGAAGACCTAAGTTCAAATCCGTCCTCAGACACTTAAGACTTACTAGCCATGTGACCTTGGGCAAGTCACTTAACCCCAAATGCCCTCCAAAAGCAAAAAAACCAAACAAACAAACAAAAAGAAATGATGGGCAGGATGCTCTCAGAAAAACCTGGAAAGATTGGTATGGGCTGATGCAAGGTGAAAAGTATGGTGCACAAAGTAATACCAATACATAAGATGATCAGCTGTGAATGACTTAGCTATTCTCAGCAATACAACAATCCAAGACAACTTTGAAGTGCTTGTGATGAAAAATGTTATCCATCCGCAGAGAAAAACCTGATGGTGTCTGAATATACATTGAAGCATACTCTTTTCTTTGCTTTCTTTATTTTTCTTGAGTCTTTTGTCTGTTTTCTTTCAGAACATGACTATTTTAGATATGTTTTGCATGACTACACACATATAATCTATATCAAATTGCTTGACTTTTCAATGAGGGAAGGGAAGAAGGAAGAGAATATGAATCTCAAAGTTTATAAAATGAATGTTAAAAATTATTTTTACATGTAACTAGGGAAAACTAAACTACTAAATGAAGCATAAAAATAAATAAATGGAGACTTTGGAAGGAGACCCACATGGCAGGACACAGAGGCCTGGACATTCTTCAAAGGCATCTCAGGGTGCTTCCAACTTAGGTGAAATGGGCATGCTTAGACAAGTCCAAGTTACAAAAGTATTTAAGTGTTTATTATATGCCTGAAACCATGCTAAATGCTGGGGATAAATACAAACAACCCAGACAGTTCTTGCACTCAAGGATCTTAGATTCTGGTGGAGGAAGACAACAGATAAAAGTTGAGCTAGCAAGGTTGAGGGACGGATAGTGGAAGGGGCACATAGTAGTTTAATGAGGTGGGGATGTCCAGAAAGTGGTATGGAGATCTAGCTCCCAGCAAGGTAAGGAAAAATCTTACTGAGTGAGATATACCCTCTATGAAGACTCCTCAGGGTGGTGGGAGAGAGACTGTCTCAAAACTAGAGACAGGCTTTGGTAAGACCAGACAGGCCTAAGTTTCAGTTTCCTAAAAATTACACAATTTATGACCCTTCTCCTCCTTCACTGCCACTTCAGTATTAAGTATGCCAAGTAAGGACATGTACATTTGGATTAGCTATACCCTTCCCCTATTCTTTGTCTTGTTTGTTTGCACTAAGGTATATAACCCAGCTTTGTCTTCTGTAACACGCCTCTTTCCACTAGTTCATCCTAGTAGAGGTGATGTCCTTTTCTTGTGAGAACTAAATAAATGCTTTCTGTTTCTACCTTGAGATGCCTCTGAGTTTCATAAAATTTGGGTAGGGGGTCTTTGGGGTCCTATACCACACATTACCTATCAGAGCCAGGGGACCCAAGTTTGCAAAGGAGGAGGAGAATGAATACAATGTCAGGTGTATAGGCAAGATAGTCACTAGGAAATTGAAAGAGGTGTGAATCATTTGTGTTCTCTATGTATACATCCCTCTATGTATGCCCTTAACCACACATATTCCTAACATTTAGGCCCTTCTGTTTATGTCTCTAATGTTTCCATACTGCCCACTAATATTGTATGTACTTTAGGAACAGTGCATCCTAGGTTTATGAGGAAAATATCTTATCACTACTTTTTTTTTTCTACACAATCAGGGTTAAGTGACTTGGTCAGGGTTGAATAGCTAGTACGTATCTGAGGCCAGATTTGAACTCAGGTCCTCCTGACTCCAGGGCCAGTGCTCTATTCACTGCACTACCTAGCTGCCCCAAAACAGAGGATTTTGTATTTGACTCTGGAGATGATAGGGAGCTGCTGGAGTCTATTGAGGAGGGGGTGACATGGTCAGGCCTACACTTTAGGAAGGTCATTTTGACAGATGAGTGGAGGATGGATTAGAGTGGGGAGGGAATTGTAGCAAGCAGAGCAACTAGAAGGCTATTCCCATGAAATTAAAAGATGCTTGCTCATTGGAAGGAAAGCTATGGTAAATCTGAACAGCATACTAAAAAACAGAGACCCCCTTGCTGACAAAGGTCCATGTAGTTACAGTTTTTCTAGTAGCAATGTGTGGCTGTGAAAGTTAAACTATAAAGAAAGCTGAGTACTACAGAGTGGATGCTTTCAAATTGTGGTGCTGGAGAAAACTTTTGAGAGAACCTGGACAGCAAGGAGATAAAATCAATTAATACTTAAAGAATTTAATTCAACCTATTCACTAGAAGGTCAAATACTGAAGCTAAAGCCTGAGTACTTTGGCCACATAATGAGAAGACCGGACTCATTGGAAAAGACCTGATGTTGGGAAAAATTGAAGGCAAAAGGAAAAGTGGATGGCAGAGGATAAAATGGATAGAAAGTGTCATGGAAACAATGAACATGAGCTCGAACAGACTTTGAAAGATAGTGGAGGACAGAAGGACCTGATATGTTATGGTCCGTGGGGTCACAGAGAGTCAGACATGACTGAACTGAACAACTACAAAAACAAAAAACCTTTAAAGTATTAAGTAAACATATTTTATTATTATTCTCTAGATTAAGCATCTCCAGATTTTCCAAATGAGACTCCTAGAGCATGGTTTCAAAGTCTTAAACCACTATTCTGGACATATTCCTTTAGATGCATTACAGCTTGTCAGCACTCTTACTGGAGTACATGAGGCAGTACTATATATATATATATATATATATATATATATATATATATATATATAAATAAATATCTATTTGTGTCTTATGGTAGTAGTCATCTAGGGTGGCTGTGGGGAGGAGGGAAGGAAAAAGATAAATTTACATGATAATTTTGTTGTATATTTGAAAGGAATAGCAAGGTATGCATAAATCTGCAGTTCCATATACAATTATATTTTTTATTGTACTATGTTATTGAAATGCTTGTTTTATGCCATAAATTAAAAATAAAATTTAACAGTGAAAAAAAAAGTGATGAAAGGTGGCACAGTTGATAGAGCACTGGCCCTGGAGTCAGGAGGATCTGAGTTTAAAACCAGCCTCAGACCATTACTAACTGTGTGATCCTGGGTAAATCACTTAACCCCAATTGCAAAGAGGATAAAGGAAGGGGAAGAATAAGGGGAAAGGGAAGGGGAAGGGGAGGGGGAAGGAGAAGAGTCAAGGGAACACCGATTAAGTGCCAAATTATAGGTACAAGTTTCAAGTTCTCTAGAAATCAAAGGAAGAGAAAGCCTTCAAACCAGGGTAACTAATGAAAGAGATTGATTCTTGACCTCGGAACTAAAAGAAAGGCAAACAGGATTTAGATAAATTAAAAGCATGGGAGAGGACATTCTAGGTCAAAGGGAATTGAAGAGCAAAAATGCAGAAGCAGGAATTTTCAAGGAGAATGAGAGAAACTTGGGCAGGTAGAAGTTAAGGTGAGAGAGATGGATAGGAATCAGAACATGGAGAGCCTTGAATGTCAAACCAGACATTTGTTTTTGTCATAGATGTTACTTCTAATGAGATGGATGGAAGGCCAGGTGTGGCCCAAGTCTTGACCTAGGACTGACATTGTGCCATCTACAGGTTTAAATTAACTACTAATCACATTCTTTTTTTTTTTTTAGTTGCCAAAAAAACTTTTAATCATTTTTTATCTATTTGAGTGCTCTCTTCTCTCTCTAAATCTGTTTTCTCTGTGTCTGTCTCTCAACATCAAGAGACAGATAGGCATATTTTACAAATACAGGTCTTCACAGATCCTTTCTAAGATTCTTCCTCTAGCCTTATCCCTACCACATACAGAACCTTTAATGGTGGGGCCTAGCACACCCAGTTGCCCCAGTTCTGAAATGATCTCCCGGTGAAACACTTCATTTCTATTAGCCAGGAGGACACGGGGCATCAGCTTTTCCTGGCAGTAGGCTCGGAAAGTATCTCGGGTCAGGATCTCATCAGGTGTCAGTTGTGATTCCAGAAGAAGTGGGTCCTGCCAGTTGAAGTTGAGGCGTGAAGCCCGGGTCTCGACCTGGGTGACTCGGCCTCTCACCAAGTCCAGGACGGGGCTGTGGATTCGGCTCAGGAGCCGCCACGCGGAGACACCTTTCAGCGCCATGGGAAGGAGGGCAGGCTGCCTTACGATTCCTAGACCCTGGGTCAGTCTACTAATCACATTCTTAAGAAGAATAATGGCATAAGGTTAAGAACCTCTCTCTCTCCCTCCCCCAGTAGCTCTTAGATGAATGATAGTCTCCATATGGATTTCCAAAGATAATAAAAGGCTTTGTACCAACATTTGGTATGCATTTTACTATTAGTTGAAAAAGTTCTTCCCTGTAGAGAATTTGCTGTTCAATCACGTCCAGCTAGCTCTTCATGACCCCCATTTGGGATGTTCTAGGTAAAGATACTGGACTGGTTTGCCATTTCTTTCTATTTCTCCAGTTAGTTTTTCAGATGAAGAAACTGAGTCAAAGAGGGGTAAATGACTTGCCTAGAGTCACAGAGCAAGTAAATGTCTGAGGCCACGTTTGAACACATTTCTTCCTGACTCCAGGCCCAGTGTTCTATCCACTGAACCACCTTAGTTGCCCCACATTATATCCAGATTGTAATCAGGAAAGACTATTTCAGTCATTTGAGAGATTCTGCTTAAAGTCTTGTGCAAATTCATGAAAGCAAAAGTATGAAAGAATTCATGGCATTTGTGGGCTCAAGTCAGTGCTGTAGCAATGGTACTTTGTATTTCAATTAAGGGACGATTAGGGATGATAATGATTGTCTACATCAGTTTTTTTCCGGAAATGACAGACTCCCCAGAGTCCATAGTATAGCTGGCAAGAATGATGGCCCACTCCACAAAGTTTCTTGAAAAGATTAAAGAATAGGGGTAGCTAGGTGGCGCAGTGAATAGAGCACCAGCCCTGGAGTCAGGAGGACCTGAGTTCAAATCTAGCCTCAGACACTTAACATTTACTAGCCATGTGACCTTGGGCAAGTCATTTAACCCCAATTGCCCTATCTTACCCCATCCAAAAAGAAAAAAAAAAGAAAAAAATTAAAGAATATAAAGTTTTCATGGGTAGGAGGGAAGAAGGGAGGGAAGCTGGAACTCTAAGTTTTAAAAACAAATGTTAAAAAATTGTTGTTACATGCAACTGGGAAGTAAGATATACAGGCGGTGGGGTATAGAAATCCATCTTGCCCTACAAGAAAGTAAGGGGGAAGGGGTGTAATATAAGACAAAGACTGGGGGAAGGGGTATTTAGTATGCTTGCCATCTTGGAGTGGAGGGGAGGGAAGAGATAGGGAGAAAATTTGGAGCTCAAAATCTTGTGGAAATAAAGGTTGAAAACTAAAAATAAATAAATTCTAAAAAAAAAAAAAGAATACAAAACTTTCTATCATGAAAGCTCAAGAAATAAAAACTATATAACTAAAGAATCAAAACAACCAGTACCTTCCTTTGGAACTTATCCACACACCTTTGCTCACATGTGCTTTATAGACTTTACATTTTTCAACAAGAATTACTAAAGCTCATATGTGCCTAGAGAAAACTGTAAGATGACTTGATAAACAAATTGCTCATCTCTAATACTGGTGTCAAACTCAAATAGAAATGGGGCCACTAAACCATGCATAGACATATATTGACTTAGAAAACCACATGCTGGTGTTATCTACTGTAAGCCAGGCTTGTCTGTGCATGCCTAGTTCTCCTAACATGGAGTCACCCTCAGGGGCCTTTGGAACATGTCCAGGTTGCCCAACATGGAGGCCTTTGTGTCCTTTATCATGTTGGGGACGGGGTGTAACCTTCTTTGATTGGCTGCCTGAATCTTTAAAACTGGTGAGACTGAGCCCTTTACTCTCTCTTTTCTGTTCCTTTCCTTTTTGGTCACTCTTATTTGCTGTGTCTAGAGGGTGAAGATCACAGTTCGTTCATAGCATGAGCGTCCTTAATTGAACTCTCAAGAGGGATAGTACTTCCTTCTGCTCTTCCCTCTTTAACCATAGCTCTGCAGAATGGGCATGGGGGGTTGGGGGGGGCTGTTTATGCTCTGTGTTGTTTGTCCTCCTCACTTTCAGGTCCTGGAGATGATCTCTACAGAGGGTCCGTAGGAACTGGATCCATGATGACCTGGGAGCCAGGGGTGCAGGCAGGATGGTGCAGCCAGTCAGCTCAGCATGGAAGCCCAGAGAAGCCAGGATTTCTGGGACTCGAGCCTAAGGCTGGGTTTTGGACTTGGCACTGGGGCTGTACTCTATGGGAACTGAGCTAAACTATGAACCTAATCCCTTTCCCCTCCCTAAAGACTGGGATTGGTACAAAAAGGGCAGGTGAATTATGCCTCCCATGTGTTGAAAGAGTTTGTATATTTGTTATTATACTTTTTGAAGTAATTATATCCTTGTAAAAGCTAATCTAACTGTTAGTGGTTATGGAATTGGAGTACAGGAGACCACCCCTCTAGCTCTACCCCCCCTACACCCACACACACACTTGGAGGGAGCACTGTCAGTAGAGTCTAGACACCACCACTATCCCCAATCCCTTTAAGGGTCCAGGAGAACCCTGGGGAAAAGGTGAAATGTAATCTGCCTGGCCCTCAGGTAGTAAAGAGGGCCAAGGTGGCTGGTGTTACACTATATTCTATTGTGTTTTTATTTATTTTGCCTAATATTTCCCAATTACAGTTTAATCTTTCTTAGGTTGCACCTCAAGAATGTGACGGATGTCCCTGCCTGTTTGATACCTCTGATTTTTAAGAGATCAATAAATGTTTATTGAATAACTAATTAAATGAATCCTAATCCAGCTTTTGACTGCCTCACCACCAGATCAGATTTAGAGAAACTCACCCCCTACCCTCCCAACCCCTGCCCCAACTCCAAAACTCCTCAGAACTTCTAGCTCACAATATAATAATGAGGTCAACTCTGAATTCTGGGGAGCTTCTATGTCTGCTTCTGAGAAGGGTGTGACTATGGCTAACAAACTCTCCCCTAAACACTGTCACTGTGCTTCAGTCATTGGCTGCCTAGGCAACTCCCTTCCCTTCCTACTTCTCCCCACTTTTTCATCCTCATCCATGTCAGTCTTAGCTCTCTGATGTGTTTATCCTGCTTTTCTACACCCCCCCTAACCCTCCCTATACACACACAAACACACACACACACACACACACACACACAAACACACACACCCTGCCCTGTCATCCTGGGCCATCTCCAGTTGTCCTGATCTATATCTGGCCACTGGACCCAAATGGCTCTGGAGGAGAAAGTGAGGCTGGTGACTTTGCACAGCCCTCCCTCACTTAAATCCAATTCACTTACAAATCATGGCATCAACATCCTGATGTCATGGTCCTCTTTGAGAACAAAGGACAAACAACCCCCCCCCCCCACACACACACACATATACATTGTGCCCTATATCACTCACATTCTATTATTAACACACTGCAATGTCTATTAGTGGCTTTTCTATCACACTCTTACCATATTCTTGCAATCCTAACGTAGTAGACTCTGAGGCTTCTCTCTCCATGCCATCTTGCACTGGCAAATTAGATCTCCAGAAAGCAGCTACAATGACCTAGAGGTGGACAGGAGGTTGTGATGGACAGGGTTGTGTTCTAAGGCTAAGTTTATAAGCCCCTACTGTTATGTTTCTCTCCCCTCCTGCATGATTATTAATTGATATCAATTCTTTACCAGATTTAATTAGCTTTTAGATAGGGGATTTTACTAAAGTGTATAGCAAGAACAGTTGGCATAAAACATTTTCCCCAAAGTATGTGTCACACTCTTCCACAAGTACATACAGAGCCCAAGGGAAAGTGAGATAACAAAGTCACAGATGCTGTATGCTAGAAATATTTTTCCTCCATTGGTAGGACTTTCATACCTATAAGTATGGTATAGCTTTCTTATGGGGTCCTTACAGCAGGTTTGTGTAAGAGTACATGCTGATGGGCCCTGTAGGCTCAGAGTGGCAGAATTGTAGGCTCCTTTTGGGTCTGGGATTCCTATCCTGATTATTCCTCTGCAGTCTGGGGAAGATGTTGGAAGTGAGACCTTTCTAGAAGCCTTGGATCTGAGCCACACCTCTGCTGTTACTGCTACTGGCTTCTGAATTTCCTCCTTTCACCACACACAGCTCAAGTCCTCCCTAACCAGTACACCACCCCTCTACACAGGTCTCCTTCCCTATTCGCTGTGGATCTGTGATCCAGAACTAGACAGTGGAAGACAATTTCATACTTGTCCACTTTGCAGTGCCTTGTTATGGGTCTGGTGGTACCTCAGAATAGAACTGGGACCTCCTCTTGCCCTGGTTCACAGTATCTCCCTAGGTGTTAGAATGCTTCCCATGTGGCATGCTTTTAGCCCAACCCAGTCTCCAGTGTTTGCACACCACTCTATGCTCCCTCTGTATACTGAACTCTACTATGCAAAAGGTGTACTGTGACTTTTTCTGGATTTTTCCAACAGGGGTCAGTCTGGTGCATTTCCTAGATTGGAGGGGTTTATGGAAAGGAGCTCCATTGCACTGCTTTCTACACCTCCACCATCTTGACTGGCCCCAGTATCACTCCATTTCATCCAGTGCCCTTGATTGAATAGGGAGGTTCTCATTTGGTTAAAATGGTTATTTTAAGTGGGATGGAGCAATTAATTCAATAGAACTGTCTAGGCTTTATTTACACTAGTTCATACCTCTGCTCAACTGATTGATTCAATAAAGTCTGACTCTAAAAGCCTAATTCTTGCCTTTCCCTCTCACCATCCATACTCACCCTCACCATTACTAGATGTATCTTCTCTCATGGCCTTCAGGTCAGGAATAAGTGGGCTTCTTACTCTTCCATACTATTTCAGTTCAATTCAATAAACATTTATTAAGTACCTATTATGTGCCAGGCACCATACTAAGCCCGGGAAACAAAAAGAGTCAAAAGACAGCCCCTGCCCTCAAAGAGCTTACAATTTAATCGGAGAGACAACATCAAACAAATATATACAAAGCAAGCTATATACCAGTGTAAACCCAAGCATGAGCAGCTTTCCAGAGGACTGCTGCTGTGAACAGCTTTCAAGATTCTGATTACATAGTATAGTGAACTCTCTATTCAGTAACAGATTAAGGCAAAACATTCACAGAAAATTAAAGTACAGCATTCACAATGTTATAACTTCACAACTTATCACTAAAATGGCCATATAGTTTTCACCAACATGGTCACATAGTTTTAAACAAAAGATAAAATTCACTTAGTAACAAAATCATTTTTAAGGAGGCAAGCTTCCTTAATTGACACAAAGTACAGATATCAAAAGGTTTCCACCCCTAGGTCATATTGTCTTAATCTCTTCAATAAAAAAGCCTTCTTAAGTGGAGATTAGTTTCCAATCATCTTTAATTAGTAAGTCCTTAACTCAATCATCTAAATGTAAAGGTCAAAGTTCTCCACCCCTAGTAAATCATGATTTTCTCAGTTTGCCTTAAATACACAAGGAGAGGTCTTTTCCTCTTGACTCAAGGCTGTCTCTCTGCTTCCATGGTTCCCCCTTCCATGGTCCCAGCTCCTTGTTGTCCAGCTCCTTGTCCAGTTCCTGTTCCATACTGAAGCTCACAGCGTCTAGTCCACCTCAAATCCTTCACAGTTGCTGTTCCTAGGAAGACAAAGGCTAATAAAGCCATGATAACATTCAGAAACATTGCTGGAACCCTCATCAATTCACTTTCTGCCTGAGAAATCAACATAGACCCAACAACAAAGTCTGAGGAACCAACACAAATCATCAGTATAGTCCCAAGACCTCTAAAATTGTTAGCAAGATCCTCCTCCAGGATTTCTGTAAACATAAAACAAGGAAATCCCCTTTCAGGGCTTCTGAACCAGCAGTAAGGTCCCAGGGCTTCTGTAATAATAGCACCATCCTCTATCAGCAGACGAATCTGACAAAGTAACATCAAAACAGACAAATAAAGTACCAACACCACAGCCATGCCTCCCCCCAATTCTCCTCTCTTCTCATTTTTCAGTTCTTCTCAGTTCTCAGTTCAGTCCTCAGTTCTCATTTCTCTTCTCAGTCCTTCTCAGTTCTCAGTTCAATACTCAGTTCTCATTTCTCTTCTCAGTCCTCAGTTCTCAGTTCAGTCCTCAGTTCTCATTTCTCTTCTCAGTCCTTCTCAGTTCTCAGTTCAGTACTCAGTTCTCGTTTCTCTTCTCAGTCCTTCTCAGTTTTCAGTTCAGTTCTCAGTTCTCTTCTGTCTCTCCAGCAGTAGCAGCCCAGCCTCCAGATGCTTGGGCTTTTCCTTATATATGGTATTAGCTCCTCTCTGTTCTGCCCCTTCCTATTACATCAAGAAGTCCATCCCACTGTGGGATTCACAAGTTCTGGGTCTTAATACTTGACTTGAAATTAAGTGCTAAGTACCTGTTTGATTACAAATACAGGGGGCTAGAAGATCTTTAAATTCCCATTATCATTATGACAGGATAAATAGGAAATAATTAAAAGAGGGAAAGCATTGGAATTAAAGGGGATTAGGGAAGGCTTAGGGTAGCTAAGTGGATCAATGGATAGAATGTCAGGCATGGAGTCAGGAAGACTCATTTTCCTGAGTTCAAATCTGGTCTCAGACATTTACTGGCTGTATGACTCTGGGCAAGTCATTTAA
Source organism: Gymnobelideus leadbeateri (assembly GCA_011680675.1). Classification (NCBI taxonomy): domain Eukaryota; kingdom Metazoa; phylum Chordata; class Mammalia; order Diprotodontia; family Petauridae; genus Gymnobelideus; species Gymnobelideus leadbeateri. The sequence goes on from WOXC01007526.1 coordinate 515,028, forward strand.
CCTTGTTGCCTCAGTTCCTCATCTGTAAAATGAGTTGGAGAAAGAAATAGCAAACCATTCCCATATCTTTACTAAAAAATCCCAAATAGGGTCACAAAGAGTTCAACATGACAAAATAACTAACAAGGGAAGACCTACTGTAGAAGGTGGGATTTTAGTTGGGCCTTCAAAATTTCCTTCTGCCACCATCATTCAGCAATCTCCCCCACCACAGAGGTTCATTCTATCCAGAAATATAAGCTCATCCTGATCCTAGAGAGAATCCCACTAACCCCCAAGTCATTTTCCATCCTCTCTCAAGGAGTGCAAAACTTGGCTCACAGTCTTTTTCTCCTCCCTAACCCCTATTTGAAAACTTTAATATTCATATTGATGGCCCTTCAAGTATCTTTTATTCCTAATTTATTTTTTTATTTTTATTTTTTGCTTTTTGGAGGGAGGAGGGCAGGGCAGTTGGGGTTACGAGACTTGCCCAAGGTCACACAGCTAAATAGGTGTTAAGTATCTGAGGCCAGAATTGAACTCAGGTCCTCCCGACTCCAGGGCAGGTGTCTATTCACTGTGCTACCTAGCAGCCCCTTTTATTCCTAATTTAACAAATTCCAATCTCCCGAGAGCTACAGCTTCACTCTACCACACCCTCATATAGACTTGATCTCATCAAGGGAATGTTTCATTTCCATTATTCAGAATTCTGACCACAACCTTCTCTCTCCTATCTCTTTCTATATCTTATTCCCACTAAGTCCATCTATGCTGTCTTCATTGCAACCTCCACTGCCTCTATCCTTCCCTTCTTTTCCAGACAGGCAATGTATTATGCTACATAGGAAACTAGTTGGAGTCAGAAGATTCAAATTCTGGCTCAGTGTGTGACTGAACAAGCCACTTAAACTCTGTGTCTCAGTTTCCTTATCTTTAAAAAGAACAGTTTGGACTTTGGCCTATAAAATTCCTTCTGTCTCTAAATTGTTGATCCCTATGATCCCTCCTCTAACTTCTTCCTCTTATTAAAATGTTGACCTTATAAGTAACCAGTTACACTTCACAAAGTCCTGTGTCCTTTAATCTTGTGCCCCAAACACCATTTTATCACTGTATACCACTTTTCATGTCCCAAGGCCTAGATCATTCCCATCTCTACCTTCTCTCAAGCACTGTGAAAATGTCACTGCAGTAAGTCATATGACTGCTCAATCCATTGGAAACGTGTTGGACAATTTCAACCAAACCATCACTGCTGCGTATCAGTTCCTTCACAATTAGTTGACCAGGTCTCTACTGTACTCCTTACAGCATTTATTCTAAGCCTCTTCTTTTCTAAGGCAACCTACACAAATTCCTCTTTATTTCCTGCAAGGTATTGTCTCTTTAAAGCCCTTTCCATAAGTAGTAACTAATGATAAAATGGGGCAGAAAAAGTGTTTTTGTGTTAAGGAAGTAACATTATTGTGAAATGATGTGGAATAGTGCTACTGTTAGGAACATTTTGGTGTCTAATAATAATAAAGAAACCCTTTTTAATACACTTAATATATGTGTATGAAGAAATAGCTTTCAGTGGTATTTGGACAGTTTTGGAGAAATATGATCTGTAGATTTGAGGACTCAGATTTTTTTGTCAACAAGGTAGAATGATGCCGCAATTTTGTGGAAACTAATGTCATAAAGAGATAGAGGAAGATATTTTATTTACTAAAAACTAGAGAAATGTGGGGACATCAAGGTGGTTCATGGGGCCTAGATCCAGGAAAACTGGTCTTCCTGAGTTCAAATCCCACCTCAGCTGTGTGACCCTGAACAAATCACTTAACCATCTCTGACTCAGTTTCCTCATCAGTAAAATGAGCTGGAGAAGGAAATGCAAACCACTCCACTGCTTTGTCAAGAAAACCCCCATGGGGTCAAGAAGAATCAAGTCAACAACAACAAAGGGAATTCATGAGTATAAATAAACCCAGTGTCCAGGACTCCAAAGAGATGGGAGTCTGTGCTGAGAACTCTGGAGCTTTAAGCATGGTGGGCATTTCAGCTGATTTATATTTACACATTTTACAGCTAGAGATAGTTTAAAAAACATTAATGAGAAATCGTGTAACATTTGGAGATTGATTTTTAAAAGGATTGACATTTTGAATGGGGAAATTTAGAAAGCTGTGACTTTTATGTGAAATGTGGGACACTGAGTAGTGGAATATTCTCAATTAAGTCTCAAACAGAGCATCACCAGCAGCAGCAGCCGCAAGAGCAGTGGAGAGAGAGGACTTGAGACAACGGAAGACTCAGCAGGGGAGCTGCATTGCTGCTTTGTTGAAGTTGTGAAGGTTAGAAGCAGTCAGCTGCTTTTCCTAAAGGCCGGTTGGTTCTCTGCCACCACCTCTGACTCAAAAAAGAAAAGAAAGCAGAGGGGCCTGCACAGCTGCTTGGGTGACCCAGTTAAATGAGAGCCATGTTGCTGTGAGCTCTGTTCTGATTGGTCAGTGCAGCATCTGGATGAATGAATAACTAACAGCCTGGGCCATCTCTGAGCTGATCTGGAGAGCCCAGAGATAGACAATTTGATGAGCTTCTCTGGCTTAAAAAAAACTGATTTTCACATTAAGAGCTGACATTTCCTAAATGCCTTTTAAAGGGTGATGGCTAATTGAAAGAGTTCGTAAAGGCTATATTTGATTAGAGATTTCCGCAAGAGTGATGAAGATAAGGCAAGCAGCGAGGAGAGAAGCAGTTTTGTGTGGTACAGAGGCTCCTGAATAGGCTGCTTAAGTCTTTATTCACTTTTAAAAATTATATTTATAATGAATATGAATTATTATTAAACATTTATTAAATGCCTACTATGTGCTAAGCACTAGGGATACAAATAAAAAAAAAAGACATTCCCTACCCTCAAAGAGATTACTATCTAATGGGGGAAAACAATATATGGGGTGGTGGTGGGGGAGGACCTGTCTTGGGGGTATGATGGAGAAGTCCAAAGGTGTGCAGCCATGTGGGAAATGAAGAGATGGCTGGTCTTGGTGTTCTCCTTAAATGGAGGCTTTGGGAGGTGTCTCTCTCTACACTCCTATAGGATTAATGGAATATAAGTCCTCTTGAAAGCTACCTCTTCTAGCTAATTTTACACAGCAAATCCCCTCAACATACATCTTTCTCCTTCCCTTCCCCAACTCTCTTTCCTCATTTATTCCAATTTCAAAGGAAGAACTGACTTTTTTCTTTCCTAAGGACAATTTCTATGTTTGTGCTCTTAATCCTATTCTTCCCATCTCCTTGGGGACCTCTCCTTCACATTCATCATTTCCTTTCTCCCTAATTTTTTTTTTGTCTTTTTTTGGAGGGCAATTGGGGGGTAAGTGACTTACCCAAAGTCACACGGCTGTGTGTGTGTGTGTGTGTGTGTGTGTGTGTGTGTGTGTGTGTGTTAAGTATCTGAGATCAGATTTGAACTCAGGTCCTCCTGACTCCAGGGCCAGTGCTCTATTCAGTGCGCCACCTAGCTGCCCTACTCCCTAATTTTTAATCTCTTTTATTCATTGACTCTTTCCCTGTTACCTGCAAACATAGCCCAGATCCCCCTCTTTATCAAAAAAACAAAACAACAACAAACTTCACTAACCTCTGTTATCCCTTCAATCTGTTGTCCTATACGATCCTCCTTTTCAGAAGCAACCTCCTAGAAACTTTCTTACCTCGACCATAATTCTTAGCCCCTTTGAGCCTAACTTCTGAGCCCACCATTAAGTGGAAACTGTCCTTTCTAAGGATATCAGTGATTTCTCAACTGCCTGATCCAGTGGTCAAAAGGCCTCAGACCTCAGACTTCTTGGCCTCTCTTCAGCATTTAATACTGCTGAATATTCCCTTCCCCCAGATACTCTTATTGCCTCAGTATTCCTGACAATGAAAACTCCAAGCTTTCTAGCTTCTTATCAATCTCCAGGTCTATCAGCTATATCCTTTCCCTTATACGGGGAACCTTGGGGGCTCTGTCCTAACTCACTTCTCTCTCTCTGTATGTATACATGTGTATATATATGCCTATATGTATGTATGTATACATGTGCATATGTGTATATGTATGTTTATATGCACATTATCATTTATGTATTTGTGTATATATGTTTATATGTGTGTATATGCATATATCTATGTGTGTGTGTGTTTGTATGTGTGTAGATAGGTAGATAGATATATAATTGATCTCATCAGCTCTCATGGATTCAACTATCATTTCTGGGCAAATGACACCCTTACATTTAATAAACTGAGATATGTGCCTATAGCTAATTATTGTATTAATGAGAACAATGCTGCAATTTTACAGCCAATATTGAATATTAGAACTCATCACTTGGTTACCTTAGAACCCGAGATGAGAATCAAGTAGGAAAAATTGCTGCATAGCAGCAACTCCAGGGAAATTAGATCCATTATACATAGGGGGGTGATAACTCTACCCCTGCTACTCCTATAATTCAAGAAAGAGAAGAAGAGGAAAATATCCTAGCAGTCACTTCAATACTGATTTATTATTTGGATTTGAACAATGCAAATCAATCAAAATGGATTTATTAAGCACCTTGTGTGTGTTAGGCATTACACTAGGTGCTGGAGGATACAAATATATAGAATGAAAGAATTCCTTCTTGTGAGGCACTTATATTCCAATGGAGGAGATAACAAGTACATATAAGAATAAAAGAGCACTGGACCCATAGTCAGAAGACCTGAGTTCAAATCCATCCTTGGACATATTAGCTCTGTCTTCCTGGGCAAGTCACTTAGCCTGTGTCTGCTTCAATCTCCTCATCTGTAAAAGGGAGGGAATCATTGCGTCTACCGCTCAAGGTTGTTATGAGGATAAAATGAGTTCATGTTTTCAAAGGCAGCGAGCTAGAGCACAGAGAATAGAATGCTGCTGATCTTGGAATCAGGAAGACGTGTGTAAACAAATTCAGACACTGACCAGTTGTTTGGCCCTGGCCAAGCCATGTAGCCTTTGTTTGCCTCAGTTTCCTCATCTGTAAAATGAGACAATAATAGCACTTACCTTATAGGGTTGTTTATAAAGGTAGAAAAAGATAATATCTATAAGGTTCTTTGCAAATCTTAAAGTGTTAAACTTTAAATTCTATTATTATTATTATTATTGTTAAACACAATCAAATACAAATACAAACAGTAGTGTGGGGGGTCACTAGCAGTTGGGGAGATCAAGAGCCACCAGTTGGTGCTTGAGTTGCAGCTGAAATTAATGCGAGCAAATATTCTGTCCCCACAATGACAGCTGGTTTATAGGATTATAGATTTATGGTTGGAAAGGACCTTAGAGATAATTCTTTCATTTTACAAATGAGAAAACTGAGATTCACAGGATTCAAATGTGGAAGGAAGAAAATAAAGTATTTATAAAGGGCCTAATATGCACCAGGTTCTGGGCTAAACCTCTTTTACAAATATTAATCTCATTTGATTCTCACAACAATCCTGTGAGGTTGATGCTATTATTATCCCCATTTTTAAGGGAACTAAAGCAAACAGAGGTTAAATGACTTGCCCAAGGTCACACAGTCAGAATATTTCTGACCTCATATTTGAATTCAGGTCTTCTTGACTCAGTGCTCTATCCACTGCACCACCACCTGTCTCCAATGACTTGAGTAATGACTTGTCCAAGGTCATGCAAGTAGCAAATGGCAGAGCTGGGCCACAGTTATACTTACTTAGCTGAGTCATACTTCACATGTAGGTCCCCTGACTCCAAATTCAGGATTCTGCTATAGCACCTGATCTGCAACATAAAATCCTCAAAATTAAAAAAAAAAAACAGGACAGAATCAAACATTGCAAATGGCTGGTTTTTCACTCATACACACACACACACACACACATGCACATATACATGCATAGATATACACATGCACATACACTCACACAAACACAAATACACATACACACACACACACCATCTCACCCCAAACTCTTTTGCTATTGCATAGACAGTGACAAAATTGCTTCATGGCACAATGTACTGTAGCAATATTTTAAAGACATGATGTAGGAGAATCTAACTTAATCCTGTCTTTTATTTACTTTCTCCATTCTAAATAAATAACTTGGACTTCACAAGATTCATCTGGGTTAGACTTATTCGTGTATAAATAATAAAGTTGTTATGAAGGAAATCAAATGTAGCACCCTTAATTCATTTCATGGCTCCATTCTTTTCCCTGTCTCCTGCCCCCCAGCAAAAGATTAATTCCTTCCTACTAGTCATAGAAAATGACTGGACAAGGAGTCATAAAAATTGGATTCTTATTCTGGTTCTGCCACTAATCCACTGTGGTGAAGTTAGCTAAGACTATAATCCTGTTGAACAGTAAGAATCAGATACTAGAAGTCCTACATTCACCCAGGTAATTACGAGTGAATAAACCCACCCTCTCCATTCCTCTGAGCAGAAGTACTGGGGAAAGGTCAAGCTCTCTATGGTTCTTAGAGAATGGATTACCACCTGTGCCCATGTCTCTCTTCAGCATCCTGACAATCTAGGAGGTATATGGTTAATGCAAATTTACCCAATCTGCCTTGGGACCCAATCAATTTACAAAATGCTGTCTCTTACCTGAACTAAGTATATTTCATTGAACTCTAGTCACATGACTTTGGCTTAATGGAGTTGATTTCCCAAAAGGACAGAGGGAACCTGCCTAACTATGTACAGTGATATGTTGTTGTTGTTGTTGTTGTTTAGTCGTTTCTGACTTTTTGGGACCCCATTTTGGGTTTTCTTGGCAAAGATACTGGAGTGGGTTGCCATTTTCTTCTCCAGTTTGTTTTACAGATGAGGACCTGAGGCCAACAGTATTAAGTAACTTGCTCAGGGTCAGACAGTTAATAAGTATCTGAGGTCGAATTTGAAGTCAAGAAGATAAACCTTCCTGACTTCGGCCTCAGCACTCTCTTCACTTTGCCCCCCAGGTTCCCCACACAGTGATGTATACAGCATAAAAATTAACATTGCAATGCAGAATAAAAATCTCCCGAATAGTGGTATATGCAGCTTTTCCCAGACCTATGCAACCCCCAGAATGAATAAATGAAAGTGTATTTATTAAGTGCTTACATAAAGATATGAAAGTGAGGATAATCCCTTCCCTCGAGAGTGATAGTGAAGGGAAAAATAGAGTAGATTATCACACCCATTCCAGGATCAATTGCAGGATTTTTCTGATTATATTTCAAGAATAGGTAAGAAAGAGTTGGGAGACAGATGGGAAATAAAGTGGAGCCTGGCTGGAGTTGCTCAGAGATATCAGATCAACAAGGACAATCAGGGCATCAAGATGAGTGACCTGGTGTTGAAAGGGTTACATTCTCCAGGGCCCCATCTCTGATCAAAGGGTACAGTGACTGGGCAGCTGGCAAGATGTTCAGGCAGTCATTCTTATGGAAACGTATAGGAGGAAAAAACAACTCAGTCCTGCTATCAGTCTAGCTAATAATTCAGCTAACAGTTCCAGTGGAGTTGATCTTCAGATGAAGAGCCCATGGACCCATGTCTTGTTGCTTTCCACTCTAGGGCATGGATTCTGAATCCAGGACTTTTTCTCTGCAGCATCCTATCAGGGGCAGGGATCTCCAACTGCATCTCCACATAACTGCCTCATCCCTTGAGAATCAACAGGAATAGACTCATCATCATGTCTCATTCCACCTTGGACCTTAATGATGGGGTATAGGATCTGGACCCCCAAAAAGAAAAGACTCTGTAATGTTAATGGGATATAAGATCTTCCCCACCCATTAATAGGCCTCAGGTGGAGCCCATTAAAGGAAGCTTGCTCAGGGGAGACTTGCTTGTAGGAAGGCTTTCACACCTTTTGCTAATTTCTAATTAGACTCTGAGTCCCAAGGGTTGTGATCCCTTCTGGCTCTGATAAGTGTATATATACTCTGGTATTTTGCTTTGGGGGCTCGCTTATGAGAAGGATCATGTGGTTCTCTGGTCGAGATTCTGAGTGGCCTTGTGTTCAGAGCTCCCCGACTGCTCTCCTGATCCAGGGATGTATGTAAAGTATAGAGTTGATTCAGGTAGGCAGTGATAGCCCTATCTTTATTTCTCTGCTTGTATTTCTCTGAAGTTCAGGGTGCTGACTTTTCCCCTGAACTCCTGAATGTAATTTAAAAATGATTGTTGACCCCTTGAACAGCTATCTTTCCTAGTAAAGCAGATCTAAGAACCTGTGCTAGGTTTCCAGTCTCTAAATCCAGTGAAATTTCTTTCAATTCAATTTTAATTATTTTTCAGCTCCCAAGTCTCTCCCTCCCATGTTCCTCTCTCTCCCCCTTGAGAAAGCGAGAAAAGCAAAAATAGTTACAAAAATATATAGTCAAGCAAAAGAAATTCCAACACTAGACATGTCCAAAAAAAAAACCCAAAACAAAAACACCAGGCTTCAATCTGCACTCCAAGCACATTACATCTCTAGCTGGAGGTGGATAGCATGTTTCATCACAAGTTCTCTGGAATTCTAGCTGGTTCCACTGTATCATCAAGGGAAAGTCTACATGGTTTAAATTCTTTGAATACATTTCCAAATTGTTCCCCAAATTGGTTGGACTAGTCCACAGATCTACCAACAATGTATTAGTGAACCTCTTTTCTCAAAGCCACTCCAGCATCTGTCATTTTCCTTTTCTGTCATCTTAGTCAATCTGATTCTTCCATAATTTCAAATTATTATCTAGAATGATTGAACTAATTTATAGCCCTACCAGTATTGTTCTGCCTCAATGATTTTATGAGTCTATGAATATGTGACCTAAGCAAACTTTAGCTTTTTAGCATGAGGACAAATGAACCCGATTGGGCAATGAGTGAGGGAGACTAAAATATCCCTTGGTTTGAGGTGACATATTTTCCCAGAAACTAAGGACTGGGTCCTTTGTTTGGTAGGTGAATGTAGAAATACCATGGCCTTTCTCCTCTCTCTAACCTCAGGAAACACATTTAAAATTCTGAATCAGTCAAGGAGTATAGAAATGAGTCATTCACTCTGAATGATCTTTTAAAATTTCTACATTCCAGTTTTTACTTCTTTGGTGCCTTGTTATCTCTTAGAGGTTGAAACTAATGGGAGACTGAATAATTTGGGGAAAATCTAGACTATGGAAATTGTGCATAGTTCTAATAGTCACATAAAATGATTTTGCTTTTACTTTAAAGTTTGTATGTTAGACTATCTTATTAATACAATTGCAAAATTACGAGCTTGAGTGAGCAATGTCTGCAAGGTATTTTAAGATCAGGAGATAAAAGATGGCATATAAAACTGAAAAGCATATAGTATCACATTATTATTTGATTTCATAAACTAAGCAGCATAAAACCAGCAAATGGAGCCCTAGGGCGGCTGGGCCAGCAGCCAGCTGGAGGGACCCCAGAACACCAGCAGCTGTGGTGATTCCAGAATTATCAGCACAGATATGCCTAGGACAAAGTGAGAGGTTAGTGCCCTATGGACTTTTGGACTAGTATTTGGGGAACACGTCGGCTTCCTCCCGTGCGGGCAAAAAGCTGCTGAAGAAACGTGGCACAGAAGCCATTTTGCAGCATCACTGGCGGCTCTAGGTCCTGGTCTATGAACTGTAGGGAGATCCAGCAATCAGTCTGGGGGTTAATCGCTCTTGCTTTAAACTGCCTGGATCTGGATTGTGGTCTAGGGGGAAGTTTGGGGTGGGTATCCAATTTGCCAGAGTGGGTGGAGGCTTTACAGAGGCCACCCAACCTGCGGAAGTTGTGAAGACCCCATGTTTGGGACAGAAGCCCTCCTGTCTGGTGGCAGAGTCCTACTGTGGCAACAAGCCCAAAAATCAAGTAATTAAGTGGCAACATGCCTAGGCAAAAGAAACAAAATATACAGAAAAATTCAACATTGGACTCCTATTTTAGGGGCAAAGAGGATCAAAGCATGGAGGAGGACTGTGAGGTCAGAACTCCTGCACCCAAAGCCCCAAATGAAAATACAAGCTGGCTATAGGCCATAGAGGACCTTAAGAAGCAGATAAGAGAAGTGGGGGAAAAATTGGGAAGAGAAATGAGAAAGATGCAAGAAAAGTCTGAAGTGACAGTCAACAGCCTGACTGAGGAAAATAACACCTTAAAAAATAGAATAACTCAAATGGCAAAAGAGGCTCAGAAAGGCAATGAGGAGAAGAATGCCTTAAAAAGCCGAATTTGCCAGATGGAAAAAGAATCTCAAAAGCTCAATGAGGAGATTTATTCCCACAGAGTTAGACTGGAGCAAATGGAAGCTAGTGACTTTATGAGAAATCAAGATGCTGTTAAACAGATCCAAACAAATGAAAGAATAGAAGGCAATGTGAAATATCTCACGGGAAAAACCACTGACCTGGAAAATAGATCCAGGAGAGATAATTTAAAAATTATTGGACTACCTGAAAGCCATGATCAAAGAAAGAACCTAGAAATCATCCTTAAAGAAATTCTCAAGGAAAATTGCCCTGATGTTTTAGACCCAGAGGGGGAAATAGAGGTTGAAAGAATCCACCGATTGCCTCCTGAAAAAGATCCCAAAAAGAAAACTCCTAGGAATATTATAGCCAGGTTCCAGAACTCCCAGATCAAGGAGAAAATACTACAAGCAGCCAGGAAGAAACAATTTCAATACTGTGGAAACACAATCAGAATAGCCTAGGACCTGGCAGCTTTTACAATTTCAATACTGTGGAAACACAATCAGAATAGCCTAGGACCTGGCAGCTTCTACACTGAGGGATCAAAGGACATGGAATATGATATTCCAGAGGGCAAAAGAGCTGGGATTGAAGCCAAGGGTCACCTACCCAGCAAAACTGAGTACCTTGTTTCAGGGGAAAATATGGTCATTCAGTGGAATAGAGGACTTTCAAGCATTCTTGATGAAAAAACCAGAGTTGAATAGAAAATTTGACATTCAGACACAAGAAGCAAGAGATGCTTGAGAAGGTAATCAAGGAAAAGAAATCAAAAGGAACTTATCAAAGTTGAACTATTTACATTCCTACATGGAAAAACAATAACTGTGTCTGATGAAACCTTTCTCATTATGAAAATAACTGAAGAAGGGTATATGGGCATATGTTTACAGGTATACATGGATAGAGGGCACAGGTTGAATTTGATGGGAAGGGATGATTCTTAAGGGGTGAAGTCAAGAGGTGAGAGAGGAAAGTGGCAAGAGGAGATGGGGAGAGACAGGGTAGGGTAAACTATCTCATGTAGAAGAGGCAAGGGGAAGTAGTTGCAGGGGAGGGGAAGAACAGGAAGGCAAAAAGGCAAAACCATATTCTCATTGAAGTTGGCTCAAGGAGAGAATCACATACATACTAAATGGGATATCTCACCCTGCAGGAGAGTAGGGGAAAGGGGGATGAGAGTGGGGAGGATGGAGGGGAGGGCATTCTGGGGTGAGGGGAGGTTGGAAGTACCCACTATCAGAGAGGGACAGGATCAAAGTAGGGAATGGACCAGATGGGAGGTGAGATGGGTGGGAGGGAAATATAAGCAGTCTTTTATAATATATCTACTATGGTAATGTTTTGCATAGCTATACATGTGCAGCACATACTGAATTGCTTATCTTCTCAGAGGGAGTGGGTGACAAGGGAGGAAGGGAATGGATCTGAAAATCAAAGCTTTAAAATTAAATGTTTCATAAGATGTCCAGGCATTGGGGCTCAGAGATACACCTTGCCCTAATGGCAAAGTCGAAGGGGGTATGGGAGAAGATATGGGAGAGAGCAGATTAGATGAGGGGATATCTAGTGGGACTGCTATTCTGGGGTGGTGGGTAGGGAAAAAATGGGGGGAAAATTGTAACTCAAAATCTGGTGGAAATGAATGATGTAAACCAGAAGTTAATAAAGCATTTGTTTAATGGAAAAAAAAAACAGCAAATGAAATTGCAGAATAGCTGCAGAAGCATCAGCTTCCCGAATCTAGGAACAGATCTACATTTTTTTTTTTTTTTTGCTATGGCAGCTGCTTCTACTTAATGCTTTTTTTTTGTTTGTTTACTCAAATTCTGTGTACTATAAACTTTACTCAGAGATAGAGACTGGTATTTGGTGACAGAACAAATTTTGGAAGAGTTGTATGAGTAATATCTACATATTGGGGACAAAATGGTTGGGCTGGAAAATAGGTTCTTCACAAAATGATACTGACTGCCATTTTTATCCTAGTTTAGACTAACATTTCTGACATGCTATGCTTTTCCAAAATCAGTGGAATACTTAGAGAAGGCAATTTTGCTTTTTTTTTTTTTGGATTTTTTTTTGGAGGGGGGAGGGTAGGGCAATTGGGGTTAAGTGGCTTGCCCAAGGTCACACGATTAGTTTTTTGTGTGTTAAGTGTCTGAGGCCAGATTTGAACTTAGGTCCTCCAGGGCTGGTGCTCTATTCACTGTGCCACCTCGACATCCAGGTAATTTTCTTTTCAAATGATTCCACCTTCAAATGCAAACTTATACAATCTTTTTAGAGAGGAATCTGGCAGTACACAGTAAAAATTATAAAGATAATCCCCAAATTCCATTGCTGTGAATTGGGACAATAAAACAACACTGAGATCCCCTTTGTGCTATAAAAATTAATAATTAATATCATAATAGTGTTCTGGTCTTGAAATTCTCAGACTCCCTCAAATGAAGACCTAATCGGTCTTCCTTGAATAGAACATTTAATCAAATTATAGAGCATATATATCATCAGTGGGAATTTATGGTAAACTAATAGTAGAAATAGCTTTTTTTGTGTCAAAATTAAAATGTATTGCTTTGCTTAGCAATTCTAAAAGCCCTAACAGAAGCTATATACTTTTGCTGTTATTGTGGGACTTTTTTGTTGTTATTTCCCAGTTACTATAAAATGTAGGGATTTGATTGGAGTGGAAGGGAGTAGAGTCTCTGTTGATTTATCATTATGAATTCTGCCAGTCAGAACCTCACTCCAATCAGATACTTGTACACTTAATTAACAATGTGTTTCTGACAGATTTGGCTAAAATAAAAGAGAAGATTTTTTCCCCACAAAAGTGTTATCAAAAACAACAAAAAAAGATACCTCTTCAAAGATTTCAATAGCAACATTATACAAAATCTCACTTGCTGGAAACAAGCTAAACATCCAATAACAGGGGAATAGTAAATTAAATTGTGTTACATTAATATATCAGAATACTACTATGCAATTAAAACTGACAAATATGAAGAAGACAAAGAAATGTAGAAATAACTTTTTTAAATAATGTACAACACCAGGGGTCACTGTATAACAAGAGGACAGGGCAAAAGTGGAAAAAGGAAAAACAGCCACTACTTTTATTCTCTTTCCCAAACATGACTGAGGACTTACCAATGGGGCCATGATAAAAATTAAGCTCCTAAAATTCTTAGAGAGTGCCCAGGTGCTGAACTCCATTTTAAATTTCTGCTCTGGGGAGCTTCAAACTAGTGAAAATACTCAATAAATGGCTCATAATGGATGTCCCAAGTTAGTAAGAGAGTCTCTTACGATGGACAAAGGGACGATCCAGATATGAACTTCTCATCATAGAAACCTCTTCTATATGGCTAAAACTACCAGACATTCTCCATAAGATACTAAAATCAGAAACAAACATATACCTGGATCAACCATGCTTTCATAGAGGAAGAAAAAGAGCAAAAGTCTATTTAAAGGAAACAGCTTAGTTCAGATCCTGGAAACCAGTTGCAAATCAATATTTGCAATGAACAAGCAAATAAAGGTATGGAGGGCAGTGGGAGAGTTCCAATTCTGTGCCTTTCACCTTTTCTACAATGCAGCTACCCTTCACATATGGTTAAACTGCAATATATGCCTTTATACCTCTCCCAGTCATCTTCAAACTATATTGCTTGCATTCTGAACATCATCCCTTTCTTCTCTCCATTAGAAACTTGGACTCTGTTCCTGGAACAACCCTGGTCTCTGATACGTGAGCTGCCACCTTATCCTGCCTGATATCTTCATCTTTGCCTCATTCATTGTTCAACCATCTCTAAACCATGCTGTTGTGCACATGCATCTGTAGTGGTAACCACACTGGCATTCCCAGGATGCTCCTACCACAGGTTCTTAGATCTGCTTTCTTAGGAAAGATAGCTGTTCAAGGGGTCGACAATTTTTAAAAATTACATTCATTAGTTCAGGGGAAAAATCAGTACCTTGAACTTCAGAGGAAATCCAAACAAAGAAAATAGAGGAAATAAAGACCAACAGAGAGGGCTTTTCTAACTGTATGAAAAATTAGCACAGATCAACAGACAGATCCAACTGTCTGACCAAGACAATACATATATAGTTACCAGAGAGAGAAGCAGCAACATCTGGGTTTTTCAAAGGGGGGAGGTTAGGGAGGGCTCCTTAAGGGCTACCTAGAGTCCCACCTGGTCAAATCACAAGAACACAATTCCAACGAGTGAGCCCCCAAGCAAAATGCTAATCTTAGAGTGTATATAATCTTTTTAGAGTACCAGGGCATCCCAACTCTCCAGACTCAGTGCCTAATTAGAAATTAACAAAAGGTGTGAAAGTCTTCCTACAAGCAAGCCTCCCCTAAGCAAGCCTCTCTTAATGGGCTTGAAGTGAGGCCTATTAATGGTCAAGGAAGATCTTATATCTCATTAACATTACAGCATCATGCTTTCTTGATTCCCTTTGGGTGTTTTCTTTCCCTATTAAAATAGAAATCTTGTGGGCTGAGATTGTCTTGCTTGTCCCTGCTTTTATCCCCAATACTTAATGTAGAGTGGTATCTAGTAAGCCCTTAATAAGCGATCTATCTCTAACTCTTGCATCTTTGATTATCTGCCACTAAAGCTGACGTGGAATTCCTTCCCTCCAACTTCCTTCCCCACTATGTCTCCCAGGCAATCTCTCAGTTTATCTGTGAGGAAGTTCTTGGCTAGAAACATAAGCCAAAAAACTACAGACTCCAGAATTATTAGCAAAGGTTACTACTCTCCCTTCCCCACCCCAACACACACCTCAGTTCTCTAAAAGAGTTATTGTTCCAGTGTCTGTCCTAATGGTTATTACAAATGTGTTTATGTCTATGTATATATACTTTAGACATACACAGACATACTTGCACACACACACTTATACATATAAATACCTTTTTTAATCTTTAAAAAGTATAACTGGGGGAATGGTATTCATGCTAACTGTGACCACAGAAGAGGAAAAGTGAATGAGGCTGAATAAACTAACAAAGGAGCCTCATGAGAACCTACAGTTAGTGGTTGAAAATTTATGATACTTTATGTGGGGAAATTAATTTGCTTTAAAATAAGCAAATTTACTTAGTTGTCAATGGGAAATGTTAAGCTTTAATAAAACATTACTTTTAAAATTAAGAAAAATAATCAAGTAATTCTATTGTCTTGCCAGTTTCTAGTTTCCTTCTTAAAGGAAAAACAAAAACAAAAAACACCTGACCTGTCATGTTCTGCTCACAAGTGATTTAGGGAATTATTTCTTGAGTGCCTTCTATCCACAGTATACTGTTAGACAAAAGCCTTCCCTGATGCAGACTACAGCTCCTCCAAGACTTGGTACAAACTTGTCCTGTTTCCTTAAGAGAGAGGGTGACAATGGCGGCTTGGGAGAGGGAGAGGGAAAGGGGAGATGGGATGGTTGAAACAATGGTGAAAATTATTGCATGTATTTCAAGTATAATTCATACATAAATCTTCCACTTTTTTATCAAAAAATTCAAAGCAAAGTTAATGAAAGCAAGATAAATATTGTGAATTTGTTCCAAATGACAGTGAATGCTACTCAGAAATTATTAAATCTCATATGGTTACAGATAGAGAGAAAAGACTTATGTTTACTTTCTATACTAGCTTTAGGTGCAGACAGCACAAAACCTGATTAATTAAAATGACATTTTGAAGGTGTACATGCAGAAGACATTGGCAAGACAAGATATTTTTTCTAAAGAAAATTAGATGCTTTTAATGGACAGAAGCAAACAAAGAAAAAAAATACATTAGAAAAGAAAAAAAAACCTGTATTGCTCACAATAGCAAGATTGTTTTTACAACATAAGATTGCTTAACGGAATTGCTAAATGCAAAAGTCTCATTCCTTAGGAGGAACATAGTGGTTCCTACAGCTATTGATATAGTTGGAACAATGCATCTTTGAATGGTTCCATTTGCAGATAATGCAGTGGGAAAGAGAATTGCCCATATCTGAAGACCTTTATAATCAGTTGAGAAACCAAAACCTATTTTGCATAACGAGTGGATGAAGCAACAGATATATTTTAAAAGGTTCATTTTATTATATTTATACATGTTGTTGAGACCTATGTTTGGGAAGATTTATTATATTACAAAACCTAATCATCATAATGCTATATCTAGAGAAACTTTCAATATAATTGATGCTATGTTTTATATCTACCTATAGATTAGTATCTTTCTATCCTCTTAGAATGTCAACTATTTGAGAAAAGGAATTGTTTTGCTTTTGTGTTTGTATACAAATTCCAAAAATATTATCTGATACATAGCAGGTATTTAATAAATGTTTGTTAACAATAATAATAAAGATAAAATAAATTCATTTTATAGCAAAAATTTCATCATAAAATTTGCATGTTTGGTGGTTATTTTTGAAAACCTTAGTACTCTCAATAAATTATTGTAAGGTCTTGAAATTTTTGCTCTGATCCTGAAAGAAAAAGTATTTGACCTTGTGAGGGGAAAATGGAGGTTTGAATAATAAATTTACAAAATAATTTTTTTTCCAATTTTAAAAATACCTACCCTGCAAATGACAAAAGAAGATGGTGAAGACCTTCTTAATTACTCAATCTATAGAAAAAATGATTATTTTATTTTAGACTGAGATAAACCATTTTTCATGGACAAATATACATATTTGATATTAATTTATCTGAACACGAACAGTTAATAAGACTTGTCTTGCTAGAGGACGTTGAAACAAATCTTGGAACCTGAAAGTTTTGTTATATTTTGGATCCAAATGAATAAAAATGTCTCTGATTTATCAAAGCAATACAAATTTTATTGGTGTTTTTAATATCTTCAACTGTCATGAATGCAAAATATTGACATCAGTTTGAAAAAGAATTATAATTATCAATATAAATGAGTGAATAAAGCATTTATTAAGCATCTACTATATGCTAACTATGAGGGATAGAAGCAGAAAATACTCTCAAGGATCTCATATTCTAATAGGGAGACAATAATATGAAAGGCTGCAAGTCATTTGGAAAAGTCCTGTAGTCCTTAAGGTTCAGCAATCAAGCAAATAGTAATACCTCTTCTTCCATGTCATTCCCACTGACAAATACCACTTTTTGATGTTGAACCACTTGACACTATCAAGGACTTTGGTGGTAAGAACTTTCTTTTCTGGGTCTTCAGGGACTATGACCTTAGCCCCTGCAGAAGCAGTTGCAGCATCTGTTTGAGAGCTGAGCAGAACATTAACTGGAGTGTGAGGAGACTTGAGGCAGGGAGATCAATCAGCCGGCTATTGCCATACTCTGGGAATGGGGGGATAAGGGCCTGAGCCAGGGCCACAGCCGTGTCAGAAAAAAGAAGGAGGCATTTACAAGGGATGCTGCCAAAGTAGAAACATCAAGCCTTGGCAACTGGTTGGATATGGGAGTGAGAGAGATTGAGGAGTTGAAAATAACACCTGTGTTGTAAGCCTGGGGACTAGGCAGATGGTGGTACCCTTGACAATCCCAGGGAGGTTAGGAAGAGGAGGTTTGGGGAAAATATATAATGAGTTCTGTTTTGTACATGTTTAATTTAAGATGTCTATGAGACATCCAGTTCAAGATGTCAAATAGGCACTTAGAAATGCAAGACAGGAGGTCACTAGTGAAATGAGGAATGGACAATAGATTTGAGAATTATCATCATAGAGGTGATAATTGAATGATCGAGAATTGAGATCACCAAGCAAAATGGCACAGAGGAAGAAAAAAAGTAAATCTAGGACAGAGTCTTGGGGGACCTGGGAGAAGATCCAGAAAAAGGACTTTTCATATAGGTATGTGGAGAACCAGGAGAGAGCAATGTCATGAAAACCTAGAGAAAAAGCAATCTCAAAAAGCATATGATTGACAGTGTCAAAGGCTCAAGAAGAATGAGGAATGAGAAAAGGTCATCCAATTCGGGAATTAAGAGATCATGATTTAAACATCAAGGGTGACATCATAAATAAATCAGAGGAGCAAGGAAGCAATTACCTGTCAGACCTATGGATTGGGAAGAGTTATGACTAAACAACAGATAGAAAAGATCACAAAAAGTAAAACGGATAATATTAGTTAAACAAAATTTAAGTTTTTACATAAAACTATTGCAACTAGAATTAGGAAAAAAGGTACATGTGGGAGGAGGGACATCTATGTAGCAATTTTCAGAAAGTTTCATTTCTTTTTTTTTTTTGGAGGGGGGAAAGTAAGGCAATTGGACTTAAGTGACTTGCTCAAGGTCACACAACTAGTAAGTGTGTCAAGTGTCTGAGGCCAGATTTGAACTCAGATCCTCCTGACTCCAGGGCCTGTACTCTATTTACTGCACCACATAGCTGCCCCAAAAGTCTAATTTCTAAGATAGATGTGTGTGTGTGTGTGTATGTATGTATGTATGTATGTATGTATGTATGTATGGAGAGGGGAATGGAATAATCATTTATAATCCCTTCCATGTGCCAAGCACTGATCAGTAACTTATAAATATTTTATATGATCCTCACAACAATCCTGAAAGGTAGATATTGTTCTTATTCCCATTTTACAATAGAGAAAACTGAGTCAAGCAGAATTAAGTGACTTGCCCAAGGTTGCACAGCTAGTGTCAGAGGGCACATTTGAACTCAGGACTTTCTGACTCCAGTCCCAACACTCTAGCCACTGCACCACTTAGTTGCCTCAGATCATGGAAGTATAAAAGGATTGCCTTGCTGCAGTGAGGACCCATTTGAGACTATGTAACATAAAATTGTAGTGGACCCAGTCAGCAGGGTTTTGTGATTTTCACCAGCTTTGTTGAGAAGCACATGGATATAAGCAAATGAGAGTAATCCATAACTGAAGCTTGTCAGGTCAAGATAGAATAAGGGCATCGAGACTTTCGAGAGGAGGATAAGATAGAGTTGAACTGTTGCAGCAAGGGGTCAAGAGGAAGTAGCAAGGAAAGCATAGTCAATGCACCTGGTGAACTGAGGGGTGCAGGAATTGGTGACATCGGATGTCTCACTGTGGAGGAAGGAGACGATAAACGGTTGCAAGAGAGAAAGAAGGGTAGAATGATTAGATAAAGGAATTGCAAAGTTCATGAACGTGGAATTGGAATATTTGTCCATAATGACAAGATCAAGGATATAACCTTCTTTGTACATAACTGTAATGGAAATGCAGATTTGAAGATCTTCCCTGCCCCTAGGCCCTTTGATTCACTTAAGAGACTTTGATTGACTTAAGTGACTCTGAGAACCTTCTTTAATTTGAAAGTATACTCTGCCCCCTAATAGGCTGAATGTGGTCACATGGAGCCTGTGGTAGGAGGCTTGGTTTTCAGGAATGACCACACCTTGATGCTGTGTGATTGGGCAGTGGGTCAAGAGGGTGGTTACATTCTCTGAGCCAGGAGAAGACTATATAATCCCTGATGAGGGGCTTTGCTTTGGGGCTCATTTTGAGAAGTGTTGTGTGATTTGACCAGGTGAGACTCTGGGAAACCGTTGTTGAGAGCCCCCCAGCTTTGAAAACCCAGATGTTGATGCTTCCCTCTTTGGTAACTGTGATTTTGGTATTAATAATGGTTGGACAGTTTGGAAGCCTGTCTGTTTGATCTGTCTGTATACTCTGAAGTTTAGGGTGCTGACCTTTTCCCCCTGAACTAAATGATATATGTTTGTTTGATTAAAGTAAGCTTGTTAACTCATTTTGAGTTGCTTTCCTTTTGAAAAGCAGATCTAAGAACCTGTGTTGGCAGCCACTCTGGGGGTGCTAGGGTGCTTGCTGCTACACCATGATGGCCAGTGAGTTTGAGGTATGAAGGGAATTCCTTAACTCAAAGGTCCTAAGATCCTCCCCAAGAGTAATTCCTCCCATCCTGGTCCATTTGACTAGAGGTCAAATCTAGGTAAATATATGTATCTGTAAACAGAGAGGCTAGATAAAAAATTTAATTAGCATCTGTTGATGGGCTTTTGTGGTCTTCAGTGGGCTTCAGTGGTCAGCCAGACACTGAACTAGAAGAGATACACACATTTAGAGTTTTACATTGCCTCAGGGGACATTGCTGACCGCCCAAGGAACCTATCCCTGTGAGACTAGTCACTTTCCTTATTTGGGAGATTGACAGAATGTCAGCTGATTTGAAAGAGAATGTCTTAACCTTGGGGTTAGAACTTGTTAACCTAGAGTTGCCAAAGACCAGCTTTGTTCTAGGGAGCATGCTTTCTCTGAAGTTAATCTCATTGGAATATTCAGGTGGGGCAATGCAAGCAATATAGACAGGGGCAGGAGATAAGATGATGAAATCCCTCCTTCTAGATAGAATCAATGGACCCATTCTGTTGTTGAATAAAATAGAGACTGGAGGTCTCTGTTTTTTCAACTCTGTAAGTGTTTCTTTGACCTCTACCATTACTTTTTCTAGGGATAAGATATTTTCCCCTAAACTCACAATCTACCTCTTCCACTAGTGAAAGTTCAACTAGTGTTGGAAAGAGTGGCCAGTGATATCCTGCCAGTAGGAAGAAACCTTCTCTCAGTGAATGCAAGAAGATGGAAGGAGCCAGAGAGGAAAAGGTTTAAGATGAAAGCAATTTTGTTACCCATGGATTAGGCATTCCAAAGATCATAGTAAAAGAGTTAGTTATCTAATAGTATAAGGTGAGCAACAAGGCTTGGTCTTCTCACTAGATGGAGGTTACATGCAGGATTTTTACAAATTATTGAGTTGGTGGTAGGGTAAAATCATCCTAATGCTTAGCATGTTATCTATGTGAAAAATTGTGGGAGCAGATAACCGTTCACGAGGGATATTGTAATAAAGTTAGATGATCCCTCTGGCTCCTTCCAAGTCTGAGATCTCATGATTCTATGACAGCTTAAGTTGAGTTATTGGCATAGCCAAATTTCTGGGTACAAGCACTTTCTGGATGAATAGCTAATATTAAAATGCTAATGTTTTGATACTGCTATGAACTTGTAATTTTTCCCAAGGGGAAAGGGGTATTACTTCTTCCACTCATCAAATCTCATCTGTACCTCCTCATCATAGACAATCTTTGTCTGTTGTTATTTAGTCATTTTTCAGTCTTGTTCAACCCTCTGTGACCCCATTTGAAGTTTTCTAGGCAAAGTTTCTAGAGAGGTTTACTATTTCCTTCTCCAGCTCATTTTACAGATGAGGAAATTGAGGGGAAGAGGGTTAAGTGACTTTTCCAGGGTCACACAACTAGTTAGTGTTTGAGGTGGTATATGAACTCAGATCTTCCTGACCCTAGGTCAGGACTCTATCTACTATGCCACCTAACTACCCTTTTTGTCTATGTTCTTCATACATCCTCTATAGAGTAGCTCTCTACCCCAATGCCTTATAAGAGCTAGGGTGGTAAAATGAATAATGCACTGGACCTGCAATTGGGAAGACCTGAATTCAAATTTAGCCTCAGACACCTACTAGCTATCTGATCCTGGGTAAGTCCTTTAACCTTGGTGTGCCTAGATTTTTTTTGTTTGTAAAATGGGGTTGGTAATAGCACCTACCCCCCAAGGGTTGTTGTAAAGATCAGATAAGATCTGCAAAGTTTGTTGTAAATCTTAAAGTGCTATACAAATGCTAGTTACAGTTATTGTTTTATTTTTTTCAGATAATGGTGTAGAAGTCTGGTTGTCCAGTTGTCATCATTCATTATTGATACATGACCAGGTCACCTCCTTTTCCAACCCTACATGTTGTTTATGAGCTCTTTCATGATACTTTTGATGATGTCATCTTTGGTTATATGTTTCAACCTACTCACACCTACTAGATGCCTTTCTTTTGCCTTTTGGGTGGGCTACAGTTTTGATTCTTCTGGGATCACGATGTCCCATGCATGATTCATGGCCAGACAGCATATCATATTACCCTATACGATGTCTATCTAGCATCACTCAGTTAGGGAAGAAAGTACAAAATACTAGATTTGAAAGTCCATTATTATATACAACATTTTTAAAGAAATGTAGCTTCATTATTTGTCAAGTACAATGTACATTATGAACTAAGATAAAAATTGCTCCTAATAAGTAAAATTAGCCGCTAATGAAAAATTATAATTCACAGTAGTCTATCTAATATCAAAATGTATCACAAGCATAAAATTCTTATGATATAAAGAATTAGATAGTAAATGAAGTTGAGGGAATCTCTAATTTCTTGAGTACTTTTTAAATGTCATTCTATTATCTTAGACTGGATTCCCTTTATTCAAAAGACCCTGAGAATTGTCAGGAAAGAATATTGCTCTGAAGCTTTTACAAAAAAAAAAATCACATATATTATGTCTGAGTTCTTGCAAATTTTGAATTGGTGGGACCCACACTGATAGCATTTAACTGTGTTTCTTCCTGGGATACCTTACCCAGTCCCATGTGACTCAATTTCCAAGATTATATTAGGTAGCCTAAGGAGTCATGGCAATAGAAAAGTATTAGTAGGGTAATGTAAAAGCCTGTGGCAAAATTAAAACCTTGCATATAACCAGAGGAACTATCCATCCATGGAATGGACATATTAGTATAAATGAATTGAGTTAGAAATTAATGAGGTCAATTAACTGAATTGATTCTTATAATCTGATAAAAATCACATAGTATCTTCTTTTTGTTGATGTATATACTGCTTGAATGAATACCATTAGGACTTTGGAGTAGCAAGACTGAAAAGTATGTTAATATTTAACATTTAATGTATCTAGGCCACATGAAAGCTGCAACAAGCATGGAGCTGATCACTAGGTAAGGCCCTTGGAATGAGTTGTGGTAAGTGATCACTGGACTTGGAATGGGGAAAAGGACTGGACTTTAACCTTTTCAGAAAAGAAAAAATTCAAAGATAATTCTTGAACTTTACATGCTATATCCTTTAAAATAGAATAAAAATCCAACCTAAAATTCCTCATTAAAAGATTGGTTGCTCTTTGATTTTTCTCTCCCTAACTCACCTGTTCTCACCTGATGACCAAAGACCCACTTCAGGAAGCCTTTTCCATTTGTCCTAAATTACAGTGCTTTCCCTTCACTGATTATCTCACATGTATCCTGTAGACATAGTAGGTTCTTTAAAAATGTTTATTGACTGGCTGACCCATGAACATAGACACAATCAGATTCATCGCCTTTTAGGCCACATTTGTCATAGTGCAGCATTCAGCCATCAGCTAGGGAATGGCTGAAAAAGTTATGGTATGTGATTGTGATGGAATATTATTGTGTTATAAGAAATAATGAGCAGGATGGCTTCAGAAAAACCTGGGAAGACTGATAGGAACTGATGTAAAGTGAAATAAGCAGAAGTGGGAGAACATTTACTCAATAACAGCAATGTTAAACAATGAATGAATGATCAACTGTGAATGACTTGGCTTTTGTGAGCAAATCAATGGTCTAAGATAATTCTAAAGGATTTATAATGAAAAATGTTATCTACCTCCAGAGAAAGAAATGATAAAATCTCAATGCAAATCAAAACATACTTTTTTGTCTTTCTTTTTTTCTCGGGGTTTTTTTTTTGTCTGTGTTTTCTTCTGCAACATAATAAGTTTTGCATGATTTCCTAAGTATAATATACATCAGATTGCTTGCCTTTCCAAGGGAAGGAGGGAAGGGAGGGAGAGAGAAAATGTGGAAGTCAAAATTTGTTTAAAAAGAATGTTAAAAAGATTTTTACATACAATTGAGAAAAATGAAATTAAAAAAGGGAAGAAAGAAGTGTAGCATTCAAAAGAGGGACTAAAGTAAGAGTTCTATTGTACTCTGCCCAAGTCAAAGTACAAAAGAACTGAAATATTGCACACACATCTGTCTGCCAAATTTTAAGGGAAACACTGGCAACCTGTAACAAAATCCCCAGGATGCTGAGAGGCCGAAAAGCTATGGCAAATGTGATTTGGTTGGAGAAGTTGGTGATGTTTAATCTAGAGATGAGAAAATTTGGGACAGGAAGAAGATGATCACTGCTTCTGTTTTGGGTGGCCATTTTAATAGGTGGTCACTCTTGATTCATCTGCAGCTATCCGTAATCCACAGAGAAGAAAATCATCAATTAATTAATCAATAATATTTACACAGTGCTTTAAGGTTTGTAAAGTATTTCACAAATATTATCTCATTTGATCCTTACACCAACTCTGGGAGGCAGGTGCCATCATTACTGTTTTACAGATAAGGAAATCTAGGCCGGCAAACTTTAAGTGACTTGCCCAGGGTCACACAGCCACTAAGTGCCTGAGACCATATTTAAGCTCAAGTCTTCTAGATTCCAGGTTTAGTGCTATATCCATAGTATATATATTTTGGCCAATAGATGATGCTACACTTACTCCACCAGACCAATGGTTACATAAGAAGCTAATTGGGATACCTGCATGGGTTTTTCCAATGGATAGGGTATATCCACTGCTCCTCACAATTATTACAAATATAACTCCCTTCTCTTGATTCCCTAAGCACTTCTAAACTCAGGATGTGGGGCCAGTTGATCCTAGGTTCTATGTAGATCTAGAAATCTGGCCCAATATATGCTCCAAATTCACTAAAATGAGAAGCTCTGATCCCTGTTTTGAGCCTTCACCCAAGTTTAAAAAAAAGTCTCACTCTCATTTATGAGTGACCTCATTTATAGGACTTAGATGATGAATGGCCACATGATTTTTTTTTTTTAGCAATTGGGGTTAAGTAACTTGCTCAAGGTTACATGGCTAGTCATTATTTATGTGTGGGTGCTCATTTTCTGAGGCCGGATTTGATCTCGGGTCATCCCAACTCCGAGGCCGGCTCTCTTACTCACTGCACCACCTAGCCGCCCCTTTAGGGCAACTGGGGTTAAGTAACTTGCCCAAGGTCACAGGGCTAGGTTTTTTTTTTTTTTGTGTGTGGGTTAAGTGTCTGAGGCTGGATCCGAACTCAGGTCCTTCTGACTCCAGGGCCGGCGCTCTACTCACTGTGCCACCTAGCCGCCCCATGGCCACATGATTTAAAAAAAAATTTAATTTTATTTAATTTTTCAAACCTCTGAGAAGTATGGTGTAATAGATAGATAGCCCCCCTAAAGACAAGAAGACCTGGGTCCAAGTCACTCCCAGAAAGTGTACAGATGGAGGGTGACATTTGGCTAGTTACCTGAACCCCCAATGCTTTAAGCAACTAACTAAAACAACAAATTTCATAGAAGGGCTGACCTGCATTGATAAAGGGAGTTTCTATTAGCAAGTGATTAAAGCTCTAGTCCCTCTCCCATATGGTTCCTCTAGAGAGGCTTCCAAATAGCAAAACTTCAAAGAAACAACTTCCAGTTGTGGAAACACATTAAAAACCTTATTTTTAGTTTCTCTAGAAATATTAAGAAATAACAGATTTTTAGCTAAAAAAAAAAAGCCTCTTTCTAGACTTCTTTGAAGGTAAGTTAGCAGAGGACAAAAAGACATAGATTAAGGGTAAAACCCAACATTTGAATAAAAAAGTAACGTTATCTTGCCCACCAAGGAAGAGATAAGGTTATTTAAGAGATAAGATTTATTACGTTTGGTCTCCTCTTGGTAGAATCCCCAGAATCAATTTGTGCTATGACCTTTCTTCACTGAATCCTTTTAAGAAAATATTAAGATATGCATTTGTTACTCCACTGGAACACATCAGGGTAGAGATCAGAAACAGTTGCTATTATTTTGGAATATTAACCCTTAACCTGTATTTTAACATATTATGATCCTTTCCTTATTCACAATTCCTATAAATGTTATGTGAAATCATCTTGTGATAGAGAGACATATGTCAGGGCATGACTGGAGAGAGAGGATAATGGATAGCAGAGACCTCTTAGTTCCTTTTCTTAAGAAGAGGGTCCAGGAAAATAGTATGGCAGAAACTAGGCATAGACCAACATCTTACATTGTATATCAAAATAAAGTCAAAATGGGTACATGATTTAGATATAAAGGCTAATACTATAAAAACCTGGAAAGACTCATATGAACTGATGCTGAGTGAAGTGAGCAGAACCAGGAGAACATTGTACACAGTAACAGTCACATTGTGCCATGACTGACTTTGATAGACTTATTATCTCTTCTTAGCAATGCAGGGATCCAAGATAACTCCAAAAGACTCATGATGGAAAACGATAAATGATAGCACATCCAGAAAAAGAACTATAGCATCTGAATGCAGATTGAGGCATACCATTTGCTCTCTCTCTTTTTCTTTTTTTGTTTGTTTCTTCTTTCTAATTCTTCTTTGCAACATGACTAATGTGAAAATAGGTTTAATATGAATATGTATGTGGAGCCTACGTCAAATTGCACATCGTCTTGGGGTGGGGGGAAAAGAGAGAGGTGGGGAGAAAATTTGGAACTCAAAATTTTATGGAAGTGAATTAGTTGAAAACTAACCATTAATTGATTGATTGATTTTTTTAAAAAAAGAAGAGGGTCCAGGTCAACTATGTCATCACCCGTCACCTGTAGGCACCACCCCTCCCCCTTCCCTCCCCACCCCCATTTCAATTTCTTTTTATGCATTGTCTTTCTCCTTTAGCTTGGGAGTTTCTTAAGGACAGAGACTGTTTTTTCTTTTCTACGTATCCTCAATGTTACAGTGTTTGGAATATAGTAAGTGCTTAATAAATGTTTATTTACTGAAGAACATGGAGGAATTATGTCATTTAACATATCTTTCTAAGCCAGAAATGGCTTCAATGTTAGATCAGTGTTAAATAAAATTGTTTCTGGCGATCTTGTGCCTAAAACAAAGACTATAATGTATGTTTTGAAAATGACGGTCTATTCCAATGCAATTGATTCATTAGGGAACATTTTAAGCATAACTCATAAGCAAAACAGTTTTGATTTAAGTTTGCTTCTGAGAGATTTCTTCCTGAGAAACACAGAGATAAGTAAGACAATTGAACCACGTCATAGCAACTCACAAATTACCACCCCTCTGGAAACCCCCTTCCACAACCAAACTTCAGGTCTTTGTCAAAGTGTACTGACATATTTGTTATATATCTTCTAATGCACATTGTATGATACGGCACATCTTCTGATGCACATTCTGGTGTAATGGAAGCTGTGGGATGAGGAGGAGGGCTCTTTTTCATCTTCTCCCCCCATGCTGCCACCAAGCCTGGACACCTGGAGTTTCAGTCTGCCCAGCATGCTCATCCAAACTGGAATACATTTATTGTAGTATATATGTATTTCTTAGTTATTTGATATATATAAAAATATGCTACCATTTTTATTAGTGCTCTCTTCATAGGATATAGAAGTGTGTGTGTGTGTGTGTGTGTGTGTGTGTGTGTGTGTGTGTGTGTGTGTGTGTGTGTGTAGGAAAGCAGAAAGCAGAATAATCCTTACAGAGATAGGAGGTTTCCAGTCAGCTGGAAAGGCCCACTGGCCTTTATGATACACTGGTTAAGCAGATAATAACATCTCTTATTTAATGTCATGTCCATCATATTCCTTTCTAATGCTGAACCATCTGACAGCACTTAGGACTTTGATAGTAACAACTTTCTTTTATGAGTCTTCAATAGCTGTGGTTCCTGAAGAGGTCAGGGGCTCAGCAATTGCATCCATTGGTTGCTCAGATCAGGCTGGAAAGGGGGATGATGGTGTGTGTACCCCAAAACTGTGTGCAACAGAAATCCTTACCCAAATAATGCTCAGAGGCTTCTCAAGGTAGGAAGCAGAGAAGAATGGTTTATTACTATCTTGAAAAAGGGTCACCCTTTTGATAAATGGTCAGGGAAGAGAAGCAATTTACAAAAGGAAATGGTGAAGTTATAAAGCCATAACACAGAATTCTCCCCCACCCCACTTCTGACCCTCTTCTTCCATTGGCTGGAAGTCAGGTGCACAAACTAAGCCTGGCAATCTACCTCAAGTACGGGAACAAGGAAACAGTAGATCACCCAATGTACATTTGAGAAAGCACTTCTGTCCTTATTTGGCATATTTTATGTTGAGGTATCACTGAGGAGAGGGGTGACTCCCTACGCCTCTGAGTTCTGAGTCCTTGTAAATCATGTGATTTCCATGTGAATGGGGATCTTGGGCCTGTTTCCCACGAAAGCCTTGCTAGATTTTAGAGTGTAGTCTGAGAAGTTTTCACTTCTTTCACTCAGTGGGGTAATAGATAGGGGTGATAGAAAGTGAGATACTGTTATTCCCAGGACTTGTGGGTCTTAGGATCCTGGACTGTCTTCCCTGGGGTCTGAGGGGAGCTGGTGGTCAAGGTGCTGGCCAGGGCTGCCTTATCTCCTGCTAAGGAATAATCAACAGGATAATGGCTATGAAGACAGTTGGAATCAGGTCCAAGTGCTGAGGGAGATGCAGCTTAGAGCCCTAAGAGCTCTAGGACTGTATCTAGCAGTGACGATAAGATCAAAGGAATGGTTTGTTAAGGTTGTTGGAGACAAGGGTGTGTTAGTAGGCAGCTGGGAAGGAGCCAGTAGAGGAGAGGTCATTGTAGTTGATCTAAGCCAGATGACTTCAACTTATTTAGAGCAACTATGTTCTTTATTATCTCCTCACCAGCAAAAGAGTGTCCCTGAAAGAGTACCAGCACTACAATCAGAAGACTTGGCATCTAGTCGTGGCACTAACAGATATGCCCTGCCTAAAACCATTCATTGGTTCTGTGAAAACACAGTACTGGGTAAAACAATGTAATGGATTACCTAGAATTTAGATATAAATAATTACGTATTTAAGACACTTGTGACCATATAATTTTTTTCAATTTTTAAAATTTTAAAAATTAACAAATGGCTATTCCCCCCCTCCATTTCCTCCTCTTTGTTAGGGAAAAAAAAAGGAATACAAAAGCCTTGTAATAAATATTCATGGCCAAGCAAAGCAAATCCCCACATGGGTCATATCCAAAAATATATATCTTTATCTGAGTCTGTCACCCCTTTGTTAGACAGTGGGTGACATATTTCATCATCTGTCCTCTGGAATTGTGGTTGATCATTGCACAGATTTGAGTTTTTAAGTCTTTTGAAGTTGCTTGTCTTTACAATGTTATTATTACATATTACTTTCCTGGTATTGAGCATTTTACTCTGTGTCAGTTAATACAAGCTTTGACAGGTTTCTCTGAAACTGTCCTCTAATCATTTCTTATGGTATAATAATATTGCATTATATTCATATACTAAAACTTCTTCAACCATTCCCCCAATTGATGATCATCCCTTAGTTTCTAATTCTTTCATTTCACAAAAAGATCTGCTGTAAATGTTTTTGTACATATGGTTCTTTTTCCTCTTTCTTTAGTGCACAGGACTTAGAATAGTACTGTTGGGTCACAACTTAATGTCTTCAGGGACATAGCTCCAAATCGTTTTCCAGAATGCTTGAACCAATTCATAGCTCCTCCAAAAGTGTATTCATGTGCCAGTTTTCCCATAGTCTCTCCAACATTTGTCATTTTCCATTTTTTGGTCAACTTTGCCCATCAAATGAGTGGGAGGTAGAACCTTATAATTGCTTTAATTTGAATTTCTCTCATTATTATTGATTTTGGAGCATCTTTTCATAAATGGCTATTGATAGCTTAGATTTCTTTCTCTGAAAACTGCCTATTCACATCCTTTAATCCCTTATCAATCACAAAATAACTCTTATTCTTATAAATTTGAATTGGTTCCTTATATAACTTGAAAATGAGAACCTTATCAGAGAAATTACTGCAAATATGTTTTTTCTCAGTTATCTGTTTCCCTTCTAATTTTAGCTACACTGGTTTTGCTTCTGCAAAAACTTTAATTTTATATAATTAAAACTATCTGTTTTCTCTTCTATGATCTTCTCCACCCCTTATCTGGTCACAAACTGTTCTCTTCATAGATCAGAAAGTTCATTTCTTTCTCCCTACTCTAATTTGTTTATTATGACACCCGTTGGGTATGTGGTACTAGTTATTGATCTATACTTAGTTTCTGCCAGTCTTCTTCCCAGTTTTCCTAGCATATGTAATCTTTAGAATGGAATATTGATTCACTCCTATTCGCTTCCCCTTTCACCACACAGAAGTTCCAGGGGTTTTATTTAACCTAATAGTAAGGCTAAGGAGAGAGTTGCTTATGGACAAACCCCTTCACACATGTCTTACTTGTCTGTGGGGTCTGTGGGAGCATGGAGTTCAGTTATTGTTCCTCACAGGCTCTATGGTAGCCAGGAGAGTGTGTGTGTGTGTGTGTGTGTGTGTGTGTGTGTGTGTGTGTGTGTGTGTGTGTGTGTATGTGTGACAGAAAGAGAGAGGGAGAACATAAGGGAGAGGGAGAAAGAGGAGAGAGAGAGAGAGAGAGAGAGAGAGAGAGAGAGAGAGAGAGAGAGGGAGAGAAACTGAGAGGGGGAGGGAGGGAGAATAAGGTTTGACATGGGACTTCAGATTTTGAAAGCTAGTAATGTGATGATATCCAAATAGAAACTAAAGAGACCCCCCCCCACCTTTGTAAAAAAAGACATAATTGAGAAAATATCATATCAATAGCAATGATTCCAATTCCACTTTTTGCATCCTTTAAATTTTTCAATATAGTTTTAATGCATTGAGCCCAGAAGAACACAGGTATTGTCACAACTGATGGCACTACTAATCTCTTTAATACCTGCTTCTGCAGTTTAAAATTTAAAAGGAGTATAAAGAGGAACCTGAGATAAATAGTTTGAGGTAGGCAATACAAAGATAACAATTAGAGGAAAACAATTCCCTGTATCTCCTCAGGTTGCCCTACTCATTACTTCAGCCTGGATAGCTAAAGAAATCATTAATGCTCAGGTCTCAGAAGGCAGTCATTTTAGTCACTGCTCATTGGAATCTCTCCCCAGGAAAAATTCATTTTTCTCAGTTGTAAACTACTCCCTGTCACTGACCATCTCATTCTTCAAGTTTCTGAGCCATACATAGTTCCCTACTTTTCCTTATCCTAAAACAGAAATCTGATAGAAATTGTTTTATTGGGAGTCGTGGTTTCTCTCTTGGAATTTCTCTATATCCCTAAGTGTATCTTTAACTACACACTTGATATCTGTAAAAAACATTGGCCCAATTACTGGTTAAATATTTATTGAATATCCCTAGTACCTTCAGTATAAAAACATTCAGAAGACATAACCCTTGATTTAAAGATATCTGAGATCAACAAGCATTTCTTGAATACCTGCTATGAACCCACTGGAGATGATGAGGTCACCAAATGAAAGAATGTAGAGAAAAAGAAAGAGGACCCAGGGCTGGGCCTAGGAAGACCCACAATTAATGGGTGTGACATTTAGCAGATAACAGCGAGGAGGGCAGACAGAAAACCAAGAGAGAAAAATGTCAGGAAAACACAGAGAAGAGAAAGAATATGGGAAGAGAGGATGGTCAAATACCTAAAACTCTCTTTTATGCATGTCTAAAATAGAACTCATTTTCTTTCTCCAAAACCCACCAATTTCACCTTTTCTGTCAAGAACACCACTATGCTGAAACCTCAGTATCAGATTCAACTCCTCACTTTTACTCATCACACATATCCAATCAGTACCAAGTCAGTGTTTTTCTGGCAATATCTGGAAACAGTTTTTTCATGTGCCTTCAAATGCTTTGACAGCAGCGAGTAGGCCTTTGTATTTTTCTGCAATCTTTGTGTCAGGATTCTTACCACATAAAAGACTCGGGTTCACTTTAGGAAATTTCTCATATCTCTATCTTAAAGCCCCCACCCAGAAAATCAATGTGCTGATGCCAATTCTCCTTGCAAGCTCACTACTCACAAAATTAAATGTAATATGGGTGAGGATTACCTTACCCTTAATGGGAGCTTTCAAATGCAGCTTCAGGTTCACAGTGATGAGGGCCTGCTGTTCATTGGAGAAAGCATGGACTTCCTATGGAGACTTTTATTTAGATGCAGGCATCACATCAGGTGGCATGAACCTGAAAAAAAAAGAAAAGGGAGAGAGAGAGAAAAACAATATGAAAAAAAGGAGACAGGAAGCAACATGAAGAAAGGATTGGGTTCTGTGTCTGGGGAGGCCTGGAGGGCTTCTAAACTGCCAGAGAAGGCAGGGAAGGGCTATGGTCAGAATGGAGAGGCAGAAGGGGAGGGGCTCCCTCAGCTTCCCCAAAACCAGGAGTCCCTGGAAGAATCCTGCTAATGCCAGAGTCAAGCCATGAAGCTTCAGCAGTTCAAACCTGTCCTCAAAAGGTAGCAGATCTCTATTATAATAATAATAGCAATATTAATAGCTAATTAGTAGACAGCTAGGTGGTGCAGTGGATAGAGTGGTACTGAAGCTGGAGTCAGGAAGACCCATCTTCATAAGTTCAAATCTAGCCTCAGACACTTACTAACTGTGTGACCCTGGGCAAGTCACTTAACCCTGTTTGTCTCAGTTCCTCATCTTTAAAATGAGTTGGAGAAGGAAATGGCAAGCCACTTCCATATCTTTGCCAAGAACACCCCAAATGGGGTTACAGGGAGTAGGACATGATTGAAAAGACTCAAAACAATCACAAAAATAGCAAATTATGTGCCAGGCACTGTTCTACCAACAACCCTTGGAGACAGAGATATTATCATCATCTCCATTTTGCAAGTGGGGAAACTGAGACAAACAGGAATTAAATGACTTACTCAAGATCACACAGCTGGCATGTGTCTAATGGCAGATCTGAACTCTGGTCATCCTGACTCTAGGCTCAGTGTTCTATCCACTGCACCGCTATGCTATGTACTCACAGTATTAAAAAGAAAACAGAAAATTGATTGGGTTTTCCCCAAAAATTTTTTTTAAATTTTGAACTTAAATACATAATAAGAAAATAAAACAAAACATATTATAAACTTAAATATTTAAACAAATACAAAATAAGAAAAGAAAAAAATACTGTTGCCATGTGCATAGCAGACTGTAAGAGAGGATTAAAAATATGCAACAATGAATTTCCATTTCAAGAAAGCCTATAAAATAAATACTATGCATTGTGTCCAAAGCTGCCCATCATTTTTTCTTCCTTGTAAGTTTTCTTTTGTTCTCTGCTGTGTACTTTTTACTTGGTTCTTTTCCCCTCCTTCCTATTCTCCCTCCCCCAAGAAGGCTACAATTAAGCATGGACATAGACAGACAGAAAGATAGATAGATAGATAGATAGATAGATAGATAGATAGATAGATGGATAGACAGATGGATAGACTTACATATACACATACATACATACATTTACAAAAACAGACATTTATTTAGATATCCATAATTATACTTATATGTAGACATGTATATTCACATGCCTCTATGTAATACTGTACTATAACTAATTTTTTTTTGGAGGGGTGAAGGCAGGGCAATTGGGGTTAAGTGACTTGTCCAAGGTCACACAGCTAGCAATTGTTAAGTGTCTGAGGCTAGATTTGAACTCAGGTCCTCCTGACTCTGGGGCTGATGCTCTATTCACTGAGCCACTTAGCGCCCCTCACCCATACTATACTTCTTTGTCTTCTGTTTCCCCACTCTTATATAAGTTTTCCCTGAGAAATTTCTACCCAGTCCCCACTTTAGGAAGATATTTGAGTTTATAGACATTTGCATATGGGGCAGGGAATAATAGAATAATATTACTACTGCTTGATCCCATTCCTGGCTTGTTACACTACTTTTACATACTCATTAAATGTTTTTGCTATTGGATTAATGTCTCTTACAGATTTTGATAACCTTAAAAAGTCTTATTGGATGGGGACACCAGCTATGATTTGCATAATTACTCCAAACAGCCCAATAAACCAAGGAAAAGTATCAAGAGGGGCTCCAGAATCATAATTCTCAGATATCTCCAAGGCCTATGTTATGTAATAACGTTTTACTGACAAGTTAGAGAAAATAAAGTGGAATTCTCAACAAGGCTTGTAGAAAGTAAAAGCTATCTCCAGCAACCAATCCTCTCTAAAATGTGTATATAGAATCGGTCTTAATTGGCAAGGTTCTCAACAAGGACCACCTCCTACAGGCACTCCAAGGTTCCAGGGTAGGAGGCATTTCTCTGATTATTGCTTCTCTTGGAATGTTGCACAGTTCACCAGGTAGAATGGAACATTAGCCTCCATTGTGGCTTTTACTGCATTTCTGTAAAATTACCAGCAGTCAATATTCCATCAATATCAGGCATTGCTCTTCAGGCCCAGTTTGTCCCATTTTCATCCATTAAAAAAGAAAAGTCTGGGTGGCTAGGTGGTTCAGTGAATAGAGCACAGGCTCCCTAGTCAGGAGAACCTGAGTTCAAATCTGACCTCAGACACTTAATACTTACTAGCTGTGTGACCTTGGGCAAGTCACTTAACTCCAATTGCCCTGCCCTCCCCCCTCCAAAAAGCAAAAAAAGAAAAAAGAAAAGTCTAAAAATCCAACAAGTGGGCATAGTTCTCCCTGATGCACTAGCTATGAACTACCAGCCTGGGAACTTCCATACATTGAGGCTATTTGCCATTGCTTCAAAACCTTCCAACCCTGGTCTCACAAACATTTATCCAGGAGTCAATCGTTGCAGATAAACTTTTGTGAGACCAGGGTTGGAGGGGCAGAGAGTGTGATAGGAAAAGGCTCAATTGCTTAAGAAAGAACTACTGCTTCTCCAACCCTCCTTTGTCTCTGTCTCTTGGTCTGTCCCTCTCTTTTTCTATTTACTCTGTGTCAGAACCCTTTGAAATCAGCTCTTCCAAAATCTAGCCTTTCCAACTATGCCCAGTTTTCTTTTCATTCTCTGTCATGTTATTTTCTTTGAAGGTTCCCATCATTTCTACCCCAGTAACCAGTTCCTTTTTAAAAAAATTATTTATTTACTTTGGGATGAAAAGTTCCCATCATTTTTTTCCCAGAAGCCAGTTCCTTTTTTTTTGGGGGGGGGGGGTTAATAATCAAACTTTGGATGTAATTTACCCTTGTTTGTTCCTCTATCTTTTAAAGCATGAAATTATTAGGAAACTAATAAATTTATTAGCTATTGTTCTGCTCTGGCATAGAGTACACTCTAACAGATGCCTGAGTAATTAAAATAATTGCTGTATATTGCCCCTTTGACAATCATCTGAACTGCAGACAGCGATCTGTTCCCTGACCTTTTCTTGCATTTCCTCTTTTTTTTGCCCAGGTAAAATATTCTGATGATAATATCACTTCTGTTTCTTCCTCTTCACTGTCTCTCTCCCCTCTGGTTCCTGTTTTTCCTCACGTGAGTATCTTGTTAATAGACAAGGTTATTTCACCTCCACCACCCCCATCCTTTTAACTATCTTGTTTCTGTTGAATAAGGCATACCACTCTGGTGCCATATTCTCATCATGATATTATCCCACCAAATCTCAAAATTTGTCTCTTTACATGAGTTTCTCTAATTCATCCCTCTTGTTTACTCACATTTGACACATTTGTATAGAGACGATTGAAATCATGGTTTTATTGTTCATTTTTTATTTGAAGGTTGGCTTCTGTGAACTTTTGGGCATCTCTGTGCTTGGCATCTTGATACTTTCTGACTCCTAATAAATATTGGCTATATTTTAATCAGTGATGCCTCTTCCACTTTCTAACAGAATTTTCTTTCCCTCAACTGTTCTAACAGGTTGCACCTTATGGGGGATGACTATTCGTGAGTCTTATACTTAAAGAAACTCGATGTAATTTCAAGGACTCCCCAGAAAGTACTTGTGACCAAAATAAAGCCATTCTCACTGACTTAGTAATGCATGAATTTCCATCGATTGAAATTCATTCCTTTGACTTAAAACTTTCTCTTCTCTTATCATGTAAATATGGAATTTCATCAGTTGTTTACAGCTTAGTGTGTGTGAATCTATCAAATCCTTTCCAAAGACCTAGTTATTGAAGGGGGTCACAGAATATGAGTACACCAGGCAACTAAGTGCAAGGATAAAAAAGAAAATTTATTTTGGCAGAGCAAGTTATTACCAGCAGAGAGAAAGAACACTGAGTGAAAAGGCTGTGATTTCACCTTTTTATTTTTTTTAGTTTTCCTCATCCTAAAGATGATTTTTCAGGCAAGAATGTTTTCATCCTCCAAGTAGCAAGCCCTTTGTTGGCGACTCTAGAATCAGTGAAGAGTTCTCTCCAACTGAAAGAAATGCTATTTTAAAGGAATGAACTTCAACAAATTTGCCAGCGTTTCTATAGCCGATCTTATCAGATACATTTGTGGAAACAACGCATTTGGTTCATGTGTTGGGTTCAATACAATAAGCAAGAGAGTGTATTTAAGAAAATACAATGTGTATTTAAGAAATACACTTTTTGAGAGAAATGGCATTTTTAAAAAACAAATCAGGAAAAGCAGCTGGATCAGATCAAGTACATACTAAGAAATCCATGCTGAAGGGGACACATTTTTAAGGCATTTAAAGGAACTGGTTTTAAAGCTATCTGAAAGAGGAAAAAATTCCAAAGGAACAGAAAAGATCCCAAAAAGAACTGTGTGTGCCACAGACATCTTAGACTAAATATGTTGCAAAGTGAATTCATTACCTTCTCCTTCCCCCCACCCCCACCCCACTCCCCAAACCTTGTTGTGTTGTTTCAGTTGTGTCCAACTCTTTGTGACCCCATTTGGAGTTTTCTTGGCAAAGAGAGTGGAATGTTTTGCCATTTCCTTCTCCAACTCATTTTAAAGATGAAGAAACTGAGGCAAACAGGGTTAAATGATTTTGTACAGGGCCACACAGCTGGTGAGATTGAGTTTGGATTCACCTGGCACTCTATCCATTGCACCACCTGTGTTACCACCATGCTGTCAGTCACCCAAGCTCACAGCTCAGATATCGTCCTCATCTCCTCTCTCACTCCCCACATCCAACTGATTGCCAAGTCCTGTTCCATCTTCATAATCCTTCTCCCACTGGACCCCTTTCTTTTGACAGCATCACTACTTGATTCAGGTCAGTTCAAGTCTTCATCACCTCACACCTGGACTATTTTAATAGGAATAGGTTTCCCTCCCTCATCTCTCCCGGCTCCAGTCATTTCCCACTCATCTATCAAATTGATCTCCTTAAAGCTCAGATCTGAGCATGTCAGCCTCCTCTCCCCCTCATTCAATAAATTCTAGTGGCCCCTTATTACCTCCTATAAGAAGTCTTTCTTGATCCCCCTCAGTATTAAAACCTTCCTTCTGTTGATTATCTCCCATTTATTATTATCTGTATATATCTTGTTTGTACATACTTGATTGGATCACTCTATGAGCTCCTTGACAGAAGGGACAGAGTTTTGTTTTGGGTCTCCCCCCTCACTTTCTTTGCATTCCCAACACTCAGCACAATACCTAGCATGTAGTAGGTGTTTAATAAATACTCATTGACTTGTCCTACCACAGTTTTATGCACTCATTCAATTGTTCATTCATTCCTCCTGTACTTACATGTCAGCATGGTCTCAAATAACTATCTCCATTACTGTCTCAGCTATATAATTCTTAACACAATTCTTAACAGGAAAAATAGAAGCTAAATTTCCTTACCCCTTTTTAACTTAGCTCATGTAAAGTAAAACCTCTGGATAAAAATCTACCACTGACCAATTTGATTGGATTACAATTCTGCCTTTAACGAAAACAGAAACCTCTCTCTTTAGGAAGAAATCTGAAATATTCAGCTGTGCTTTGGAGCCAAAGGGAAAGGAGAGTGGGGTTCTAATGAGGAAATCTGAAGAGTATTAAAATTGAGTCATTCATTAGAAGAGGCTTTTGTGAACTTGTTACAGGTTCTTCATTAGCAGAAGGCTTTTAAGAGAGTTTAAAGAGCTTTTTAATGCAAAATGAATAATTCATCTTGTTTCCATATTTTCTAAACATCTGACATAATTCATGAAATAAACAGACATAAAATCATTACTTGCTTCCAATTCATCCAAAGATTTTAAAGCAACACGTCTGGATGAATCAGAAATTTCAGCAATTCATTTATTACCGTTTTCTTTTGTTTCCTACAAATGTAATCTCACACACAAAACCCATTTTATTACTGTGAGTAAACATGCTTGATTAACTCCTAACTTACTCGGAGTTTACAAGGCAATCCCAGTCTATTTGCAAAGCCCAAATAACAGTCCTAAAGGCTTTTGACAAAGACCGGATTTCAGGGGAAACAAAGCAAATGCAGAGAAAGAATCTTAATCTTCCTCAAACACTAAATGGCCCTCAGTCCAACACCTTTGAATGATTCACTCCAGGCTGTTAGAAAGCCACTTCAGAGGTGAAGACTTTCTACTTCCCCTGGCTTGATCGAGGTCAACATTCACACAACCTTGTGCAGCATAGA
The DNA here is from genome assembly GCA_011680675.1 of Gymnobelideus leadbeateri. Classification (NCBI taxonomy): domain Eukaryota; kingdom Metazoa; phylum Chordata; class Mammalia; order Diprotodontia; family Petauridae; genus Gymnobelideus; species Gymnobelideus leadbeateri. The sequence continues at coordinate 553,715 of WOXC01007526.1, forward strand.
GCCTGTATACTCCCCCAAACCAGGCACACACTCTACCCCAACAATGTGAGTAATGGATTCTGTATTCTGAAAGGAACGGTTCAAATAGCCAATCAGTGAGAGCACCAATATGAGACAATTGAAAAGCTAATGAGGTGAAAAACTCTTCAATCGTTGAAGAGGGAAGAAAAAAAATTACTCCATCACCATAGAAACCAATATAGCCAAAATGATTCCTATTCCATAGCCACACATCAATTCTTTGGTAATAGGAAGAAACAGGAAGAAAGAAACTATCTCTCAGAATCCCAGGGTGTACAGATGGGAAGGTGCCCTCAGGACATCATCTAGTGTTTTTTTAAGTCATTTTTCAGTCATGTCTGATTCTTCATGGCCCCTTTAGGGTTTTCTTGACAAAGGTACTAAAGTGGTTTGACATTTCCTTTTCCAGCTCATATTACAGATGAGGAAACTGAGGCAAACAATGTTAAGTGACTTGCCTAAAGTTACATAGCTAGTGTGTGTCTGAGGCCAGATTTGAACTCAGGAAGATGAGTCTTCCTGACTCCTGACCTAGCACTCTATCCATGCCCCCTAGCTGCCTTCTCATCTAGTTTTAAGCTTTCTATTCTGATGAAAGAAATTTTGATTTCCAAATTAGTAGGAGGAAGGAATAGGAATGCAACTCCCAGTCATGCTTCTGGATTCTTCAAATGTCCCCTCAAGACATGGCAGGGCTAGAGAAACAGTTTATCTATACATCTGAACCATAGGGGGCAGTTATGGAATATTGGATACCACCCCCTTCCCCTTCCCCACCTTCCACACATAGCTCAGCCTACCATTTTGTGATTCTTTGCCCCCTTCAAAACTATTTTAAATGTTTTTTTTTTTTATCAAAAGCTTAATATTGAATACCAGTGCAACCAACTAGACTCGCCTAGCAACTATTTACATTTAAATTAATTTCAATGTATGAGATATAACACTATCTCAGTCATCCCTCCAAGTCAGAATTCTTTCTCCTTTCAGTTTCATTTTCTTTCCCTCATATGATCCCAGTTAGCATGCACTCCATTATTTAAATTCTGATCTTTTTTTTACTCTGAGTTATTTCATTAAGTTCTTTCCACATTTCCTTTATAACAGGGCATTAGAAGTCAGTTTTGATAGCAAAAATGAAACCCCTAGCATCTGTCTCCTTAAGCTCCTCTACTCATTGAATTAGTACAATAATAAAGGGCAGTCTGTTCTTTCTGGCAATTAGGTAGTGTAGTGGAAAGAGCCTTGGGTCTAGAGTAGAGATAACTTGAGTTCAAATCCAGCCTCAGACATTTACTAGCTGTGATCCTGGGCAAATCATATAAACTGCTTGCCTGTTGGCTTGAGATATTTTTAAAGTTTAGCAGAGTGCCTGGTACTTAACATACACTATATAAATGGTTGTTTCTTTCCTTTCTTGAAAAAGGGGAAAGTAGACTTCTCGTGGAGAGTGAGCAAAGGGAAGCAGTAGAGACAGCACCTGAGGAACTCCCACCTCCTCCCTACCATGATGGGGGAGGGGGGTAAGGACTACTGAACCATATAGATACCATCAGATGAGAGAGGCTGTAGCTTCCTTAATGAAGAATGATGATGATGGCATTCCCTCCTCTCCCATTTTCATTTACTCTTTCCCTCTTAGGGAGGTTTGGGGAGGGGGGGGGGGGGGGATCAGAACAGGGAGGAGAGAGAGAGGAAGTTTTCTTTGTTGGTGACTTCTCTCTCAGCCCACAGTCCTATTCCGATGCTCCTTCTCTTGTGTCTAAACACTGTATCTCAGAATGTCCAGATTCTGTTCGTGCATGAATGTATTCCTTGGTTCTTGGCTGTAGCATGCACATTCTCCATTTCTGCACAGCTGAGGAGATATTTGCAGCATACACTGCTGTCTCCAAGAAGCCAAAAACCACACTAACAATTTCTGCTCCTGCTTTATGGTTCCAAGCAGCAAGTACTATAGAGACAATAAAGAAGAAGAAGGTGCTGGATCCACCATTAACCAAATCTGTAATATTCCGGTTGATATGTGGAATCCTTATATGAAGACTGAGATTGAACATAAGCTGCAAAATTCCAGTTATTACAACTGCTTTGCAACTCAGAAATCTGAAGAAATAGGGCCTTCACACAGGGAACATTCCATGATAGTTTCTAGGCAGATGAGTGCAATCAGGGCCAAAATCACTTGGGTGAACTTGAGGCAGCCCTGGGGACAAGGTGTAGGTGGTCAGGTTGGCAGCAGAGGCTGCCCAGCCCTCAGGGCTGGCTCAGGAGTTCCGAGGTAGGCTAGGAGGGGCTGCTAGCCCAGGAGATGATGGAGATGCTCCTCATGCTGACCACCCTCTGCCGGCCCCGTCAGCCTGGCCTGATGGCTTCAGAGGCCCTGAGCCACATCGGATCATCTACACACTCCATGACTTACCTACGGACCACTGGACTTTGTCACCCAGACTAACAGTACACCACTAGGATTCATGGCCTTTCCATCAGCCCTTTACCTGAATTTTTTTAAAATGTGTTTTCTTTCCTGATTTGGAGTTTGAGCTACTGAGAGAAGAATGCCTTGATTTTTCCATTTGTGTCTTCACTGTTTATAAGTATGGTGCTTGGCACATTTTTTAAGGGGGCAGAGTTAAGTGACTTGCCCAGGGTCATATAGCTAGGTAAGTTCTTAATAAATGCTTTTTCATTCATTCATTCATTTGCTATGATTTTCTAAGTAAATGATGTCAGTTTAGTAGTTTTTCCAAGTAACTGTCATAGACCTTAGGTGCTACAGTGGATTTATAATCAGAAAGACTCAGGTTCAAATCCTGCCTCAGACACTTCTTACCTTTGTGAAGCAGGGGCTTTATTTTTCTCTTCTGTAAAATAGGGATTATAATAACATCTACTTCACAGAGCTATTGTGAGGATTAAATGAAATACAGTGGGTACAGAACTTTTGAAACCTTAAAGTGCTATATAAATGATAGCTTATTATTATGTCCTCAGTAAATATAGATTTATGTCTTTCATTTCTCCCCCTTATTGCTATAGTCAACTTTTCTAGACCTATGTCAAATAATAATAGGGAAAAGGAGAAATCTTGGTTTTACCTCTTTATGTATTGGGGAAATTTCCAGTGTTTCTCCATTGCATATAATACACATGCTTTTTTTAGACAGATACTTTTTTTCTTTTTTGGAAGGGGGAGGGGAGGGCAATTGGTGTTAAGTGACTTGCCCAAGGTCACACAGCTAATGAGTGTGTTAAGTGTCTGAGGCTTAGATTTGAACTCAGGTACTCCTGACTTGAGGACAGGTGCTCTATTCACTGTGCCACCTAACCAATCCATCATTTACTGTTTTTTAAAACTACTTCTATGCCTAAGCTTCAAGTGTGAGTGTTGTATTTTGTCAAAGGCATCTTCCACTTCTATTGAGATAATAAATTGGTTTAAAATTTTTTTTAATTATGATTGATTATATTACTTATTTGCTAATGTTGAATCATCTTTGCTCCATGGAATAAATCTAACTTCATTGTAGCAAATAATTATTTGGAAAAATTGCTGTCATCTTTTTTTGCTAAGATTTTATTTAGAGTTTAAAATCATATTCATTAATAATATTCTTCTATAGTTCTCTCTCTTTTGCTTTATCCTTTATCCTTATGAGATCACCTTTGTCTCATAAAAGGAATTTAATAGATCACTCTCTTCATCGATTTTTCAAAATAATTTGTACATTATAAGTTTCAGATGTTTTTGAAAGTTTTATAAAATTCATCTGTAAATCCATCTAGATCAATCTTTTTTTTCCTTTAGTAGTTTCTTTGCAAGTCATTCAATTTCCTTTTCTGGGTTTGGATTTAGGTTTGTACTTTTGCTTGAGTCCTCTGAAAACTGAATAAAATTTTTATTGTGTTATGGTCTCTAAGGATATATTTAGTACTCCTCCAAATGAGAAATTTTCAGCAAAACTAAAGAGGATATAACATTGACCTCAATGTACCTCTTTCAGACTTGGACAAATATAACAATAACAAAAAATAAATAAGAAGTTAATGAACTGAACAGACATTTAGAAAAATTAGATATGCTAGAACTCTGATGACTTCTTGATGTAAAAATAAGGGAATATACTTATTCGTAGTTGTGTGGGGTACCTTTACAAAAATTTACCATGTGCCATGGCATAAATAATTCATACACAAATGCAGAAAAGCAGAAATGCTAAATACATTTTTTATGGAGCAAAATACAATAAAAATTATAATAGATAATGTGCTTTTGAAGAAACGATTCAAACTTAAATGGAAACTAAATGATTTGATCAATTTAATCATAAATAATGAATTAAAGAAAAATATAGAAACATTAGATAATTGCATAAAAGAAAATGGCAACAATAAGACATTATATCAAAACTTTTAAGATGTAGTTAAAGTAATCTTAGGGGAAATTTTTATAACCTCTAAACACTTTTTTTTTTGCTTTTTTTTTTAGAGGGCAATTGGGGTTAAGTAACATGCCCAAGGTCACATGGCTAGGTTTTTTTGTTTGTGTGTGCATCAAGTGTCTGAGGTCGGATCCAAACTCCGGTGCTTCTGACTCCAGGGCCGACGCTCTACTCACTGCGCCACCTAGCCGCCTTACCTCTAAACATTCTTATTAACAAATAAGAGAAAGAATGGGTCATTGAATTGGCATTTAATTTTTAAAAAGCTAGGAAAGTAACAAATTTTAAAACCCCAACTAAATACCAAAATACAAATTCTGAAAATCAAAGTGGAGATTTTTAAAACTGGAAGAAGAAGTTGAATGGATAAAGTAATTGAGGAACTCTTTTTTTAAAACTACTAAAATAAAGCACTAACTATTCTAATTAAAAGAGGAAAAGTGAATTACCAATGTCAAGAAAAGAAACTTTAAAAGTCAAAAGGAAATTAGGAGAAACTATTTTGCCTAATTATAATACAAAAATTGGTAACAAAATCGATGAATATTTATTTTAAAAAACCTAAGATATCTGTATTAACAGTATAAGAAATAGAGCCAAAAAAAAAAAAAGAAAAGAAAGAAAGGGGTGGTTAGGTAGGTGGTGTAGTGAATAGAGCACCAGCCCTGAAGTGGGGAGGACCTAAGTTCAAATCCTGGCCTCAGATACTTAATACTTACTAGCTGTGTGACCTTGGGCAAGTCATTTAATCTCAATTGCCCTAACGTCCCCCCTCCAAGAAAGCAAAAAAAAAAAAAATAAAGAATTTATTTGTGTTTGTCAAGTTCAGAATAAAAAAATTTTTTTAAAAGAAAATATATGCAGAAACCCAGACACCAAAGTAGGGAAGCATTTGTGTGAAGAATGATGGATCGAAAAACAACAGTGATATTGTACTAAGGAAATTACAGACCGGCTGGATGGGAGAAAGAAATAGGTGATGAGTTCAGGAAATAGATTACAAGCCTGACAAGACTAAGCTTGTTGTAGCAGTAATGGAGTACTTCAATTATCAATGTTGGAGATCTCTGTCAAAAACCAAGTAGCTAATAAATTCTTGGTTTTCCTTCACAATAATTTCATCCTCCTAAAGGTGGAGAGAGAAAGAAGAGGAAATGGTTTTCTGGTCTAAGTCTTATCAAGAAGGAAGGACTAGTTGCTGAAGTAGAAATAATGGGAACCTTGAGAGGAAGTGACCATTTCCTTCCTCTACCTTTGCCACAGACTAAGAAAATTGTAGAGAGATGGTTTCTTCTACAGATAATGAAATAAAATTCACCATACTATGTCAGTATTTCTACAGATTGTGTTTTCTGTACACTGTCTTGATCAGGTATGGACAAATGTCCCACACTGAAAATTAATGCAGACTGGAAAGAAAACTCTGTAATAAAAAAGGGTGTAGCAAATAATGTTTTAAGTGGCAGAGAAGAGAAACAAATTTAAAGAAATACATTTGACCCTAGATATTAGAGAAACAGTTGATCCATTCCTCTGTAAGAAGAATAAGTGAGGAAATGAAATTAACACTAGCCACACAACTGAGATAAGAATTCCCAGCCTAGAATTCCAAACTGCAGAAAATTCCAATTCTAGTTCTGTCTATATACTAACAAAAACAACCTATATGCAATGTGACAATTCAATGGGAAAAATCGAGATGATTTATTTCCTGATTTGACTAGTTGATTTTAGATTTAGTTTCTCTGAACTACTCTGTGCATACTGAGTTTCTTCTTGATTCAGTTAACTGAATCTTAGTCTATCTCCCTCCTTCAAGGCATTAAAATCCCATTCCTGAAATTTCCTGAAACATATCACTATACATGTGGGGTGAATAAAATCTTTGATAGCTTGTAAGTCATGAGAAAAAAAAAAACCAAAACTTGACAAGGTAATCAGGTTTAAGTAATAGTGTTTTCATTAGTTACAGTTAGGGTTTTCTCTTTTAGGAACATTGTTCTCTTGCCTACAAATTTGGGTTTCATGAGATAAACTCTCTAGAACCAAATTGCAAATGAGCATTTTCCTAATGAATCCATATGAGACAGCTAGATAATAGGAAAACTTGGTACTTCCAAGGGTACTTTACCCTTCTTTACCCTTTCCTTCCATAATTCAATTCACCCAGAATCCATGTGTTAAAATTGATTTCTCTCAAAGCTTGAATAAGGTGAGCATTACAAACTCTAATCCTGCCAGTGAGATAAAAGATCACCATTCCTTCCTATTTTTCTTGCCACTGGCTCCTAAAGTCCTCTAGACTTTGCCATCTGCCCTGTATCTATGTCCTTCACACCCTAGAACTGTCATCTGACCTAGTGATACAACCCAAAGATCCTAGGGCCTTGCTGTCCTACATGTTGTGGTGCCTTTAGGGCTTCCAGGCCTTTCCGCAGCCTTACCACTGAACTTTCTTTTATGTGTTGTCTCTCTGAATTAGAATGTGAGATCCTTAAGAATAGGGGCTCTGTTCACTGCACCACCTAGGCGCCCCTAGAGAAATTCTTAATCTTGAGTTCTCTGCTTTCTCAAATGAGTCTAGGATTATCACAAATGAATAAATGAAAAAGCATTTATTAAGTACTATGTGCTACACACTATCATATGAACTGGGGAAACACATTATAAAATCAAATCTAGCCTCTGACATTCATTATGTGACCTTGGACAAATCACGTAAGCTCACTAAGTCTCAATTTTTTTCTCATCTGTAAAATGAAGAGGTTGGATTAGGTGGCTTCCATGTTTAAATATATGATTTCATTTGTTTGGGTTTTTTTGCATTTCTTGATCATCACATGTAGCAGAACTTTTTGGTGACTCCTTTGTTGACTGGAAACACTATTACCTAGACATTATCTTTATATATTAACTCCCTTCTTCTTGGAATGACATTTAACTCAATTCTAAAAAATGCTAGCTAATTTATTTCTCCTCAGAAAAAACAGTTAGTTGAATTCACCTCAGAATGGACATTAAAGTCTTTGTTTCCCTTAAGAATTCGCCTCAGAATGGCTTCTCCACAGAATGACTTTGCCATATGATAGGAGCTAAGTCAGATGAGTTCTCAGCAAAATCCTTGTAGTGTTTTAAGGTTTTAAAAAAATGGATATGTGGGGTAGGAATCAAAAGAATTGTATTCAATATTGACTTCAGACAAAGCATTTAATCTGTCTGAGCCTTATTTGTACCGCCTACTTCACAGAGTTGTGAGGAAAGCGTTTTTCTAAATGTAGAATAACTGTAATAAATATCTGTTGTTTCTGTTATATTACAAAACATTTTCACAAAATATTATCCCATTCACCCTCACAGCAACCCTGAAAGGCAGGTAGGACAGGAGAAAGTACAAGATATAAAGAATAACTTCCTTCTTATTGGTCTTGAGGACAAAAAAACCCCAAAGCAACCAAATCTCCACCCCCCACTTTGCAAAAAGTCAGTAAACTTGCCACCTTCTAAATTCTCTTTCATTGACTTCAAAGATAATCTAATAGGTATGATGTGAGAATTATATCAGAAATTATTTTAAATGAAAAAAATTTCTTAATTAGCTCTGAGCCCCCATGGAAGAAAACTAGGAAAACCTCTATCTCTTTTCTCTGAGTTTAAACTCCAAACACATAGGTGTTAGAAAGATGTCAATGTCACTAGTCAGTAACTAACAGTAATAAATAATACCATAGATAAGTATATAAACAATGTATTGGGCAAGAGAAAGATTACAGCCAGAGTCACTTCTATGTACTGGACAAGGAGGGAAAACAAGAGTTTGTTAACCAGAATTCTCTCACCAAGAGCACTAACTGCTAGCTCCACTAAACCACCAGAATCAGTTCAACAATTCAGTTCTCTTCAGATTGGAATTAACCCAGTTTTTCTCAGAATGCTTTATTCAATTGTCCTCTGCAATGTCAATTAATCTATCGTCTCTATTCAGTAAGTAGCAGTAGAGTTTAACTCAGCATGTTAAAGTCTATCAGTTCCCTTCAAGAATTCTCAAAATGTTTTTGCACACAGAATAAGTGGTAAGTCAGTTCAGTTCTCATCAAGACAGTTAAAATTATCCAGTTTTCTTCTGAAATCCAATTAAACTGAGTTTTCTTAAAGTATGTCTTCAGTCCTTCTCAAAGATAAGAGTTAAGTTCCTCACAGACTTATTCTTCAAAGACAATTATCGGTCTCTCCCAGACTCTTTCTGCTATGATACTCAACTATCCCAAGTTCCTTCAGGAATGAAGTAGTTAGCTGTCTCTCAATACATCACAAAGCCTCCTTTTTGTGGTAGTAAGGAATTGGAAATTGAGGGGAGGTACAGCAATTGAGAAATGGCTGAAGAAGTTGTGGTATATGATTATATTGGAATACTATTGTGCTATAAAAAATGATGAGCAGGCTGATTTCAAAAAAACCTGGAAAGACTTGCGTGAACTGATGCTGAGTGAAATGAGCAGAACCAGGAAAACTTTGTTAACAGCAATATTGTATGATGATCAACTGTGACTTATTTAGCTATTACTCTCAGCAATACAATGATCCAAAGCAATTCCAAAGGATTCTTGATGAAAAATGCTATTTACCTCCAGACAAAGAGCTAGTGGAGTCTGAATACAGATTGAAGCATACTATTTTTCATTCTATTTCTTTCATTTTTTTTAATCTGCATTTTCTTTCACACATGACTAATACAGAAATATGTTTTGCATGTTTGTATGTGTATAATCTATACATTATTGTACATGTATAACTTCTAGGGGAAGGAGAAGGGGAGGGAGGGAAAGAGAGAATTTGAAGCTCAAATTTTTTTTAAATGTTAAAAATTGTTTCATATGTAATTAGGAAAAAATAAAATATTTTTCAAAAAAGGAAACATTTTCAATCAGTATTTTCAACATATTTTCAATATTTCAATATATTCAAATATATTTTCAATCAGTTGGATTTGAAAGATGAAGCAAAAGAATGTTTTAAAATTATCATTTAAATAAGAGACAGGAAAAGTTATTGGGTCTGTCATATTCCCTAAATTACAATCAATATTATTCTTCAGTGAGCCCACGGCTCTGCCCTGTACTTCAGGAATTGACTGACTTAAACCAATGGAAAGCTACCTTCCATGAGTTTATGTGATGGAAAGTCATTCTCTCCTTTAAAGTGAATAGAATGGCTTTACATTTCCAGGGTCACAAGGCCCCTATTAACCAGTTTAAGCTACCTACCTCAAGGCCCACATCCACTATCCTCCATTTTCAGCCTTAGTATCATTTTTTTTTTTGCTCTGTAGAGGCCTTTAAATGTCAAGAACTAGTTGACTGGTTTTCCCAAAGCCTGTAAAAAATTAACAAATATTTCTTAAGCAACTACTATGCTTATGCCCTAGGGACTCAAACATTCACAAAACGTCAAATATGGATTTAATACTTATCTTTATTTGTAGTTAGGATCACCTTCTCACAAAGAAAGAACACAGGCACTGGGAGCTAGTACAGTGAGTGTCCCAGTCATGTGATGGGGCCCTAGTATGTCACTAGCAAGTTAAGTAAGCTAATATTTGTAAAGAACTGTACAAGTGTCAAAGCACTATATAAATCCTGGCTGCTGCTGCTACTACTACTACCACTACTACTGTTACCATTATTCCTACCCCCACCAGCACCACCACCATTACTACTTCTATTAATACCTCACTTCTAGGCCTTGTGCTAGGACCAGGTAGTGGCAGGAGTAGTATTGGCTGTGGTGGTGGTGGCATGCCCCAGACTGGTCCCTTCAACCATGAGCTGATGGCATCCTGCCCCTCAGCTGCATGTATGATTCTTCCTTCCACTGATGACTAGATACTTACAGGTAGGAGTTGTCACGCTGAGAAGTCCAGCAGGATATCTGTGGTAAGAGAGACTTTATATGTCAAGTTCTTAGACTGAATAGGTTTCAACATTGAGGGTATTTGGACATGGGTGTGTGGCCAGGCAGCTGGGTTAGCTGATGCAAGCTATTAGTTCTGCATCTTGCAAGAGAGCAGTAATTGCTTTTACTCAGAGACCTTGGAGGGTCAAGGAGTTCCTTAGCCCTCATGACAATCACTTAGGGTCTAATTAGACCCTGGCACAGTACAAGGTACTGTTTCAATACTGTGAGAAATAAAAAAAAAAGTTTAAGGCCTGGTCCCAGACATCAAAGATCCTACTATTTAGTCGGTGAAATGAAAGACATATACATGTGTAGCAGCTGTGGCTTCTTCTCCTTCTCTGTGGGTCCCCAAGATAGCAACGCTAGGTACAAGGTTTACCATGAGTCCACATTTACTCAAAATCACTGGACACAAGCCTCCATCAACGTCAGCAATAAGACAAAATAAGTTCAAAGCAAAAGCACTTCATTGTGTAGTTGGACATTGGTCAGGGAATCCCTGATCAGTTGAATTCCCCAAACTGCTTGAAAAAACAAATGGTGTGAGATTCTCAGATTGCCTTGGTATCTTTTCTCTGCCCACTAATTGATGTGGACAAATGTAGGAGAGATCATTTAAAAATAAGGAACTGACCCTGGAGATTCAGTCACAAAGACACTTGAGGAAAGGTTTGAGATATCATTTGTACCTCTCATAGAGTGCAGTCAAGCTGACCCTCCCTCCTTCTCCCACTGCCAATAGCTTCTTGCCACAGAAACATATGCCATAGGAAATGTGCTTGCACATAGCATGGGAAGGGAATATTAGGACAGAGATTGCCTCCTTGAGCCCCAATGTTTTGTGTCAAGAGAATTCAAAGAAAGAGCTTGGCAGCTAGAACAGGAATGAGGCTGAGACTGTTATGGTGGAACTGGAGAGGCCTCTAGCTGGTCCAAGGGTAAGGCCTCTTTCTCCCTTAAAGAGTCTGGCAGTACCCTAGCCATCTTCTCTAGAAGCTAGAAGTGGTAGTGACTACAGACAAGTAATGTAGGCATGAGTCAAGGCTGGCAGCGACCCCATGCCTCATGCAGATCTGGCCCAGGGAACCTCTAGGAACATGACCTGAAGTAAGTACACAAAGTAAACAGCAATTCTAGGATGTCACTGGAAGATCTGAAGTGCCACAGGTATAATATTCCCATAGCAATAAACATATTCTGGTTGGAGGGAGGCAGAGGGAGAAGTTCTCATTTGTGAGAAATGTTCAGAAATGTTCAGCCTTCCCAGTGATGCTGTGCATATTCGTGAGGGTGTCCCAGGTTTTGGGGAGATTGCTGAAATGTGAATCCTTGATAGTGTTGCTCCAGTAAATGGTTTTGCTCATGCAAATTGTGTTCTCTGACTACTGAAAATAAATGTATCAGTGAAGAGTCTTTGAGCTATGATTTTAGGAGTGCAGACCCAAAGGATTTGGGAAACCCCAATCCTCCAGAGAATCCAGTCTGCATGTGTGAGTTGGTGAATACCCTAGAGGGGTGCTACAATAAAGTAGTATAATAAGAAAATTTGCATAAACATAGGGCATGCCTTCCTACAAACATATAAGCTATCTGTGGGGAGTGCATATAACCATGCATAGAAATCATGCATGAGGCTCCGCAATGTGGGGAATACCTTTGGAGATACTGCAGGCCTCCTGATTTCCCCAGATAATAACATTGAGCTAATCTCACTATGCATCTCTGCTGGGGGAGACTAGTTCAATGCCCACTGGACCTGCTTCACCATGGGGACGTGACTCCACTGGAGGCTTATTTGCCTCACACTCACCTCTTGAGGGGTCAGCACAGACATCTTGGCTTCACCCTGCCAGGGTCTAGAGGTTGAAACCTCTCCAAAGCAGATAAGGACAGACTGACATTTTAGTCATAACTACTTTACTCCCCGCCCCCCAATAAAAGCCAGGAAGCATGTCACTAGACTAAGATTAGGTCTTCTGTGATAACTCCCAAGTCTAAAGCTGATCAAAGCCTTCTGTTACAGTTGACAATCATTTTAACTGAGGGTTCTGACAACCTGACACACTTCTGAGACCCTGAAACCAACATGAACCAGAACAAAAGTAGACTAGGAAGGCTGGCAAGGTTTAGCTATTAAGACTGAATTTCTGCCTTTATTATGCAAACTAATTACTCAATCAATAAGCACTCTTCTAGATGCTGGGGATAAAAAGACAAAAGGGAAAATAGTTCTGGACTAGCTTATGGTCTATGATCTAGCTGGGGGAGACAATATGTGTGTGCATACATACATATATACACACAAAAATATTCTATATTGTCCTTTATATGATACATAGGTATATGTATTCTATACATACACCCTATGCAAAAATATGTGTACATATGCCCCTGATACACACACACACACACACACACACACACACACACACACACATACATAATATGCATTTGAAAAACAGGTACAAGTAGAAAAAAGCATGAAAATACAAAATAATACAAGAGAGATTTAGATAAAAGACAAATCTGTGGTAGGAACAGTAAGATAAGAGTGGGGAGAGTTCACTGAGGGATGGGTCATCCAGGAAAGCTTAATGGAGAAGATGGGGCTTGAGAGGTGAGTAGGAGGAATAAATAGCTTATTTGTTGAGTTTGTTGAGGGTCTTTTACTTTTAGGCAAGCTACCTTCCCAAAGACAAGGCAACTAAAGAGGGTAGATTTGAATAATCTCTTGCTCACTCCCTACATCCAGAATGGGTCAACTGGATTAAAATGGGTTTATAACAACTGAAGATTTGGTAACTAGATTAAACGCCATCTTTCTAACAGACATGGGGAAAACACCAAGTTCTCTCCTTTTCACTTGGACTCCACTCCCTACCCCCCTTTTATTTTTTCCATATGAGATTTCTTTGGTAGCCATCAATAATTCCTCATCAAAGTCCTACTCTGATGCCTGACTGAGAAAGAAAGATTCTTGAGCCCAAGCAGAGCATAGCTCTGACAGGTTCTATGAAGGCAGAAAGGCTTCCAATAGAGGGTTGGAGAACCATTCTCAGCCATGTTCTAGTCACCATTTTTTTTTCAGTGACTTGGATGGAGACAGATGGCACTGCTCACATATTTGCAAGTAACACAAAGCTGAAAGAAATTACTGATATAATACAATAGAATACCAGACTCCCAGAAAGCTAGGACAATGGACCAAAAATAATGAAGTGAAATGTAAACAGAGATAAGATAAAAGTTCTGTACTTAAGTTAAAAAAGAAAACCACCAGAAACAACCACACAACTAAAGAAGGGAGAGCTGACTAAAGGAGAAAAAGACAATTCATGACAAGCTCAATACATACCTATAGTGTGGCCCTCAACACAGTTTATATAATCCTACTGTGCCATATAAATGCTAGCTATTGTTATTATTTTTATTTATTAGTGTAATAGGGGTCTGGCACATGCACAGACCCCATCACCTAGTTCAGTTCATGGAATTTCTTCATGTGGCAGAAGCTAGGAAATGCGCCAAACTTCCATTAGGTTAGGAGAGTGTCCAGATTATGGAAGAAAATATTCCCATTATATTCCTTCATAAAACTAAATATGCCTGATATAATTTATATACCTTATATAATATAAAACTAAACATACCTTATATAATATATATAATTATATATATAATACCTTATATAATATATATATAATTATATATATAATACCTTATATAATATATATAATTATATATATATAATACATATAATTATATATATATATATATATAATACCTTATATAATATAAAACTAAATCCCTGCAAAACTAAATATACCTTATATGCCAGCATTATTATCAAATTATTAAAATTAAATTTAAGATTTCTAAGACAAACTCAATAAGAACTCCATGGATAGAAGGTCAGACCTGGAGTCAGGAAGACTTATCTTCATGAGTTCAGATTTGGCCTCAGACACTTATGAGCTGTGTGACCCTGGGCAAGTCACTTAATCCTGTTTGCTTCAGTTTCTTCATGTGTAAAATGAGCTGGAAAAGGAAATGGCAAACCACTCCAGTTTCTTTGCCAAGAAAATACCAAATGGGGTCATGAAGAGTTGGACTTGACTAAAAAATTATTAAATTGAATACTTTAATACTTTGTGCTTTCAGTGCAAAAATGTCCAGGGGGAGAGGAGAAGAAATATGGCTAAGAAGCAAGATGTGAAAGAGACCAAAGGTTTATAGATGACAACAAAGTCTCATGTTTATATATTAGGAATACATCGTTTTTTCCCTAAAAAGAGAGGAACCACTGGAAATGGCAAGCAGCAAATAATATCACAAAAAATGAAACTGACTATATTTTCATAGGAAATAACTAATGAGGAAGTTATCTACAAATGATCTGTGTATAGTCAGACCAGCAATATTTTCGAGATCAAAATCAATACCAAATGAGAAGAAAAAAAATTAGAAGGTTTAGTAGGCAAATAAAACAACTCCAACCCAATCTGTTTAAACCAAGTACTGATGCACAAAAAATAGGAAATAGATAAAAAAATAAACATCAACGCAATTTAACACCATTTCCTAAAGAAATTTAACCAGTATGAATCATTCCCCATACCATAGAGGCCCAAAGTGTCTAGAATTCATCTCAGTGAGCAAAGCCTTTACCTCTTTACTTATCAGAGACATATGGCAGCCAATTAATCAATCAATAGTTATCTGTTAAGTTTCTACTATGTGACAGATAGTATGCTAAGAATAAAAATAGAATGATTTGAAACAACCTTTATTATCAAGGTTATATTCTAATGGAGACAGCAACAAGTGGATGTCTAAGTATATATGGAATAAACAAAGAATAAAACCAAAGTTACTAAACACATGATAATTTGAGAGGGAGGATATTAACAGTTGGGAGGATCCAATAAAGTTCTCTGTAGAAAGCAGTACTGATGAAGTTCAGAGTCTCCAGATACCCGAAAAACCAGAGTTCCCAGAAAGCTGTCTGGAATGAATTCACAGACTCAAGCATTCTTTAAGTCAAGGTGGCAAAGATTTATTGTTATGCTATACAGCAGGCAAGAGTTCTTAGGGAACCTGCAACCTTAGAGGGAACCTGCAACCTACAGTTAAAGTTTATATAGGATATACTATAGTAAAACCTGTGCCAACTATGCTAACTAGGTGAGCCAAGGTGGGATTAGGGAGTGGTTAAGGAGTGGTCAGTTCTTAAAGGAACATGCATTTTTAGTATCTACTGTACAGATATTTTATCCAGAGTTCACTGGGAAATAGTCCTGGGGGGGGCTACAGAAAGGTGTGGTTTTAGGCCTGAAATGTCACTAAGTCAATTAATGGTCAGGGCTGACTGAGAAATACCCAGGCTGCCCCCATCAATGTCTTGTCAGACAAGATAAACATAAGGGAGTACACATATGACTAAGTCTAAGATACATATGATAGGTCAGTGAGTAGTAAATATCTTTATGACCCAGTACAAAGCTGGTTCAAACCACTAAATTCTATAGGCGCAGCTGACTGCTGTTATCAGAAGGAGAGGTAAGTATTTTGCTAGGGCATGCTGCCCTTGAACTGGACAGAAAGTACTTGAGACAGTGTTTTGAGACTCGGGAGAAATGTGATTTGGAACTGGGGTTCAAGCACAGGCACCCAAGCACCCCATCAGAACTTGAGCTGTGTCTTGAAGAAAGAAATGGATTTGATGAGGCAGAGGTGAGGAGGAGAATGCAGTCCTCCAATGTGGAGATAAGAGATGGAATCTTTTGTGTAACAAATAGAGAGAAATTGAGTGTGACTGGATCAGGGAAGGGGAGGGGGAGTGATGTACAATGAGTCTGGAAAGGTAGGTTGACAACAGGTTGTGAAGAGCTTTCAATAAACAGTAGTTTGGACTCAACCCAAGAGGTAATATTGGGCTATTGTGGTTTATTGAGCAGAAGAGCAGCATGAAAGCATCTGCACTTAAGAAGTTACTTTTTCAGTAGGATAAAAGATGGTCTAAAGCAGGGAGAGGATTGAAGCTTGGAGACTAGTCAGGAGGCCAAAGCAATAATCTAGGCAACGAACTAAGATAACAGCTGCATGATTAGAAAGGGTTAGGGCATGCTTAAAAGTACTAGGGAAGAAACACAGGTTCAAGATGAAGATTTGAGCGGGTATGATTGATGATGAAACAAGAGACTTAGTCTCTCTCTTATGCTTGTCTTGTGAGAAGAGGGAAAATGTGGTGCTAGATCCCCTAACCAGAAGCCAAGGACAATATTAGTTTATAATATAAACTTGTTTGTAAAATTTTATGAAGGAGGGCAGTGGAAGGGATAATGAATTATATACTTCTGTTAAAAAAAAAACTGAGGAGCAATATAGGGAAAACAATTTTACTGAAAGATTAGTGAGACATCATCAGTTAGCCACATCACCCCAAGGGCATTTAATGGAAAAAGAATAGCATAAAAAAAAAAGAAAGAACAAATCTGCCAAAATTTTCATTACAAACTGCTTTCTCTTTCAATAAGAGTGGACCATCTACACTGGGATTCTAACACTGCTATCTCCAATATGCTACATGAAAAAGTAGAAAAGGCCAAAGGAAAACAAAGATGGGAAGAACAGCTGAAGTAAGATCTTTCCTAGAGCTGACACAATTCTGAGGGTGTGGGAAGATAATCACTTCTTTAAAAAAACCAAATGTTTAGAGAAAATAGTAGACATTATTACTATATTCAAACAAATGAGAAAATATCAATAACTAATGATCCATATGTCTACTTTCCCATCTCTAAAAACAATTTGGGTGAAGATAACACTGAAAGCATCCTTGATAGAGGTATGAGAAGGAAAGAGAAGAGATCCCATGTTTAAAGTCACACGATTAACTGAGAGTTGCAAATAATAGAAGGTTCTAGTATACTTATTGGTTTAACTATAAACAAGCATTTTTTCATATTTTATTTTTTCCTCATTTACATGTAGAAGCAATTTTTAACATTTCAAAAAATTTTTGAGTTCCAAATTGAGTTCCAAATCCCTCCTCTCCCCTCCACTGAGAAGGCAAGCAATAAAAAAGCATTTGTTTCAGCAGAGCAAAATGCTGCTTTAAGGGCACTTCTCTAACTTCTCTCCAAAGTTTCTCATGCATATACTAACATTAAATGAAATTACTTGAAATATGTATGTGTATATATATATATATGTATATATATATATATGCATCAACAAATTTTGTTCAACAACTCTCTCATAGCTAATATCAAGTGGATCACAAAACAGGGAGGTGTGTACTTGTCATGTGTGTGCCACTATTATGGAGGCTATGTAGCACATAGTCCAAATGAAAGAAGGATCTCTTACAGATAGCAAAGTCTTCTAAATCTTCCTATGTGCAGAAAACTTTGTTCAGATTGTATGAAACCCTGAAACATTTCATCCCAAGTTCTATCCATAATCACTTTAACCTAAATATATTCATAGGATTTAACCTAAGTATTCACATAGGAAAAACTAAGTGAATAACAAAAGCTCATTGTCCAGCCTTGCAGAGAAACACTACAGATAAATAATGAACTGGGACTAGAATTGAATTGGAGGAAGAGAAGGGTATAGATGGAAATCAGTAAATTGAGGAGAACTTTTAATAGTCCTCAATCCACACCCTGAAACAGAGTTCCATATTTTTATCACTAATATACTGTTGATGTTGCATGCCTGAGAATTGTGGCTACAGTCTCTGAAGAATTAAAGCTTTTGGTCATGCAAAGACATTGGAGAGATGCATGGCAGTGGGAGGAGAGGGGAGCTGTGTGAATAAGGTGTAGTAAGGAATAAAGAATTGTTCACTAAAAGCAAGATAAAGCATATAATAATAAGCTTTAATAGGACAAGAAGGTATATGGCCAGAAGAGAAATTGTTCCAGTCATGTAGCCAAGAAGAACAGATGGATTGCCTGTGTGTTCTACTGGTACCAACACGATGTCAACAAATCTGGAAGCTTCCCAGGACATCAGGTGGATTCTCTTCCTAGGGCTTACAGGAAGATATGGACAAGATTCCCATGGTATGAGAAGGGCTGTGATCTGCACTGGTGGAGGGAAGGTCAGCATCAGTGAAGTCATTGAGTCATTGAAGTATGTTAAATTTATGTTCTTCACTTAGCAAAGCATAGCTGGGGCATCGGCTTCAATTCTGAGTGCTGCCTTTTACAGGGAATGCTGACAAACTAGGACATGTTCAGAGCAGAGTAATAAAGACTAAAAATCCTATCATATGAGAAATGATTCAAGGCACTGGGAATATTCAACCAAAGAAATTTTCTGTAAGCCCAGAACTGATTATGTCACTCCCTTACTCAATAAATTCCAATAACTTCTTGTTGCCTCTAGAATAAAATTTAAGTTCCTCTGAGTATATATATATATATATATATATATATATATATATATATATATGCCATCTTTCTTGTTCTTAAGGAATTTACAATATGGGGACAGCTAGGAGACCTCGTGTATGGAGAGTGAGCCTACAGTCAGAAAGACCTGTGCCTCAACTTCCCCATCTGTTAAATGGGGATAATACACATCCAGAAAGAACTAATGGAGTCTGAATGCAGATTCAAGCATACTATTTTCCCTGTCTTTGGTTTTCTTTTTCTCACAGTTTTTCCCCCTTTTGTTCCATTTCTTTTTTCACAACATGACTAATGTGGAAATGTTTTACATGATTGCACTTGTATAACCTATATCAGATTGCTTACCATCTTGGGGAGGGGTTGGAGGAGGGTGGGAGAAAAATGTGAAACTCAAAATCTTATAAGAAATGGATGTAGAAAAATGTCTTTAAATGTAATTGAAAAAGATAAAATTCTATTGAAGGGATCAAAGAAAACTTAAAAATAAAATAAAATGGGTATAATAATAGCACCTATCTCCCAGGGTTGTCATGAGAATAAGGTACTATTTGTCAAGGGCTTAGTACAGTGTGTCTGGCACATGTTGTTGTTCAGTTATTCAGTCATGTCCAACTCTTCACGACTCCATGAACCATAGTATGCCAAAACTGTCATTTGGGTTTTCTTGGCAAAGATACTGGAGTGGTTTGCCATTTCCTTCTTCAATGGATTGAGGCAAGCAAGTTAAGTGACTTGCCAAGGGTCACACAGCTAGTGAGCGTCTGAGGCCAGATTTAAACTCAGATCTTCCTGACTCCAGACCCACTACCCTATCCACTGAACACCTAGCTACCTCTATGTGCCTGGAACACAGTAGGCACTATATAAAGGTTAGCTATTATTATTACTGAACTTTCAAAGTTCTTTACAACTTGATCCCAAGCTATCTTTTCAGCCTTGCTATAAAATATTCCTTTTTCCAAATTTTGTACCCCAGTCAAACTGGTTTTTCTTTGGAAAAAACCAAAACCACAAAGTACTACATCTTTCATCTCTGTACATTTGCACAGACCACCCTCCACACACATAAATGTGTGTATTCCTTACCTTTATTTCATAGATTCCCTTACTTTTTCAAGAGAATTCAAGCAACATCTTCTACAAAAAGCCATTCCTGTTCTTACATGATTGTTGTTTTGTTCAGTGGTTTTCAACTATATCTTACTCTTCCTGACCCCATTTAGGATTTTCTTGGCAAAGATACTAGAATATTTTTTGCCCAGGATGAAACAGCTAGTAAGTCTGAGGTCAGGTTTGAACTCAGGTCTTCCTAACTCCAGGCCTGGTCCTCTATCCACTGCACCTTCTAGCTGCCCCCCTTATTTGATAACTACCTTCAAATATCTGAGAGGTTGTCATATGACAAAGTAGTGAAATTAAACTGACTCTGCTTAGAGGGAAAACTTGGGTCAGTGTGTAGAGGTTTCAAAAAACAGAAGTTCCCTATCACACAGTAGACTAATACTCCAGGAGGGCTAAGGACAAAATTATAAGGGGAAACTTTATCCACACATCCCAACCCCCACCCAGCCCCAGCACCTCACATGGTGTTCTCTGATCAGCAGGCTTTTAATAAATATTTGTTGCATTTTTGTTAAATCCAATTGTAGGAAGACAGTTTAGGAGGCTATCAGACTAGAGTCTAGAACTGAGTTAACAAAGGCCTGATCAAGATGGCAGTGAGAATGGAGCAAGGACAAACCCAAAAGAGACAAGAAATAATATGAATCTTCAAAGTTTGATAGCTTTCTTCAATATTACCCTGTTTCTTAATTCCTTAAGAGTGGAGCTTTTGGAGCTTAGCACCATATATTCTGGTTGGGTTTTGTTTTTTTTAAACCCTGCTCTGCTCTCATTAGAAATGACTTTCACTGATGTATTTTAAGATCACTATTTGCTCATTTCTTTTCAATGAAATCAAGGTAAGAGGTCTTCTACTTTCCTGGTATCCTCCTTTTTTTATCCCTCGATGCTAGAAAATAAGACAAGTAGACCAAATGTTTAACTCTTGGCTCTCTCGGGAGAAAATATACACATCACACACACTTAAAAAAAATTTAAAACATTTTGTACAAGAAGACTTGAATAAGAAAAGGATGAAAGTGAAAAATAGCATGTTTCAGTCTATATGCATACAGTATCAGTTCTTTCTCTGGAGGCGGATAGCATGCTTCATTATGAGACCTTTGGGGTTGTCTTGATCATTGTATTGCTGAGAATATCTAAGTCATTCACAATTCTTCATTGATCAACATTGCTGTTACTGTGTACAATGTCCTCCTGGTTCTGCTCACTTTACTCTACGTCAGTTGTATTCTTTCCAGGTTTTTCAAAAATCATCCTGCTCATCATTTCTTATGGAACAATAGCATTCTATCACAATCATATACCACAACTTGTTCAGCCATTTCCCAACTGATGGACATCTCCTCAATTTTTAATTCTTTGCTACCACAAAAAGAGCTTTTATAAATATTTTTGTACAAATAGGTCCTGCTCTCATTTTTTAAAAAAATCACACACTTTTAAATTTAATCTTCATTAGTAACGTTTTCTCTATCACTTTCTTAAGTCCAGACAGTCAACAAAACAACAAATTAAGGCTTGTTTTGTAGGGTTTGCCAATTTCTGAAAATTTAACAGTCGGCTACCAGTTGGAGCACACCGCTACCTGTAGCATATGTTCTCTTTGTAAGAAGTCAAAGGCTACTGAGTCAAATTTATAAGAAGACAAGTCATTTCCCAATTGACAAATGGTGGAAGGATACAAATAGGCAGTTTTCAGAAGAAGAAACCAATGCTATCTATAATCATATGAAAAAGTTCTTTAAATCAGTATTGATTAGAGAAAAGCAAATTAAAACAGCTCTGAGGTACCATCTCACACCTATCAGATTGGCTAAGATGACAGAGAAGAAAAAATGATAAATGTTAGGAAAGATGTAGGAAAATTGGGAGACTAATGCTTTGCTGCTGTAGTTGTGAATTGATCCAACCTTTCTGGAGAGCAATTTGGAACTATGCCCAAAGGGCAACCAAAATGTGCATACCCTTTGATCCAGCAGATACTACTAGGTCTGTATCCCAAAAAGAAGAAAGGATCTATCTGCACAAAAATATTTATAGCAGCTCTTTTTTTGGTAGCAAAGAATTAAAAATTGAGGATATTGGGGAATGGCTGAACAAGTTGTGGTATGTGATTGTGATGGAATACTACTGTGCCATAAGTAGGATGATTTCAGAAAAATCTGGAAAGATTTACATGAATTGATGCAGAGTGAAGAGAACAGAACCAGGAGTACATTTTACAAAGTAACTGCAATATTGTATGATGATCAATTGTGAATGACTTAGCTGTTCTCAGCAATGCAACAATCCAATCCAATTCTAAAGGACTCATGATGAAAAATGCTATCCACCTCCAGAGAAAGAAATGATAGAGTCTGAATGTAGATCAAAGCATACTATTTTTTCCACTTTATTTTGTTTTTAAATTTTTCCTTTCTTTCTTTTTTTTTGGTTTGTGTTTTTTTTCACATGACTAATATGGAAGTATGTTTTACACATGTATAACCTTTATCAAACTGCCTACTTTATTAAGGAGGGAGAAGGGAGGGAGGCAGAGAATTTGGAACTCAAAAATGTAAAAAAAAAATTATATTAAAATTGTTTTTACAGGTAATTTAAAAATTATTTACAAGTAATTGAGAAAATAAAATATTATTATAAAAAAGTTAAAGGATAACAAATGACTTTAATTTCCAGTGAAAATCTTTCCTGTCATTAAATAGAATGACTTTTTTTTTTTGTAAATTACACTGAAATTTTATAAGATTCTATACAGAATGTCATCATTCTTACTGACAGATAGCATGATAGCTTATGTGTCTAAATATTTTCTTTAAGAGTGTGCTTTCTGATCTGATATCTGACAGTAATGATTCAGGGGCCAGGGTTAGTTTGTTTGATTTTCCTAAAACATGAATCATTTAACGTTGCCCTCAGGGATGCTCAATTAACTTCCTGAGCAAAAAAAAAAAAAAAATGAGTAGGAAACAAAGTCTGTGTCCTTCTGAGAGTTCTACTTATGGTATTAATTCTTTATCCCTCCCACCCTTTCTGCACTGGGAGCCCTGAAAGCTTGTAAAACGTGTTTTAACACCTTGCCAAGCAAATAGCACAAGCTTCACAGTGAATGCAGAAATCTCTTTTGCTCCCTTACTGGTGAGAGTTCCAGTTTAAAAAGATTTCTGTTTTGAGCATTCTAGCATTTTGTTGCCATCAGAATCGTACTTTGTTCTTTGACCCTGAGCTCCTCCCTTAGAGTAATATACACTATGGTGGGAAGAAAAAATAATGCCTTCTACTGATTCTAGTGAACCACACTCTGCTATTTTGCTGTAACTAACATTTGTTGACATCTTGGTGCAAGATATGCTGCCCACATAAGATGTGTATGTCTATATAGACAGGTGGCTCTAGGGGAGGCATTGATAGATATCTCTGGAGTTATGCCCACCCCTCTCCAAGGGAGACTATGATTCCTGCCTTGAAAGGAGGAGGAAAAAAGAGTCACAAGACTGGAATATCTAACCTCCTCTGAAAGAGGAGCCACCAGACCAAAATTATATTCATCTGTCCCCTAAATAATGTTGGTTTAGTATCATGATTAGTTTGGATGGGGTTTCTTGGCCACTCAAGGGAGGGTCTGAGACTCAGTTTTCCTTCATCGTTATCACCAATAGAAATTAATTAAGATTCCATTGTTCTGGGAATAAATACAAAGAGGCATGAGACACCATACCTTCTTTTAAGGGGTTTACAATCTGCCTAGGAAGAAAAGAGATATACACACACACACAGACATACACACATATACATATACACACATGTATATGTGTATGTATATATGTGTGTATATACATATATGTGTATATGTATATTTGTATATTTATATCTATAAAACTGTGATCCATTTCATAGGAGGTTCCTCTCTCACAAGGGACTTTACTTCTGAATTCACATAGATCATTTTCATCCTGACAGGGACTGACTTCAAGTTGGGGAATCATCTGCCTTGTTGCCTTTACTACAGACTAACTCTGAGAAAATCTCTAAAACAAAAAGAAATGGTTTTTGAACTGTCATAAAAAGTAGGTGGGCAGCTAGATAGCACAGGGGATAGAATGCCAGGCCTAACATCAGGAAGACTGAGTTCAAACCCAGTCTCAGACACTTATTAGCTGTGTGACCCTGGGCAAGTCACTTAACCCTGTTTGCCTCAGCTTCCTCATCTGTAAAATGAGCTGGAGAAGGAAATGGCAAACCACTCCAGTATCTTTGCCAAAAAAATCCCAAATGGGGTCATGAAGAGTCAGACATGACTGAAACAACTGAACAACAATATAAAGAGAAAGACTTGGAGAAAGTGTTAGACATGACTGGGGAGAAAGGAATGGAGATAATGTGTTTGGAGAACGATGAACTGATTAATTTGGTTGTGACAAAGATCTCATATAGGGTGCTAGTAAGAGATGATGTTGGAGGGGTAGATAGAGATGAATTTGTGGGGAGGCTTGAGTGTCAGTCTAAGGGATTGTTTGCTTAAATTCCTCCTTATTTTAATGGAGAGCCCTCACTACTTTTTCCCTTAACTAGCTTTACCTGTATTGAACTTAGACCATCCTTTCAGAGCACCACTTCTAGAGATGCTAGCAATTTTGGGAAGTTCAATTTCTATGTAATCTGGTTCAAATAGTAAAGTGCCTTAATTAAATATAAACAGCATTACATTACAGGAAAAGCATTGGCTTTGCTAATGGCCACACAATCACAACATCTTTATTGCCTTCAATTAGCAGTGAACACGCTTCCACCCATTTATTAGTCTGTGTCTCTATTTTAATTATGTTCTGATAAAGATAATTCCATCCCTTTCAATACTTAAGTACCAGTCACTTTGAAAATAAAACCATATGCTTACAATTTTGTGAGCCTAACCGAAAATCCTGAAAATTGGTACCAGCCTAGAGCACGGGACAAACAGAATAAGAATCCATCAGAATGTTAACAGAATTCTACAGTATTGAAAAAAATTTCTTATCATGATAATTTCAATGTGAACTTTTGCCTAAATTTTATGTAGCTGGGGAGGGGACAGGAGGGAAGTGGGGAGAAAGAGTGTTTAAATGAATGATTTTCATTAAAGCCTCATCTAAACTAGGAGAATATTTTGGAAGAGAAAACAGCTCTCTGCAGTATTTGGTTTCCTATTAACTACGCAACCCAATCATTCTTTTTCCTCTGGAGAATTTCAGATCCTCATCACCTTTCAACTACATTATTACAATAGGTTTCTAATTAGTATCCCTACCTGAAGCCTTACCCCACTCGAGTGCATCCTACACGCTGCAGCCAGAATAATTATCCTTAAGTACAGGTCTGACCACGTGATTCCCCTTGTCGATCCACACCAGCAGCTTCCTATTGGCTCTAGAATAAAATAAAAACTCCTCTGTTTAGCTTTTAAAGCCCTTCACAGCCTGGCCCCAGCCTATCTTTCCAGCCTCATTAGACATTGCATTCCCTCTCTGTGATGGAGCCAAACAGGCCTTCTCTCTGTTCTTCACACACAATACTCCACATCTCGCCTCTTTGCTCTGCTCTGTCACATGCATGAATTGCTGTCCCTACTTATTCCTGCTTCACAGAGTCCTTCTCTTCATTTGAGACACAGCCCAAGCGCCATCTTCTGCATGAAGCCATTTCAGATCTAACCCACCTCCAAATGTTCCCAATCTACCGAGTATTCACCTACTTTGCATATATTTTTATTTATCTCACTTTATATTTATGTTGTATGTACTTCCTCACTATGCATCTGCTGTTCTGCCTGGTTTCAGCCCCATGAAACAAGATGGCCCTCCCAGGACAAGTTCTTCACTTTTGAACGCACCATCAAGTGGCTCACTCAGGCCTTATTGACACCACCTCCCTCAGCCTTCTCTCCACTCCACAGAACAAGTACCCTGGGGTACCCTGCTCCCCTCCCCACCACCTTTCCTGCTTCCTTTTGTGTGTTGTCTCCCTCTTTAGACTGTAAGCTCCTTGAGAGTAGGAACTGTCTATTAATTTTGTCACACACTTGTCACATCATTTTGTTGTTGTTTCAGTCATGTCTGACTCTTCATGACCCCACTTAGGGTTTTCTTGGCAAAGATACTGGGGGTGGTTTGCAATGTCCTTCTCCAGCTAATTTTACAGATAAAAAAATTTATAGATTATTTTACAGGAAACTGAGGCAAACAGGGTTAAGTAACTTGCCCAGGGTCATAGAGCTAGTAAGTATCTGAGGCTAGATTTGAACTCATGAAGATGAGTCTTCCTGACTCTAGGCCCAGCAATCTATCCACTTAGATAGTGCCACTTAGCTGTTCCCCCACCCCCGAACATCTTAGGTGATTAATAAATACTTGTTGATTGATCAATTGATTGCCCCTAGGAGAAAAACCAATCTGGAATTTTCATCAAAAATCAAATGTGAAGGCAAATTGTCCAGAGAGTTGGATGCCAATGAATATGTGTCAAAGGTGAAGTATCAGGATGGGCACCAGAGCAGCTGTTAGTGCTCTCTTCTTCTCCAATGTTTTCTTTTTATTCAGGAATAGGTCTGCACCCAGATATATTTGCATTCACTCTGAAACCCTATTTCTCTCAGAGGAATTCCCTTTCTTGTCATCAATCAGCAGTTCAAAGCTAGAGGCATAAAGACATGTCTACTGCGGAGAATTTGTTTTTGAAAATTTCTACTCATTTCTTTTCTGTTCAAAGCAAAGGATTTAATGAAATAACAGCAAGAAGATTTGCAATATATTTCCCACCTCCCTACAAATGTAGAGCACAGCACACTCATAAACATATATACACATGTAGGAAGAGTGAGCAAGCATCAAAAGTGTTCCTGAAGAGGTTCACATGTTAGGAATGGTGTATGGGGGGTGGGAGAACTCAAATGTTGCAAGGCCCCTGATGTGTACTGGTGATGTTCTGCCAATGCTCCTTTGCTGAATGGTTGGGTCCATTGGGTTCAATGGACTGCTCCTTGAGAGTCTAAAGATCACTGCCAAACACTGCTTAACTTTAATCTTTACCATCTCCAGCTTCTTGGCTCGGATGATGTCTTTGCCTAGGGTGTGGCTTTGCTCTTTTAGAAAGAGAGGGGATCTTACTCTAGGGACAGTAAAAAGCACCCCCAGTTCTGCTCCTTCAGTATCTTGACTCTGAGATCCATCCTTTCCCAGGTAGGAAAGTCTAAGGCCCAGAAGTCGGACTCTCTGGAGCAAAGAACAGGGTTACTCAAGCAAGACAATGTCCTTAGGCTTATTGCTTTTTTGCCTTTATTGTTATTTTCCTTATTTTTAATAAATAATTTTTATTGATATATTTGCTTACAATCAAAAGTGTTAAACTCCTAGCCTAAAAAACTCCCTTAAAAAAACTCTGCCTAAACCAGATTAAAATGCAATTGAGAAATGTTTAAAAAATAAAAACAAAATACAATTTAGATGATGCTTATTTCTGCTTTTCTTTTTTCTTTTTTTCTTTTTGGAGGGGTGAAGGTAAAGCAATTGGGGTTAAGTGACTTGTACAAGGTCATATAGCAAGTTTTTTTATGGTAAGTGTCTGAGGTCAGATTTGAACTCAGGTCCTCCTGACTCCAGGGCCAGTGTTCTATTCACTGCACCACCTAGCCACCCATAATTTCTGTTTTTCTAAGTAAAAAGGTGACTCAGAGGAATCCTTTTGAAACCATTGGTTTTATATCACCAGTGTTTCCCCTTTAAAATCATGAATAATACCATTCCTAGGTCAGTATCCCAAAGATATAAAAAAATAAATAAAAAAGAAAGGCAGCTATATGTACAAAAATATTTAAAGCAGCTGTTAGTGGCACTTAGCATCTATAGACAAGGCTTCCCTTGCCCCTTTATAAAAAGAACATCTGGTCAGAAAGGCAGGGTATAGAGACTCATGTGGTTTATATATCCACCAAGTCTAAGCAGTCCCCACCTCATATGAATAGGACCTTTTGTAACCCAAAGTGACCAGAGAGACATTGAAGAAGGCCACCACTAGAGCCTTGTCTCACCCCTGGACCCCCAAAGTTCTGCTTTATATCTTTTCCTAATTCATGGAGGAGGTCTTATTCTTATCACATGATTATTGAATTTTTTTCTAAAAATTTTCCTCTGTTGATATAATTGTGGGTTTTGTTACTCTTGTTATTAACATTGTCTATTATGTAGATAGCTCTTTTAAAATTTCAGAGATAAATCTCCGACTAGTCATAGTGTATGATGGCTAGATAGAAAATAAATATTTATTAAGAATCTACTATGTGCCAAGCACTGTTATAAACACTGGGGATACAAAAAGCAACAAAAAGTCCCTGCTCTCAAGGAGCTCACAATAAAATCTGTAAGACAACATGCAAACAAATAATGTACAAACAAGCTATATATAGGATAAATAAGAAATAATTGAGAGGGGGGGCACTAGAATTGAGAGGGATTGGGAAAGGTTTCCTGTCGAAGATGAGATTTTAGTTGGGATTTAAAGGAAGCCAGGGAAGCAGGTAGATGGAGTTAAAGAAAGAGAGCATTCATGGGAAGGGCAACAGGTAGAGAAAACACCCCAAGCCAAGAGCTGGAGTCTTTTGTTTGTGGAACAGCCAGGAGGCCAGTGTCACTGGATCAAAGACTACATAGCAAAGAGTAATGTGTAATAGAACTGGAAAGGCAGAAGGGGGCTACGTTATGAAGGGCTTTGAACTCTAAACACAGGATTGATAGGGAGCTGATAGAAATGACAGAGAGTTTATTGAGCACAAGGGTGAGGTGGTAAGATCTAAGCTTTAGGGAAATCACTTTAGTGGCCAAACAGAGGATGGATCAGAGCAAGGAGAAATTTGAAGCAGGCAGACCCACCAGCAGGTTATTGCAATTGAACAGGTGTAAGGTAATGAGGGTCTGCACCAGAGTAGTATCAGTGTCAGGGGAGAGAAGTGGGCACATTCAAAACTATGGCAAAGAGGAAATTAACAGGCCTTGGCAACAGATTGGATAAGGTGGGTGAGAGATAATGAGGAGTTGAGGATGACCCCCAGGTTTGGAGCCTAAGGGACTAGAAAGATGCAGTTGCACTCTACAGTAATAAGGAATTTAGGAGGAGACAGAGGACTTAGGGAGAAACATAATGAGTTCAGTTTGGACATAATGAGTTCATAATGAGGATGTAATTAGGAAAGATAATGAGTTCAGTTTTGAGTTTAAGATGTCTACTAGATATCCAGTCTACTAGATATCTTGAAAGTCAGTTGGAGATGTGAGAGTGGAGGTTTGAAATGAAGTTAAGGTATAACTGGTAGATTTGAGAATCGTGAGTATAGAGATAGTAATTAAATCCAAAGGAGTTAATGAGATCACCCAATGAGCTCATCATATAATGTATAGGGAGAAGACAAGAGCATACAGAAACAGAACCCTATGGGTCACCCATGGTTAAAGAAGGTGTTCCAACTGAGGAACCAGTAAAAGAGACTAGCAAAGAGTGGTCTAATGGGTATGAGGAGGACCAGGAGAGAATGGTGGCCCAAAAACCTAGAGACAAAAGAGTATCAAGGAGAAGAGGGTGATTGACAGTATCAAAAAATACAGAGAAATCGAGGAGAATGAAAATTGAGGAAAAAATCACTGGATTCAGCAATTAAGAGATCATTGGTAACTTCAGAGAGAGCAGTTTCAGTAAAACCAAGAGGTCAGAATCAGATTAGAAAGAATTAAGAAGCAATGGAGAATGGAGAAAGTAGACGCACCTACTATAAGGAGCTTTCACAAGGAGTTTAGCCACAAAGAACAGAAGAGATGTAAAATGTAAGGGTAGAAAATCAAATGAGAGGTTTTTTTAAGGATGAACATGATATAGACATGTTTGTAGGCAATCAGGAAAACCCCAAAAGACAGGGAAAGATTAAAAATAAATGATTGAGAGAGGATGACAGAGGGGTCAATCTGTTGGAGGAGACAGGAATGGGATTGCTTGAGCAGGTAGAGAAGGGTTAGCCTTGACAAGGAGTAAGGACTTGGGGGGGAGGGCAATTGGGGTTAAGTGACTTGCCCAAGGTCACATGGCTAGTTTTTGTGTTAAGTGTCTGAGGCTGGATCTGAAGCCAGGTACTCCTGACTCCAGGACCAGTGCTCTATTCACTACACCACCTAAGATTGCCTAGCAGCAGTGAGGGCCCTATTGAGGTTATAACATAAATTTGTAATGAATCCATTTAGAATGTTGTGTGATTTTCTCCACTTTCTTTCAGTAGTATGTGTATAGCATCAAAGGTGGCAGGTGGTGGGAGTGATCCAAGGCTGAAGCTTGTCAGGATTCAATTGTCAATATGATAAAGAGGCCAGAAACTCCAGAAAAGAAGACAGTATAGTGTGGAACTGGTTCACAATGGAGTCAAAATGAGGAAAAGAGGAGAGAGAGTAGCTAGGACAGGGATGATGGCATGGCGTTGGAGAAAAGTGAAAGGATTTAAGGTTTCAATATGAGCAAAGAGTAGGGTTATGTGAGGGAAGGAGGAAGAAGAGGTGGAAAACCAATATACTATGTCCAGATGAATTTTGAAATTCTTTAACTTGGAGTTGGGTGATGGGTACATTTGTGGGTGATGACAAGATAAAAAATATGACCATCTTTGTGTGTGGCCAACATGAGGCAAAGAAGTAGGTTATTGGGAGTGAGTGGGTTGAGGATCTGAGTGGTTAGGGTGTATGAGAAAGAAGCAATACATATACTGAAATGGACATGAGGACAGAGAGTTGCGGAGGAGAGAAAAATTGTGAGCAATGTATTGCTCATTGAAAACTCACAAACTCATTGAAAGGTGAGTGACCTGGAGGATTGTAGACAACAGCTCCCAGGATTTTGTTGGTAGCTGTAGACTGCATGAACCTCAAAGGATGAGAGGTTACTGAGTGATGGAGATAAGGAGAAGCCCAGAAGTGGCAATGGGGAACAAGAAGTACTCCAATTCCCCCACCTTGAACAGTGAGCCAAGTAGAATGGATGAAGGTGCAGTTAGTACAAAAAGAGTGGCCAAGGAAACTGTGTCATCAGAGGGGAGTCTGATTTCAATAACAGAAGGAAGATGGAAGGAATGGGACAAAAAAAGACTTAGGAAGAAGGGAAATGTATTGCCTATGGAACAGGCATTCCCAAAGGCACAGTGAATGGAGTGAGTGGTATTGGTTGGAACTTCGGGGTGGGAGGGTTGAGGGAGGATGAAAACCAGGAAATGGGTGATAGTAGATGGGGAATGGAGTTTGGATGATGACCTGTAGGTATTCATAATCAGGTAAAATGTACAATTGGGGTGAGAATGTTCACCATTGATTGAGTGGAAAGCACTATTCTTCTCAGGGGAGCCCAGAGACAAGTGCAGCATGAGACAGAAGGCATAGGGTCAAATCAGAGTCCCCATCTCAGTACATTTCACTACAGATTAGGCACGAAACTGCTCAGCAGGAAATAACAACAAAATTAATAATTACCACTTACATAGCACCTACTATGTGCTAAGCGCTGTGCTAAGTGTTTTATGATCATCTTATTTGATCCTTATAATAACCCTGGAGGATTGATGCTATTATTGTCCCCATTTTGTAGATGAGGAAAGTGAAGCAAACAGAGGTTAAGTGACTTGCTCAGGATCACACAGCTAGTAAATGTCTGAAGACAGTTTTGAACTCAGGACTTCTTGACTTCAGGTCTAGCAGTCTATCCACTGAACTACCCATCTGCTCTAGCTGAAGGCTGAAGATTAGGCAGGAAACTTGCTCAACAGGAGGCTGAAGTTGAACCTGCACAGGAGAAGATGGAAATCTCACTTCCCCCTGACTTTCCTCTTCCTCTTCTCTCAAGGAACAGGAAGGAAGGCTGCTCCTCTTTGTACCTGAGCTTCCTCCTTTCCATTTGGGAGATCCAGTTGGCCACAGGGGGTAGAAGTTGTCTTGTGCTGGCACAGATGGCAGTCATTCCGCAGGCCTCTAGCAGTCTCCCCTTAGGAAATAAATTCACCAGGGAATGAGGGTAAGAGCAGAGGAAGAAGAGATAAAGAAATAGAACATTTATTAAGCATTAACTATGTGCCAAGCACTGTACTAAGAACTGGGAATACAAATACAAGAAATTAAGACAATCCCTACTGTCAAGGAATTTACCTCCTATATGAAAAAGGACATAGGGAGGGAAAAAGGGAGGATTTCAATAGGAAGTCTACAGTAGAGAATAACTATACAAGAAACAAATTAATCAAAGCTGATTAAGGGCAACAGATGAGTATTTAGGTCTGGAATCTGATTGTTCTGAACAAGATGAACTCCTAAAACTTAGAAGTAAAAAGAAAGGGGTAGAGGGGAAAATGAAATCAAGACCTTGTTAAAAGGGCAAGAGAAGCAATAACTTGACAGTGAGAAAAAGAAATTTAGCAATCAAGTGCATTGAATAGGGTGAAGGCACCCAAAAAACAGGAGAATAACAATAAATGAGGGGGGGAAAGGATTCAGAAATAAGGAGTTAGAGTAGAATTCGTTAAACCTCAACTGAATTTTTAAAAAGAGGAGCAGAAATCATGTCAGATAATATGATTGTAAAAATAGATATGGTTGAGAGATAAGCAGGGACATAAGACATTATGTTTAATCCTCATAGACAAGGAAACAGTATCACTGATGAATATATTTACACTAAATGGCCTGACATTTAAATACTTAGAGTAAAAGCTAACCAAATTGCATGGATATAGATGGATCATTTTTTGTTTTATCTTTTCCTGGTTTGAATGGTAGGACAATAATTGGAAAATTCAATGTACCTCCTTCAGATTTAAACAAATCAAACAAAGATAAGCATAAAAGAAAAAGATCTGAATTAAATAGAAAAAGAGTGTTGTGTTTGTTGTCATAATGTGGAGTTGAGTCCTACCCCTCAAGATGTGTGACCTTGGACAAGTTACTTAGCATTTCTGAACATTAGGGAAAGTAAGGGGAAGGGAATAAGCATTTATATAGCAGCTACTATGTACTAGGCACTGTGCTAGGCATTTTACAAACATTATCTCACTTTACAATTATTATCTCATTTATCCTCACAACAATCCTGGGAGGTATGTTTTGTTATTATCCTTATTTCACAGTTGAGGAACCTGACACAAATTGAGTGAATTGCCCAGGTCACACAGCTAGAAATTGTTTGAGGGTGGATTTTAACTCAGATCTTCCTGACTCCAAGCCCAGTACTTTATCCACTGTACCACCTAGCTACCTAAACATTAGTCCAGAGAACTCCTGGACTTTAGTTACCTCAAATTAGAAAATCTCACAGGATGACTCCTAAGATCCTTCTAACTCTAATCTTTTGTCTTTTTTAAAATAAAGAGGATAAACCCTTGGTAATCAATTGGGAATGTTAAGGAATTTATCTTTTTTTTTGCTGAATTGCTTGTCAATTCAAGGGAGGTAGGGATCAAACAGATCTCATAGACAGTTTATTTACCCTTCAGGTTAAACTACTCCATGGTTTTTTGTTTGTTTGTTTGTTTGTTGTTTGGTTTTGGTTTTTGCTTTTTGGAGGGCAATTGGGGTTAAGTAACTTGCCCAAGGTCACACGGCTGGGTTTTTGTTTGTATGTGTTAAGTGTCTGAGGCCGGAACCAAACTCAGGTCCTTCTGACTCCAGGGCCAGCGTTCTACTCACTGCGCCACCTAGCCGCTCCCAAACTACTCCATGTTTTAGGAAACAGGGGAACACTGGTGATATCATATACCACCCCATGATAGCAAAATACGAAGGATATTCTGGAGGATCTCCACCATTTTAATGCTTTTAGGACTTTTGTTTTATAATCTTCCTTGTTAATACAGTATTAATTGTGAAGAAGAAAAAAAATTATCTCCCTCAAGTCACCATAACAACAAGAAGAAAGGAAAAGAAAAAAAGTAGAAAAAAAAACAAAATCCAGAAATCCTAGACTTCTCTGCCATTCCAAAGAATTTAGTCACAAATCTAAAAAATCTGATGCATGAGAGTGAAAGGAAAGAGAGAGAAGGAAAAATGGCATGCATGTGTGTGGGGGGGAGGGAAATAGAATGGAGGAAACATACAGTAATCAAAACTGAAAAAAAAGGGGCAGCTAGGTGGCAGCTAGGTAAAAGAATTGGCCCTGGAGTTGGGATTACCCGGGAATAAATCCGGCCTCAGAAAATGAGCACCCACACATAAATAATGACTGGCTGTGTAACCTCGAGCAAGTTACTTAACCCCAATTGATTAAAAAAAAAAAACTGTGAAAAAGATTTTAAGGCAAGGGGCAGCTAGGTGGTGCAGTGAATAGAGCACTGGCCCTGGAGTCAGGAGGACCTGAGTTCAAATCCACCTTCAGACACTTAACACATACTAGCTGTGTGACCTTGGGCTAGTCACTTAACCCAGATTGCCCTGCCCTGCCCCTTCCAAAAAAAAAAAAAAGCAAAAAAAAAAAAACCTAACAAAAAAAGGACTTGTCACTAAGCTTGAGGCTTGATCCCCTACTGCTTATAGACAGGATATCCCTGTTATGTATTTTTTAACCTCATTTGTTATCATGATTATTAATAAATATCATGTTTTTAAAAATATTTTAAGGCAAGTTTCTCTGATAAAGGCCTCAAATATATAGAGAACTGAGTCAAAGTTATAGGAATATGTCATTCCCTAATTGACAAATGATCAAATGTTTTGAACAGTCAGTTTTCAGACAAAGAAAGTGAAACTATCTATAGTTATATGAAAAAAATGCTCTACATCACTATTGATTAGAGAAATGCAGATTAAAGCAACTCTGAGCTACCACCTCACACCTATCAGATTGACAAATGTGACAGAAAAGAGAAATGGCAAATGTTGGAAGAGATGTGGGAAAACTGAGACACTAGTGCACTATTGGTGGAGTTGTGAATGGATTCAACCATTCTGGAAAGCAATTTGGAACTACACCCAAAAAGCAGTCAAATTTTACACATACCCTTTAATTCAGCAATACCACTATTACATCTGTAGCCCAAAGAGATAAAAAAGGAAAAGGACCTATGTGTATAAAAATATTTATAATAACTCTTTTTGCGGTGGCAAAGAATTAGAAATTGGAAATTCACCCATTAACTGGTGAATAGTTAAACGAGATATGGTATAGAGTTGTGATAGAATATTATTATATTATAAGAAATGATGAGCAAGATCCTCTCAGAAAAACTTGGGAAGTTTTATTTGAATTTATGCAAAGTGAAATGAACAGAACCAGCAAATCATTGTACACAGTAACAGCAATATTGTATGATGATCGACAGTAAATGACAGCTATTTTAAGTAATACAGTGATCCAAGATATGATGAAAAATGCTATCCATCTCTAGAGAAAGAAGTGAGAGCCTGAATGCAGATCAAAGCATACTGTTTTAAACGTTCTTTTTCTTTCTTTCTTTTTTTTTGGTTTGTACTTTCTTTCACAACATGACTAACATGGAAAAAGCTGTTTGCATGACCAAACGTGTACAACCTATATCAACTTGCTTGCCTTCTCAAAGAAGGGGGAGGAGAAGGAGGGAGTAAATTTGGAACTCAAAATTTTAAAAAGCCAATGTTAAATATTGTTTTTACATGTAATTGGGAAAAAATTTAAAAAAATTTAGAACCCAAAGTTTTCATTCTTTTTTTTTTAGCGAAAAACGCACTAAACTTTTCACAATGTATGATTGATATGTCAGTGAGGTATTAATGTTTCAGCAAGCCTACTCTTTTAGTTATTACATTTAACTGAACAATTGAAGTTGTCGCTCCATTTTTTGATTCTTAAGTTCAGTGGAGGTATGTTTTTCTTTGTTGTATGTCAGTTTTCAATATCATGAAAAATGAAATGAAATTCAAGAAATGTCAAATGTCCTGTTCTGTAAGTTTGTAAGTTAACTTCTGTGTGTGTGTGTGTGTGTGTGTGTGTGTGTGTGTGTGTGTGTGTGTGTGTGTGTCTAAGTCACAGGAACAGAGGAGGAGGGAAAGTATTAATGAAATTTATATTCAAATACCACTAACCCTGGACCTGGGCTACCTGGTCTATGACAGTGACAAGATCAGGAACGGCTGATTTTTTCAGCCCCCTTTGGTTAATTGTAAGCTTCTGGGTGCCATCTTTCCTCATCTCCATCACTAGAAAAGAAATATACACATCCACCTCCAACCCAATATTGTTCAATATTAACTACATGGGATGGTTCAGTCAACTCCAAGGATTTCCATTTAGTTCTATCCACAATAACCTGCCTTGAGATTGCTGAAAAGTCCTGCATAAAGCCTTGATATCCCTTTCCTTTGTGTTCTGCCCTCTACAGCCTCCCCTGAAAGATTCAAATGAATCAATGGATAAAGAATGTTTTGGCCTTGGATGGGACTTAAAGGCCTCTACTGCCCTGGTTCTAAATTTTCCTATACAATTTTACTAGCATCCCCAAATACTGACCATTAATTACTTTCTTATCAATCCTAAGCACCAATCAAAACACCTCCCAGAGAGGGTGGCCTTGTCCTCTGCCCTGCTACAGGGACTGCAGACTCTATGACTCTTCCCCCCATTCCCAGAGTACCCAGTTTGCACCAACAGCAGTATTTATTTGCCCAGTTGATATGACCTCTTGCTCAAAACTCACCAATGAATCAACCCGCCCCTTACCTGTCAGGGGAGACAGTCTGAAGTCATTAAGATGGGACTCCACCCAGAAATTGAAGTCTAATTGTCCCCAAGTCAGGCTGATCTTGGGCTATAGCAGGCTGTGGTGAAGAGGGCTGTGTAGGTCCAATCTATCAAACCTCTTTCTTTTAAGAACTTTACTCCCTTCCTTGTAAGTCTCCTTCTAGGAGCATGCTGCAATAAGAATTCATCTTTTTATGGATGTGAATAACTCCCCATACCAGCAACTTAAAAAGGGACAAAAGCAGTATTTGGCTGGACTTAGCTGACTCAGTAACAATAAGTTCTCAGACAGCTCCTCAAGTCTAGGGAATTCTGCTTCAGACAGTGAATCAGCTCCATTCTCTCAGAAGCCACCAGTTCAGTGTATCATGAGGTTTCTATTTGAATTTTTCTCGCAGCCTCCCAAGTTCCATTATGGTGAAAGCCCACCTCACTCCCATTCTCTGAGTGGAGGAAATCACCCTCCACTAATGAGATAAGTCAGCTACATTTTTAAAACTGCTGTTAAAAAAAATTAGTTGTTCCCAATTTTCTTCCTCACTTATTCTCCCATCTCCATTCTCAACAGGATACAATGAAATCTTTGTGTTGAGGTACAGGGAGTTCCTGGCTTTACTACCCCCATTAGGAGAACTCCCTTTACTTTTCCAGTCTCTTCATCCATTAGCACCCCCTCAGATTTCATGACATACTTCTTAAAAGCTGAGGATTCTGTCTTTAGATTCTGGGCCAATTTGCTTTTAGTCTCATTATACTGG
The DNA here is from genome assembly GCA_011680675.1 of Gymnobelideus leadbeateri. Taxonomy (NCBI): domain Eukaryota; kingdom Metazoa; phylum Chordata; class Mammalia; order Diprotodontia; family Petauridae; genus Gymnobelideus; species Gymnobelideus leadbeateri. The sequence continues at coordinate 591,188 of WOXC01007526.1, forward strand.
TATTCAAACTTTTGCATCCAGGGAATGTTGCATATAGCACTTTCCTTAACCACCATGGCAGCCTCCTCCAGCACCCACTGAACTAATCACTCTATGGGATGTGAGTCAGGGCCAGCTCCTAGATCCATGAAGATGACTAGCCAAAGACCACCAAAAAGGCCCTTATTGGGTACCACAATGCCATTTCCTACCCTACAATCACCCTACCTTCAGTATGTGCAGCATCTTTCTCCCAATTCAACCATAATGAGGCTATCTCATTCAAATTACTGACTCAAGGTGGAAGGAGGAACTCACTGAAGCTAGCATCTGTCAGTTCAGGTCCAGTGTAGGGATGAAATAAGAGACTATTCCTGGGTTATTTGTTGTTGTGTTTATCTTTCGTTTTCGAAGAGGACCATTATTTCCATGTCATCAGGGAAATAATGACAAGACTTGCAGTTGAAATTTGAGTGAGGGAGGGCTGTGCAAGATCACCAGTCTCACTTTCTCCTCCAGAGCCATCCAGTCACATAGACTGGACCATAATAGGTCCCTGTCCAAACTCCATTTAATAGCTGTTTTTTGGGCCCTCCCAGTTTAGAGTAAATGTCAATGGTAACCATTTCTCTTTGGAACAGCAACCCTGAGGGTCTTCCCCTCCCAACTTGCTTTTTTCTTTTTTCCTAATTAAAGGGGCCATCCCTTGACTCACTTCTTAAAGAGGCCTTTTCACTGAATGGACATTACCTCACACTGAGTACCTGAAAAGGCCTTAGCCTAAAAGGGCCAGGTTCTCCCATTGCATCCTGGATTATTTAACAATTAACAAAAGGAGGTTTACTTAGCCCTAACATAACAAGGGATATAGTGGTTTTTAGCTTCTATAATTGTGGCTTCCCTCATTTCCATCGGGAAATTCATCTGGGCAGCATGGCAGGTTGCAATGATCAGACATCCACCATTAGAAGGGTCACTGACCCCACTTGAGTTAAACCTTTTGAGTTCTTCAGTGACCAGGAAGTCACATTGGCAGGGACAGAGCCTACCAGGGCTTCAAGAGAGGAACAAGTTAAGGCTTGCCCCTAACCCCTTGCCCCACCCTCATCCCCAACCCTGCATAGGGTCAATCAAATCCTGGCCCTGATGTTTTTTTAGTTAAAATATAGCCTAATCTATGCTGTGGGGCTGGGCAATAAGGAGGTAAGAAGTTAACCAAGGTTAGACATTAGTTTAATCACAGTAATAATCCTGTATCTCATGTCAACCACTGGAGTCCCTTATAGAATCCAGAAGCCTTGCTTGACATCTGGAAAAGTTTGCTCGTCTTCCTTCAATTTACACATTTCTTTTATCTTTATAAACTGCATCAACCTTTGCTAATCTGGATACACTAATTGGAAATGAAGTTTCCAATAGATGGGGGAACATCCCCAGAAAACAAGGAAAGTTCTAACACTGATGTGTTTTGCCAGACCACTATCTCTGTTTGGGGGCTCAGGGTTAAAAGAGATAGAGAGGATTACACATCCTTTGATAGTACTGCTCAGAACAGAGAAAAAGCATTTATGCTGGGAAACCCACATAATCAATGAGTCAATAATAGGCTGAAAAGAGCAAAATGAAGTGGTTGAGCAATACTGTTCATTACATTACACTACCACTGTTCCATGAGTATTTATTCTGACCAGCACTAACTTCCGATTGGTATTAGTCACATATATAATCATATAATTCCTCATTAACTACCATGGGGAAAATCTCCCAAATAGCCACAAAAGATGTGATCCTATCCTTCTGTTCTTGGTCTCTGGTTAACACACACACACACACACACAAATGTATGTGTTAGTGGGGAAGGCACTAAAATAGAATTGACGTCTTGATGATGGTCCTGAAATGGCACAAATGTAGAGGACCTTTCAAGCCCTACAGGCTACATAAAACTATTCAAGTTCAATCTTAGTCTCTCATTGGGCACTATTCAAACTTTATTATCCAGGAAGAATATACTGCCATTATCACTGCTGGAAAGAATCAATGTTATTAAAATAGCATTTCTTCTGAAAAGTATATCTGTAAAGTTGGCCATTCCATCTGCCTATAGAACAAACCAACAGTTATACAAATTGGTGAATAAAGTCATGTCACAAAAAGTAGCAAAGAGAGGATTAAATAAAAGGTACCAACACGGGTTTTGAGGTTTTGCATTTTATGCTTGACATACAAGAAAGAAAGAGTAGGTTTTTTTTTCCTTTTTAAAATATAGTTTTACAAGTTGCCTAACACCCCAAAGACTCATAAAAGTACTGGATCAAAAGTTATCTACCTATTCATTCACAGGTACAGCTGACTAATGACCAATTTAACAATCCATTAAGTGCTCTAACAATCTTTTATTACAAGCTACAGAAAAGATAGCTAATTTTTGTTTAAGCTAAGTAGTCATACATTGTGGTACAGTTGGACAATGACCCAGGCCTGTCATCTTGCCAAGTGAACCCTCCCCTTACCATGTAAGTCAATTTCCTATGTTCTCTAGATTATGAAAAATTATTCAGGCTCAGGCTCCCCTGCTAGTCAAGGTCTACCATGCCATCAGGGAAATCATACCTCTTCTGCAATTTCATATTCACTCCATTCATTATTCTGGCAGTTGCCTAAAGGAGAAAATGTACAAAACTAATAATCATGGATCAATGCTAAAAATCAATGGGAAATATAACAGTACTTAGAGAAGATGAGGTGCACTAAATAATATATGAAGAGAAAGACCAAAGTTAATTGGTACAATTTTACCCTGGCTACTTAGGGCAGGAGTAACACCTATGTCCAGTTAGTTATATAAATATTAGAGAAGGGAAAGGCTAACAGCCTAAAACAATTAGTATGCTATTTCAATAGTACAAGATAGAGTTTTTAATGACCTGAATTGTAGTGGTAATTATGTTAGTGGAGAGTAAGAGATTCATATGAGAGATATCATAGAGGTATAATAACAGAACTTAGTAAATGATTAGATATGAGAGTTGAAAGAGTAGGAAGAATAAAAAATTACTGAGGCTTTGAACTTCTGTGTCTTGTGGTATCACCATCTCCTTTTGGCGATTTTTGTTGTTGTTCAGTCAGTTTAGTTGTGTCTGGCTCTTCATGACTCCTTTTGGAGTTTTCTTGGCAGAGATCCTGGAGGGCTTTGCCATTTCCTTCTCCAGTTCATTTTACAGATGAAGAAGCTAAGATAAACAGGGTTAAGTGACCAACAGCTAGCATCTCAGGTCAGATCTGAACTCACAAAGATGAGTCTTCCTGACTCCAGACCCAGTATGCTGCCCACTTTGCCACTTGGATGCCTCTCATTTGGGGATGGTGGTGCCACAAAAAGAGACAGGGAACCTGGGAGAAGCAGCAGATTTGGGGGCAAAAAAAGATGATTTAACATTGGACATGTTGAGTTTGAAGTATTGGTGAAGCATCAAGGTGGAGAAATCCAGCATGCAATTAGATATGAGACCAGAACTAAAGGAAGGGATGGAAGTTGAATATATAGATTTGGAAGTCATCTATCATTGAAGTGGAAGAGATGACAATAAGAAAGCATAGAAAGAAAAATAAAGGGGGGATCAGGACAGAGCCTTGGTAGACACATAAGTTAACAGGTTCATAAACCTAGAGCTGGCAGGGACTTTGGAGACCATTTTGTCTGACACCTTCATTGGAAACTAAGGCCCAGGAAGATGCTGTCTAAACTTTGTAAACTTTCTCATCACTTAGCACAACCTTCTGCACATATTCAATAGTTAATAAATGTTTGTTATTACAAAGAACCAAATGTTAAAAGTCAAACAACATAGTGAAGGATGCTAGAATCTAAGATTTTACTGCACATAGTTGTTGCTGTTATGAAAGCATTGAGTATTTATAATGGGGAGACAGATATAGTATACCCCTAATGTTTTCATATGATCATAGGTTTAGAATTGGAAGATGTCCTAACTTAAAGGTCATCTAGTCCAACACCTTCTTCTTACAAATGAGGAAACTGAGACTAAGAGAAGTAAAGTATCTTGGCCAAGGTTACAAAGGTAACCAGCTATAGAACTGGACTTCCAAACCAGGTCCTCTGACCCCAGACCCAGGTATCACTTCTTAGTATCAAGGAAGAGTATTAAATAGTATAAAATACAAACAAAAGAAGGATTCCCTGCTGATGGAAAGTCTCTTCAAAATGTCACACTTACAGACTTTGGCCTAATTGCATCCATTAAGTACCTAAACTCTAAAAAGTCTCAGGGAGCTCTAAAGCGGTATAAAAGAGATTAGGTGAAACATTATCCATTCAAAAATAAAGTGGATTGGGTACAGAATCGAATAGAGTAGAACATCAAATTGGATTGCGTTTGGGAAATGCTAAGGGCTTACAATGATTCCAAACTGATGTCTACCACTAAAGCCAATCTCTTTAACATCAAAATTCCCTTCATGATACTATATGACTTCAAATCATGGAACTCCAAGAGGAGAAATAGTATAAAAGATGTTACCAAGGATATGTAACAGTAAAGATGGTGGACAAGTTATTTAGTAAGAGTGAAATACAACAGATGGACAAACAATAGGGTGCCTTGTCCTCAATTAAATATATTTTAAAAGGACTCTAGCATGTTAGGTAGAATATTTATTAAAAAAAAAATTCTGTGGAAAACGTGGTCCAAAGATCACACAGAATTAGAAGGTGTGAGAAAGCTGTGTTCAGCTGTGTTCAGTGGGAAGAATGTACCTTTCCAATAAAATAATAGATCCAAAACAGCCAAACCTAAATAGTCTTTTGTCAAGTAGTGAAGTGGAATAATAAAAAAATCTGACCTTTCTGGGCTATTCTGCACTGAGTAAGAATCACCTTGTACTTACAGAGTGGGAAGAGGATAAGACAGGGAAATAGTTGCTAGCAGAGGTCACTATACTTACACACCACTGAATGGTACAATTAGTGCCATATACAATAGCTACATATAATACCCTGATCTTGCAAATGATACTGACTCCCACATTAGCATGTGATGGAGTGGAAAGTCCTCAGTGGATCTTAAGAGTAAAGAAACATGGGTTCAAATTCAAGGTCTGACATTGATTAGCTATAGCACTTGTCAAGTCATTTAATTTCTATGAACTTAAATTTTCTTATTTTTAAAAAAGATAATATTCATACTATTTACCTTGCAAGAGTTTTTTTGGGGGAAAACTCTTTATAAACTGCAAAATAGTATATAAATGTGAATTATTATTAGTGGAAGCCACATTTAAGGAGAGACAGGAATGTAAGCCTTTATTTCTAGCTCATATTTACCTTCTCATCAGATCAAGATGGAAGCCTTCTCTTTAAGGAAATATTTAAATTCATACTGAACAGAAAAGTTATTAGTTGTATGATGTCAGCTTTTATGTTTTAGGGACTGGTCGAAGACCAACTAATGCCTTTCCAGTTTTATTCTCCAACTTTCATTTCCTGAGTGAAGGTTTCTCCTCTGGCTATGTCCTGGGTCCTCTTATCTTCTATTTTTTAAACTCTTGCTTGGTGAATTAATCCTTTCCCCAGAAAGTGATTTTCCAACCTACATATCCAATCCCACCCTCTTCCTGGAGATCCATTCCTATCTCTCTTCTTAAGCTTTTTTTTTATTGTGAATTTAACAAACGCCAAATAAATTGTGTGTTTCTACATACATGGTAGAAAAGGAAAAAAGAGGGTTGGACATGAAACTGTGAAACCACATGGTACATGGTAGGAAATGAAAGAATAAGAATTTATTGTTTACTATGTATCAGGTGTTATGCAAAGTGCTTTAACAAATAATAGCTCATTTGATCTTTACAACAACTCTGAGACATAAGTGCTATCATCTACATTTTAAAGGTGAGAAAACACAGACAGATTGAGGTTATATGACTTGCCCAGGGTCAAACAACTAGTAGGTGTCTAATGTCTGGATTTGAACTCAGGTCTTGCTGACTTCAGAAACAGAGCACCATCCCCTGGACAACATACTTGCCTCTAGCAAGTACTTAATAAATGCTATTGGCTGAATGATCATAATCAGTTCAACATACAACTTTTAGAACTCTCCTAATTTTCTGTGATTTTTTCTGGACTTCTTTCTATTCTTTTCTGTTCATTCAAAAAATGCTTCAGTAACTCTGTTTTCTTCCTTTATATTTCTTTTCTTTTTTCCTTGAGGATAAGGGTCAATTGTTCCTTTCCTTCCCATCCACTGCTTATAGGAAAAAGAAAAAAAAGAAAAAGATAAATAAAGTCCTTATAATAAAAATGCATGCCTTAAGCAAATAAATCCCTACATTATCCATGTCTGAAAATGTATGTCTTCTTCTACATCCTGAGCCCATCCCTCATTTGTCAGGAGCAGAGGAGCATCCTTCAGCATAGGTCTTCTACTTTAGTTCCCTCTCTAACCACCTACTTACTGGACGTTGATGTTGATGTCTCATCAGCACCAAAAACTCAAACCCAATCAGTCCTTATCAAGAATAATTTTCCCCCCAATCTCAAAATCCTTTTTTCTGCTCATAACTCTACTGCACCCAACAGGTGGTAATGGTGATGACACCAGTTACCCAAACCCCAAGTCTTAGAATCTTCCATTTTCCTTACCCTCCACCCCAAGTCCAATCAATTGCCAAGTCTATCAATTCTACTTGCTCAGCATTTTTCCTTTACTTTCCCTTCTTTCTACTCACATATCTACCCTCTTGGGTTTATTCCAGTATACAAACTGATTTTCCAACTCCCTGTCTTCCAATCTATTCTTTTTTTAAATTTTTTTTTGCTTTTTTGGAGGGTAATGGGGGTTAAGTGACTTGCCCAAGGTCACATGGCTAGTTTTTTGTGTAGTGTCTGAGGCTGGATTTGAACTCAGGTCCTCCTAACTCCAGGGCTGGTATTCTATTCACTGTGCCACCTAGCCACCTCCAATCTAGTCTTCAGGACTTCCAAAATAATCTTCCTAATGTCTAGGTCTGACATGTAATTCTCTTCCTCAGAAACTTTCTGTTGCTCCCTATGTCTCTAGAATAAGATATAAACTACTTAAGCTGACAATGGCTTCCACAATTTGGTTCCAACCTAACTTTCTGTTCATACTTACATTAGCTGCTTTTGTGCACACTACACTGTAGCCAAACTTGACTTATAGTTAGTCACTGTAATGTTAAGGGAAATTGAAGATCTTCCCTGTGCCTTAGTAAATTCACCTGACCTGTTTTGAGCTTTGGCCCAGCCCACAGTTTGAGTCACTTGGAGCCCATGGTGGGAGGAGCTTGTTGAACAGGTGGATCAAGAAGAGGAGAGTGAGGCAGAGCTGAGGGGAGAGCTGAGGCAGAGCAGCAGTGTAAATGAGGGAGGGAATAATTTTGCCGAGGGGAGCTTGTTTGTGGGGAGGCCTAAGAAGAGGAAGGCTTGAGGATGTTGGTACTTCCTGGATTGGTGATGTGTATAAACTTCTTTGTTACCACGGTGGAATTGACTTTCTGGTACCTGAATAAATATCTTGGTTTCATCTTTGAGGAAGAGAGTTTGTTATATTTTGTGATTCAAACCTGGAAATACATCTGCATATTCATAGCTGCTGCTATGGGTATCACATTGGATTTATAGTC